>JAPCYP010000006.1:0-1200000 GCA_035048595.1 Echinosophora koreensis
ACCCCAAACCCCTAAACCCTGAACCCCCGAACACTAAACCCCAAACCCCCACCCCCACCCCCATCCCTTAAACCTTATACCCTGAGTAATAAACCCTAAACCCTTGTCGCTACCGTCCCGTTCGGGAGCACCGAAAAGAAGGTAAAAACAGAGGAGTCGCCACCAAAATTTTCATCTGGGAAAATCTTGGAAAACCCAATTATTTTAGGAAAACTACTCTTTTAAAAAAGAGAGAGATTCGTATTCCCGGATGCGATGGGAAACTCAAAGCCACGTCAGTTCTTGTAAAAAAAAGGTTTGATTGGTTGGTTGATTTTAGTTTTTGGTAAAGATTGATTTATTTATTATTTTTTTATGAAAAAAAGTTTATTTCAAAATGAATTCACTTTTGCATAGTGTCTAAGATAGCAACGCTATATGATAAACCCTTACAATTCATCCGCCACTTGAGGATGAAAATTCATACAATCAACGCCGTAGATTGTGGCGTGAAATTGAAAAAGATTTGTCATTTTTTATAAATTTTGCAAGTAAATTGAAAACATTTTATCTTTTACAAAAAAGGAATTCATTATTGCACAGGGTTAAAAATAGCGAAGCTATACGATAAACTCTCACAATTCATACAAACACTTGAGGATGCAAAATCATACACCACGTTGTAGATTGTTTGCATGAACTCAAAAGAGATTTTTATTTCAAAATATTTTTGGTTAAATTTTTATTTAAAATAAAAACAAGGATTGAAAATATATATTTTTTTAAAAAGATTTTCTACTTTTTAATATTTTTTTTATTTGAAGTTTTTCGGGGGAAAAAAAAGAGATATTACTACACACTTAAAGCCAAAAACTGAGCCCAATCACATGCCCAAAAAACATATCAAGGTAATGACATAAAAATAATAGGAATAAAACAAAAAAAGAGAAGAGTGAGAGAGAAGCTTCTCCTTCTCTATCGTTACCAACTAAACAGAGGAGAGCCTATGAGGTTGACTCAAAGGCGGGGCAGAGCGGTGGCTGGGTCGGAATTGGTTGTATGGGCGGCGTGAATCTGGTGGTGGTTCGGTGGTGTGGCCGACGTTACAGTGCTGGGGTGCGGTTGTGGCGGAGAACCTTACAATTCATTTGCCACTTGAGGATGAAAATTCATACATCAACGCCGTAGATTGTTGCGTGAATTTGAAAAGATTTGTCATTTTTTTTTATAAATTTTGCAAGTAAATTGAAAACATTTTATACTTTACAAAAATGAATTCATTATTGCACAGTATTAAAAATAGTGAAGCTATACGATAAACTCTCACAATTCATACAACACTTGAGGATGCAAAATCATACATCAACGTTGTAGATTGTTGCATGAACCCAAAAGAGATTTTTATTTCAAAATATTTTTGGTTAAATTTTTATTTAAAATTAAAACAAGGATTGAAAATATATCTTTTTTTTAAAAAGATTTTCTACTTTTTAATATTTTTTTGTTTGAAGTTTTTCGGGGAAAAAAATGAGATATTGCTACACACTTAACCCTAGACCCCAGACCCTAGACCCCAGAACCCAGACCCTCAACCCAGACCCTCAACCCAGACCCCTCAACCCAGACCCCTGACCCCAGACCCCTGACCCCAGACCCCAGACCCCAGACCCCTAACCCTAACCCTCAAAACCCTCAAACCCTCAAAACCCTAAACCCTCAACCCTAACACCCGGACCGCGGACCCCGGACCCTAGACCCCCCAACCCTAGACCCCCCAACGCCACACCCCCCAACCACAAGACCCCAAGACCCCAACCCCAAGACCCCAAACCCAAGACCCCAAACCCAAGACCCAAACCCCAAGACCCCTAACCCAAGACCCCTAAACCCAAGACCCCTAAACCCAACACCCTAAACCCTAAACCCTAAACCCTAAACCCTAAACCCTAAAACCCCTAAACCCTAAACCCTAAAACCCTAAAACCCTTAAACCCTAAAACCCTAAACCCTAAACCCTAAAACCCTAAAACCCTAAAACCCTAAAACCCTAACCTAACCCCTAAACCCCTAAAACCCCTAAACCCTAAACCCAACCCCGAACCCCGAACCCCGAAACCCCGAACCCCCGACCCCGAACCCCGACCCCGACCCCTAACCCCGAACCCCGAACCCCGAACCGCGAACCGCGAACCCCGAACTCGAACCCCGAACCCCAGACCCCAGACCCCAGACCCCAAACCCCCAACCCCCAACCCCCTAACCCCAAACCCCAAACCCCAAACCCCTAAACCCTGAACCCCGAACACTAAACCCCAAAACCCCCCACCCCCACCCCCATCCCTTAAACCTTATACCCTGAGTACTAAACCCTAAACCCTTGTCGCTACCGTCCCGTCCGGGAGCACCGAAAAGAAGGCAAAACAGAGGAGTCGCCACCAAAATTTTCATCTGGGAAAATCTTGGAAAACCCAATTATTTAGGAAACTACTCTTTTAAAAAAGAGAGAGATTCGTATTCCCGGATGCGATGGGAAACTCAAAAGCCACGTAGTTCTTGTAAAAAAAGGTTTGATTGGTTGGTTGATTTATAGTTTTTGGTAAAGATTTGATTTTTTTATTATTTTTTATGAAAAAAAGTTTATTTCAAAATGAATTCACTTTTGCATAGGGTCTAAGATAGCAACGCTATACGATAAACCCTTACAATTCATCCGCCACTTGAGGATGAAAATTCATACATCAACGCGTAGATTGTTGCGTGAAATTGAAAATATTTGTCATTTTTTTTTGTAAATTTTGCAAGTAAATTGAAAACATTTTTTCTTTTACAAAAAGGAATTCATTATTGCACAGGGTTAAAAATAGCGAAGCTATACGATAAACTCTCACAATTCATACAACACTTGAGGATGCAAAATCATACATCAACGTTGTAGATTGTTGCATGAACCCAAAAGAGATTTTTATTTCAAAATATTTTTGGTTTAAATTTTTATTTAAAATTAAAACAAGGATTGAAAATATATCTTTTTTTTAAAAAGATTTTCTACTTTTTAATTTTTTTTGTTTGAAGTTTTTCGGGGAAAAAAATGAGATATTGCTACACACTTAACCCTAGACCCCAGACCCTAGACCCCAGACCCAGACCCTCAACCCAGACCCTCAACCCAGACCCCTCAACCCAGACCCCTGACCCCAGACCCCTGACCCCAGACCCCAGACCCCAGACCCCTAACCCTAACCCTCAAAACCCTCAAACCCTCAAAACCCTAAACCCTCAACCCTAAACCCGGACCGCGGACCCCGGACCCTAGACCCCCCAACCCTAGACCCCCCAACGCCACACCCCCCAACCACAAGACCCCAAGACCCCCAAACCCAAGACCCCAAACCAAGACCCCAAACCAAGACCCAAAACCCAAGACCCCTAACCCAAGACCCCTAAACCCAAGACCCCTAAAACCCAACACCCTAAACCCTAAACCCTAAACCCTAAACCCTAAACCCTAAAACCCTAAACCCTAAACCCTAAAACCCTAAAAACCCTAAAACCCTAAAACCCTAAACCCTAAACCCTAAAACCCTAAAACCCTAAAACCCTAAACCCTAACCCCTAACCCCTAAACCCCTAAACCCCTAAACCCTAAAACCCAACCCCGAACCCCGAACCCCGAAACCCCGAACCCCCGACCCCGAACCCCGACCCCGACCCCTAACCCCGAACCCCGAACCCCGAACGCGAACCGCGAACCCCGAACTCGAACCCCGAACCCCAGACCCCAGACCCCAGGACCCCAACCCCCAACCCCCAACCCCCAACCCCCTAACCCCAAACCCCAAACCCCAAACCCCTAAACCCTGAACCCCGAACACTGAACCCCAAACCCCCACCCCCACACCCCATCCCTTAAACCTTATACCTTGAGTACTAAAAACCCTAAACCCTTGTCGCTACCGTCCCGTCCGGGAGCACCGAAAAGAAGGCAAAAACAGAAGGAGTCGCCACCAAAATTTTCATCTGGGAAAATCTTGGAAAACCCAAATTATTTTAGGAAACTACTCTTTTAAAAAAGAGAGAGATTCGTATTCCCGGATGCGATGGGAAACTCAAAGCCACGTAGTTCTTGTAAAAAAAGGTTTGATTGGTTGGTTGATTTTAGTTTTTGGTAAAGATTTGATTTATTTATTATTTTTTTATGAAAAAAAGTTTATTTCAAAATTCACTTTTGCATAGGGTCTAAGATAGCAACGCTATACGATAAACCCTTACAATTCATCCGCCACTTGAGGATGAAAAATTCATACATCAACGCCGTAGATTGTTGCGTGAAATTGAAAATATTTGTCATTTTTTTGTAAATTTTGCAAGTAAATTGAAAAACATTTTTTCTTTTACAAAAAGGAATTCATTATTGCACAGGGTTAAAAATAGCGAAGCTATACGATAAACTCTCACAATTCATACAACACTTGAGGATGCAAAATCATACACCACGTTTGTAGATTGTTGCATGAACTCAAAAGAGATTTTTATTTCAAAATATTTTGGTTAAATTTTTATTTAAAATTAAAACAAGGATTGAAAATATATATTTTTTTAAAAAGATTTTCTACTTTTTAATTTTTTTTGTTTGAAGTTTTTCGGGGAAAAAAAAGAGATATTACTGACAAACTTAAAGCCAAAAACTGAGCCCAATCACATGCCCAAAAAACATATCAAGTAATGACATAAAAATAATAGGAATAAAACAAAAAAGAGAAGAGTGAGAGAGAAGCTTCTCCTTCTCTATCGTTACCAACTAAACAGAGGAGAGGCCTATGAGGTTGACTCAAAGGCGGGGCAGAGCGGTGGGCTGGGGTCGGAATTGGTTGTATGGGCGGCGTGAATCTGGTGGTGGTTCGGTGGTGTGGCCGACGTTTACAGTGCTGGGGTGCGGTTGTGGCGGAGGACCCTTACAATTCATTTGCCACTTGAGGATGAAAATTCATACATCAACGCCGTAGATTGTTGCGTGAATTTGAAAAGATTTGTCATTTTTTTATAAATTTTGCAAGTAAATTGAAAACATTTTATATTTTACAAAAATGAATTCATTATTGCACAGGATTAAAAATAGTGAAGCTATACGATAAACTCTCACAATTCATACAACACTTGAGGATGCAAAAATCATACATCAACGTTGTAGATTGTGCATGAACTCAAAAGAGATTTTTATTTCAAAATATTTTTGGTTAAATTTTTATTTAAAATTAAAACAAGGATTGAAAATATATCTTTTTTTTAAAAATATTTCTACTTTTTAATTTTTTTGTTTGAAGTTTTGTCGGGGAAAAAAATGAGATATTGCTACACACTTAACCCTTAGACCCCAGACCCTAGACCCCAGACCCAGACCCTCAACCCAGACCCTCAACCCAGACCCCTCAACCCAGACCCCTGACCCCAGACCCCAGACCCCAGACCCCTAACCCTAACCCTCAAAACCCTCAAAACCCTCAAAAACCCTAAACCCTCAACCCCTAAACCCGGACCCCGGACCCACGGACCCTAGACCCCCAACGCCACACCCCCCAACCCCAAGACCCCAAGACCCCAACCCCAAGACCCCAAGACCCCAAAACCCAAGACCCCTAAACCCAACACACCCCTAAACCCAAGACCCCTAAAACCCAACACCCTAAACCCAACACCCTAAACCATAAACCCTAAACCCTAAACCCTAAAACCCTAAACCCTAAAACCCTAAACCCTAAACCCTAAAACCCTAAAACCCTAAAACCCTAAACCCTAAACCCTAAAAACACCTAAAACCCTAAAACCCTAAACCCTAAACCCTAACCCCTAACCCCTAAAACCCCTAAAACCCTAAACCCCTAAACCCTAAACCCAAACCCCGAACCCCGAACCCCGAAACCCCGAAACCCCCGACCCCGAACCCCGACCCCGACCCCTAACCCGAACCCCGAACCCCGAACCCGCGAACCCCGAACCCCGAACTCGAACCCCGAACCCCAGACCCCAGACCCCAACCCCCAACCCCCTAACCCCAAACCCCAAACCCCTAAACCCTGAACCCTGAACCCCGAACACTAAACCCCAAACCCCCACCCACCCCCACCCCCATCCCTTAAAACCTTATACCCTGAGTACTAAAACCCTAAACCCTTGTCGCTACCGTCCCGTCCGGGAGCACCGAAAAGAAGGTAAAAACAGAGGAGTCGCCACCAAAATTTTCATCTGGGAAAATCTTGGAAAACCCAATTATTTTAGGAAAACTACTCTTTTAAAAAAGAGAGAGATTCGTATTCCCGGATGCGGATGGGAAACTCAAAGCCACGTTAGTTCTTGTAAAAAAGGTTTGATTGGTTGGTTGATTTTAGTTTTTGGTAAAGATTTGATTTATTTATTATTTTTTTATGAAAAAAAGTTTATTTCAAAATGAATTCACTTTTGCATAGGGTCTAAGATAGCAACGCTATACGATAAACCCTTACAATTCATCCGCCACTTGAGGATGGAAAATTCATACATCAACGCCGTAGATTGTTGCGTGAAATTGAAATAGATTTTGTCATTTTTTATAAATTTTGCAAGTAAATTGAAAACATTTTATCTTTTACAAAAAGGAATTCATTATTGCACAGGGTTTAAAAATAGCGAAGCTATACGATAAACTCTCACAATTCATACAACACTTGAGGATGCAAAATCATACACCACGTTGTAGATTGTTGCATGAACTCAAAAGAGATTTTTATTTCAAAAATATTTTTGGTTAAATTTTTATTTAAAATTAAAACAAGGATTGAAAAAATATATATTTTTTTAAAAAGATTTTCTTACTTTTTAATTTTTTTTTATTTGAAGTTTTTCGGGGGAAAAAAAGAGATATTACTACACACTTAAAGCCAAAAACTGAGCCCAATCACATGCCCAAAAAACATATCAAGTAATGACATAAAAATAATAGGAATAAAACAAAAAAGAGAAGAGTGAGAGGAGAAGCTTCTCCTTCTCTATCGTTACCAAACTAAACAGAGGAGAGCCTATGAGGTTGACTCAAAGGCGGGGCAGAGCGGTGGCTGGGTCGGAATTGGTTGTATGGGCGGCGTGAATCTGGTGGTGGTTCGGTGGTGTGGCCGACGTTACAGTGCTGGGGTGCGGTTGTGGCGGAGACCCTTACAATTCATTTGCCACTTGAGGGATGAAAATTCATACATCAACGCCGTAGATTGTTGCGTGAATTTGAAAAGATTTGTCATTTTTTTTATAAATTTTGCAAGTTAATTTGAAAAACATTTTATACTTTACAAAAATGAATTCATTATTGCACAGGATTAAAAATAGTGAAGCTATACGATAAACTCTCACAATTCATACAACACTTGAGGATGCAAAATCATACATCAACGTTGTAGATTGTTGCATGAACTCAAAGAGATTTTTATTTCAAAATATTTTTGGTTAAATTTTTATTTAAAATTAAAACAAGGATTGAAAATATATCTTTTTTTTAAAAAGATTTTCTACTTTTTTAATTTTTTTTGTTTGAAGTTTTTTCGGGGAAAAAAATGAGGATATTGCTACACACTTAACCCTAGACCCCAGACCCTAGACCCCAGACCCAGGACCCTCAAACCCAGACCCTCAACCCAGACCCCTCAACCCAGACCCCTGACCCCAGACCCCTGACCCCAGACCCCAGACCCCAGACCCCTAACCCTAACCCTCAAAAACCCTCAAACCCTCAAAACCCTAAACCCTCAACCCTAAACCCGGACCGCGGACCCCGGACCCCGGACCCTAGACCCCCCAACCCTAGACCCCCCAACGCCACACCCCCCAACCACAAGACCCCCAAGACCCCAACCCCAAGACCCCAAACCCAAGACCACCAAACCCAAGACCCAAAACCCAAGACCCCTAACCCAAGACCCCTAAACCCAAGACCCTTAAACCCAACACCCTAAACCCTAAACCCTAAAACCCTAAACCCTAAAACCCTAAACCCTAAAACCCTAAAACCCTAAAACCCTAAAACCCTAAAAACCCTAAAACCCTAAAACCCTAAACCATAAACCCTAAAACCCTAAAACCCTAAAACCCTAAAACCCTAAAACCCTAACCCTAACCCCTAACCCCTAAACCCCTAAACCCTAAACCCAACCCCGAACCCCGATCCCCGAAACCCCGAACCCCCGACCCCGAACCCCGACCCCGACCCCTAACCCCGAACCCCGAACCGCGAACCGCGAACCCCGAACTCGAACCCGAACCCCGAACCCCAGACTCCAGACCCAGACCCCAGACCCCAGACCCCAACCCCCAACCCCCAAACCCCCTAACCCCAAACCCCAAACCCCAAACCCCTAAACCCTGAACCCCGAACACTAAACCCCAACCCCCACACCCACCCCCATCCCTTAAACCTTATACCCTGAGTACTAAAACCCTAAACCCTTGTCGCTACCGTCCCGTCCGGGAGCACCGAAAAGAAGGGCAAAAAAACAGAGGAGTCGCCACCAAAATTTTCATCTGGGAAAAATCTTGGAAAACCCAATTATTTTAGGGAAAACTACTCTTTTAAAAAAGAGAGAGATTCGTATTCCCGGATGCGATGGGAAACTCAAAGCCACGTAGTTCTTGTAAAAAAAGGTTTGATTGGTTGGTTGATTTTTAGTTTTTGGTAAAGATTTGATTTATTTATTATTTTTTTATGAAAAAAAAAGGTTTATTTCAAAATGAATCACTTTTGCATAGGGTCTAAGATAGCAACGCTATACGATAAACCCTTACAATTCATCCGCCACTTGAGGATGAAAAATTCATACATCAACGCCGTAGATTGTTGCGTGAAATTGAAAATATTTGTCATTTTTTTATAAATTTTGCAAGTAAATTGAAAACATTTTTTCTTTTACAAAAAGGAATTCATTATTGCACCAGGGTTAAAAATAGCGAAGCTATACGATAAACTCTCACAATTCATACAACACTTGAGGATGCAAAATCATACACCACGTTGTAGATTGTTGCATGAACTCAAAAGAGATTTTTATTTCAAAATATTTTTGGTTTAAATTTTTATTTAAAATTAAAACAAGGATTGGAAAATATATATTTTTTTAAAAAGATTTTCTACTTTTTAATTTTTTTTATTTGAAGTTTTTCGGGGGAAAAAAAGAGATATTACTACACACTTAAAGCCAAAAACTGAGCCCAATCACATGCCCAAAAAACATATCAAGTAATGACATAAAATAATAGGAATAAAACAAAAAAAGAGAAGAGTGAGAGAGAAGCTTCTCCTTCTCTATCGTTACCAACTAAACAGAGGAGAGCCTATGAGGTTGACTCAAAGGCGGGGCAGAGCGGTGGCTGGGTCGGAATTGGTTGTATGGGCGGCGTGAATCTGGTGGTGGTTCGGTGGTGTGGCCGACGTTACAGTGCTGGGGTGCGGTTGTGGCGGAGACCCTTACAATTCATTTGCCACTTGAGGATGAAAATTCATACATCAACGCCGTAGATTGTTGCGTGAATTTGAAAAGATTTGTCATTTTTTTTATAAATTTTGCAAGTAATTTGAAAACATTTTATACTTTACAAAAATGGAATTCATTATTGCACAGGATTAAAAATAGTGAAGCTATACGATAAACTCTCACAATTCATACAACACTTGAGGATGCAAAAATCATACATCAACGTTGTAGATTGTTGCATGAAACTCAAAAGAGATTTTTATGTCAAAATATTTTTGGTTAAATTTTTATTTAAAATTAAAAACAAGGATTGAAAAATATATATTTTTTTAAAAAGATTTTCTACTTTTTAATTTTTTTTGTTTTGAAGTTTTTCGTGGGTAAAAACAAAGAGATATTACTACACAACTTAAAGCCAAAAACTGAGCCCAATCACATGCCCAAAAAACATATCAAGTAATGACATAAAAAATAATAGGAATAAAACAAAAAAGAGAAGAGTGAGAGAGAAGCTTCTCCTTCTCTATCGTTACCAACTAAAACCCGGACCCCGGACCCCTAACCCTAACCCCAGACCCCAGACCCATAACCCTAACCCTCAAAAACCCTCAAACCCTCAAAACCCTAAACCCTCAACCCTAAACCCGGACCCTAGACCCCCCAACGCCACACCCCCCAACCCCAAGACCCCAAGACCCAAGGACCACAAACCCAAGACCCCAAACCCAAGACCCAAAACCCAAGACCCCAAAACCCAAGACCCCTAAACCCAAGACCCCTAAACCCAACACCCTAAACCCAACACCCTAAACCCAACACCCTAAACACCTAAACCCTAAACCCTAAACCCTAAAACCCTAAAACCCTAAACCCTAAAACCCTAAACCCTAAACCCTAAAACCTAAAACCCTAAAAACCCTAAACCCTAAACCCTAAAAACCCTAAAACCGTTAAAACCCTAAACCCATAAACCCTAACCCCTAACCCCTAAACCCCTAAACCCTAAACCCCTAAACCCTAAAACCCAACCCCGAACCCCGAAACCCCGAACCCCCGACCCCGAACCCCGACCCCGACCCCTAACCCCGAACCCCGAACCCCGAACCGCGAACCCCGAACCCCGAACCCCGAACCCCGAACCCCAGACCCCAGACCCCAACCCCCAACCCCCAACCCCCTAACCCCAAACACCAAACCCCTAAACCCTGAAACCCCGAACACTAAACCCCAAAACCCCCACCCCCACCCCCATCCCTTAAACCTTATACCCTGAGTACTAAACCCTAAACCCTTGTCGCTACCGTCCCGTCCGGGAAGCACCGAAAAGAAGGTAAAAACAGAGGAGTCGCCCCCAAAATTTTCATCTGGGAAAATCTTGGAAAAACCCAATTATTTTAGGAAAACTACTCTTTTAAAAAAGAGAGAGATTCGTATTCCCGGATGCGATGGGAAACTCAAAGCCACGTTAGTTCTTGTAAAAAAAGGTTTGATTGGTTGGTTGATTTTAGTTTTTGGTAAAGATTTGATTTATTTATTATTTTTTTATGAAAAAAAGTTTATTTCAAAATGAATTCACTTTTGCATAGGGTCTAAGATAGCAACGGCTATACGATAAAACCCTTACAATTCATCCGCCACTTGAGGATGAAAATTCATACATCAACGCCGTAGATTGTTGCGTGAAATTGAAAAGATTTGTCATTTTTTTATAAATTTTGCAAGTAAATTGAAAACATTTTATCTTTTACAAAAAGGAAATTCATTATTGCACAGGGTTAAAAATAGCGAAGCTATACGATAAACTCTCACAATTCATACAACACTTGAGGATGCAAAATTATACATCAACGTTGTAGATTGTTGCATGAACTCAAAAGAGATTTTTATTTCAAAATATTTTTGGTTAAAATTTTTATTTAAAATTAAAACAAGGATTGAAAATATATCTTTTTTTTAAAAATATTTTCTACTTTTTAATTTTTTTTGTTTGAAGTTTTTCGGGGAAAAAAATGAGATATTGCTACACACTTAACCCTAGACCCCAGACCATAGACCCCAGACCCAGACCCTCAAACCCAGACCCTCAACCCAGACCCCTCAACCCAGACCCCTGACCCCAGACCCCAGACCCCTAACCCTAACCCTCAAAAACCCTCAAACCCTCAAAACCCTAAACCCTCAACCCTAAACCCGGACCCCGGACCCCGGACCCTAGACCCCCCAACGCCACACCCCCCAACCCCAAGACCCCAAGACCCCAACCCCAAGACCCCAAGACCCCAAAACCCAAGACCACCTAAACCCAAGAAAACCTAAACCCAAGACCCCTAAACCCAACACCCTAAACCCAACACCCTAAACCATAAACCCTAAACCCTAAACCCTAAAACCCTAAACCCTAAAAACCCTAAACCCTAAACCCTAAAACCCTAAAACCCTAAAACCCTAAACCCTAAACCCTAAAAACCCTTTAAAACCCTAAACCCTAAAACCCTAAACCCCTAACCCCTAACCCCTAAACCCCTAAACCCTAAACCCCTAAACCCTAAAAACCCAACCCCGAACCCCGAACCCCGAAACCCCGAACCCCCGACCCCGAACCCCGACCCCGACCCCTAACCCCGAACCCCGAACCCCGAACCCCGAACCGCGAACCCCGAACCCCGAACTCGAACCCCGAACCCCAGACCCCAGACCCCAACCCCCAACCCCCTAAACCCCAAACCCCAAACCCCTAAACCCTGAACCCTGAACCCCGAACACTAAACCCCAAAACCCCCACCCCCACCCCCATCCCTTAAACCTTATACCCTGAGTACTAAACCCTAAACCCTTGTCGCTACCGTCCCGTCCGGGAGCACCGAAAAGAAGGTAAAAACAGAGGAGTCGCCACCAAAATTTTCATCTGGGAAAATCTTGGAAAACCCAATTATTTAGGAACTACTCTTTTAAAAAAGAGAGAGATTCGTATTCCCGGATGCGATGGGAAACTCAAAGCCACGTAGTTCTTGTAAAAAAAGGTTTGATTGGTTGGTTGATTTTAGTTTTTGGTAAGATTTGATTTATTTATTATTTTTTATGAAAAAAAGTTTATTTCAAAATGAATTCACTTTTGCATAGGGTCTAAGATAGCAACGCTATACGATAAACCCTTACAATTCATCCGCCACTTGAGGATGAAAATTCCATACATCAACGCCATAGATTGTTGCGTGAAATTGAAAGATTTGTCATTTTTTTATAAATTTGCAAGTAAATTGAAAACATTTTATCTTTTACAAAAAGGAATTCATTATTGCACAGGGTTAAAAATAGCGAAGCTATACGATAAACTCTCACAATTCATACAACACTTGAGGATGCAAAATCATACACCACGTTGTAGATTGTTGCATGAACTCAAAAGAGATTTTTATTTCAAAATATTTTTGGTTAAATTTTTATTTAAAATTAAAACAAGGATTGAAAATATATATTTTTTTAAAAAGATTTTCTACTTTTTAATTTTTTTTATTTGAAGTTTTTCGGGGGAAAAAAAGAGATATTACTACACACTTAAAGCCAAAAAACTGAGCCCAATCACATGCCCAAAAAAATTCAAGTAATGACATAAAAATAATAGGAATAAAACAAAAAAAGAAGAGTGAGAGAGAAGCTTCTCCTTCTCTATCGTTACCAACTAAACAGAGGAGAGCCTATGAGGTTGACTCAAAGGCGGGGCAGAGCGGTGGCTGGGTCGGAATTGGTTGTATGGGCGGCGTGAATCTGGTGGTGGTTCGGTGGTGTGGCCGACGTTACAGTGCTGGGGTGCGGTTGTGGCGGAGACCCTTACAATTCATTTGCCACTTGAGGATGAAAATTCATACATCAACGCCGTAGATTGTTGCGTGAATTTGAAAAGATTTGTCATTTTTTTTATAAATTTTGCAAGTAATTTGAAAACATTTTATACTTTACAAAAATGAATTCATTATTGCACAGGATTAAAAATAGTGAAGCTATACGATAAACTCTCACAATTCATACAACACTTGAGGATGCAAAATCATACATCAACGTTGTAGATTGTTGCATGAACTCAAAAGAGATTTTTATTTCAAAATATTTTTGGTTAAATTTTTATTAAAATTAAAACAAGGATTGAAAATATATCTTTTTTTTAAAAAGATTTTCTACGTTTTAATTTTTTTTGTTTGAAGTTTTTCGGGGAAAAAAATGAGATATTGCTACACACTTAACCCTAG
Organism: Echinosophora koreensis; assembly: GCA_035048595.1. Classification (NCBI taxonomy): domain Eukaryota; kingdom Viridiplantae; phylum Streptophyta; class Magnoliopsida; order Fabales; family Fabaceae; genus Echinosophora; species Echinosophora koreensis. The sequence continues at coordinate 13,709 of JAPCYP010000006.1, forward strand.
ACCCCAGACCCTAGACCCCAGACCCAGACCCTCAACCCAGACCCTCAACCCAGACCCCTCAACCCAGACCCCTGACCCCAGACCCCTGACCCCAGACCCCAGACCCCTAACCCTAAACCCTCAAAACCCTCAAACCCTCAAAACCCTAAACCCTCAACCCTAAACCCGGACCGCGGACCCCGGACCCCGGACCCTAGAACCCCCAACCCTAGACCCCCCAACGCCACACCCCCCAACCACAAGACCCCAAAGACCCCAACCCCAAGACCCCAAAACCCAAGACACCAAACCCAAGACCCAAAACCCAAGACCCCTAAACCCAAGACCCCTAAACCCAAGACCCCTAAACCCAACACCCTAAACCCTAAAACCCTAAACCCTAAACCCTAAAACCCTAAAACCCTAAACCCTAAAACCCTAAACCTAAACCCTAAACCCTAAAACCCTAAAACCCTAAAACCCTAAAACCCTAAACCCTAAACCCTAACCCCTAAACCCCCTAAACCCCTAAACCCTAAACCCTAAACCCAACCCCGAACCCTAAACCCGAACCCCGATCCCCGAAACCCGAACCCCGAACCCCCGACCCCGAACCCCGACCCCGACCCCTAACCCCGAACCTGCGAACCGCGAACCCCGAACTCGAACCCCGAACCCCAGACTCCAGACCCCAGACCCCAGACCCCAGACCCCAGACCCCAACCCCAACCCCCAACCCCCAAACCCCAAACCCCAAACCCCAAACCCCTAAACCCTGAACCCCGAACACTAAACCCCAAACCCCCACACCCACCCCCATCCCTTAAACCTTATACCCTGAGTACTAAACCCTAAACCCCTTGTCGCTACCGTCCCGTCCGGGAGCACCGAAAAAGAAGGCAAAAACAGAGGAGTCGCCACCAAAATTTTCATCTGGGAAAATCTTGGAAAACCCAATTATTTTAGGAAACTACTCTTTTAAAAAAGAGAGAGATTCGTATTCCCGGATGCGATGGGAAACTCAAAGCCACGTAGTTCTTGTAAAAAAAGGTTTGATTGGTTGGTTGATTTAGTTTTTGGTAAAGATTTGATTTATTTATTATTTTTTTATGAAAAAAGTTTATTTCAAAATGAATTCACTTTTGCATAGGGGTCTAAGATAGCAAACGCAATACGATAAACCCTTACAATTCATCCGCCACTTGAGGATGAAAATTCATACATCAACGCCGTAGATTGTTGCGTGAAATTGAAAATATTTGTCATTTTTTTATAAATTTTGCAAGTAAATTGAAAACATTTTTTCTTTTACAAAAAGGAATTCATTATTGCACAGGGTTAAAAATAGCGAAAGCTATACGATAAACTCTCACAATCATACAACACTTGAGGATGCAAAATCATACACCACGTTGTAGATTGTTGCATGAACTCAAAAGAGATTTTTATTTCAAAATATTTTTGGTTAAATTTTTATTTAAAATTAAAACAAGGATTGAAAATATATATTTTTTTAAAAAGATTTTCTACTTTTTAATTTTTTTTGTTTTGAAGTTTTTCGGGGAAAAAAAAAAGAGATATTACTACACACTTAAAGCCAAAAACTGAGCCCAATCACATGCCCAAAAAACATATCAAGTAATGACATAAAAATAATAGGAATAAAACAAAAAAGAGAAGAGTGAGAGAGAAGCTTCTCCTTCTCTATCGTTTACCAACTAAACCCGGACCCCGGACCCCTAACCCTAACCCCAGACCCCAGACCCCTAACCCTAACCCTCAAAACCCTCAAACCCTCAAAACCCTAAACCCTCAACCCTAAACCCGACCCTAGACCCCCCAACGCCACACCCCCCAACCCCAAGACCCCAAGACCCCAAGACCACAAACCCAAGACCCCAAACCCAAGACCCCAAACCCAAGACCCCTAAACCCAAGACCCCTAAACCCAACACCCTAAACCCAACACCCTAAACCCAACACCCTAAACCCTAAACCCTAAACCCTAAACCCTAAACCCTAAAACCCTAAACCCTAAAACCCTAAACCCTAAACCCTAAAACCCTAAAACCCTAAACCCTAAACCCTAAAACCCTAAACCCTAACCCTAAACCCTAAACCCTAACCCCTAACCCCTAAACCCCTAAACCCTAAACCCCTAAACCCTAAACCCAACCCCGAACCCCGAACCCCGAACCCCCGACCCCGAACCCCGACCCCGACCCCTAACCCCGAACCCCGAACCGCGAACCCCGAACCCCGAACCCCGAACCCCGAACCCCAGACCCCAGACCCCAACCCCCAACCCCAACCCCCTAACCCCAAACCCCAAACCCCTAAACCCTGAACCCCGAACACTAAACCCCAAACCCCCACCCCCACCCCCATCCCTTAAACCTTATACCCTGAGTACTAAACCCTAAACCCTTGTCGCTACCGTCCCGTCCGGGGAGCACCGAAAAGAAGGTAAAAACAGAGGAGTCGCCCCCAAAATTTTCATCTGGAAAATCTTGGAAAACCCAATTATTTTAGGAAACTACTCTTTTAAAAAAGAGAGAGATTCGTATTCCCGGATGCGATGGGAAACTCAAAGCCACGTAGTTCTTGTAAAAAAAGGTTTGATTGGTTGGTTGATTTTAGTTTTTGGTAAAGATTTGATTTATTTATTATTTTTTTATGAAAAAAAGTTTATTTCAAAATGAATTCACTTTTGCATAGGGTCTAAGATAGCAACGCTATACGATAAACCCTTACAATTCATCCGCCACTTGAGGATGAAAATTCATACATCAACGCCGTAGATTGTTGCGTGAAATTGAAAAGATTTGTCATTTTTTTATAAATTTTGCAAGTAAATTGAAAACATTTTATCTTTTACAAAAAGGAATTCATTATTGCACAGGGTTAAAAATAGCGAAGCTATACGATAAACTCTCACAATTCATACAACACTTGAGGATGCAAAATCATACACCACGTTGTAGATTTTTGCATGAACTCAAAAGAGATTTTTATTTCAAAATATTTTTGGTTAAATTTTTATTTAAAATTAAAACAAGGATTGAAAATATATTTTTTTTTAAAAAGATTTTCTACTTTTTAATTTTTTTTGTTTGAAGTTTTTCGGGGAAAAAAAAATGAGATATTACTACACACTTAAAGCCAAAAACTGAGCCCAATCACATGCCCAAAAAACATATCAAGTAATGACATAAAAATAATAGGAAATAAAACAAAAAAGAGAAGAGTGAGAGAGAAGCTTCTCCTTCTCTATCGTTACCAACTAAACAGAGGAGAGCCTATGAGGTTGACTCAAAGGCGGGGCAGAGCGGTGGCTGGGTCGGAATTGGTTGTATGGGCGGCGTGAATCTGGTGGTGGTTCGGTGGTGTGGCCGACGTTACAGTGCTGGGGTGCGGTTGTGGCGGAGACCCTTACAATTCATTTGCCACTTGAGGATGAAAATTCATACATCAACGCCGTAGATTGTTGCGTGAATTTGAAAAGATTTGTCATTTTTTTATAAATTTTGCAAGTAAATTGAAAACATTTTATACTTTACAAAAATGAATTCATTATTGCACAGGATTAAAAATAGTGAAGCTATACGATAAACTCTCACAATTCATACAACACTTGAGGATGCAAAATCATACATTAACGTTGTAGATTGTTGCATGAACTCAAAAGAGATTTTTATTTCAAAATATTTTTGGTTAAATTTTTATTTAAAATTAAAACAAGGATTGAAAATATATCTTTTTTTTAAAAAGATTTTCTACTTTTTAATTTTTTTTTGTTTGAAGTTTTTCGGGAAAAAAAAATGAGATATTGCTACACACTTAACCCTAGACCCCAGAACCTAGACCCCAGACCCAGACCCTCAACCCAGACCCTCAACCCAGACCCCTCAACCCAGACCCCTGACCCCAGACCCCTGACCCCAGACCCCTAACCCTAACCCTCACAAAAACCCTCAAACCCTCAAAACCCTAAACCCTCAACCTTAAACCCGGACCCCGGACCCCGGACCCTAGACCCCCCAACCCTAGACCCCCCAACGCCACACCCCCCAACCACAAGACCCCAAGACCCCAAACCCAAGACCCCAAACCCAAGACCCAAAACCCAAGACCCCTAACCCAAGACCCCTAAACCCAAGACCCCTAAACCCAACACCCTAAACCCTAAACCCTAAACCCTAAACCCTAAACCCTAAACCCTAAACCCTAAAACCCTAAACCCTAAAACCCTAAACCCTAAACCCTAAAAACCCTAAAACCCTAAAACCCTAAAACCCTAAACCCTAAACCCTAAACCCTAAAACCATAAAACCCTAAAACCCTAAACCCTAAACCCCTAACCCCTAAACCCCTAAACCCCTAAACCCTAAACCCAACCCCGAACCCCGAACCCCGAAACCCCGAACCCCCGACCCCGAACCCCGAACCCCGAAAACCCGAACCGCGAACCCCGAACCCGAACTCGAACCCCGAACCCCAGACCCCAGACCCCAGACCCCAACCCCCAACCCCCAACCCCCTAACCCCAAACCCCAAACCCCTAAACCCTGAACCCCGAACACTAAACCCCAAACCCCCACACCCACCCCCACCCCCATCCCTTAAACCTTATACCCTGAGTACTAAACCCTAAACCCTTGTCGCTACCGTCCCGTCCGAGAGCACCGAAAAGAAGGCAAAAACAGAGGAGTCGCCACCAAAATTTTCATCTGGGAAAATCTTGGAAAACCCAATTATTTTAGGAAACTACTCTTTTAAAAAGAGAGAGATTCGTATTCCCGGATGCGATGGGAAACTCAAAGCCACGTAGTTCTTGTAAAAAAAGGTTGATTGGTTGGTTGATTTAGTTTTTGGTAAAGATTTGATTTATTTATTATTTTTTTATGAAAAAAAGTTTATTTCAAAATGAATTCACTTTTGCATAGGGTCTAAGATAGCAACGCTATACGATAAACCCTTACAATTCATCCGCCACTTGAGGATGAAAATTCATACATCAACGCCGTAGATTGTTGCGTGAAATTGAAAATATTTGTCATTTTTTTATAAATTTTGCAAGTAAATTGAAAACATTTTTTCTTTTACAAAAAAAGGAATTCATTATTGCACAGGGTTAAAAATAGCGAAGCTATACGATAAACTCTCACAATTCATACAACACTTGAGGATGCAAAATCATACACCACGTTGTAGATTGTTGCATGAACTCAAAAGAGATTTTTATTTCAAAATATTTTTGGTTAAATTTTTATTTAAAATTAAAACAAGGATTGAAAATTATATTTTTTTTAAAAAGATTTTCTACTTTTTAATTTTTTTTGTTTGAAGTTTTTCGGGGAAAAAAAAGAGATATTCACTACACACTTAAAGCCAAAAACTGAGCCCAATCACATGCCCAAAAAACATATCAAGTAATGACATAAAAATAATAGGAATAAAACAAAAAAGAGAAGAGTGAGAGAGAAGCTTCTCCTTCTGTATCGTTACCAACTAAACAGAGGAGAGCCTATGAGGTTGACTCAAAGGCGGGGCAGAGCGGTGGCTGGGTCGGAATTGGTTGTATGGGCGGCGTGAATCTGGTGGTGGTTCGGTGGTGTGGCCGACGTTACAGTGCTGGGGTGCGGTTGTGGTGGAGACCCTTACAATTCATTTGCCACTTGAGGATGAAAATTCATACATCAACGCCGTAGATTGTTGCGTGAATTTGAAAAGATTTGTCATTTTTTTATAAATTTTGCAAGTAAATTGAAAACATTTTATATTTTACAAAAATGAATTCATTATTGCACAGGATTAAAAATAGTGAAGCTATACGATAAACTCTCACAATTCATACACACACTTGAGGATGCAAAATCATACATCAACGTTGTAGATTGTTGCATGAACTCAAAAGAGATTTTTTATTTCAAAATATTTTTGGTTAAATTTTTATTTAAAATTAAAACAAGGATTGAAAATATATCTTTTTTTTAAAAAGATTTTCTACTTTTTAATTTTTTTTGTTTGAAGTTTTTCGGGGAAAAAAATGAGATTTTGCTACACACTTAAAGCCAAAAACTGAGCCAATCACATGCCCAAAAAACATATCAGGTAATGACATAGAAATAATAGGAATAAAACAAAAAAGAGAAGAGTGAGAGAGAAGCTTCTCCTTCTCTATCGTTACCAACTAAACAGAGGAGAAGCCTATGAGGTTGACTCAACGGCGGGGCAGAGCGGTGGCTGGGTCGGAATTGGTGATATGGGCGGCGTGAATCTGGTGGTGGTTCGGTGGTGTGGCCGACGTTACAGTGCTGGGGTGCGGTTGTGGTGGAGATGGGTTACTGCGAAGATGGCGGAGGGTGCGGTCCGTGCCGGATCGGAGTTGTAACGGCGGCAGAGGTCGCGCGTCTGGATGATGAAGTTGCCCAGGCGGAGGACAACGGCGGATTCTGTTTGAGGTCAGTGGTGGCTTGTTGGGCGTATGGTTGCTCGCGGCGGAGCGGCATCGGTGGCTAAGGAGGAGCAGCAACGATGCTTGGCGAAGATGGCGAAGATGCAGCAACGATGACGGCGGTTCGTGACGAAGCCGCTTCAATGATTACGAAGGGGACGGCGGGTAAAGCACGGCTTGCGGAGGAGTTCTGTTTGTTGGTTTTTTTGCTTTTTGTGGCGTTTAGATTGATGAAGAAATGGTTGTTGTATATGGACCTATTTTTGATGGAAATGGGTTGTGGTAGGAAGAAGAAAAAATGGCTTGTAGGAGTTTGGTGTTACTGGAAGTTTTGGTTGAATGATGTAATGGTGGTAGCTGCTATTATGGGTTGAAGATGGGGGAAAAGATGATTTTGAGGGACATTTGGTTCTGAGAACTGGTGCCTATATTTGTTCTCTCTTCTTTCCATCTGAGCCATTTTTCGCCCCCCCTTCTCCATATGTTGTGTCAAACTTATGGCAAAAACCAGTGAAGAAAAATGACAAAATGTTTCAGGCCAGCTGGGGATGAAAGGGACTATTGATGGGGTGTTGTGGAGTGTTGCAGAGGTTGAACCATACTTCAGTCATCTCTCCATTTCCATTTTTAGTGTTCCACTCCTCTGATCTAGGTAAAATGTTCTTCCCAAACTCTAAAGAATACCCAAAATGGAAGCTTATGCTTGAGCCTTGTGTGTTGAAAGCTGCTACGATGGAGAAAATACACTGGGTACAATATTTCACATCCAGAAAATTATTTCTTTTTTTCTTTTTGTTTTTTTTTTTCAAATTGGCCTTGGACTCAAAACAACTTGTAACAAAAACAAATTGGCCCAATAACATGAACAATTTTTTAGTATTCTTTTTCTGCATTTTCTATTTTTTTTAATTTCAAAATATTAAAGGAGAAAATACTCAGACAAAATTAGGTGTTCACAACCCTAAACCGTAAACTCCCTAAACCCTAAATCCCCAAACCCGAAACTCCCAAAACCTAAAAAGTAAAACCCTGAAACCTTGAGACCAAAACCCTAAACCCTAAAACACAAACCACCACCCCCCCCCCCCCCCCCCCCACACCCTGAACCTCAAAACCCTAGACCCCAGACCCTTGACCCCAAAACCCAGACCCAACACCCCAAACACTAGACCTTAAACCCCTAAACCTCAAACCCCAAACGCAAAACCCAAAACCCGATAGCTGAAACACCCAAACCATAAACACCATAACCCTAAACCCTAAATAGTAAACCTTAAACCCTAAATACTAAATCATAAACACCATAAACACAAAGTCCCTAAACCCTAAACATAGAACACAGACACAACACCCTAGACACTAGACCCTAGACCCTAAACCTAAACTTAAAACCCTAAACCATAACCTTCACCCATAACCCTAAACCCATAAATCTCAAACCCCAAAACCCAAACCCCAAACTCAAAACCTGAAACCCCTAAACCCAAACCCTAAACCCTAACTCTAAACCCTATATAGTAAACCCTAAACCCTAAAACCCAACCCTAAACCCCAAAACCCAAAACCCAAACCGCAAACCCAAAATCCAAAACCACAAACCCAAAACCTGAAACCCCCAACACCAAAACCAGAACCCGAACCTCTGAAACCCAAAACCCCAAAACCCAAAAACGAAACCTGAAAACCTGAACCCCGAAACCCGATACCGTTAACCACAAAAACCCAAACCCAAACCCAAATCCAAACCCCAAAACCCTAACCATTAACCCCAAACCCAAACCGCAAACAAAAAAAATCCTAAACCACAAACCCAAAACCTGAAACCTCCAGCATCAAAACCAGAACCCGACCTCTGAAACCCAAAACCCCAAACCCCAAACACGAAAACCTAAACACAAAACCAAAAACACCAAAACCCAAAATCGAAACCCGAAATCCGAAAACCTGAACCCCAATACCCGATACCCTAAACCACAAACCCCAAAACCCCAACCTTTAAACCCAAACCCTTACCCTAAACCCCACATCCCAAACCCCAAAATCCAAAAACCCAAACCCCAAACCCCAACCATTAAACCCAAACTTTAAACCCCATATTCGAAACTCGAAATTCTAAACCTCGAGATGTGATACCCTAAACCCAAACCCCAAACCCTTACCATAAACCCCAAATCCCAAACCAAAAAACCTAAACCCCAACCCCCAAACCCCAAACCCCAACCCCAACCCCCAACTCCAAAAACTAATGAACGTTGCTTTTCATTTTAACACTGAATATGATTTTTTTCTGCTTTTCATTATTCTCAAAAGCAAAGACAAACACACTAAAAATTTTAAAAAATGATTATTCAGTTAAAAAAATAATTTTTTTAGTAAAATAAGTAATACCAAACACACTCTTAACCTCAAACTAGAAACCCAAAACCAGAAACCCCAAACCCGAAAACCCAAAACCTGAAACCCGAAAATTAAAACCCCAAAACCAAAACTCCAACCCCAAACCCCAAAATCCCATCCCTCGAACTTCCAAACCCCAAAATCCTATCCCTCGAACTTCAAAACCCCAAAATCCTATCCCTCGAACTTCAAAACCCCAAAGTCCCATACCCCAAACCCGAAATCTCGAAACTCGAAACTCCAAACCTTAAACCCGAAACCCTTAAACCCCAACCCCAAACCCGGAAATCCGGAACCCTGATACCCAAAACCCCCAAACCATGAAACCCCAACCCGCAACCCCCAAACCTGAAACCCCAAGTCCCAAACCCAAAACCTCGAAACCCCAACCCTAAAACCTCAAACCCCATATCTGAAACCCTAAACTAAATTCATAACTATATAATAATAATAATTAATTAAAATTAATATCAACGTTTGAAATTAATTTAATTATTGTGTGAAGTAAATGAATAATAAATAATATTTTTACATTGTAGTAATATAAAATTCAAATTTTTATATAAAAAGATAGTATATGAGAATAAATTATAATAATTTATTTTTACCTTCACCCGATAATCTGAACCAAACCAATTCAATTTTAATCGGATTGAAGGAAAAAAGTTTTTAAAATCTGAACCAAACCAAACCAATAAAAATGATCGTTTCAATTTTTTTTTTTTATCCCAACCCAAACCAATCCAGTCCATGAACACTCCTAAATATTATAGATGTATCATCAAATAGGTCCTTAAATTTTTTTTGTCATTAATTAAATTCTTGAGAGATATAAAACATCACTAAAATAAAATGTTGCTTTTGAATTGTGTTAAAAACTTACTTTTGCTTAAACTTATAAGACTCAATGTACCAAAATTAGCTTATGATTTTCATTAATGTATTAATTGAAGTACTAAGTTAGCTTATGATTTATAAATTTGTTTAAAACTCGTACCACGGATACTCGCACGGATATGAGACGAAGTATGTAAGATATTCATCTAGTGGAACGGGTAGCGGGGGACTACTACCAATACCTGCCATGCCCCATTTACATAATCCTTCAATAATTGAATTGAGAATTTACTAAAATAAAATGTCCGAAGATTTTTGTTGATGACTTCATACAACTATTTTGTTAAGGACAAAACTTAGTTACCATTTCATAGATATATTAGATATTGTTTTCCAATAACAATAGGACATATGTGATAGTTGTTATACTATTACATGTGTCTTGTTGCCATTGAAAATCAACACTTAATGTATCTAAGAAATTGTATCAAAGTCTTGTCCTATTATTCTGGCTTAATAAAATGAAATTTAATTAATAATTAATAAATATAAAAATAAAAATAATCCAAGAATATAGTTTTTCTATAAATAAATTAGGTTAAAATACTATTTTGGTCCCTTAGCTTATTTTTCAGATTCAGTTTGGTCCCTTAACTTTTAAAAGGTTCAATTTGGTCCCTTAATTTGTCTTTGTTGACCCAAGTTAGTCCTCTCTGTCAATAAAGCCAGTAACAGTGTTAAATGAGTTTCAATTTGGACTCTTATGTTTTAAATGAGTTTCAAATTGGTCCTTTAAATTGTTAACTTGTTTCAAATTGGTTCTTTTAATTATTAATAGGATTCAAACTGGTCATTTAAATTGTTAGCAAATTTCAACCCGATCTTCAAAAAGCTAACATCGTTACTGACTCATTGATGGAGAGGATTAACTTAGGTCAACAGACATAAATTAATAAACCAAATTGAATCTTTTAAAAGTTAAGGAACCAAACTGAATCTAAAAAATAAGGTAAGAGAATAAATTGAATATTTTAAAAAATAAAAATAACTCAGGGTTTTAGCCAATAAATTAAAATCATCAACTTTTACCCCAACCAGCCACCCTAATTCTTCCTCCATCGTCAGCCACCATATCGTCTCCCCGAGAACATCCCATACAGTGATACACTCTCGGAAAGCATCACCTTCCAAATCGCCAACCACCTCCATCAATCGCTCACCAGACTCCACATTCTAGGAAAACCCAACCCAAACATAGGTAAGAGATGGTGAGGCTCACTGCTGATTTGATCTGGAAAAGCCCTCATTTCTTCAATGCCATTAAAGAGCGCGAGTTAGATCTTCGAGGTATCCCTATTTTCCTCACGCTTTCACACTCTCTTCTTTTTTTTATTTTTTTATTTTTGACAAAGGAATTGCTTTTGTTTCATCTGTGAGAACAAGTTTTCCATATTGATGGCAGGCAACAAGATAGCTGTGATCGAAAACTTGGGTGCCACGGAGGTGTGCAATTTTATCTTCTTCTTACCTTCCTTTAGTCCCCCCTTGTGTTGTCGGGGCCTCTTTCTATTTGAATTTGAAATAATTTATTATCATGTTCTATGCTTATATGCTTCCAGTTAACACTTTAGTTATGCTTTGTCTGGATGTTCAAAAAATTTAGTTTCTTTGTATTGGTTTTCTTGCAGGACCAATTTGACACCATAGATCTGTCTGACAATGAGATCGTCAAGCTGGAAAACTTACCATATCTTAACCGGTTGGGTACTCTGCTCATAAATAACAATAGAATTACTAGAATCAATCCTAACATCGGAGGTATGTTTTGAACTTTGAACTTCACCTCGTCATTTTTATTTCATTAGATTGTGTTACCTAACACTTTTCTTCTAGTTGTAAGCAACACAGTATGTTTCTTTAGCTTACCATGTCATTTGTTTTGCAGAGTTCTTGCCAAAATTACACACGCTAGTTCTCACAAACAACAGGATTGTTAACCTAGTAGAAATTGATCCTTTAGCATCCCTTCCAAAGTTGCAGTTCCTTTAGTCTGCTAGACAATAATATTACAAAGAAAGCAAATTACAGGCTTTATGTTATTCACAAACTGAAGTCCCTTCGGGTTTTAGATTTCAAGAAAGTGAAAAGTAAGGTAAGGTTTTCTTTTTCACTACCCATTGTTATCTTTTATTGGGCTTGCTGTTTAAAATATGTTAAATAGGATGTTCTGATAATGTCTCCATTTAATGAATTAATCCGCTGAAGTCCTTGCGTTGCTTAAGCTATCATAGGCTGAATGACTTGAAATTCAAACCAGAAATTGGTGCGTAAGATTTTGTCTTGTTGTGGATGCATGACAGTTTTGTTTCATTATGTTAGTACATGTTGCAAAATTCACAGAACGAAAATGATGCTTTATTGTTGGATCTATTTCTTATTACCAACTCTGCGTCTTCTTGAATTATATGGCCATTTTATGATAGTTTTTAAAAATTAATAGGAGCGGCTGGAAGCCAAAAACTTATTTGCTTCAAAAGAAGTTATAGAAGAAGTTCAAAAGATGCCTGTGAAAACGTTTTCACCTGGTGAAACTCCAAATGCATCAGAAGCTACTGAGGAACAACAGACCCCCAGAGTGGTTGCTCCTACACCAGAGCAAATTATTGCTATAAAGGTATAATGTTAACCAGAACTTATCAATGTACTTAAGGCTTATTACTATAGGTGTGACCATGCACGTACACTTCATGTTCAATTCAGATCTATAATTAATGCACTCTCCCTTTTATTATGCATTTGAAATGCCTTCTTAAAAGTTGTACATGATGAGAAGATTACCTACTTGCTTTTACCAGCAAACCATCAAAAGCTGCTCCAAACTAAATGGTCATGCCCAGTGATGACCAAAATGCCAAAAAGATTGTTCCGTAGAAAAAGAAGTCACCTTACAGTATAAAATAAGTGGATCTGTTGTTCTTTATTTTGTACTTGTGATGATGCCTTCAAATATGCAACATGTTATTTGTATTAATTCTATCAGCACGATTATCCAAACAAAATATTTGACCTTTCAGTACCTGTTGTTCTGCTTCTTGATTTCTGCTGCTTTAATTTTTATTTGTCGAATGAATAGAAGTTTATTTATCAAACATGAAAAAAAAACATTGGTTCAGTCAGTCCTGCTCAGTTTCTTGTGTATAAATGCCATGGGTAACCGAATAGTGTTTATGGTAATTAATTAACCAAGGCTCCAACTCTAAAATACATATCAGGAGCTTCAGAATTAATTGTATTTTAGCAGTGTTATCAATGGCGGATGGCGACCAGCCAAAAATCTGCCATACAATATGGCGGATGGCGATACGGCCATATGCCGGATGCCATGGCGGACAAGATAAAAATAAAAATATTATATATACATAACATATATACATAACAAAAAACTATAGAAATGAATATTAAATCCAAGATACTAACAAAAAAACTATAGAAATAAATATCGATTTTTCTAACATGTGCAACCTTGCACATGTTAAGGAATCAAAAATAGAAATGTTGTCTTGAGAGTTGTGTATTCAATTCCTTGAAAGTTTAAAGCTACTCTTTCCAATACAACATTTTTATTTTTTGATTACTTAACATGTGCAAGGTTGCACAGGTTAGAAAAATTGAATAAATATGTGCTCACTATATGAATAAAACAAACAAATTCATAAAATCACAAGTTCATAATTAAGTGTCATCATCAATAGATTTAACACTCATATAAGTTAATAAATAAGAAAAATGACACATACGAAAAATAGAAGGATACTTTTCTGATAATTTTTATTTTTTTGGTTTTTTGTCTAAAAAAACTTGAGAAATCTGAACCTGCCCACTACAGAAAACCAACCCAAAATAAGCCCACCCAAAATGAATCAAATCTGATCCAATCATAAAATAAATAAAAACTAATAATGAAATAGGAAAAAGGTATCGTCACTTTGCAGAAGAGAGAGAAGAAAAAAGGATCGTAACAAGCACAACGGCTGGTCGCCGAACAATGGGTGGTCGCCGGAAGAGAGTCGCTGGACAGAAGCTGGCCGGAGAAGAAGAAAGAAAGAAAGAAAGGAGAGCAGGAGAATGGCTGGGGTTTCAGTGTTTTCACTAAAGAAAGAAAATCAGGAAAAGCTATTCAGTAGGGTTTTTACCCATTTTGGGCCAAATATCCGAGTTGGGTCAGTCACATGACCCAAGTCCTTGTTTCACTTTTTTCTTAAAAAAATCCCCCTTTTCCACCATGGCCGGCGATTTTGCCACCCGCCATGCAGCCGCCATAGACCACCATGCAAATCCGCATGGCTGTTCCTTTGAACCCGCCACTGCCTTTCGCCATGGCCACTTTTCAATAACACTGCATTTTAGAGTGCCTTATTTTTCAAAGTACAATTTATTATCCAGTAAATTAGGATTATACTGTAAGATGCTTATGTTTGCTGTTCCATTGGCCCATGTGATAAATTCTTTATTGATTAACCATTTTTCTAATAAATCACCTTGCATGCTCAAGTGATATTATCTGAGCTAGGAAATCCATTCTGTACCATAGCATATGATCATTTTCTTGAACTACACTGTCTCTTATAGACTTGTACATTCTGGTTACCTATGGTTTCACATGTTTCTGCTGTGTGCAGGCTGCCATTGTGAATTCACAGACTCTTGAAGAGGTTGCAAGGCTTGAAAAGGTGCTTGTTTTTTCTAAATTAGGCAATCACTTCTTGGATTTTAAATGTTGTTTTCCTCACACTTATGCGTAACATAATATTGAAATTAGCTTACATAACATGATGATATGTTATTACTAATGACCTGTTGTTAGAGATAATCTGATGATATGATAGGCTCTCTAATAAACTGTCATTGGAATTGAGAATCACATTCTCAGTTTTTCCACATGCATTTGCTGGCTTATAGCATGTTTGTTTCTGCGGTAGAAAACCATGGTGGCATCTCTTTCATGGTGAGTATGGCAATTTGGTAAATATTTTGACCAATAATGTGAAAGCTCCAAAGAGTAGCTTTCACGATGGACTCTCTTGGACATGATTCTGAAATTTGCAACCGCATAACCAAACAGGTGCTTAGAGTATGTAGACTAGATTGTTTGCCAAGTGGCAAAGATTGGATTTGGTTTGTCATAAATTGAGTACCTCTTGGTTATATCCGGTGATGGTTTGGGCAAAAAGGAAGGAAACTGTTGAGATTCTTGCCTACAGTTTGGTGTCTTGGAAGCCTTGTTATCTTTGGCCATTTTCTTGTTTGAGGATATCTTATCTTCTACCATAAAATCCTCGTGTTTTACTAATTTTAATTTATTTTCTACTATAAAAGACTGATATTAATGCAATAAATTTAACCCGGGTACATGGTAGCAGGCACTGCAGTCCGGCCAGCTTCCTGCAGATTTCAAAGGCTTGAATGAAAATATGATGTTGGATAATGTTCCAGAAAAGCATGGGGACATGGTTCATGATGGTAAAGGTCAAGCAGATGATGAATCTAATGATACACAGGAGCAGAGGAACACTGATTCTGCTCCAATGGAACAGGTACAAGTCCACTCTGTCATGTTTCTGACTGACTGTGAAACTTTTCTTTTGCATCTTGTGACAAATCATAGTTCCTTTATGATTCTTATTTATTCTGTTATGCTTAGTTCCTGTAATTATCTATTATACTACATGATTGCAACTATGAAACACCTGCCGAAAGTTAGAGAGTGCCCAATCTCCCAAAAGTTGGATGTGCATCTTTTTGGGCTGATGAGGAGGGCGATTGGATTCGTCATCTTCTGTTATACTTTTTCTATCACTAATGCTTTTTATTTGGCTTTTGTAATGGTTTTTTGGTTTGCTTTTGTATAGCTCTTTGGTTACTTTTCTTTGGTCTTTGAGGTAGGGCATTGTAATACATATACTGTCTACTCTTTTTAGTGGCAGTATCTTAGTTACAGTTTGTTCTGCTCCTTCTCTTTCTTGTGTATGGGTTCGAGTACCCCTTATACTCTGATCAATATATTTTTGCTTGTCAAAAAAAAAAATCCTAGCCTACCCCGTACTCCTAACTCCCTAGCCTTATACCCCTTACAACTAAATCACAGTCTCATTACCCTCCCTACTGACAGCTCAGCAGTTACATTGTGGAGACCTTTTTATTTTCTCTCTCTTGGTCATAATCCCCTACTTTGCGCCCCCTCTTCCTCCTTACCCTTACAAAGAGAGAAAGGGAGGAAGAATATAATTATGATTTCATTGATTGATTAATGTGAATGATACAAGGGTACTTATAGGTACAGATTCATAACTGAATCTGTTGCTGACTCATCAGTCAGTTATAACAGCCTAGCTATCTATTCTATTGACTCACTATAGGCTAACTCACTCATATACACTGTGTAAAATGATATTGAATATTATTGATTAATACCAAGAGTACAAACACTAATAAGATTATATAGGCAACGCTAAACCTAATGGGCCAGACTAATGGCCTAATACAAGATTTACAATATTTACAACACTCCCCCTCAAGCTGGTGAATGGATATCTATCATTCCCAGCTTGCAAGTAAGTTGACTGAATCGTTCTGTTGGTAAGCCCTTTGTTAACAAATCTGCCAGTTGATGCCCAGAAGGAATGTAAGTCGTAGTTATCAGCCCGCTATCCAGCTTCTCCTTGATAAAGTGTCGATCTATCTCAATGTGTTTTGTCCTGTCATGCTGAACAGGATTATGAGCAATACTAATAGCCGATTTGTTGTCACAAAGTAACCTCATAGGGCCTTCACACTTTATCTTCAAGTCATCAAGCACAATCTTCATCCACAATAGCTCACAGATTCCCTGTGCCATAGCTCTAAATTCTGCCTCAGCACTTGATCGAGCCACTACACTTTGCTTCTTACTTCTCCAAGCGACAAGGTTCCCACACAAAAATGCACAATAGCCTGAAGTGGACCTTCTATCACTCACCGAACCTGCATAATCAGCATCGGTATAGGCTTCCATAGTTAGGCTTCCACCTCTTTTGAACAAGAGTCCTCTCCCTGGAGTGGCTTTAAGATATTGCAGAACACGCTCTACAGCTTGCAAATGTCTCACCCTCGATCATGCATGAATTGGCTTACAACACTAACCGCATATGCTAAATCTGGTCTAGTGTGTGCCAAGTAAATCAACTTCCCCACTAATCTCTGATATTGGACCTTGTCAACTTTAGCACTCTCCTCTTCAATGCTCAATTTGTGATTTTGCTCTATGGGAACACCTGCAGGTTTACATCCAAGTTTGCCTGTTTCCTTCAAAAGGTCAAGCACATACTTTCTTTGAGAAATGAAAATGCCTTGTTTTGAGTAGGCCACCTCAATTCCAAGGAAATACTTAAGTTTCCCAAGGTCCTTCATCTCAAACTCTGCAGATAATTTCTCCTTGAGTAGTTGTCTTTCAACCAAATCATCTCCTGTAATAATGATATCATCAACATACACAAGAAGTACAGTTAGTTTTCCTCCTTGTGAATGTTTGAAGAAAAGTGTATGATCTCCTTGACTCTGCTTGTAACCCAGGCAAACCATTGCTTTTGTGAATCTCCCGAACCACGCCCGAGGAGACTGTTTAAGCCCATATAAGGCCTTCCTCAATCTACACACTCTGTCAGTTCCAACTAGTAGGTCCAAATCCCGGAGGAATCTCCATATACACCTCTTCCTCTAAGTCTCCATGCAAAAACGCATTTTTAACATCAACTGGTGAAGATCCCACCCTGAGTGAGCAGCAAGAGAGAGTAAAATACGAACAGTATTCATCTTTGCCACTGGAGCAAATGTCTCCTCATAATCAATGCCATAGGTCTGAGTATATCCCTTTGCCACTAGTCTTGCTTTGTATCGATCAAGAGTGCCATCTGATTTATGCTTGACTGTATAAATCCACCTGCAACCAACTGGTTTCTTGCCCCCTGGCCTCTCAACAATTTCCCAAGTTCCATTCCTTTCAAGTGCTTTCATCTCCTCATCCATAGCTTGGACCCAATTTGCATCCTTTAGTGCCTCTTGAACAGATGCTGGGATTCTCACAGAGTCAACCGCTGCAATAAAACTCTGATGCTGCAGGGAAAGATGTTTAGAGGAGACAAATTGAGAAATAGGATATTTGGCACAAGACCTTTTCCCTTTTCTCAAAGCAATTGGTAAGTCATCTGGATCAGGGTCAATAATATCAACACACTGAGAATCAAAAATGGGTGGATTATTTTCGGTACTTACCTCCGGTTCGGACAATTGAGGTTGTTTCTGGACCAGGTTGGGTTTTACTCTCCTCTGATACACCACAGGTAACTCATTAGCTTTGTTTCTTCGCTGGTGCTGAAGGTGCAGATTCCTGTAAAACAGAAGACACAGGAAAAACAGGAGCAGAAACAGGTGACTCAGAAACGGGAGGCTCGTAAACAGGTGACTCAGAAACGGGAGGCTCATAAACAGGTGACTCAGGAGAGGGTGACTCAGGAGCAGGTGACTGAGGGACAGGTGACTGAGGGACAGGTAACTCAGGCAGGCGAGGACCAAGAAGGAGAAACTCGGACTCAAATTCCAAATTATTGCTCTCCCCCTGAAGTTGAGGACGAGTGAAGAATGACACATGTTTCATGGAAGGTAACATCCATAGAGACAAAGTACTTACGACTGGAAGGATGATAGCATTTGTACCCCCTTTTGTTAGGTGCATAACCCACAAAAACACACCTGACTGCACGAGAATCCAACTTAGTTCGATGCTGTTTATGAACATGAACAAAAGCAACACATCCAAATACCTGAGACTCAAGACTCTGCATGATAGGGACAGATGGAAAGTGTGAGATCATGAACTGAACAGGACTAACATTACCTAGAACACAAGATGGTATCCGGTTAATCAGATAGGCAGCAGTCAGTACTGCTTCTCCCCAGTATGAGTTTGGGACTGACATTTGGAAGAGAAGGGCTCGAGCAACTTCAAGTAAGTGGCGATTTTTCCTTTCTGCAACCCCATTTTGTTGCGGGGTGTCAACACATGTAAACTCATGGATGATGCCCTGTTTACTAGTAAAGCTTGAAAGGCTATGATTGACATATTCTTTTCCATTGTCCGAACGTAATCTTTTAATGCCTTTCCCAAATTGTGTTTGCACCATATGATAAAATTGAATAAAAAGTTGGGGTACTTCTGATTTTTCCTTCATCAAGAAAAGCCAAGTTACTCGAGTACAATCATCAATAAAGGAAACAAACCATCTCGCACCAGAAATATTAGAAACAGGGGCTGGCCCCCAAACATCAGAATGTATAAGATCAAATGGTTCAGCACTTTTCTTAAAACTAGAAGGGAAAGTAGCACGATGGTGTTTAGCAAATTGACAAACGTCACACTTAAAAGACTTGACAGACTGTTGTAAAAACAAAGAAGGAAACATAGACTTAATTAGAGAAAATGGAGGATGTCCAAGACGCTTGTGCTGAAGCCAGACCTGTGATGCAAGAAAGTGAGACTTAGACTCAGACTGTAAGCAGGAAGACTGCACCCCCTGACCATATCTTTCATCGGACAGATAGTACAACCCTCCCTGTTCCTTAGCAACTCCAATCGTCCTCCTCGTGGCAAGATCCTGAAAAACACAATGAGAAGGGAAAAATGTTACTGCACAGTTCTGGTCCCTGAGTAAGCTTATGAATAGAAATTAAGTTGTTGGAAAGTTCAGGAACATAAAGCACATTTTTCAATTTAAATGATGGTTGGAGATCATGTTCCCAGAACCGACAACACGGGTACGAGAACCATCAGCAACAGTAATATATTGATTACTGGAAGGTGAAGTGTAAGAGGAAAACAACTTGGAATGGAAGGTCATATGATCAGTGGCACCAGAGTCAACAATCCAAGCATTCTTGGGAATATTACCAGAGGCACTAAAGGTGCGGGAGCAAAAACTCTTACCAGTCATTTTCACTGAACAAGAATCAAAAAGCTTACTAAAAGAGTCGAGCAAAGTCCTCAACTGGTTCTGAAAAGTCCTCAATTGGTTCTGAACTGTATAAGAACGGCGGAAAAACAGCAAACGCAGGAAAAGCACCGAGGCTTCAAAAATACCCACGGAAAAAGGTTCTCCGATCGCGATTTGGACCACTCAAATGGACTGAGGAAGGGCCGGCGAGGCTACCGTGAAAGTCGCGCGGCGATACGGTGGCCAGAGGGCGGCGCGTGGGTTACACGCGCCCGGAAGTGAGACGCGCTGTGGTGGCGCGTGAGGGCGCCTGCGGCGGCCTTTGGCCACGATCTTCTGGGTTCCGGCCGATCTGGAGGAGCCGAACCTCTGGGTGTGGTCGCCGGAGTGATATCGGCGGTCAACGGTGGTGGACAGTGGTCAACGGCAGTGAACAGTGCGGAAGCGAGACCCCCAAGACCGGGAGCTCTGATACCATGTGTAAAATGATATTGAATATTATTGATTAATACCAAGAGTACAAACACTAATAAGATTATATAGGCAACGCTAAACCTAATGGGCCAGACTAATGGGCCTAATACAAGATTTACAATATTTACAACATACACTAATATACCCCCTTATAATCATAAGGTAAGGTTACATAGGAGAACCTATCTACTATGCCAAGGTTACCCTGAGTGTCTCAAATCTGGTTTGTGTCAAGGCTTTAGTAAGCAAATCAACTACTTGGTCTTGTCCTGGTAGGTGCTGCACTGAGATTGATTTGTCAATGACTCTTTCTCTAACAAAGAATAGATCTACTCCATGTGCTTGGCCCTTGAGTGCAGCACTAGATTGTGGGACAATGATACTGTGCTTAGGTTAGCACAATAGATGACTGCTGCCATAATTGGAACTTGTAGTTTTTGCAGCAGGGATTTCAACCATAGCACCTTTGCTGTAGTGGCAGCTAGACTCCTATACTCAGCTTCAGTACTTGACCTGGTTTCCCTTTTATAGCTGGTTTTATGATGACAACCAAATGGTGTGGGCTCATATCATTTTAATAATAGGCCATGAGAGTGAGTGCCTCTAAGATACCTGAGGATATGCTTTACTGCCTTCCAATGTTCCTCCAAAGGTTGGGAAAGGAATTGGCAAACTTTCCCAACACTGTAGCACAGCTCTGGCCGAGTGACGGTGGCATATTGCAATGCCCCAACTATTGACCTGTAGTGAGAGGGATTAGGCAGATAATTTCCCCCATGTTTGGTGAGTTTGCAGTTGCCAATCATAGATGTGGGAAGTGCCTTTGCTTCTGTCATTTTAGCTTTAGCTAGTAAGTCTTTAATGTACTTAGATTGAGACATCAGGAGTGCTCCATTGGGCAGCGTCTTGACTTCCACACCCAGGAAGTAATCTAAGTCACCAAGTTCCTTGAGTGCAAATTCTGACTTCAACTTTTTGATGATCTGAGCAACCTGAGAGGATGAGGAGCCTGTTACTATTATATCATCCACATAGATTAGGATGTAAGTGTTGTGACTTGTGAGTTGTGACCACCCGAGAAATGGACAAACAGGGATGGATCACAACTGCTAGACTTGAAACCAAAGTGAACCAAGGCTTGTGTGAGCCTCTCAAACCAAGCCCTAGGGGCTCGTTTCAAGCCATAGATGGCCTTGTTCAGTTTGCAGACCTGAAACTGGTTTGAACTTTTGAACCCAATAGGTTGCTACATGTAGACTTCCTCTGCCAGCAATCCATTGAGGAAAGCATTGTTTACGTCCAACTGCTTGATTGCCCACTGATTAGTGATAGCAAGAGTGAGTGCCATTCTAACAGTGACTGGTTTGACTACAGGGGAGAATGTCTCAGTATAATCAAACCCCTGTTTTTGGTGAAAGCCCTTTGCCACTAACCGAGCCCTTATACTTATTAATTGAGCCATCTGGGTTCTCCTTTACACGGAACACCCACTTGCATCCAATGGCTTGCCTATGGGGAGGCAAATCAACTAAAGTCTATGTGTTATTTCTGACCAAAGCATCAAACTCAGCCTGCATAGCCTCTTTAGGAGAGTGTGGCTCTGCATGTGCAACTAGGACTTGAGAGACTCTAGACTTTGATCTAGTGATCATAGAATGCTGATTGCAGGGTGCATAGGAGAAGGACCCTGAGAGGAGAGGGAAGTGGAGTTGGGAGAACTTGGGAGAGATACTGAGGATGCTGTGGTGTTAAACCTGAGTGTAGGGAAAGTAGAGAGGAAAAATGAGAGCTGGAATTAGTTGGAACATTAGGAGAGTTGAGAGAGGAGCTTGAGGACTAGAAGGTGAAGGAGACAAATGTAGAGAAGGTGGAGGAATTGACTCAGGAGCAGGGCTAGAAGGAAAGGGAATAGATGGTAGAACAGTGAGAGGAATAGGTGCTGTACTGACAGATTGAGGGACTGAAATGGGAAGGACAGTGCTGTCCTTGATTGCAAAAGGGAACTTGGTCTCATTAAATTGTACATCTTTGGAGATGTAAAGGGAATAGATGGTAGAACAGTGAGAGGAATAGGTGCTGTTGTACATCTTTGGAGATGTAAAGCCTGCCATCACTGGAGAGGCATTTGTAGCCTTTATGTGAAGTGGAATACCCAAGGAAAGTGCATTCACAGGACCTATATTGAAGTTTGTTTTTGTTATGGGGTCCTAGACAAGGGTAACAGGCACACCCAAAGACCTTTAGAAATGAGTAATCTGGGTTTTTATTGTATATAGAACAGCCCCCCCCCCCCCCCCCCCCAACAACCAAAAAAAAAACAAAAATCAGTTTGGACAGATTTGATCATAGTTTGAAACTGAACTTTAACTAACTCAAGAAATTGTTTAAAGATAGTCAAAGTTTCTGATTTTTGTTTTAACAAAAATATCCAAGTAAACCTAGTGCGAGCATCAACAATAGAGAAGTAATAGGAATGTCCTGATGCTGATTGCATAGGGACTGGACCCCACAGATCTAAGAAAAGTAATTCAAAGGGTTTACTATAAGTAGCAGTTGAATCACTAGATGGTAATCTATGTGATTTGCCAAAACAACAAGCAACACACTGATCTGTAAACTTTTTATTAACAAAGGGAACATTACATTGTTGAAGAATGTGTTTAATGGCTACATCATTGGCATGGCCAAGTCTATAGTGCCAAGTATAGAATGAACTAGGAGTACTATTAGCAGAATTACAACTCGGAATACTTGAATTACAATTGGAAATACAACTAGAAATATTGTTTACATCATTATTGAAAACAGGACTGCTAGTGACACTAAGGCAAGTAGGAGAGACTTGAGTAAACTTCCTTGCCACAGTAAGTTGAGGAAACACATATAGACCTTGAGGAGTGACCTGACCAGTTAAAATGACCTGCTTACTGACCTGGGAAATTACATAGCAAGCATTAGAATGAAATTCAAATGTGTTAGATTGCTGATACTGATTATTTTGTGGAAACGAATTTGAAGGAGGTGGAGGATTCGAGGACCGAACCTGATTAGAAGGTGGAGGATTGGAGGTGTGTGCTAGGTTCACACAAAACCCATCAAGTGCAGTCTTGGCTTTGAGCCTTTCCAAATGTGATTCATGTGAAAGAAGAAGAGCCTCGATTTCAGCCACTGAGTGAGGATCAATTCGGCTTTCTATTGTAGGAAATAGAATGTGATATTCTTCTGGTAGACCTTCCAAGATTGCATCCACATGTTCTTGAAGCGTAATTGGATTTCCGATTGAGGCAAGTGCATCAACTAGAGCCTTGATGCGAAGCAAGTATTCGTTGATCTTGTGATCTGCTTTTGTGATGTGCCTCAATTCTGACCTCAACTGTGCACTTCTTGCTTTCGTCAAAGCGTTGAAATGATTGTGAAAGTCATCCCAAAGCTCCCACGCGTGCACACAACCAATCACTCTAGCATGAACCGAATCTGAAAGCGAGTTCAATAACCAAATGGACGGGTGTTGATCTTGCGCCTCCCATGCAAGATACTCTGGATTCGTGCGATATGCGATGCAATCATCGTCGGTGAGGTATCGCGGTGGAATTCTTGGACATGCAACATACTTCTCGAGCTGATTCGCGCGAATTACGGCTTCAACAACTTGTTTCCAGTGAAGAAAACTGCTCAGTGAGTTTCACTGTAACGACCGAGGAAGAATATAATTCTGATTTCATTGATTGATTAATGTGAATGATACAAGGGTACTTATAGGTACAGATTCATAACTGAATCTGTTGCTGACTCATCAGTCAGTTATAACAGCCTAGCTATCTATTCTATTGTCAGGAAAATGGTCCAGAGTGTAGATAAAGCCTCCCAAGAGTTTTCGAAGTCTGACAGATTCTTCCACTTAATAAGAATTCTGTATCTCCAGTTGAATTTCTTTGGACAGCAAATGCTTCAGGTGGTAGAACTTTCAACTCCAGCCCTCTGCTAAAAACAGAGGTAATGGTTGACTAGTGACATTTGCAGAAATGGATATCTTGAGCAAGGAAACATGGAAAACTGGATATAGTTGGCTACGGTTGGGCAGCTGCAGCTTATAAGCAACTGGACCAATTTTCTCCATAATTTCATAAGGTTCATAGTACCTAGGACTCAATTTCTGATTCACCCTCTTAGACAGCATCTTCAATTTATATGGTTGAATCTTCATAAAACGGAGTTTCGACAAATTCTCACAAAGTAAAGGAAATAATTAGCTGGCATGTCCCCCGCGGATGTGAAAGGATATAATTATCTTAAAATAGCTTGGCCCCTCACGCAACAACTTAAGAAGGGCTGTTTTAAATTTGGAAATGAGTCTCAAAGGTGCTTTTGATCAGCTTAAGTCCGCTATGACTACCGTCTCTGCTGCCAGCTCAGCCATCAGTTACATAGTGGAGACCTTTTCATTCTCTCTCTTGGTGACAATCCCCTACATTGCAACCCCTTCTTCCTCCTTACTTATACTTTAGTTATTTTATCAGTCCTATCGGTATTGTATCACATCTGTCAATCTAATATTCAGTATACAATAGTGAGCCATCAGTCTTTCCTTTCCCTTCTTGCTTATGAAAGTCTTTTTTTAATACATTGAAATGTCAACTACCCGAATGCCCACCCCACCCAACCATTAGCCCAAACATCCCAAAATAGTGGCAAACTCAAAACTCCCTAGAAATATTTAAGACCTTGTTCCTAAGCTGGCAAGTCATTTAAAAGCAAAAGGCTGAAAGTATGTTGCTAAATTTAAGGAGACAAACCTTGTAGGAATTGTATTTTATTCTTAGGGATTTTATTCTATCTATAGTAAGTTGTTTATTCCCTTATTTGATTAGGGTTAGTAGTCTAGTACTTAACCTAATCCCTAGTATGAATAGGGTTACTGTTTTGTCTTTTGTATCACATCATTGTCCACCATATCATTCTAAGAATATTATTGAAAGTCTCCTGACATTTCCTCCTTCCCTACTTTACCATGTAACTTCAACCCCCTGATTTTTCTGCAACATTCAGTGTACTTCAAACCCAAATAACTGGGTTCAAGGGTGCCAGGTGGTTTCTGGTATA
Source organism: Echinosophora koreensis (assembly GCA_035048595.1). Classification (NCBI taxonomy): domain Eukaryota; kingdom Viridiplantae; phylum Streptophyta; class Magnoliopsida; order Fabales; family Fabaceae; genus Echinosophora; species Echinosophora koreensis. The sequence goes on from JAPCYP010000006.1 coordinate 38,975, forward strand.
CTAAAATATCTCTTGATAACCAGTTATACTAAAATGACAGTATTATTTGGTTGCTTGTTTATGTGTATTAACCCATGGTTTATTTTTGTCAGGCTAGTACCTACTTGTGCAATCCTACATTTAATTCAGGGAGTCGGATAGTATGTGACTGTTTTTTGTTGTGATTGCTGGACCCCCAACACTTGGATTTTTTTTTTTATGAACCCCCAACATTTAGATGTTGTATCATACGTTTTTACCATTGATAGAATCATGAGTTATGTAAATGAAATTAAGTGATAAAATAATGCGATATCAGAGAGGAGGGGTTTAGAAGTGTGCATTTGATGGTTTGCAATTAGCACAACTCTTTTATATACAACTTAATGAAACATGGTATGCTATAACATGTCAAGAGTCAGGGAGAAGGAAAATAGTCAACATTAGTATAGTATGAGATATCCTTTGAAATATGAATTTTTTTAACTGTAAGAATGAATGAATGTGTGTAATAAGTTTTACTCTTGCAGTTGCCTATGAATTGTTGCATGTCCAAAAAAAAGTGTAATTGTTCGTGTTCTTGTCTTGTCCTCCCGTAGATCCGTTAATATTTCCCACCGTTAACATTCTCTCTTTTCTCATGCTAGTAAATATTGTATGTGTTGCTTTAATTTTCATTGCATTTTTTGCAGGAGTAGAGTGAAGATTTTGGAATAGTCCAAGCATTGTCCCTCTCCGTTAATGTCGGGTTATAGAGTCAGAGTCTTGGTAATTTTCCATGAAGTGTACTTCATGTAGCTCCGCACATGTACCAAAGTTAAGAGTCTTATGCAGTGACCGAGACAGAATAGACTTTTTTGTGTGTCTCTGAACGGGTTGAAAACTGAAAATTTCCCCCAATCGTGTATGATGTACCGCTTGATCATTAGATGTATGAAGTTGTCTTTAGAACTTCATGAATCATTTGGGCATTTTCGCCCCTAGCCGTTAATTTGAAGCGAGTATCTTTATGGTACTTTTGCTCTCTTTAAAGTTAATATTGCTTATGTATTGCTAATTTAATCCTCAAAAGTCCAGACTTTTAGAATTGAAAGGAAGACAATAAAGTTTTTTGATCTAGACCTGGCATAAAGATGGAGAAACCCAATTGCTCCAATTGTTTGGGTCTTATGATCATAAAGCATAATATTCCAGAAATCTTTGGGGGTGTTATTTCGGACGGCAAATTAATGCCAAATTTCCTTGTTAAAGTTGAAAAGTGCTTTCTAAAAGCAATAAATGCGAAAACAAGCACTCATTGGAGAGTTAGTTTTTTCATTATGTATAAAGGCAAAGGAAATTTAAGGAGCATTTTATGGGAATATCTAATCTTACTCATAAACTTAAGGCGTTAGAGCTTGGGATGTCTAATGACTTGCTCATGCATTTAGCATTTGGTATTCTTTCATGCACAATTCAGTCAATTCAAGTAAGCTTATAGCTTCCGAAAAGATAAATGATATCTTAATGAATTCATTTCATAAGGTATGCAAGAAAGGAAAAAATGAAGCAAGAGAAGAGAAATGATGCTCATCTGGCAAACGCCTCTAAAGAGGTAAACAAAAGAAAATTAAGGATGAAGCCACTAAGGGCCCATCTTAAAAGAAACAACTAAGGTCCCAATTGTTTCTTTTATAAAGACATCGGGTATCTAAAGAAGAAGTGTCTCAAATATCATGTATGGCGTGCCTATAAAGAATTGTCTGAAGTGATGAAGGTTAAGTGGTGCTGAATGATGCATCTATATTGGAGTTAACCAAGTCAGTAAAGGATAAGGCTATTGACGTTTCAGATTGTTGTTACTTGTTAATATTTGGAATTTAAAGACATTTTGGTTTAGTCATTATCATCTATGTTGATTGTCAAGGTATTCTGCACAAGAATACGATCAACCCCCTTGTTCGTGATTGATTGCCGCTCTCTCTCTCTCTGTACGTGAAGGTTGGTGATCAAATTCGTCCTTTAAAGAACGCTTAAGATCAGGTTGGTAACCAAGTTCATCTTTTGAAGAATGCTTAAGATCATGAACTCCTATGGATCCAGGTATATTCATGAACCCCTATGTGGTAAATGTGCGCTAGGATGTATACCTATAGATTTAACGCTTCCACATAAAGAATAAAGAATTTAAAGAATTAAAGAAATATCTAACAAAGAGTTCTTTGTGCTTTAGAATTTAAGCTTGAACTATTTTATGATTTTTGTTGAGGTCACATATCAGCTAGAGATATGGCTAAAGTAATCCTTATAAGGCTTTTGCGATCCTTATAAGGCTTTTGCGATTCTCTCCTCTTGAGCTAGTTTTTGGGTTGAGTTAAGTCAAAACTCAAATTCTAAGATGGTATCCAAGCCTATCTTAGATTTGTTACTGGGTCAGCTATTCCACCCGCATTTGTCCATGCTCCAGATGTCCCGTTCTGTGTGTGAGGGGGTGTATTGAGATCTCACATTGTCTAGAGATATGATCAAAGTAATCCTTTTAAGCTTGATAATTCTTACCTCTTGAGCTAGCATTTGGGATTGAGTTAGGTCCAAATCCAAATTCTAAAAAATTTTCAACATACCAAATATAGTTCATGTAAGATGTAAGATTTGTTTAGAACAAGAATTAATAATATAATGAGGATTGCTGTGGAAGAAAGTAAGATTACCTGGATAGCAATGGTGTATTGTGGAATTAGTTTGAGTCATGAGAATGGGTGTGAGATTGAGAGACCTAATAGAGATGTAAAGGTAATGGCGAGTTGTAGGATAGAGGAGATTGATAATGCTAACAAATATTATCTTCTTGTGATAATAGACTTCTTATTGTTGGACGCAAGCACATTAGGCTGGATCACGTTAAGTTTTGTGCATGATTTTGTGATGTATTCCCTAATTATAAGTATTTATGCAACCAAATGAAGAAGGGGAAGAAGTATATATTCCCCAATAATGCTATATATTAGAGGGTTTTTTTTTTTATCTTTTAATAATTACTCGTGTAATTTTAGATTTTTTTATAAGCAAAAGTATATTTATATGAGCACAAGTGATACTCAAACCCGTATACATGAAAGTTTCATATGTAATTTTAGAAAATAGGTGGTGATTAGGTAAAATCATTCACAAAGTAACAACTTTAGAATTTGAACCCTTAATTTTGCAAATAAGATACTCTTGGGGACACAGGTCTCCTATTATTAGGACCAACCATTGTTGAGTAGAGAAATTTTGTTCGCTAAATATGTTTTTTGGTGAAACAAATTAAGACAAGGATAAGGATTATATTAACTCAATGAGATCGTCAAGTTATTCAATTATCTTTATAGGGAAGTTCTAGTAATGTGTTACATATTCTATTAAAGACCTTAACTCTTGATTTCCCACCAGAAGGGTAAGAACTTAAACTCTTGATACCATGCTTAAAATAGAGAAACTAGAGAGAAATTTTCTGAATGACTTTTATGATTTCTGAATTGTGTCATGTACAGGGACCTTTACACATATTTATAGACCTAAGATTATTCCCATGTTGTACAAGTACAATCAACATGACTCACATTTATAAATATTAATACATGATACATATTTTACATGTGGTACATTGTACATGTCATCAGCCCAAAATTGACTCACATCTATAATATTAATACATGATACATATTTTACATGTGGTACATTGTACATGTCATCAGCCCAAAATTGACTCACATCTATAATATTAATACATGATACATATTTTACATGTGGTACATTATACATGCTCAATGATCGCAGCGTTCCATCATCTGTTCAAAATTTTCCCACATCAAGCTAAAGCAGTACGTCTAAGATGTACTGGAGTTGGTGCCTTAATACTGAGTTTTTAGCTGTTCTAACTTCTCAATCAAGGCCTTCTTTTCATCATCATGGAGAGAATTGAACATGAAAACGGACTTGTCACCAATGTGATCCTAAATGTAAAACACGAGTCAAAGATCAGGGAATTCTGTGAATGGATTGTAGATATAAACCTTTATTAACATAAATCCTCAAAAAGTAAAAATAAACTCACGTTGATGGGCTGAGTGAACTTTCTTCCAGCAAATATCACAAAAAGAGCCATCCATAAAAGCTACCTAAAGGTGTAATGGAGTTGGTGCCCTTAATACTGAGTTTTTTGCTGTTCTAACTTCTCAATCAAGGCCTTCTTTTCATCATCATGGAGAGAATTGAACATGAAAACGGACTTGTCACCAATGTCATCCTAAATGTAAAACACGAGTCAAAGATCAGGGAATTATGTGCATGGATTGAAGATATAAACATTTATTAACATAAATCCTCAAAAGTAAAACTAAACTTACCTTGATGGGCTGAGTGAACTTTCTTCCAGCAAATATCACAAAAAGAGCCATCCATAAAGCAAGTAAAGCATGTTTAGCTCCATCATCCATCAAACCAGTCTGCAAAGTTTGTAGTTAAATTATCCAGTGGCAACAGAAACAGATCTAACTCAAATGGAACAATGATGTTGATGACAATAACAATCCTCACTATCTTCTTAACTGGTTCAAGCAAGAAAGGTTCAGTGGAATAATCTAAGAGTCAAGAGGACACTGAGAAATGCATGGATTCCAGGAAATAATAGCATTGCAAGAGATATATAAAGTGATTTAAGCATGATTTGTTTTTGACATAACTACAAAATTGATACGTACCAATATTACACAGTAGCGAATAAGCAAGTAAAGAATTAAAAGAGAATGATGAAATCTGTATTATTTGATGAAAAGGGGGAAATCACAGAGGAAGAGATTTCCTTCTGCGACAGAGGAAGAGATTTCCTGCTGCCACAATGCTAGGCTCCTATAGAGAGCTAGTGCTCTCTATCCATAACAAACGCAATAATTTCTCCAAAAGATGACTCTCTCACTCAGCACCCCTCCTATTTGTGTTCTTCCTTCTCCTCTTCTCTCTCTATATCTAACCCTTCTCTAAATGGGCCCTAGATATTTGGGCCTACATGTATACTATACTGGGTAGTCCTGACCCCATAGTGATCCGGGACCTATCAATACCGGTCCCTTTAATTTCTGCCTTGTCCTCAAGGCAGAGAAAAGCAATGGTTCTTCAATAGTTGTTGCCATTTCCCAACCCTCAAGGTAGAAGGGAGGGTATAGCTGCTTGATGAATTCCACTTCCTCCCAAGTAGCTTCTTCCACTGGTTGAGACATCCAAGGAATTAGCCACTCAATCACTGTGATGTCATTATACTTACTCTCAATAAAATCGCCATTGTTAGCCCCAACAATATACCAACACAATAGTGTCATTAATGACAAAGCCACAACCGTAGGAACAAATATGCATGCTACAAACTTAGCAAATTTTTGAATGGGAGCTTCGGGCATCTTGGCTGTCTCCACCAAATTAATTATCTGGCTCAGAAGTGAATCAGATGTTATTTTGGTAGCTTGAGTATGAAGGATACCATACCAAATGATTGTACCTCCAATAACAGGTGCATTGATCTCCTTCAAAACAGATATCTTCGTGCCAGAAAGAACTTTTAATGTACCACTAAGTTGAAAGAGCAAGGAATCTATTTTTCTTTCTCCAAGAGGTCTACCGTCTTTATCTTTAACAATCAATAAAGTGGCCGCAGGAGCTAGTTCTACTAACCTTTTGATGGCATTAGATGCCTTTCCCTTGGCAAAGCATTCCCAATACTTATCCAACAATTCCAATTCTATAATCATAAAGTATGTTGATAGGATTGGATCACAAAAGTTTTCAAAAACAGACTCATAGTCTCCATTCCTTCCATACCCTCCTATCATTGCATTCTAGAATGCAGGGTCATCTGGTTTTGCATTAAACTGATAAAAAATCACACATGCCCAGGAAAAATGCCCATATTTCATATTCATGTCAACCAAAATCGTTGCCAAAAAATCACCCCAATCAACACAAGTTCTCGCAGCACCAAGTTCAATTGTAGCAACTCTTTCAGCAAATTTTGAGGTACTAAGTGTTTCTCCAATAGCATCACACTCTGGACATATGTGAACAAACATTAGTATCTTGGCCTGTCCTCCAAGTGAATCTTGGAGTAATTGTGTGAGTTTACTGTTTCTGTAAGGAACATGTAAGTTTTTCTGAGCAAGGAAAGCAATGACATCACCCAAAGCTGAAAGAGATTTGTTAATATGCTGCGCCTCTTTAAGTCTATCTCCTCTGGCCTCAGATTTGTCTCCCCTTTCACTTCCTGCCCTTCCTCTTTTCTGCCTCCTGTCTTCGTTTCTAATTCCAGCAGCCACAACTCTCACCCACTGTTGCAGCATTAAGATTGGAAGCTTAAAGCTTTTGCTTTTGTTTCTCTCGGACCAGATATTCAAGGCTTCTTCACCCAAGGAAACGAACTCTTGATCCACAATTACAGCTGCTGCTAAGGAATGGCCAAGAAGGAAAGCTATTCCTGATACATTTAGCTGTTTCTCATGAACCCAAGTGCCTTCATCAAATTGGGCCAATAAGTCTAAAATATAACATCCTTTGTCCCAGTTCCACTTTTGCTCTCCATTGAACTGGGCCTGGTCCAATGCCTCAGATTTTAGCCTCAAGAGAGACATTATTTTGCCTTCATCATAATCCCCACTAAAAGAACCAATTCGGGCCTGGCCCAATAGGTCAAAATCTGGACCTAATTTCTGTAATTCCCTTCCAGCCCCTCCTTCCTTAGTCTTCCCATTCACGATACTTTTGGTTGCAGCAGCCCCCTCCTCGAGCTCGTGAAATGCAGGTGTCCCGAGAACCATCGTGCGAGGACATGGGTCCGGTGGCTCCAACGGTGGAAGCTTGACCTGGCCTCTAGATAAACCACCCCTATCTTCCTCCTTCGTCAGAGTTGACTCTCCCATAACACTCATCCACAGCAGTTTTGTCCATGGCAACACAGTGGTTGTCGTCGTCGAACGGACGTCCGACGGTTCTGAAGATTCGGATCTGTTTGATTTCGTCAACGGCGAGTTCATGGCTGTCGCAAGTGATCCGCCATCCGGTGGGTCAGGCTGTGGTGTGGCCGTCGCAGGTGGACCTGCGTTTCGGGGCTCCAATAGAGGTGTATATGCTATCGTGCTTTCGGCAGTGGACTCTGTTAGGAGCGCTCTGGCCGCCACAAGCAGATCGGCGGCCGACGGTCCTGGCTGTGGAGGAGCCACCTCAAGTGGGCAGATATCCAGCGGCTCCAGGGGAGGTGGTGGGTCGACCACAGCCTCTTGATTCTTCTCCACTCTCACTTCCTTGTAACCCATGCTTCCCGCTATCTTTTCTCCGTGACTCTCCCCCGTCACTGTTTCCATCTTTTCCGCCGTTGCATCAATAATCTTTCTAGACTCGGGTTCTAATTTCCTGTGGTGAGCTTCTTCTCCACCACCGGTAGTCACCTCTGTTTCTTGACTTTCCAGCATCAACTTCACCCTCACTTGCTTCATCTGTGCTTCAAACATTCTAATCAAAGCCATGGAAAATGCTTCCCAACTTTGATCCGGATCTTCTTGGCTCCAATAGTAGAACCAAAGCATGGGTACACCTTTCATGCTCATGAATGCCCACTGGAGCTTATCAGATGGGTGGATTTCTTGCTCCTCAAAGAACTTTTCCGCTCTAGAGATCCACCCAACGGGATCTGTCCCTGAAAACTCCAGCAGCTGCACCTTTTTGGCCCACACATCCTCCATCTCCGGCAACACTGGCTCCCCCTCGAACATCCGACAGGTCGGACCAGTTTGATACGTACCAACAGAGAGATTACAGAGGAGAGGAAGAGGGGAAATTAGTATTACAGAGGATGAGATTTCCTTCTGCCACAGAGCTAGGCTCCTATAGAGAGCACCAGCTCTCTATCCATAGCAAACACAATAATTTCTCCAAAAGATGACTCTCTCACTTAACACCCCTCCTATTTGTATTCTTCCTTCTCCTCTTCTCTCTCTATAACTAACCCTTCTCTAAATGGGCCCTAGATATTTGGGACTACATGTATACCATACTGGGTAGTCCTGACCCCATAGTGATCCGGGACCTATCAAAAATTTGAAAGAAATAGGAACCGGGACCTATCAAAAATTTGAAAGAAATAGGAAAATTAATTTGGTGAATTGAAATGTTAGTCGTCAATGTCATTGATAAAGACAAGAGCAGCCCAATCCAAAGTAACCATGGTTATAACTTTCTTAAATTAAATGGGCAATATATGCAATAGATTACTTTAGAGGAGCAAAAGAAAGATACCATATGCCCAAGAAGAACTATAGGAATAACAAGCGTGAGAAGTCCAGCTTCTAGCTTGCCATAGCACAGTCCTGTTTCGAGAATGCAGGATAATTTTCAAGAGAACAGTCAAGAATGCTTCTTTTCAAATTGATATTTAATTAATGGGGAAAATAGATCTTGCATTACCTTCCTTGAAGACAAGTCCTGTCAAGGCAGCAAAAAGAGGACCCACAAGCCAGAGAGTTGACGGATTATCAACAACATATTGTATTAGATTTCTATTAGCTGGTTGAGCAAGGGTGATGTAGGTTGTAACCGACCCAAGAACGCCAAGCCCCCATAGTGCTTGAAGGAGGCGCTTGATCTCAGACACATAGATGTGAATCAAGAGTAATGATAAACCCAACCCACCAGACCCAAGGACATAGAAAACATCAAAGTTTTGCTTGAGTGTAGCACTTAGTGACGAGTTGTCCGGCAAAAACGCAGCAGATGCAGCGACGACAAATGATGCAGCAGCTATCACCAATCCTGATCTGTATAAAATTACCTGCCATGGCATACATGATCATATCCATAGCATAAGCAAAACTATACACGTATTTCAAAAACACATACATAAAAAACACAATGGACACCATACATTGTCCCAATTTAGATGTTCATGAATCATTTCTCTAATTTTAATTAAGCTATAAATGCAAATGTAAATGTAAATATAATACACACACTAGTATTAGTTTATGACTCCAATACCCACAAGATGTGGTCCGAGTGGCTATTAGCTCGGTCTCTTTAGGCTTTAACTATATGTCCAGGGTTCGAATCCGAGAGATGAGAACAGAGCTGCATCTACGGGTAGATGAATTGTCCCTTAATTTGTACTCTACATCCTCAGGGATTAGTCCTACTACTACTGGCTATGGGATACCCTGGGTTCCACGAGACCATGCCGAACCTAAAATGTTCATGACTCCTATTCCTATCAGATAATTTCAATTCCTTTGTTGTTAGTTACAGCTACTAACTAATTAACTTTAACTCATGAGTCATGAAACACCAACATCTGATAATAATGAGATTGATAAACTTAGGTGCTTGGAAATGGAAGAGGAGACCTCACCTCACGAACATCGGAGGAGTCAATGGTCCAGGGGCCATAAATACCCTCATAAACTCTAGTATCGTCCAAGGAACCTTGCCGATTTTCTCCGACAGCTTTACACCGTGCCGCCCCGATTCTAATTCTGCAGACTGATGCTTCCGAAGAAGGAATCCGACCGCCACAGCATAACCTCGACGTGCCGCTGTCTACTCGGGATCGAGGACTAGGAGGCCTTACCGCCACAGTCACCATGCTCAATCCTCGCAATGCCATGTTCTGATTTTGATTTTTGGGGATTTCACTATTGAATTGAAATATACCACTTTTTTTTTTTTACTTTTATTTTATTATTTAGTAAAGACCCAAAGTGGTCCTTCAAATTTTTCAAGTAGTACAGTTTGGTCCCTGAAAAAAATAAAGGACAATTTGGTCCCCCAAATTTCAAAACGAGGGACAATTTGATCCTTATGGAGGGACCAGAACGTCCCTCGTTATGAAATTTGGGAGACCAAATTGTCCCCCATTTTAAAATTTAGGGGATCAAATTGTCCTTTATTTTTTTCAAAAACCAAACTGTCCTACTTGAAAAATTTGAGAGACCACTTTGGATCTTCACTCTTTTTTTTTGTCACTAACAAGAGGCCGGAAGCGGGGAGTCCTGCAGGGATGAGTGGCACCTAATACTGGAAACTCTCATCCAGCGGAAACTCCATATACCACTTTAATAATAACTTCTAGGCTAAATTATAATTTTAGTCCATTATCTTTATTTTAGATTTTAATATGATTTTTTGTCTAAAATATGATACGAAGAGAATCAAATTGATATAAGTTTTGTAAAATAAGGGATCATTTCGAGCAAAAGAAAATAAAAAGGATCATTTTGAAACCAAAAAATGGATCAAATTGTTTAACTTTTGTAAAATGAGGGATCATTTTAGAATAAAAAATAAAATAAAGACTATATTGGTATATCTTTGAAAATAAGGGATCATTTCGGAACAAAAAAATAAATAAGGGACCAAATTAAAACCTAAAATAAAGATAGGGGACCAAAAGTATAATTTTGTCTAACCTTTAATATCATTTTTCTTCTGGTCACCAATAAGTCAGTTTCGAGTAGTGGACATAGATGCACATCTCCTGGCATTTGAGTATTCTATCTACACATGTGCCATCTGCATGTCCATATAATTTACGTTTAATTATTGAGCCAAAAAAAAAAAAATCTCTGATTGGGTTTCTCAATGTACATAAAATTTACAATTAGGTTCCAATGGACAAATCCAAACCATGAAATCGAACGAAATATTCAAGAGTCCTTCCAAGTTGAACACTCATATCAGTAATTTATGCATAATTATTGGAAATTTGGGACATATATCCAAGTAATAATCAACCAGAAATTGTTGGTGTGGTTGAAATGATGCTCATGTGTATGCATAAAAATTCTGGTTGATTACTAAATTAGATATTCCAAATTTTCAATAATCATGCACAAATTACTAATATATGTGTCCAACTCGGTGAGACTCAAAGATATTCCGTTCAATTTCACGGTTCTCTAACGGATTTGCTACCCTATGGATCCAATTGAAAATTTTATTCATGTCTAGGGAACCCAGCTCCAATTAGAAATTTTTTTAATTCAGGGACCTACTTGAAAATTTCTAAATAGTTTAGGAACCAACTCAGTAATTAAACCTATAATTTATTTTAATCATTATCATATATTAATCATTTATGCCAACAGCACCAGCAAGCAGCACTAACACTGCAATTTATTAAACTAGATTTTGTACTCGTGTGATATACGGACATATTATGTGTGATTATTTTGCAGTACTGTGTATTTTAAATATTAAAGATAACAATTGAAAAGAACAACAAATATGTATTCGTGTAGTATTTGAACTAAAAATCTTCGCATGGTTTTATTTTATTTTATTTTATTTTTGTTTGGGACTTCTAAATTTGAAAATATTAATAACATGAAAAGTTGTGCGATGCATAGATATATTATGTATGATTGTTTTACAGTGTTTTGTATTTTTAAATGTTGAAAATTCCAAATTAAAAGAGAAACGAATAAGTATTTGTGTATTATTTGGAAGGAAAAATCATCGCATGTTGTTTTTTTAGGCTTCTAAATGTGAAAACGCTATCATGAAAACATTGATACCATTCAAGCATTTAACTATGTAAAATTAACATTAAAAAGTAAATGCAAAAATTGTGAGATACAACATCAAATTTTGGTTTAATGTAAATGGTTTTGAGAAGTTTGTTTATTTGAAGCATATAACTGAATGATATCACAGTAATATATATATATATATATATATTCGATTTCCATAAACAAACTTCAGCATCATCTTGATTTGGTTGTTTTTAATGCATCTTAACTAACATGTCAAACAAGAGTTCAAGAATGACATTTTTTTCCCCTCATTAGCATATTCACATAATTAATTAACAAACCTCCAATAGTCACAAATATTTGTTAAATTTTGACAAATATAGGTGTTTCGGCCAGAACAATAATCCAATTAGTATGAAAGGTTGTTGTATTAATGATAAAGATGAGTACAAAAATGGTGTATCGATTACAATGACATTCATTACAAAAAAAGTCTCGTTTAGCGACCGAAAATAGCAACCGCCATGGCACGGTCGCTATTTGCGACCGATATTGCTGGGTGACATGAAAAGAATAAAAAAGTTTTTTAGCGACCGATTTAGTGGTCGCAATTACGACCGGTCGCTAATTCGGTCGCTAAACGTAAAAGATTGAAAAGTCAATCTAGTTAACTATTTAGCGACCGAATTAGCGACCATCTTTTAGATGAAATTGGTTTTTTTGGAACCTTTTAGCGACCGATGTCATTTCGGTCGCTAAATCGTCGACATGAAAATTTTTGTTGTCAGACAGCAACCGTTCTAGCAAGAAAGATTCAATAATAATAAGAAAATCATCATACAAAACACACATGAAATATATAATACATTGAAAGTTTTTTTTTTTGAGAGAACATTGAAAGAATTTAAAACACCTAAATAAAAAGAAATTACATTTGAACACCAAATAGTATGGTGTCCCTTTGGTTTTTGGTGTATTTTTGGGATACACATATATAAAGAAAATGAAAAAGTAAGTGAGAGATAGAGATAATTACATACGGTGTCACATACGGTGTCTGAAACCAGATGTTCAAATATCATAACTCTAAAAAAATTTGGAATACTTCTTTGAAAACAACATTCTTAACAATAGAGCATGACTCACCATCACGACCACAAGTTAAAATTCTAATACCCTTCTTATTTTTTACCCTAGAGATAGCAACATATAATGGACAATGAGAAAACACCGATCGTGGCAAATATAAACCAACATTTGAGAGTGTTTGTCCTTAGCTCTTATTTAAAGTCATTGCAAAACTCAAAATAAAGGGGAATTGTCGCCTTTGAAATCAGGAAGGAATTCCATGATCTAAAGGAATCATGTAAATCCTCGAAATATACACCTTGTCACCAACATTAGTTCCTATAGCAACTTTACAACCAAAAAAATTCAAACCTAACTCAATGACAATCAATCTTGTTCCATTATACAAACCAGAAGATTGATCAATGTTTCCTTATCTGGGTCATGGAATCACCAAAACACTAATAATTTTAATAATATATATATATATATGTAAAATTCATAAAATCAAAACACATAACATATAAATAATTTAAATACTTGGAATACCTGGGAAAATATTAATAGAAAAGTACTTTATCCTAGAACACATATCCACATATATAGTTGGTTGTATATTATCTACCAGCGAATCCATTCCTTTTAAATAGCATAAATCTTCAGTTTTCAAATATAATTCCAACAAATTTTAAAAGCATCAAAGGTTACTGAAAAATCACTAATAAATTTATTAAAAGTCATTCAGAAACATTAAATTACAGTTGCAATAAATTAGGGCAATTAATTGCTCAAATGAAATTTAAATAATATAACAAATGGTTAAATATCAATTTTAATAACATTTTGTTCCTCGACCATTAAGAAATATATTAGCAAGTCAATCAACATAAATATTCTTTATATCATGTGTAATAATTTGTATAAAAAACCATAATCCAAGGAATAACAATGATAAAAACCTGTATTTTCTTGATAGCGTCTTTTTTTCTTCTCTCTAATCAAAGACATTCTCCACCATTCATCTCTTTACCCTCAACATTGCTCATTATGTGTTAAATAAAAGAAACATTGAAAAAAATATAAAATATATGAAACTAATTATGGATATAATAAATAATATAAGTATGAGTTGTACCATTATTTAAAACTGCAACATTACACTCAATTAAACAAAATGTAACAATCAAGAAAATTTGATCTATTATAACTATTTAACTTGTTTTTAAAATTTAAATAAAATCACGAGCATGTAAATATTACCAATACAATGAAATTGAGCATCAATAAACGACTAATGAGCGGTGTCGTGCATTTTTATTGGATGCATGATTTGGAATAACACAATGCATATATAAGAAAGCAATTTCTGTAGCCTAAAACTTGAACAGGAAACAATAGCACAACTTATAGTGAAGTTGTTTTCCTTATCAGCTCTAGAAGCACAAAAAAAACCTCAAACTTAATATCTTTAAATCAATAAGAACGTAGTGACCGACTGAAAAATACATAAAGCAAAATAAAGTAAACTAAACACATAAGTCTTACAAACTATTTTTTAAAAAAATATATATATATATAAATCCACTTGGCATTCAATCAAAATATGCCAAGAACACATCAAAAACATTCAAAAGTTATATATAATAGAGTAACACAATATTCACTTTACATCACAACATGAATATGTGAAGTGAAAATTTAGATGAAATGAAGCACCCAAAATCAAATAATAAATTAGCAAAGGACTGATCCAAATTAAATTAACCATGAATTATGGATAACTAAGAATATCTCCAATGCTATTTTGAAAAGCAACCCACTTTGATTTCTGAAGCGGTCCCTATTGTGAACCCTGTTATATCACATCACATTGAAGCAAATCATCAAATTTTTACTCTAATAATACATACAATAAGTAGCCCATTATTTTATTCTTTTTATTTACGCTTAATTTTATTTTTTCTTAAAATATTAATTTATTTATTTTAATCAATACATTAAAAAAATATTTGAAAATATGGAATGAATTTGTTTGGTCATGGTCAAACTTTCAAAGCAATGTTCATAGTATTAAAGAATAATCAGATAAAAAAACGTATCGATAAAAAGCTAGCGTGGGTTATAGGTGGTAGTGCCAAATCTTCTTCACACAATCCTCCTCTTCAATAATTTCATCTTGCAAGTGTGTAATTCTTTCAATTTGCTATTCTATATTGGGCCCAATAAAAAATAGTCCGTGGAGTAATAACTTTGCCAACACTACACCATGCTTTACTGGCAGTAATAACTTTGCCTATAAAAACCATCGATTAGTCAAACAAAAAAAAAACCAATTTGATACCATTAATTGTGATATGGCTTCTCTTACCCTTTCTTTGTTTCGGTGGAAAACTAAGACGAAAGAGGTGTGAGAGAGGGAAAACACCCAGGATATTCCAACCTATTTCGTTTGGATGAGAGGTGAAAACAGGTGAGAGAGAAAAAAAATGGTAAATGGGTCCTGTAAAAAATTTCTTCTCTCCCATGAGAAGAAAATGTGACGGAAGCAGGAAATGGGTAATGGACCCAGTGATTAGGATGAAATTATAACTTTGCCCTCTTATTTTTTACTGTGTAAATATATTATTAGGTATAAATATGTCTTTACAAGAAAATTTAACTTTTTTTTTTTTTTTTTCTACTTCTCTCATATTTTTTTCAATTCAAACAACCTAAAAATCTACTCATTTCTACTTATTCTCTCTTCTCTCCTACTTCTCTCTATCCTACTTCTTTCTTTCCAACTTCTCTTATCATCCAAACAAAGCATCATGGACAACACGCATTCTCTCTTCTAGCCTCTAACGATGCGCCATTCTCATTTACCCTTATTAATTTTAATAAATAAATAAAATAATGATAATAATAAAATAATAAAAATAATCCAAAATAACTACTGTTACAGGAAATAATAGATGACAATTGTTAAAGTGTATTGATTGATGTTGACTGATTGATATTGATGATTGCTTTGCTGATATTCAGGATCTTTTTACTTTCAGCCTCTGGTCATGCTAACAAAGAAATGTGTTCTTTTAGTATTGTAAACAACACTTGGGATAGACTACTTTTGACAAGTTTTAGGGAAAACGAAGGAGGAGGACGACTTAAGGGTTTGATTTTGGACTAATTTAAAGTGTTGTTACAATAAACATCTAGATGAGACTTTAAACTGAGGAAATAGAAAAAGAGGAAAAGAACGTAGGTTTTACACTTAGGATTCAAAAATATCGTATAGAAGAGATGCATCACATGACTGATAATTTGTGTTCTTATATGCTCCTTTGTAGCACTCTTGACAATTGAAAACATCACCTAGATAAAACTAATGCTAAAAACTTGCAGAAGTTGCCAAAGTGTTAGCTTATAATTTGGAATTATCTGTGGAAACTTGCTCTTTTAAGATGTGATTACTGTTGTAGTTGTGACTGTACTCAATACCTTGTAGTGCAAATATGTCACTGTGAGGTCTGGCATAGACACACAATTCAGTATTACTTTTTTGTCAAAATTCTAGTGCCTTGGTTTGCATTTTGGACTGCAAGCTCAAACAATATGAGATGCATTTACTATGTTCAGTGTACTTAGGTATCTA
The DNA here is from genome assembly GCA_035048595.1 of Echinosophora koreensis. NCBI lineage: Eukaryota > Viridiplantae > Streptophyta > Magnoliopsida > Fabales > Fabaceae > Echinosophora > Echinosophora koreensis. Next base: position 55,178 of record JAPCYP010000006.1, read on the forward strand.
TTTTTTTTTACCGTACTGAGTCTTTTGTGCTACATTCTAGGTAGTGTTACTACAAGAGCAGGCAAGCCAGGATCATGTTATACTTTAGCAGGGAATTCATTGGACTGGTCTTCTAATAGATCTTTGAACTTGGTGGGAATTAAAGAAGGCCGGACAAAGGACAATCTAGTTGGGTGCACCCTCCTTCACCTTGCTTGTGAAACTGCAGATATTGGTATGTTGGAGCTCCTCCTACGGTATGGTGCAAATATTAATGCAACTGATTTGAAAGGTCAAACACCACTACATCAATGTATTCTCAAACCCACAGGTACCCACCGGACCCGCCCTAACTTTGACAGGGAAAACCAGCTTCGACTGGGGGTGAGGGTGGGGAGCTTCGACTGGGGGTGAGGGTGGGGATGGGGATACATATACCTACCCTGCGCCGAACTTGAACCCGTTGTTTACGTAATTATAATAATATCCTCGTATAAAAAGGTTCCATCATGTATAAAAATGTACTTTTTTATAAATAAAAAAAATTACAGAACATTGTGTTTTTATTATGATGTTTTGATGCAATCAGTATTATTTGAAGCGTAATAAAGTGCTTCTAAAGCATTAGTTTCTTTTTAATTTGTAGCTGAAAAAAAACTAAGTTCCAGCTTCTGGTTGATTGTTTTGATTGTGTGAAGATTTTATTTGTTTACTTTTTGAAAGTACAATTTTTGAGTTGTTAATTTCAATTGAATCAAAATAATTTTTAAATTTGGTTACACATTGACGGGGATCCACGGGGATACATGAACCCCCCCGGGGGTGGGGATGAGCATCTTTTTTCCAAACCCGAAGGGGAGCAGGATGGGGTTGGGGAAGGCAAAACCCGTCCCCACCCCACCCCATTGCCAACCCTGTTAGTCCCTTATCTTTATTTTAGGTTTCAATATGCTCCTTTCTGTTTAAATTATGGTATAAGTAGGATCATATTGATATAATTTTTGAAAAATATGGACCATTTCGTAACACAAAATAAAAAATAAAAAAAGGGACCATTTCAGAGAGACAAAAAAGGGACCACATTGGTATAATTTTTGTAAAATAAGGGACCGTTTCAGAACAAAAAATAAAAAGGGGCCATATCGGCATAACTTAACAAAATAAGGGACCATTTTAGAACAAAAAATAAAAGAGACAAAATTGAAATCTAAAATAAAGATAAGGGACCAAAAGTATGCAGGGACGGTTTTGGGATTAAAAAAAATAATTGAGTACAGTTTAGCCAACAAAATCTACAAAATTTAAGCCATTTTCTCTCCCCTCCAAATTCCCCCAATTTCGAGTGGATGCAAAAAATTGGATAGGAGGGATTTCGCCCCCTTATTTTCCTTCCCGTCTCCTCTTTCTTAACCAAACAAGTGATTTAGATTGAAAAAAAAAAAACCTCGGCCGCTCCGCTCCAACCAACCAATAGGTTCGTTATCTCAAACTTCCCCATGACTTTCCCATCCTATTCTCCTAGAACAATGAATTTGAGCATATCTAGTAATGTAGGATAGACACAAATTTCGCATTGACTTTCTGGAATATCTAATAATCATATTATACTCCCAAAGGAAGCTGCTGGGTCAAACCAAACTTTTCAGACATTATACAATGAAGTCAAAGAACACGATTATGGGATATATCTGACGATTGCTGAAGTTACTGGTTTGATTAAGCTATCTTAATGGTGAGATTTTATATGATTACTATTCTGACAAGTTGTCACTATCATTTGGGGCATCCAAAGGGGGAACAAGTGAGCTAGAGAGGGATTCATCAGTTCCTGAATTTCATTACAGTTGTCACAACAGCTACTAACTTAAAGCTAACACTACTAGTAACCACACTTCAACATGATGTGGAAGGTGAGTCTCCGGAAGGAAGATGAAATTCAAAATTCATGTGTAAATCAGCAAACCTCTCAAAGGAAATTAAGCATAAATTTGAGGTCAAGTAGTCATTTTTCCTGCAATAGTAAAGTCCTGTTCAAGTTCTTTTCTGGATGTTTCCCAAAGTCGATGTTCAATTCCCAATTTCCTCAGCTCCAAAAGTCCTTGCTCAACTGAAATTTGAAAATCCACGTAACTAGATGGAAACTATGTCGAGAATACTAAGCAATATTTCATCCCTTAGCCTACTAATAGTCATCACCAATGGGGGCAAAATTAAAGCATAATCTATGACATGCTTTATAAGACCAGCACAATTGAAGAAACTTTAGATTTTTTTAACTAATTTAGCACCCCTGGGCAAATGGGTATGGAAGGAAAACTTAAGGCAGCCAGAAGGAACAAAGATGACTGGTTTACTTTGTGAAGAAGCATGAACACTAACGATACACTGGGCACAACAAGGATACTGGCATACATAAATTTACAGAAATGATATTGGGACACCAGAAGTTGACACCATGGTTAATTCAGTGTATTGGTTGGTTAATCAACTAATAGTGTCAAAAGTGAATTAACCAACCAATATACTGAATTAACCATGGTGTCAACTTCTGGTGTCAATTTTGGTGTCCCAATATCATTTCTGTAAATTTACAAGGACCCGGCTAAATTTTGAAGTGCAATTTTGAGTCAGAAACAAGTAATCAATGCACGTCTGACAAACACGCTCCTTTAAAGTGTCCATGCTTCATATTAACAAAGGAAGACTCTCCCTTGTTCTTGCCCAAGTTTAGGCTCTATACCTACCAATTGAGACTCCTTGCACATAATAAGGAGTGTTATTAAACTGTCTCTTCCATGGTGATCAGTAGCAAAACATCCACCCAAGCAATATGTTTATGGTCACACCATAATTGAACATTTTTCTTCCCAACCAATTAAAATAAACTGGGTTGATACATCCATGTGTACTACAAAGGAATTAATTAAAATATAAATGTTAGAGCCTACCGTCAACAGCATCGTGTGAGGTAGGTGAGTGGCCACTCCGACCAATCCAAAACTGAAGACGTTCCTTGGCAATGTCTTCCTCAATACCATGAGCTTTGGCTCTTCTCCAAAAATATGTCAGCCAAGCCTGTCAACGTAGAGTAGATTCACTCAGAAGGCATGTTTCAGTACTACAAACCACATATTTCTCGTTCAGCCAGGTGAAGAATAATGAGTAAGTCACTGGTGACAATTCAAACTAAATGCAAGCCACCAATATTTATGAAAAGGTTGAGCGGCTAGAAGGGTGATGCAAATGATTAAATAGTAAACAAAATTCAAATTCAAAAACCATGGAATCTAGAATCCAGAAAAGCATAGAGGATGTTAGAGGAATTTAGGATGGGAATGACTAACATAATCTATTAGTCACCCTATTATCTATATATACTAAGAAATAGATTCGGTAAATACAACTAAAATAGATCCAGCCCAATAATACTGTTGGAATTAACACTTGTTGGAATAAGTAGCAATTAATTTAGATTCACGAAGCTAACAATTCATGTACTTAGTTTGTATCTATGCATGTTCTTAGGAAATAGCTATCATTATTATCATTGTAAACATAAGTTGTATTTATGATCAAGTGTATATAAATACATGTGTGCTGAGTGGGTTTTCACTCAAGCATTTCACAAATCCCTTAGTCTAAAATTACTTTCAAGTCTTTCAACATGGTATCAAGAGCAGGTTCATTTGTCATTTGAAGGAGTTTGCTTCTAGTCCAGCAAAACCCTCAAAATCCCAACTTATGTCCTCTGTTTTGACCCAAACAGCCACTGTCCAAGTTCAAAACTCACTATCGCCGGCCACCCACTGTCCACCATCGCAGGAAAAAGCATCAGAAGTCGCCGACCGTCCAGATCCAGAAGTTACGTCACCGGAATCTCCCTGACGCGCCGTCACGCGCCGCTTCACACGCCTCCACCTGCTGGCACGTGTAACTCACGCGCCGCCTTCCTGCCTTCAGAAAAACGCCGCGACCGCCCAGAACTGTTCGCCGTGACCTCCTCTGTCTGTCTAGCTGGTCAAAATCCACTTTTTGGGTTGTTTGGAAAGTGGGTCTCTTGCCTTTAGTCTCCTCCGACATTTTGGTTTCCATTTCTGGTTGTTGCTGGTCTCCTCACAATCTCCGGTGTTAAGCCTCTCTGTCTATTTTGGTCAGAATGGGTAGTCCTCAATGCACTTATTGTAAGAGAATGGGTCACACTCAAAAGACTTGTTTCTCTCTTCATGGTTTTCCCGTAAAGTCAGAAAATATCTTCAAAGGTGAAATGTTCAAGAAATATTTTTCCGAAGCTGAGTACCAAGAGTATCTTCAATTGAAAGTTGCCCATCAATCTCATGGCTCTACTGCCACTGGTGTTCATGACTCCGCAGCCTTCATATCTCAATCTGGTAACAATCAAAATCTTTGGATAATTGATTCAGGTGCCTCTGATCATATTGCTGGTAATCGTTCTTTATTCTCCTCCATATCTTCTACTAAATTTCCTCACTTCATAACTCTTGCGGATGGTTCTAAGGTCAGTGCCAAAGGAATTGGCCATGTTTCAGTCACTCCTTCTATAACTTTAAAATATGTTCTGTTTATACCTGGTTGCCCTTTTAATTTGATCTCTCTTAGTCAACTTACTCGCTCTCTAAACTGCTCGGTAACTTTTGATGCTGGTTCTTTTACTATACAGGAACGTGGTACGGGTCATATGATTGGCGTAGGATGATGAGTGTGATTTCACCTCATATTTCCTTGACATTTTGCATGCATTTTCATATAGGTTAGGCATATTTAATTTGATTTTTGTTAGTTTGCCTTGGAACGGGTAAGGTGGTTTTGTGGTGTGTTTGTGCAGGAATTAAAGAATTAAATGTTAAAATCAGTCATATTGGAGCTTGCATAATCAAAAGGAGCTTGAAGAATAAAAGAAAAATGAGCCAAACAGAAGCCATCACGGCCAGGCCGTGATAGGCATCATGGCCGTGACCGAGTGGAGCTGAAAAGGAAGAAAGTGCTCAAAAGCAGAACTGGTCACGGCCAGGCCGTGATATCCATCACGGCCGTGACATGGAAGCTGAACCAGACCCTCGCAGGCAGAAATGATCATGGCCAGGCCGTGATGACCATCACGGCCGTGACAGACTCAGCATGAAGCCATCCCACAAATCAGAAGAGATCACACCCAGGCCGTGATGACCATCACGGCCGTGACGCGCAATATCTGGAATTTTAATTGAAGATTTGATTTGATTTTGTAACAGATTTGGATCCAAATTGCCTTGCATTATAAATAGGAGTGAAAGGCTCGAAAATAGGGACCTCTTGGCTGCTACCTTAGGCTTAATTTTAGGATTTCTCTTCTTCTCAATTTCTTCTCTTCTCTTAGGATTTTAATGTTTTTGTTATTCAACGTTGCTATGAACATGGCAATGTGTGAGTAGTCGTTTTATTTCTAGGAATTGGGGCTATGCCCAAGACTCGTTTTATGTGATGAATTGACGATTTACTTCTTGTTAATTTCAATTTGCTTTCGATTTAGTTCCTATTGCATGAATTACTTGTAAATTTGGTGCGCACTTATTTGCATGTCTTAGATACTCTAAGGATGAACCTAGCGGTGAACTTAGGTATTGGATCTATAGGAATTGAACTTAGGACTTAAATCACGAGAGTTAGAAGCGGTCCTTCGAGGGTTCATTGAATTGTCACGAATCTTAATGGGTTCAATTTAAATACAATTACCACGAGAGTAGGGGTTGGTTTAATTGAGCACGGTTCTTGTATCTCGAGAGGGAACATTAACTTTATTAGGATAAATTCACCTTCAAAGCAATTTTGATAATTAACAAGAGGAGTAGTCAATTTAGTAGCATAAGCAGTCTTGTTGGTAACCCAATTCCTGGAAATATCTTTTAATTTAAAAAAACACTAGATTAGATTTGATTGCGATTTTTAACTGATTTCGTTTTAGATATTTGATTTGTTAGTTAATCTTTATTTTAAAAACCAAATCTTTTATATATAGTTTAGTTAAATTGATTTAATAATTAATTGTTATTTAAGATCACGGTCTCTGTGGGTTCGATCTTTTTATTACTTGACGACGAAACCGTACACTTGCGGATTCACGCTATCAAGTTTTTGGCGCCGTTGCCGGGGACTGTGCTTTCTTGAATTTCAATTTATTTTTTAAATTAATTTTTCTGGACATTTTTTTATTATTTATTCAAAAAAAAAAAAAAAAAAACAATTCTTTTTCTAGTGTATCTATCTCTCTCTTTGCAGGTATTTTGTCTCTTATATGCGAAGATCCCAAAGTCTTGGAACTCTTATTGAAGTTGATCCCGAGATCGAAAGGACTTTTCATAGACGTAGGAGACTACAAAGACAAAGAGTGAGAGAAAGGTTGACCCCCATCCCACTCATGGCCGATCAACCGGATACTAAACCACTGAAGGACTACGCAGCCCCAAATGCTAGGGGTTTGCGAACTGGGATCGCTAGGCCAGAAATTGAGGCGGATAACTACACTATACCGCCCCAGTTAATTGGCATGATTAGGCAACATCAGTTTGGAGGATTACCCTCGGAAGACCCGACTGATCATGTGGAGACATTCTTGGAGTTCACCGATGCAATAAGAATTCGAGGTGCACCGGTTGATGCTATTCGCTTGAGGTTATTCCCCTCCTCTCTGACTGGAAGGGCAAGAGCTTGGTTGAAATCAGTGCCTGCTAATACTTTGTCCACTTGGGACCAATTGGAGCAGGCATTCTTGGAAAAATTCTTCCCACCATCCAAGACTGCTTACCTGAGAACTCAGATCACCGGCTTCTTCCAAAAGGACGGAGAATGCTTATCCGAAGCTTGGGATCGTTACAAGGGATTGCTAGAATCTTGCCCACATCATGGGCTTGAGAAGTGGCTTTTAGTGCATACCTTCTACAATGGATTGGACTATTCTTCGAAGGTGTCACTTGACTCCGCAGCTGGTGGAGCATTGATGAATAGACCATTGGCTCAAGCATTTGAGATCATTGAGAACGTTGCCACCAACTATCATCAATGGGGTTCAGAAAGAGGTAATAACCCGAAAAAGCTTTCGGGAGGTAAGTTTGAAATGAATAGTAATGATTTAATATTGTCTAAATTTGACTCATTGAGTAAGCGCTTTGATAGACTTGAAAAGGCTAATGTGAGTTCAATAGGTGCTACTAATGTTGCTTGTGAGATTTGTGGAGCGCAGGGACATGACTTCGTGGAATGCCCACATGGAAGTGCTCATGAATCAAGTGCTTCGGGGGAACAAATGAATTCATGTCACAACTTTTATGACACGAACCCGAAGTTGCCAAACTATGTTCCCCCAAATTCATACAACCAAGGAAGGAAGAATAACTCTTATCTCTCATACAGGAACTACAACAACACGTTGAACCATGAATTCCAAGAAGGCCAAGGTAATAGGAAACCCGCATTTGGGTATCCTCAGGTACAAAAGTCTAAACTTGAGTCTCTAATGGAAAATTTTGTTGAAACTCAAACAAAGCAAAATGAAGAGTTTAGGCAACATGGTAGGGCTATGGGCGAAGCCATTAAGGAACTAGCTTCTAAGGTAGACAACTTAGCTATTCACAATAAGATGCTAGAGACACAAATTGCCCAACAAGCTAGTACATCTTCTAGGACTAAGGGTACGTTTCCGGGACAACCCGAAGTTAATCCCAATGAGCACTGTAATGCTATATACTTGAGGGATGATAAGCTTGGGGTAGTTGAAAAGGGCATGGACTGTGAGGTAGACATGAGTGAACAAGAAGAAATTAAACCAAAATATATACCTCCACCACCTTACCAACCCCCAATACCTTTCCCACAAAGGCTAGTCAGGAAAAAGCAAGTAGAACAAGAGACTAAGAGCTTAGTTGAGGAGCGTGATGAAATGATAAAAACTAATATGCCTCCTAAATTAAAAGATCCAGGAAGTTTCTCTATTGCTTGCTCAATTGGAGAAGTTAAAATAGATCATGCCTTATGTGACTTAGGGGCTAGTGCGAGTTTGATGCCACGTGCCATCTTTGAGAGGTTAGGAACCAAGAAATTGAGCCCATCCAAGTTCTCTTTACAATTTGCGGATGGCTCAACTAAAACCCCTCTAGGCATACTAGAGAATGTCCCCATAAAGGTAGGGAAACTTTTCATTCCTACTGATTTCATGGTGTTGGATATGAACGGGAATTCTAAATTCCCTATCATTCTTGGAAGGCCATTCTTGGCCACAGCTGGAGCAATAATAGATGTTAAAAATGGCAAGCTCTCTTTGAATGTAGAGGAAGGTAGGGTGGATTTTGATCTGACTAACTCATATAACAACCCTCCTCTTGAGAATCATGTGTGCAGGATTGAGATAGTGCCTCCGGAGATGAAAGAAGAGCTTAACATGGAAGCAACTCCCAAACTTTGCATGACAAATGATGCACCAAATAAAGATGAAATTGGAGTTTCTGAACATGTGGAGTTAAAACTTCCACCGGGAGGAAGTAAGGCCATGAAACTCAGAGTGAAAAGAGCAAAGCGAAAGCGCATGTGGCCATATGAACACTATAGGCTCATTGATGGACTTCCTTGGAAGAGAGGTGTTCTTGCACTTCAAAGCCCACCTGATCCCGGTTGATTGAAGAGAGTATGGTCAAGCTTACGACCAAAAATAAGCGCTTCTTAGGAGGCAACCCAAGCTTTCTTTCCCTTGCTATTTTGTTTTTAATTTTTGTTTTCAATAATTTGAGAAGATTAGAGGAGAAAGACCACAAATTGATGGTTTTGCCAAGTGTGTTATCAGGTTGGAAAAGCATGAAAAAAAAAAAAAAAAAAAAAGGGGTGCAAGCAGTGATGATCACGGCTAGGCCGTGACAGAGCTCACGGGCGTGATGCGAACTGTTTCAAAAAAAAAAAAAAAAAAAAAATTCACCCTCACTCTCTGGTCAATTCGCGCAGCACCCAACACTACCTAGGTGAGTTGTTCCAATTTTCTCCTCTCTCTGACTTGATTATTTACATTGGGGACAATGTAAGTTTTAAGCTTGGGGTAGGGGTATTTTTGCATTTTGCATATTACATGTTGCATTCATTTAGGTATAGTTTTGCATGATCACACCATTAGATTGCCCCTTGTTTTGAAATTGCATCCAATTGTGAAAATTTTGTGCCAAATAAATCAAGACAGTGAATTTTGAACCCAATTTTTGTATTCTTGTGATAGGCTAAAATTAAAAATTCTAGAGATGATCTTTTGATAGTTGATAATTAGCATGTGGTTCCTTGGATTTGTATTTCCCATTGATTTTTGAACTACTAAATGTGAGATATTTGAGCCTAAAAGGGGTATTCACTAAACTTACCCCCTTTCTTGTGATTGAGTGTTTTCTTCCTCTTGGATTGTATTCTCTAGAACTTGACTTGAAATCATTTTGAAACTTAGAAATTTTTGAAAACATATTTGAAAATGATTGAGGCACTAGGTATCTTTCTGGCCTTCTGAGCTTTGACTGATTAAAATTCTACCCCTTAGTTGCCCAATTTTGAGCCTAAAAGAATAAAATGCTTTTCTTGGTACCCTGATTAATTTTGATAAATGATGCATGATATGCACCTTTTAAAGTATTGTAAAAAGGGCAAAAGGGTAGTTTGAAAAAAAAAAAATTTGGGATGAAAAAGTTAGAAAATTATTTCTCTCGTGTTGAAAATCTCCCCTTCCTCAAATAAAAATAAAAATAAAAATAAATAAATAAATAAATAAAATGGAGAAGGGGAGGAAAAGAAAAAGAAAGTGAGAAATAAAGTGAAAAAGAAAATGGAAAAGGAAGAAAGAGTGGTGGAAGAGTGATTTAAAGCCCAAAAGGTATTTTAGAAGGTTGTCATACTTTGCATTATTTGATATTTTTGTTAGCCTTCTTGTAATTCCTTTTCTTGGTTTCCCCACCTAACAATTAATCCCATGGCCCCATTACAACCAAAATAAAAGACCTCTTGATTCTTGTGTGTTTTCATTAATAAAGTAGAGATTTGGTTAATAGTCAAGCTTATGGTAGGGTACCTTTCTTGAGGAAATTGAGTGAATTGTCATATACCCTTAAACACTTGAGTGAGGTGAGATGAGTGCCCGAATCAGTGAGAGATATGAATTTAGGAAACCTAAGCTTCTAATTGGACTTGAAATTGATTGTCTCTTGATTACTTATTTGAATATGCCTGTTACTTGGATTTGTTACTCGGGTTCTTGGTTTACTGTCCATGCTATGATTGTATATCTTGGCTGGCCTTAATGATTGCTTGAGGACAAGCAAAATCCTAAGCTTCTAATTGGACTTGAAATTGATTGTCTCTTGATTACTTATTTGAATATGCCTGTTACTTGGATTTGTTACTCGGGTTCTTGGTTTACTGTCCATGCTATGATTGTATATCTTGGCTGGCCTTAATGATTGCTTGAGGACAAGCAAAATCTTAAGCTTGGGGTAGTTTGATGAGTGTGATTTCACCTCATATTTCCTTGACATTTTGCATGCATTTTCATATAGGTTAGGCATATTTAATTTGATTTTTGTTAGTTTTTGCCTTGGAACGGGTAAGGTGGTTTTGTGGTGTGTTTGTGCAGGAATTAAAGAATTAAATGTTAAAATCAGTCATATTGGAGCTTGCATAATCAAAAGGAGCTTGAAGAATAAAAGAAAAATGAGCCAAACAGAAGCCATCACGGCCAGGCCGTGATAGGCATCATGGCCGTGACCGAGTGGAGCTGAAAAGGAAGAAAGTGCTCAAAAGCAGAACTGGTCACGGCCAGGCCGTGATATCCATCACGGCCGTGACATGGAAGCTGAACCAGACCCTCGCAGGCAGAAATGATCACGGCCGTGACAGACTCAGCGTGAAGCCATCCCACAAATCAGAAGAGATCACGCCCAGGCCGTGATGACCATCACGGCCGTGACACGCAATATCTGGAATTTTAATTGAAGATTTGATTTGATCTTGTAACAGATTTGGATCCAAATTGCCTTGCATTATAAATAGGAGTGAAAGGCTCGAAAATAGGGACCTCTTGGCTGCTACCTTAGGCTTAATTTTAGGATTTCTCTTCTTCTCAATTTCTTCTCTTCTCTTAGGATTTTAATGTTTTTGTTATTCAACGTTGCTATGAACATGGCAATGTGTGAGTAGTCGTTTTATTTCTAGGAATTGGGGCTATGCCCAAGACTCGTTTTATGTGATGAATTGACGATTTACTTCTTGTTAATTTCAATTTGCTTTCGATTTAGTTCCTATTGCATGAATTACTTGTAAATTTGGTGCGCACTTATTTGCATGTCTTAGATACTCTACGGATGAACCTAGCGGTGAACTTAGGTATTGGATCTATAGGAATTGAACTTAGGACTTAAATCACGAGAGTTAGAAGCGGTCCTTCGAGGGTTCATTGAATTGTCATGAATCTTAATGGGTTCAATTTAAATACAATTACCACGAGAGTAGGGGTTGGTTTAATTGAGCACGGTTCTTGTATCTCGAGAGGGAACATTAACTTTATTAGGATAAATTCACCTTCAAAGCAATTTTGATAATTAACAAGAGGAGTAGTCAATTTAGTAGCATAGGCAGTCTTGTTGGTAACCCAATTCCTGGAAATATCTTTTAATTTAAAAAAACACTAGATTAGATTTGATTGCGATTTTTAACTGATTTCGTTTTAGATATTTGATTTGTTAGTTAATCTTTATTTTAAAAACCAAATCTTTTCCAAATCTTTTTTATATATAGTTTAGTTAAATTGATTTAATAATTAATTGTTATTTAAGATCACGGTCTCTGTGGGTTCGATCTTTTTATTACTTGACGACGAAACCGTACACTTGCGGATTCACGCTATCATAGGACATGAATCACATGGTCTTTATTACCTCCAATCAGCTCCCTCTGTAAGTTGTACTGCAGCCGAGTCTCCAAATCTTCTTCATGAACGATTGGGCCATCCAAGTTTGTCAAAATTGAAGCAAATGGCTCCGAATCTTGCAAAAATGTCATCGTTGAACTGTGAGTAGTGTCAACTAGGCAAGCATGTTCGCTCTTCCTTTCCCAGTAAAGTTGAAAGCCGAGTTGATTCTCCCTTTTCAGTTATCCATTCAGATATATGGGGACCGAGTCGTGTATCTTCTAATGGCTTCCGATATTTCGTTACCTTTATTGATGAATTCTCTCGATGCACTTGGGTTTTCTTAATGAAAGAACGATCTGAACTTTTGTCTATTCTCACCACTTTTGTTAATGAGGTCAAAACCCAATTTGGTAAGACAATCAAAATCCTTAGAAGTGATAATGCAAAGGAATACTTTTCTTCTGCTCTTTCTTCTTTTTTGTCATCACAGGGCATTCTCCATCAATCCAGTTGTCCTCATACCCCTCAACAGAATGGCATAGCTGAAAGGAAGAATAGACATCTTGTTGAAACTGCTCGGACCTTGTTACTTCATGCGAATATACCTGTCCGACATTGGGGTGATGCAGTTTTGACAGTCTGTTATTTAATTAATCGGATGCCTTCGTCCTCTCTTGATCATAAAATACCACATTCCATTTTATTCCCTAAAGAGCCACTATTTCATGTTGCTCCACGGATATTTGGATGCACTTGTTTTATTCATGACTTGTCTCCAGGTCTTGATAAGCTTGCTGCCCGAGCCATCAAATGTGTCTTTTTGGGATATTCCAGGTTACAGAAGGGTTACAAGTGTTATTCTCCTGTGCAGAATCGTTATTACATTTGTGCAGATGTAACGTTCTTCGAAGAAAAGTTTTACTTCTCACCATCCACAGTTGAGTCTCATACTATTCAAGAAGTCTTTCCGATTCCGTATCTTGGTCCATCACCTTCTTCTTTGTCGGAATCAGTTTCAGCTACAGAAATTCCTGACAATCCCCCACTGGAGTAATCTCAAAGGTCACCCATCATATATCGTCGTCGTCCACGTGTTGTTAATACAGAATTGGAAGGCATTGAAAGATCCGTCGAATCATGTCCTACTCTAGCAGATGACCCTACTACGGACCTACCTGAAGGAAACATTGACTTGCCCATTGCTCTTAGGAAAGGTACTCGGTCTACTCGAAATCCTCATCCTATTTATAACTTCTTAAGTTACCATCGTCTCTCTCCTTCTTATTATTCTTTTGTGTCATCTATATCTTCTGTTTCCATACCTAAAAATGTTTGTGAGGCACTTGATCATCCAGCATGGCGACAAGCCATGATTGATGAAATGCAAGCTTTGGAGCATAATGGTATTGGGGACTTAACTTCTCTTCCTCCAGGAAAGAAACCCGTTGGCTGTCGATGGGTATATGCTATTAAAGTTGGGGCCAATGGACAAATTGATCGTCTCAAAGCTCGGCTTGTAGCCAAAGGTTACTCTCAGATTTATGGAATTGATTATGGAGATACTTTCTCCCCTATGGCCAAAATCACTTCTGTTCGATTATTTCTTGCCATGGCTGCCATTCGTTGTTGGCCGTTATATCAGTTGGATATTAAAAATGCATTTCTTCATGGAGAGTTAGAAGAAGATATTTATATGGAGCAACCTCCTGGATTTGTTGCTCAGGGGAAGTCTGGTTTGGTTTGCAGGCTACGACGATCTCTTTATGGGCTGAAACAGTCTCCGCGAGCTTGGTTTGGGAAGTTCAGCTCAGTTATTCAAGCTTTTGGAATGAAACGTAGTGAAGCAGATCATTCAGTCTTCTATTGTCATACCTCTTCAAATAGATGTGTTTACTTGGTGGTCTATGTAGATGATATAGTGATCACAGGAAATGATCAGGAGAAAATTTCTCAGCTGAAGGAACATTTATGTAGCCATTTCCAGACCAAGGACTTGGGGAAATTAAAATATTTTCTTGGAATTGAAGTTGCTCAGTCAAAGAATGGGATTGTAATTTCACAGAGGAAGTATGCATTAGACATACTTAAAGAAACTGGTATGATGGACTGTAAACCAGTTGACAGTCCCATGGATCCGAATTTAAAATTACTTCCTAGTCAGGGGGAGCCTTATTCTGATCCTGAACGATATCGGAGATTGGTTGGAAAACTTATCTACCTAACTATTACAAGACCACATATTTCCTTTGCGGTTGGGGTAGTAAGTCAATTCATGCAGTCTCCCCATAATGATCATTGGGATGCAGTGATTCGAATTTTGAAGTACATTAAAAAGGCACCAGGACAAGGACTGTTGTATGAAGACAAAGAAAACACTGAAATAGTTGGTTTTTGTGATGCAGATTGGGCAGGTTCGCCCATTGATAGGCGTTCCACTACAGGGTATTGTGTTTCTATTGGTGGAAATCTTGTCTCTTAGAAGAGTAAGAAGCAAAATATGGTCGCAAGGTCCAGTGCAGAGGTTGAATACAGAGCTATGGTTACAACCACTTGTGAACTCATTTGGATTAAACAACTTCTTCAGGAATTGAAGTTTGGAGATACTCAACAAATAAAGCTATGTTGTGATAACCAGGCAGTCCTACATATAGCTTCCAATCCAGTTTTTCATGAAAGAACTAACACATTGAGATTGATTGTCATTTTGTATGAGAAAAAGTCCTTTCTAAAGAAGTCATCACCGAATCTGTTAGTTCTAATGATCAACTAGCAGACATCCTTACAAAATCTCTAAGGGGACCGAGAATTCAGAGTATTTGTTCCAAGCTTGGAGCATTTGACTTATATGCTCCAGCTTGAGGGGGAGTGTTGGAATTAACACTTGTTGGAATAAGTAGCAATTAATTTAGATTCATGAAGCTAACAATTCATGTACCTACTTTGTATCTATGCATGTTCTTAGGAAATAGCTATCATTATTATCATTGTAAACATAAGTTGTATTTATGATCAAGTGTATATAAATACATGTGTGCTGAGTGGGTTTTCACTCAAGCATTTCACAAATCCCTTAGTCTAAAATTACTTTCAAGTCTTTCAACAAATACATAATGCCCAAAATAACTATTCTCTTAACACTTCCCCCTCAAGCTAAACTATAGATATTAATCATGTTTACCTTGTTACAAATATAATATATTCTATTCTTGTTAAGTGTTTTGGTGAAAATGTCTGCAAGTTGTCTCCTGTGCGGACCACTGACAACAAGCCCCTCTTGAATCTTTTCGCATATAAAATGGCAATCAGCCTCAATATGATTTGTTCTTTCATGAAAAACAAGATTAAGATTAGAGGCAATATGAAAAACAACCTGATTGTCACCATAATTTCATAGGCATTGCACTATTGAATCCAATCTCATTAAGAAGATTATATACCCACAGCGATTCACATGAAGCAAGAGTAATGGCATGACATTCTGATTCGGCACTAGACCGAGCAACAACACTTTGCTTATTACTTTTCCAATACGCAAGGTTGGCACCACCAAGAACGCAATAGCCAAAAGTGGATCTCCTATCAAGAGGGGGTCCAGCCCAGACAGCATAAGAGAAACCCTCCACTATAGTACCTCCATGACCTTTATACTAGACACCACGACCAGGAACCCCTTTCAACTATCTCAATATGTAAAGATCTGCCTTCCTATGAGTGGTTTGCAGGATGGCATGAACTGACTAACCACACCGACAGAAGACAATATCGGGACGAGTGATTACGAGGTAATTAAGCTTACCAATCAATTTTCTGTGTTTTTTAGGATCTGTATAACATCGCCATCATCAACTAAAAGTTTAACATTCAGAATCATAGGTGTTCAACAAGTTTAGCTCCAAGTAAACCTATTTCTTTGAGAAAATCAAGAACATACTTTTTCTGGTGCATAAAATAGCCCTCCTTATTATTCACCATCTTAATAACCAAAAGGTACTTCAATGCACCAAAACCCTTGGTCTTAAATTGTATTTGACAAAAACCCTTGACTTTTAATTCCAAATATTAAGAGTGGCGAGAGAAATGATAAACCCGCGTGTTTCAACTACACAATGGAGGTCAGTTTATAAGGCTTAATGTAATAAATACACGGCTCATTATTCTGCTCTGGAACTTGATTTTGCGACCACATTCAGTTTCTTACTTTTCTATAATAGAAGTAGAGAAGATGCAGAAAGAGAGAGAGAGTAAGAGAGAGAGAGAGAGAGAGAATAGAAATGAAAACTGAATCTATATTTGATTAGTTGTGAGATACATGAGGGGACATCTATTTATAATAGATGAGAGGTAACTTCCTCTAACTAACTTGGCTGCTGAGTCAGCATACACACTAACAACTTTCTATCTTAAGCATACACACTAACATACCCCCTTATAAACCCAGGGCTATGTTTTACACAAACACTATCATACCCCCTTCGCCTTTCGTGATATGGCGCAATTCTGACCTTAATTGCGCACTTCGAGCCTTTGTCAAGGAATTGAAGTGGTTATGGAGCTCATCCCACAGTTCCCAAGCGTGAGAGCATCCAATGACCCTAGCATGAATAGAATCAGATAGCGAATTCAATAACCAGATAAAGATGTGTTGATCTTGCGCTTCCCAGGCTAGGAACTCAGGATTCGTTCGATCAGCAATGCGATCATCGTCATTGAGATAGCGAGACGGAATCCGAGGGCTTACGACGTAGCGCTCAAGACGATTGGCGCGGATAACAGCTTCAACGACTTGTCGCCAATGCAAGAAATTGCTATCGGTGAGCTTCACGGTGACTAACGTAGCAAAGTTCGGCGGCGCCGGCGGCGCTGGTGGAGGCGGAGGTGGTGGCGGTTGCGACGGAGACGAAGGAGAAGCCATGGCTCAGAATCTTCAAGCTCTGATACCATAATAGAAGTAGAGAAGATGCAGAAAGAGAGAGGGGGTAAGAGAGAGAGAGAGAGAGAGAGAATAGAAATGAAAACTGAATCTGTATTTGATTAGTTGTGAGATACATGAGGGGACATCTATTTATAATAGATGAGAGGTAACTTCCTCTAACTAACTTGGCTGCTGAGTCAGCATACACACTAACAACTTTCTATCTTAAGCATACACACTAACATTCTACGATGTCATATCACCCACGATGAATACATAATACTCGTAATGCAAAGAAGATAAACATTGATAGCTCAAAGCAACATAGCAAGGAGAAGGGTTGCGAGTAAATCGTATACCTTTCTAAGAGCAATGGGAAGGTCAGGCTCATGAAATGGTTCCAAGGAAGAGTCCACAAGGGCCTCATCGACGAAAGGAAGAGGAAGAGGTACTGGAGATGGAGGGATTTGATGATGACATGCTTGGGAAGGATTAACAGTGGAGGTGGATTCCGAAACAATTAGGGTCTAACGTGGAGGCAACTTGGCTCGGATAGGAAGAAAAGGGAGTAGTAAGACAACAAGGATGGATGTAAGAGTTGAAGAAGAGAACCCAAAGTATTGCACTGACTCAAAGAAGGTAACATCGTTGAGACTAGGTAACATCAGAGGTCGGGAGAGAAACAATGGTAACTCTTTTGAGATTGGGTGTAACCAAAAAAGACACACTTAAAGGACAAGGTTGAAAGTTTATCAACACTAGGAATGAGATTGTGGACAAAACAAGTAGACCCAATGAAACGAGGTTGTAGGGAATGTAGAGGTTGACGAGGAAAGAAACAACACAAAGTGAAAGACATGGTTGTCAATGACAAAGGAGGGCATGCAGTTGATGAGATGGCAAGCAGTAAGACTAAGAACGACATCATCCAAAAAATGGAAAGGAACATCCCCACGAAATGCACCCGAGTTGTTTCAATAAGGTATTATTTTTACGTTTTATGACCCCATTTTGTTGAGAGGTATAAGCGCAAGAATATCATTAGAAGCCATAAAATTCTGAAAAACCTGAGATAAGTAGTCATAGGCATTATCATTACATAAAAATTTTGCTTCATTATAAAAAGTTTGGAAAATAGAAGACAGTTTGTACCTCTTCTACATTAAAAATAACCAAGTACAACAAGAATAGTCATCAAAGAAAGTGACAAATAGATCTTAAAGCGGACATGGAACGAATAGGACCCTAAACATCAGAATGAACTAAAGTAAAAGGAGACATATCTCAATGACAGATTCTATCGGGACTATAGATATGTTTCCCAAGTTAACATGAATCACAAGGTAAACTAGGCAATTTGGATAGGCTCATAACCAACTTCTGCAGCTTTGCAAGACTGGGATGACCTAACTAAGCATAGTCCATAGGGGAACTAGAGACTGTGCAAACACCAGGAGGAGTGGAAAGAAAATAGAGGCCATAAGACTCACATTTGGTGCCAATCATTCGCCACTGTTGTGATGAGAGAAAAACAAGAGACATTGGCATAACCCGTGTGTCTCAACTACACGACGAAGATTCTATTATATAGGCAACGAACAAATCAAAATACAATCAGCGTCATAATTACAAGATATTCACAATATCTGATTATCCTAATTTATCCAAATTACCAAATATTCCTATAATCAGAATATTTGATTTACATAAATATCAACACTCCCCCTCAAGCTGGAGCATATAAATCATATGCACCAAGCTTGTTACATATATAATTTATTCGAGGACCTCTCAAAGACTTAGTGAAGACATCTGCCAGTTGATCATTTGAATTGACAAAGTTAGTGGTGATGTCCCCAGATAAGATCTTTTCTCTGATGAAGTGGCAATCTATCTCAATGTGCTTTGTCCTCTCATGAAATACTGGATTTGAGGCAATGTGTAGTGCAGCTTGGTTATCACAAATGAGTGTCATCTGTGTAACATCCCCAAATCGTAGTTCTTGAAGTAACTGTTTGAGCCAGATGAGTTCACAAGTAGCTGATGCCATGGCCAGATACTCAGCTTCAGCACTTGAACTTGCAACAATATTCTGTTTCTTACTCTTCCAAGATATTAGATTATTCTCAATGAGTACACAAAATCCAGAAGTGGATCTTCTATCAGTTGGAGAGCCTGCCCAATCAGCATCTGAATATCCAACGATATGAGTGTGACCCTTATCCTCATAAATGAGCCCTTTACCTGGGGCCCCTTTGATATATTTGAGAATACGAAGCAAAGCATCCCAATGACCTTCGCAAGGTGAATTTAGGAACTGACTTACCACACTTACTGCAAAAGAAATATCTGGACGAGTGACTGTGAGGTAGTTTAGTTTCCCAACCAGTCTTCTATACTTTCCCGTATCTGAAAGTGGCTCCCCCTGATTTGGTAGAAGTTTAGTATTTGGATCCATAGGAGTATCAACTGGTTTTGCATTAAGCAGTCCTGTTTCCTCAAGAATGTCCATCGCATACTTTCTCTGAGAAATAACAATGCCATCCTTTGATTGTGCCACCTCTATGCCCAAGAAGTATCGGAGTTTTCCAAGATCTTTTGTCTGGAAATGGTGACAAAGATGTTGTTTTACCTGTGATATGCCATGGTGGTCACTCCCTATAATGACAATGTCGTCAACATATACATCCTCGAGCTGAATGACGATAGAAAACTGAGTGATCTGCCTCACTCCGTTTCATCCCAAACTCCTGAACAAATGTGCTAAATCTGCCAAACCAAGCTCAAGGTGATTGCTTGAGGCCATACAAAGACTTGCGGAGACAACAAACAAGACCAGAAGACTCCCCCTGAGCAACAAATCCCGGAGGTTACTCCATATATACCTACTCAGTGAGATCACCATGGAGAAAAGCATTTTTGATATCCAGCTGATACAGAGTCCAATGCCGAATAGCAGCCATGGATAGAAACAAACGAACAGATGCCATTTTAGCAACTGGTGAGAAGGTGTCTCCATAATCCAAGCCAAAAATCTGAGTATAGCCTTTTGCCACCAAGCGGGCTTTAAGACGATCTATCTGGCCATCCGGACCCACTTTAACAGTAAATATCCACCTGCAACCTACAATAGACTTTCCAGACGGAAGAGGAACAAGGTCCCAAGTACCACTGCTCTGAAGTGCACTCATTTCATCGACCATAGCGTCGGAGGTGAGTCAGCAATGGCAGTACCAGTATCATCCGGGGGTACATGCTCAACTTGTGGAGGTGGCAGTTGGCGACGCTGATATACCTGTAAGGGACGAGTATAAGCAACCGGGGCAGGAACTGGGATAGTAGGGGAGGTAGGGACTGTGGGTGGATTATATGAGACAGGGACTGGAGGAAGAGGAAAGACATCCGTTACAGACTCGAGGGATGTAGGTGGCCCGAAATAAGGAACATACTCGAAGAAAGTGACATCAGCCGAAACAAGATAACGGCGTAGAGTAGGAGAATAACACCGGTAACCCTTTTGTGACCGAGGATAACCAAGGAAGACACACTTTAGTGAACGAGCAGAGAGCTTGTCAATACCTGGTTGTAGGTTATGAACAAAGCATGTAAACCCGAAGACACGAGGTGTTAATGGATGGAGGGACTGATGAGGGAACAAAACAGAGTGAGGTACTTGATTAACAAGGACGGAGGAAGGCATCCTATTAATGAGATAGAACGCAGTGAGAACAGCATCACCCAAAAAACGGAATGGAACATTGCCATGTAGTAAGAAGGTGCGAGTTGTTTCAATAAGATGTCTATTTTTGCGTTCAGCAACCCTATTTTGTTGAGGGGTGTAAGCACAAGAAGTTTGATGAAGAATACCCTGAGAAACCATGAATGATTGAAATGGTTGAGATAGGTATTCTCTAGCATTATCACTACGTAGAGTACGAATAGGAATGCCAAATTGATTTTTAATTTCATAATAAAATTGTTGAAATATAGAAAATAACTCAGACCGATTTTCCATTAAAATAACCAAGTACAACGCGAGAAATCATCAATAAAAGTAACAATATTTTGACCCTAACGTGGACACAGTCCGACTAGGACCCCAAAAATCAGAATGCACTAAAGAAAAAGGAGACTTAGCGCGATTAACAATACGACTATGAAACGAATTACGGGTATGTTTGCCTAGTTGACACTACTCACAAGACAAAGAAGTAAGCTTAGAGAGGCTCGGCACTAGTTGTCGGAGCTTAGCAAGGTTGGGATGTCCCGATTGAGCATGAGTGAGAAGAGGGGAATCCTTGACAGCACAAACCCGAGAAGGGGGTGACAGCTGGTACAAGCCATTGAACTCACATCCGGCGCCAATCATCCGTCCCGAACTCCGGTCCTATAGGAAAACAGAATCTTTAGTGAACGAAATGGTACAATCAAGGGAACGGGTCAAGCGACTAATAGAAAGCAAATTAAATAGGGAGCCCGGGACATAAAGCACATTATTAACTGAGAGGGAGGGAAATGGATGGACAGTGCCAACCCCCTGGGACTGTGTTTTAGAACCATTAGCCAATGTAACTGTGGGTAAATAACCAGACGTAGAAAGGGTGGAAAAAAGAGATTTATTACCAGAGATATGATCGGTGGCACTAGAATCCAGAACCCAAGGACCTAGGGATGACTAAGAGAGACAAGCAAAGGAATTACCAGTGTGTGCAACAGAGGCAGTGGACTCAGTGCCCTGACTTTCTTCAAACCATTTAAGAAACTCGGCGTCGGTAACAGGCGATGCAGTAGACTGTGGAGATGGCTCGGATGGGGCTGGTGAATCAACCTGGGCAACATTAGCAGAGCGAGGAGGACGACCATGTAAAGTCCAACATTTATCAATAGTGTGGCCTAAGCGGTGACAGTGATCGCATTTCGGGCGTTTACCCCGACCACGACCACGACCACTACCCTGAGACACAAGAGCAGAAGCTTCAATTGCAGCAGGAGGTAACTCATGGCTAGGAGCACCAGGGAGCATAGAGGTAGCTGATGTCTTGAACGGGACCCGAAGCAAAGCAGACCAAGCCGTGTTCAAAGTTGGGACATTAGGAGAACCCAAAATCTGATCACGGGTGGTGGAGTACTCTGGAGGCAAACCGTATAGGGCCAACAACATGAAGAAGCTACTACGCTGTCTTGGCTGGAGTGTCGGCCGGTGGCAAAAGTTCATTGAAATCATGTAAAGAAGCATGAACCTTTCCCAAATAAGCAGAAATAGGACCATCAATCTGGCGAGGAGCAATGATATTCATGAGATTCCGGCAGACACCATAAAGGCGTTGTGTATCATTGGTGTAAAGAACCTTGGCTTGCTCCCTATTATAAACTGAGAACTCAGAGAATAGAGAGAAAGATAAACTGAGAAGTGTGAATTTCATTTCTGATCTTGGAAAGTACAGGGAGCGGCTATTTATACAACTAAGAGATTGGAGGTAGTTCTAACAGGATAACTACCTCTGAAACTAATCTACTAACTGACTATAGTTCTAACTATCCACTACATACACATTCACAATAGCTTAAGCTAGACTATCTCTTATACTCCCAAATGGACTCGCAAGTGAGATGGGCACGAAAAATCTGCTTCAAGGAAGAGTGAATAGTGAACTTGATAATGCTACACAACTGAGCATCAATCTTATTCCACCGTGGGTGGTCAGCTTCAGCAATGTCAGTAGCCTTCTTGGTCAGGTGTTCAACATATTCTTGTCCATTCAGCCAGAGTTTGATATCAGAGGCCCATGTGTCATAGTTGCTTCCATCCAATTTGTCAGTGCAAAGAGGGGCACTCACATAATTGGTGAAAACAGGTGGGTCAGCCTTGGAGGAGTCCCTAGGAGTATCTGAGGGTGCAGAAGCAGCCATTGATCAATAAACCAAACAGAAAACTGAAACCATAAAATACCTTAGAGTAATAGTGCAATGGAAGGATGCACCACAAGGATGAAATGGAGAAAATAAGTCCAGATCCAGGTAGAGAAGGGTTGGGTGAGTACGGCGCTGCAAACGGCGGCCGAAAAAGACCACCGGAAACGCCCTCATGCCCGGCTGGAAGGTAGGCAAGTGGGACGGTGCGCCAGAGACGGGATCGGCGCGTGTAGGCGCTTCCGGCGGCGGACTGACAGGGAACAGTGATGGGTACGACTGGCAGCAACTTACTTGATTCTTGGGGATGCCGGAAGGAGAACACGACAACCAAAGATGGTGCAAAACCGGAAAGACAACACGGTTTTGCAACAAACAAAAAAAAATTCAATGATGAACAGTAGGTCCACCAGGAAAGAATTAGGGTTTTTCCTCTTGTTAGGCTCTAGATACCATGTTGTGATGAGAGAAAAACAAGAGACATTGGCATAAACCGTGTGTCTCAACTACACGACGGAGATTCTATTATATAGGCAATGAACAAATCAAAATACAATCAGTGTCATAATTACAAGATATTCACAATATCTTATTATCCTAATTTATCCTAATTACCAAATATTCCTATAATCAGAATATTTGATTTACATAAATATCAACAGCCACAAACTCTAGTCCAGCAAAAAAGACAGAATCCTTAATGAATGCCGATACAGTCAAGAGAACAAGTTAAATGGCTAATGAAAAGTATGTTAAAGGGAGCACCAAGAACATAAAGCACATAATCAATGAAAGGAAGGGGATGGGATGGCCAATGCCAACCCCTTGAGAATGTGTTTTGGAACCATTAGCTAAGATAACTATAGAAAATTAACTAGATGTAGAAATTTTGGATAAAAGAGATTTGTTACCAGATACATGACCAATGGCACCAAAGTCAAGGATACATGGACCTAGAGATGACATCTTAAAGAGACAAAGGAATTGCCTGTGTGCGCAACAAAGGCAGCAGAACTAGAACCTCAAGCTCAAACCACTTTAGAAAATTGGCATTGACGGTCGGAGATGCAGTTGGTTAGGCTGATGGCTCATATGGTTCCGATGGGTCAACCTATGCAACATTGACCGTGTAGCAGGGCGGCCATGTAGAGGCAATTTATCAATAATAAGACCAAAACGGTGACAATGGTCTCACTTAGGGTGACGTTTACTAGACTAACCACCATGAGTATGACCATGACTGTTATCTTGGGACACAAGTGCAAAGGCATCAACCAGAGGAGGAGTCAGTGTGGGATCACAGGGCTGCTTGGATGGGATTCAAAGTACAATGGACCAAGTCATGGCTAGAGCCTAGAGTAAGGATAGTGGAGACCCATTAATTTAACCATGGTTTTTAGACTATTTCAGAGGCAAACCATACAAGGCCAACAACATGAAAAAGGTATTGCGTTGCTCAAGTTCCTGTGTAGGTGACAGTTGTCACTATTGAAGTTGCATTTGTGTCCCACATTGCCAAGAATCCTAGGTCCTACAATGCTTATATATGCTTAGGCACCCTCATCCTTTGAGCTAGCTTTTGAGAATGAGATCCAAGCACATTTAACATGGTATAAGAGCGGGATTTTGCAGGCAATGTGGGAATTGGACCCAGGCCCACGTTGCGCGTGAGGATGGGTATTGAAGTTGCATTTGTGTCCCACATTGCCAAGGTTCCTAGGCTGTGCATTGCTTATATATGATTGAGCACCCTCATCCTTTGAGCTAGCTTTTAGGAATGAGATCCAAGCACATTTAATAGTCACGACTAGGGGCAATAGTTCATTAAAATCATGTATTATGTTTTACAAAAGCTGTGTTGTGTTTTAGGGGTTTCTCTAACACAGCTCTTGATACAGGAGTTTAAAAATGAAAAGACTATCATAATATATTAGTCTCCCTATTTATATTTACACGCACACTAAAATAGAGATCAGTTTAATACAAGTAAAATAGGTCCAGCAGGATGACACGTAATACCAAAAGTAACTATTCTCTAACAGAAGACAACAGAAATATAATGCAATAGGCACAAACATTTAAAGAAGTTGTCAATAATAAAGAGCAAGAATAGTTCATAAGATAATGGAATACCTCCTTGAAAAGAACATCCTCAGACTCCTCCGGACTCAATTCTACGGGGGGAAAAAACAATGATATTTTAGGATAGATTTAGCCTATCATTTGCAAGAAAGGAAAAAGCACAGCTATTTCCGCAAATAGTGATCAGGGGGAAAACTTACCAAAGGCTTCCATAAACTTAGGGTCCCTTGGTGATTTAATATCTGGCAATAATGTCCAATATAGTATAGAATAATATTAGTACATATTAAAGATGGATTTTAATCCTTTGGATTTCAATCTGTATAGAAAACAGGTCAATATTTGGAATTCAGATGTGCATCAAGGTCATATACTTTCACCATATGTCATTTAAAGATGTATTAACAGGGTATGATTGGCTGAACCTATATTTCCACGTAGATAGAGTTAACATAAACTATAATAAGACAGTCATGGGGGTTGGTTCAGCTCCTAAGGATCGAAGCACTTTGCAAGGCTTAGGTTCGATTTTCCCTACCAGTAATCCCCCTTGGTTGGTGATCTATAAGCTAATTTGCATGAATACGGTTATGAGTACCAGTATTAATACTGGTCTAAGGCATGACAAAATTTCTAAAAACTAGGGTATGGATATGGTCAGGTTTATTATATAGAAATATAAAAACATAAGCAATAAAGTAATTAAATCATAAGATAAATACAATTTTCATAACTAGGGTATGACAGTACCAACCAAACTAGGAATTATAACAAGAATAGTATGAAAGCAGGAATGCATACCCGACAATGATTGTCGAGCAGAACTTGGACGCCGCTGTTGGGATAATGCTTGCACGATAGCATCCTCAACCTTCGAAAACAACCAGGGAGGGGGGAGAGAGGGGAAAAAATGGCATTGGTTATGTATGGCGACTCTTGACTGAGAAACCTAAGGCCTGTTTGCTTTGTTTCCAATTTGCTGTCTTCAGAAATAATTACAAAATTGCCACCTTGTTTTCATTTTGTTTCATGCTTTCAAAGATTTGTACAGCTTTGAAAATAGGAAATAGTTGTTTTCAGTATTTCCTGTACAAATTTTTGAAAACAAGAAACAAAATGAAAACAAGGTGACAGTTTTGTAATTATTTCTGAAAACACGAAAATGAAAACAAAGCAAAAAGACCCCTGTGAAGTAAATTCGATGTCATTTAAACAAGACCACAAAAACGCACAAATAAAAAACAAGATCACCAAAAACTTAAATGGCTGAATTATGAAAACGTGCAGCAGAGAAGAACATGAAGAAAACAAGACCACCAACGCAGTTGAAGAAAACCTTTAAAGAAGCAAGCTCCTTCAGTCCCATTTCAACTGAAAGCATACTTTCAATATTTCCTTCTCCGGTAAGATCATTCAGGTCAGGGACAAGTTTGCTCCTCTTCTCCGGTGGATCATCACCTGCTTAAAAATCATAACAATCATGTCTGCAAAAATTACAGGTATACCAGAATAGTGAAAACCATCACTATAAAAAAGCATATAACATAAAGCACAGATTTGTCCTACTGTGCAGGCAAACTAATATGAACTGTAGAATGCAAATCTTTATTTCATGCCTTTTTCCCAGCATTCCTCCTTAGCCTTTTGTCCTGCAGAAACAACCACCTCAAATGGAAGAGGGGCTAAGGATGACCACAGCTCATACTTCGAAACTGCAACATCTGCACAGATGCCTATAAACCATGGCAAAAATTACACACCCAAAATATAATTATATATGCATACAAGCATACAAAAAGCTTTGGTAGTGTATTCTGGTGCTGCCAAGAGATACCTTTACCCCATCACTAAAAGAAAAACAAAAGGACGATAAACTACCACCTACTGTAACTTAGTTTATTTCGCAGCTAAATCCCAACAAAAACACAAGTCCAGTGTATAATCATACATGCTTGTTTCACAACAACACTAACATGCATAAACAGTGAAAATAATTAAAATAAAAAAATAAAAAGCTCGAAAGCTCATTCAGGTTCTGTCAAAAGTGATTAATATATTGAAACAATTGATATTAAAATGACTTGTTAGTCATGTCAGGAAGAGATGCCACAATCCCACCCTCGAAAGGAAAGAAAAATGAACCTAAACCGAATGGTATCTTACCAAATTTTGCTGCTAAACCCCAATAACGAGCAAGCCAACACCTCTTAAGAACAACTTCCTCCTGAAAAACAGAAGTTTATATAATGAGTTTTCCAATCCAAATTACTAACAAATACCAATGGATGCCTGCAACTGTGGAAGGACATACCATTTCTTTCTGACTTAATATCATCCTTTGTGTCATTGATCGAAGAGCTTTCACTTCAGATTCAGCTCCATTTAGTTGTCTCACTGCAGCTGCAGTCTCAACTTTTGCATTCTAGTTGAGAGGTAATAATTATATATGTTGAGAATAGTTCTTAGAAAGCAGTCTATGTTGAGAATATAGAAAAATGGCATATTCACCTTAACTTCAGCCTGTAGAGATGTGATTTCCTTATCGACTCCATGCTTAGAGTCTTTAGCATTTTTAAGTGCAGCCTGTGAAATATAAAGCTTTTTTAAGGCATTTTTTACGAGGGGATCAAACCAGAAATGACACATTCTACTTTTTCATTGAATAATAGCTCCATTCTATGTAATATAATAAAAATTAACTATATTGATAGCTTGTATAATATGCAGATCTACAGGTTCAAGTTATTTCCACATTACCTCTCTTTGACGTAATGCTGCTTCCTTTCTGCAATTCAGTAATATGGGGTGTCATAGATACTATTAATAAGTGAAGGAAAATGATTTTAAACTTCAATGCACTGACCTGCTCAAAAGTTTAGCTTCCAATGATACACCTTCTCCAAGGGAAGCAACCTGCAGACTCAGATAAAAAGAAAGAGTAAACACTGCACATGCAGGACTGACTGAAATTTCATAAGCACACAAAAACTTCAGAAAGTAAAAATAAAAGTTTTATTAATTACGGGAGAAACTATTCAACCATGATGATTCTTTCTTTTTTTCTTTTTTTTTTTATAATGTGGTATAATGGGACACAATCCAAACTCCTAGCCCAATGGCATACACTGACATTCGGCCAAAGGCCGCAGATTTCAAGCTTAGCATAGAGAATTCGAATAGCAAATGAGTGGGCACCCGTAATTTAGACAGACTCTCAACTATAAAACAAGATGAAGATTGTAAACAGTGCAGTAAGCCTGTAAATTACAGGCTCCTGTTCTTGTGTCAACCAAGAAGTCATTCAGAAGACCACAGTCAATTTGTGGAAACTACAATACCATATACTAATAAAGAAATAAAGTGAGTACCTGCTTCTCAAGCTCCCTAACTCTGGCCTCTGCTTCCTTGCATCTCTCTTCCTCAAGTCTGAGCTGTACATTTTAGAAACACTTGAATACCTATAACTGATGTTACTAGACTCACAGCCAGGAAGATCATATTACCTTGTCAATAATGTTTTCATTCTCTTCCTGTAGCATGTCAACCTACAGATAGAGCAGAGATTTGTTTCATGAGAATTTAGAAGGGCAGAACAATACATATATGTGGTCCTCCATTCTCTTTTATAAAAACATGCATACAAGATGTAGTATGGTAAAGCAACTAACCTCATCACGAAGTGCAGAAGACTGATGCTGGTCAACTGAATCTTTCGGTTGAACAAGTCCAGTATCAAAGGGAAATCTGCAAATTTTCCATTGAACTTTATGTGATTGTGTTTCAAGGGATGGTTATATGAGATTGAGAATGAGAGGGCATGCATTTTACACATAAAGTAACTAGAATGAGGGGCAGCAATATATTCGAAATTCCAAAGCCAATTAAGGAAGGCCTTTGTAAGACAATATTAGAAGTAAAGACGACAGCCATGTAAAGCTGTCTGCACAGAATATGATAATTGAAGGGGAAGAATAAAAGAATAAATTTTAGTAAGTGTTTAAGTGCGGTGCGGTGGTATGATATTGAGAGGCATTACAAACAGTTTATTAATTAAACCCTCAGATCCATAATGTAAGTAAAAATTTCCAAATTTTTTGATCCAAAATATAAGCAAATTTCAACTACTTTCTTCTTATTTAATGAAGTTATTCTTAAAATACCCTTCATTTAATACAAATTTTATTTTTCAATGACTCCTTTTATTCTCAATAACACAAGCTTAATAAATAAGAGGAAGGATAATTTAGGTAACAAACTTAATTTTTTATTCTCAATGACTCTTTTAAATGAGATCAACTAACTATGTTCCATTTAATTTTTACTTGCAAAAGAGACTGGAGGGAGTACCTCTTATCTTTGGCCTTATGAACATGAACGAGAGGGTCTATTGGCGGAGTCCTGAGGGTGAGAGGTGGTCTATTACTACTAGTAGGTGGTGCCAGTGCCGGTGCTGGACGAAGATATATCGATGGAAGTGTCGGTGCTTGTTCTTCAAGGTTCGGAGCTAACTGAAAAACATTCATTCAACAGACCAAGTTAGTTAGTTAGTTAGTTAATAGATGAATGAATGAATGAATGTGAAGTGGAATAGTGAATAGCGCACCGCAGGAGATGGAGATCCAGTGGATTTAGTGGCTTTCCTAGAAAGAGAGAGAGGATTAGGAGGAGGAGCAGTGTAGCTAAATCCAAGATCGTCTTCGTCGTCGTTGTCATCGTCGGCAGTGTGGGAAGCCATGACCTGGGCGAGTCGCTGAGCGGCGGCTTTGGCAGCAACATTCTGAGTCCTTTTGATGGTTGAAATTCCAGTGAGGGTGAGGGAGGAGGACCGAGCATGCCCATGCCCATTGGCATTACGTGAAGAGTGTGATGAAATTGGAGACGACATCCCATTCCCAGAGCCAGATTCGCTGCTCCACTGCCGCCGGATAGGGATAGAAACCGGGCTTTCCGCTCCTTTCCGCTCCATCAATGTTTATGCTTCTTTCTTTCCTGGATGGATGAATCTCCCACTCACACCCGATAGCCGAGCCTTTAATTACTCCATTTACTCATTACTCAGTGAGTGGAGCCTTTAATTAATCAGTGTTTAACTGTTTATACTTTATTTCTTTATACCAGTGAGGAAGTAACAGAGTAAGTAAGTGCTCCAGTAATTAAAATCACTGAGTCTAGTGGTGACTCAACTCAACTATGACTGTAACTGAGACTTCCTTTCTTTTCCTTTTAGGTTCAATCCAATGACAGGAATAACAAATGGCAAAATAATAATTAAATACACGGATTTCATATTCCATTATTCGGGGATTGGGCATCACGTACAACTCACCACCTCTTATTGTCATTCCAATTTTTTTTTTTACAAAGGATAAATTTATGGTGAATTCTCTTGAACCCCCCATAATTTTAGTATAATTTTTACACTGCATAGATGGTCCAATTAGATGTTGTCACCTCAGTTTAAAATGTAATGCTTCATTTTTAACTTTTGACAAGTCATTAATATTTTAAAAAAAGTCTTTGTCAAAAAAAAATATTTTTTAAAAAAATTCTTTAACTTTCTTATTTAATTTTATATTCAAAAGACCTATTTATCCCTTCTACCATTTTCATCCCAAACCCAACCACTATGACCATAGTAGCATCACCTGCAACCAAGCTTCCATCACAGGCCATCCACCACCTGTCGCGACCCTCTGCCCCTCCTTACCAGAACTCCGTTGCACGCCGCCTCGGACCCGTCGACCAACCAGTGAACAGAACGTCACCGCGTGCCGCCAAACCGCGAACCAAAACATCGTCGTGCACCGGCAACCCCCTTGAACCAGAAAGCGCGAGCACCCCATCGAAGATCCACGAACCACCATGCCCCGCAGCTTCTCCACCCATCGCCACCGTGATGACCAACCGCCATCGCACTCCTCCGCCAGTAACACTTCATTTTGCAGAGTTGTTGGTTTATGTTTAAGGTGTGGGAGATGAAGGCCATTTGGTTGGTTGGGGTCATGCTTTTTTTAGTAGCCTTTTACTTTTTTTGTTCATTTTTAGAAAAATGGTTTTCATTTTTTTAGATGTTCTTGTTTTTATATGTTTTTAAATTAATTTTATTTATTTTTTGAAAAGGGCATTTTTTTTTTATAATTTTCAGTCTAAAAGAAGGAAAAAAAATTAAAAGGCCACTGAAAAAATCTGATGAGTTTCTGGTTGTTCTTTTAGTAGAAAGTGGGCCTACAGTGACCCAAACCCAAATACCCAAAATGTCACTTCATCTTCTCCACCCACACTAACTCAACCTCCTGTAACCTAAAGGAACTGTTGCACGAAGGAGCTGCCACGGCGGCGCGACGACTGGCAGAGAAGGATGGAATTCGCGGTGGTCCGTTCTGGTATGTGGTGTTGGCGGCGGCATTCTTGGCGTGAATCTGCGGCGGCGACGTGCTTGGTGTGGATTTGTCACAATGTTGGCGGCGGCGAGCGACGTGGTTGGTGTTGGAGGCGCGTAGAGAGACAAGGCAGTGCACGGCGGATGGTGATGACCGGATGAAAGTGGAGCTTGGTTGGAGGCTAGAAGGTGCGATGGTGATGGATAGAAGGCAGAGCTATGCTTGGCTTTGATGGAGCTTTGTTTGCTGTTGATGGTGATCTGTGGATAAGTGGTGAAAATGGTAAATGAGTCTTTTGGATCTAAAATCTAATGGGAAAACTAAAGAGTTTTTTTTAAAAAATAATAATGACTTGTTAAAGCTAATAATAAAGTGTAACATTATATTTGAGGTGTTATTATCTGGTTGGGCCACCCAAGCAGTGTAAAAGTTACACTAAAATTATGGGAGGTTTGAGAGAATTCACCTAAATTTATTCACAGAATCATCATTGCATGAAAAGTAGCTTAGCTAACTCAGCTCTTGCCTGTCAGTATCGATCAATGGCTTGTTAAGAATGCTCTCAATGCCCTGTTGTGTCATCCATTCATTAGTTTATGTACTCGCGAGCAAAGATGTTGAATAACTTGTCTATTACTCCTTATCAACTCAACCTGCTCATTCCATGTTCCACAGTCATAAGCCACACTCCTAATTTCGTATGAAGCATTGATAACTAATAGACCAAATGTGTCTCCATAGCCTTGATTGTTGTTACCAACCACAGGATCATAGTGATGAAGACCAACGTTGTAGGAGAAATAGTGCTTAGAAGCTTGAAAGCTTGGAAGAGAGAACGATTTCTCAAATTGAATCATATTGAAAAAGATGATGAATTGTGTACATTATGCTCTTATTTATAGAGCTTGATTAGGCTAACCATATGTAACTAACTCCTAACCAACTAACTAATCATATATTATGTTACCCCGCTCAAGCTGATAGGTGGTAGTGCCACAATCAGCTTGAACTACAAACCAGATATAACATGGAAAGAAAATTAAGAAAAAATGAAATGGCACACATGAGCCCAAAAGAAAAGATCCAATATCCAAAGACAAAGAAAAAAAGGGAACAGATCCAGTAGACAAAACAACAACAACAAGGCCTAATCCCATCAGAGCAAAGCCTTCAGCCATTCCATTGGATACCTAACAGAGTCCCAAGGCACCCAAGGCAGCCCAGATCGCGACGAAGATCTCGATGAAGGCGGATTGTGATGGGGCTAGCCACTCACTTGTGAGTGACGAGTCTGAGTTGCAGAGACTGCGTTTGACAGATTTGTGGACGGCGGTGAGAGCTCCGCTGGGATCGAAGACAGCGATACCGGTGAGAACAGAGGACCAAACGCAGCTCTCATTGGCGAATACAATGGTCTTGGTGGTCTCTCTGGTAGAGAACCAGGGTGGTGGCATAGCCACCAGAGCCATGGTAGAAGATTAGTGTTTGCCGGAGCCAAAACAATCGAAACTGCATTCAGAACGAACTCGATCATGGAAACCTCGCCTCTGACAATCGCAGACGAACTGACAAGCCTCTAGCGGAGGTGGTCCTCGGCTTACGGCGCACGACCGAGACTTGGTTGAGCCCTACGCCATTGTTGACGACGCTTGTGTCTACTCATTCAGATTTGTCGAAAATCATCGTCGGCGAAGAAGACCAAGCGATATGCTCTTGTTTCTTGGCGATCTCTGGATAAGCGGTCTTTACGGTGGTGGAGGAGCTACTCAGATTGACGGTGAGCTCTTGCTTTGCGACTTCTTGAACGAACACTTCTGGATCCAAGAACAGTTGTGCAACATCATTGACAAAAGAATCTACATTAGCCTTCAGTCTGAAGGTGCTGGAATGTGTATTGATGAGGATGCAGGTGATTTCCCTAATCTTGATTGTGGAACTTTTGATCTCTGGCTAGATTGGCTTGATTAGAAGAGGATCAGAATGGAAACTGTCGAACTCCATGAATCCAGCATCAATAACAGAGGTGGCTTCGTCGGAGAGGTTTGGTTCTTCCTCCTCTGAAACTGAAAATTCCTCCTCCGAATCAGAGTCATAATCTCCGTCACTCTCATCTGCGACGAAAGCATGATATCGCTCTGATACCATGTTACCAACCACAGGATCATAGAGATGAAGACCAACTTTATAGGAGAAGTAGTGCTTAGAAGCTTAGAAGCTTGGAAGAGAGAAAGATTTCTCAAATGGAATCATATTGAAAAAGATGATGAATTGTGTACATTATGCCCTTATTTATAGAGTTTGATTAGGCTAACCATATATAACTAACTCCTAACCAACTAACTAATCATATATTTTATTAATTGCATCTCAGACAAACACTTGAGTCAGTCAAGCCTCTAGATGCTCTAAGATCATTCGTAGGAAGACTATGATGCCTAATGAGCAAGCATGATGGGAGATTTGGTTTTCTCGGGAGCTGGAAGTCTCCAAATCCAGCTCTACCAGACTGGCTAGAGCTTTTTAAATATGAGACTTCCTTTAAAATCTACATTTTTAAATATATTAGTGCTTTTCAGAAGTACTTTAACATTGTAAAATAAATAAATTTTGTTTTCGTATAACTATTTTTTTTTTTGTTAACATTTGTATAGCTGTCATAACTATAATTACTCGTGATTTCTTTTTTTCTTATCAACCAATTATACAGTGTCATATTATTAAAAATATTTGATTTTTATAATAATTATCTTACAAGTCACACATATAGTGATGTATAATTAAATTTTTTTTTTGTAAGAACCCACTGTAATTAGAGTCCTTGGCTCCCCAGTAGGTCTACGAAGTAACTCCACAAGCTTTGATCCTTTGGACCCGTTATGGGACTAATTTTTGCTCGGGTGCTTAGTCCCAGTTAAGGTTCTTAGCCCCTCCCCAAAGATGTATTATGCAGGGATCGAACCCAGGTCCTCCCCACAAACTCAGTTTGCGCAACCAACTAAGCTACACCCATTGGGTGATGTATAATTAATTGATAATGTAAAAAAATTATCCTAATATATAAAATTTAAACTCTTATTATATATGACAGTTAGATTGGAAATCAATGATCACCAATGTGATACCCGATCTAGATTTTAAAACATTAGATTCAAAATATAATAACGAGTTTTGATTTAAAAGAAAGAAATATGTTAAACAATGAATCTTGTTAAGATTTAAGGACTGGCCTCAATGTTTTCATTTGAAATGGTAGTTAACTTCACAAATTACTTTTTAGTTGCTAATTTGTATTTTTAATTTGATAGAAATCAGTAGTATCAAAGTATCAAATAGTCGTAAATCTTTTGAATTCTTTATTTTGTTATTAAATGAAAATAAATTGTTTACTTCAGAAATACATGAATTGGTTAGTTTACATGATGTAGGGTTGGCAATGGGGCGGTGGTGGGTTTTGCCTTCCCAACCCCATCCCGCTCCCTTCAAGGTTGGAAAATAGATCTACATCCCCCCACCCCACCCCACACAGAGGGGGGTCGGGTTTCCACAGGGGTCCCCGCCCCCGTCAATAAGTAACCAAATTTAAAAATTATTTTGCTTTAATTGAAATTAACAACTCAAAAATTATACTTCCAAAAAATAAACAAATAAAATCTTCATACAATTAAAACAATCAACCAGAAAATTAAACTTAGTTTTCTTTTAGTTACAAATTAAAAAGCTTAGTTTTCTTTCAGTTACAAATTAAAAAGAAATTAATGCTTTAGAAGCACTTCATTATGCTTCAAATAACACTGATAGCATCAAAACACCAAAATAAAAGCACAATCAAATGTTCGGTAATTTTTCCAAAATAAAAAAGTATTATTTTATACAAAATAAAACCTTTCAATCAAAACAAATCCAATACCCTACGTAGATATATGAGAATATTATTATAATTACGTAAACAACAGAGCAGGTTAGGGGTTGGGGTGGGTGGGTATCTATATCCCCATCACTGCCCCGTCCCCAGTCAAAACAGGTTTTCTCCATCAAATTTGGGGCGGGTTTGGGTGGATACCCGCGGGTTCTGGTCTCATTGACATGCCAAATATGTGTAGGATATGCGGCTGATTGCCTAGTTTATATGATGTAAGGTATGTAACCGATGAATACATAAAAAAAAAATTTATTGTAATCCGGTTGGGAAAAAATATCCAAACCCACTACATTATACTACAATGGTCTAGTTTGAGTTTATAAGACCTGCTGGTTTGAGTTGATTCAAGTTAAATATTTTTTGTTAGCCAAATTCAAATCAAACTAACCCAAACACTAACAGGTTAGTTAATTCCAGTGGTTTAATTATTCTTACAATCTTAAAATTATTTTCAAAGTGAAAAAATGCAAAAATGCAAAAATGCAAAAAATAAAAAAAGGCTATATAAAAAATCCATTAAAAATCAAATTCCCACAACATTATAGTTCAAACTCCAAATACATAATCCAAGAAACTTATAATAAATATATAATTTTAAAAAATGGATTCATTGAGTCGAATTGGTCAGATATTGGATTACATATCATAAACTGGGTCAGACATTGGTCTGATTGGTGTAAGGTTAAAGGAGCTGGGTAATTTTTGTTGCTATTGAGCTTCTGTAGCAGGTACCTTCTTTGTTGGACTTTGGAACGCTTTGTTGGACATTGGAACCTGATCGTTCTTTGGCATAATTGCCGAGGCTAAAAGCCTTATTGGTGTCTATCTTGATTTGCTGGTGTAAAAGGGAAAGGAGATGTAAATGTCACTTCTTTGTTGGCTGGCAGTTGACTGTTGTTACTGAAAAATGGGTGCTATTTTTCAGTTTGGGTTAAGATTTTTGTAAAATTCATACGGGTATCTATCCTTTTTAGTGACAGTAAGGTATTTACCCCTTATATTTTCTTTACTTATCGAAAAAAAAAAAAAAAATCATAAACTTCAAAACCAAACCAATCATATATGATGATGTACGTTTATACCACAAAACTGTAACATCAAAGTTGATATGAATAAGTTGGGAATGAAAACAAAAATTAGGATTTAAAATTAATTTTAATTAAGGGTAATATACGTCATCCCATAAAATAAATAAGGATGAGTAAGGAAAATAAATTTAAATCTGATTCCATGAAGCATAGAATCACCAACCTCTTATGGAGGAAATGATGATTCCTAGTTCTATCCAATGAGCATGGAATGGAATGGAATCACCATTCCACACTTTATTTTATTTTATTTTTTTAACAAAAAAAAAATGGAAATATTCATTCTATGATATAAAGCCTGGAATGTACCCATTCTGCATACCAAACATCGCCTTAAAATGAGGTGCTTGATGCTACTGAAGAAGAATAAAGATACGGTGCCAATGGTATCAAACATTTCACTTGCTATTGACTATTTTTAAATATTTATTATGAAAACAACATTTAATGAATACTCGAGAATTCACCCTAGGTGCCAAACCCATCAAGGTACCATAAAAATTCCCTTTTTGTTCATTTAAAAAAGAAGTTGAAGATAATGATACAGTTACTTCTCCACCAGTTAAACTTTGAATAACCTTGGTCTTGATTGCATTGCCAAACCTAGAGGCACAGATGGTGAGATATGCTCGATAATGATTTAGTTAGCAAAGACGATTGCTAAACCAGGTATTTGTAAGTAAGCCTTCATGAAGAAGTTCAGACAATAGGAAGAGTTATGGACTTATGATACTTAACAGAGACTTTATCTTCACAAACTTTAAAGTGAACCCATCTGGACTATTCAAAAAAATAAGTCACAGTGGAACCAAAGTGTTAAGCCAAAACTTACATGGGTCTCTGAAGGCTGGCTGTTGTTGGAATCAAGTCAGGGCAAGTATATTACTCCCGCAGTAATGTATCTTTTATGTCATCACCTAGTAGAAAACTGGTAACAAGTGGTATTTATGCATAAATAGTGTGTAAAATGGCAGTGAGAATAGATTAATGATCACGTTTTTTTATTTCTGGACATGCTATAAGCAGTAACAGAAGCATCCGAGTCTCTAATTATTAGTCCAGAATAGAAATATTTATAATGATTGTCTTCAACAGCTATACCCAAGTGCATCCCATTCAAACTAGAGCTTCGAAAAAACTGGCTTCCGTTTCTGCATTTGCGCCATCACTGCTTCAGTCAAGTCATTGGATAACAATCTGGCAGAATTCAAGGTTGCAACATAATCCAACCCCTGATCCACAGTTAAGTCCCTACTTTTAAGCAACACTGTTTTTGTCCCAATAACTGCAAGGGGAGACTTAGCAGCAATCGCTGTTTAAGTGACAAAATCATAAGTCAGTCAGAAGAACAATAACAAGCAGAGGGGAGAGAGGTAGAGGCACTAGCATTTGCATTTGCACAAATAAGGCAAGGCAAGTAAGTAATAGAATAGAAAAAGGCAATTGGAAAAACTAAAGTTAAATAGAACAAAGTTATGTCATAGACTCATATGTGAGAGTGTGAAGAATCAAAATCCATGACCATCAGCTAATATTTTTATTTATGTTAAAAAAAAAAATGAGAGAGTAATAAATTAACTGACCCTGAGCGACATCCCAGACAGCCTGATGGAGGTCATGGTTGGAATGGAAAGCGCGAGAAACCAGACCCAACTCCTTAGCCTCCAAACCAGAAAACCTGCGAGCCGTCAAAGCCAACTCAATGGCATTGCCGTAACCAACAATACTTGGCAACCTCTGAAGAGTTCCCAGATCAGCCGCAAGGGCCAAGTCCACCTCTTTCACTGAAAAGAAGGCATCCTCCGTACAGAACCTAATGTCACAGGCAGTTATAATATCAATTCCACCGCCGATGCAAGCTCCCTGTATACTAGCAATCACAGGTTTCCGGCACCGTTCGAGGGCCGTCACGGATTCTTGCATACCGAGGATCTGTCGCCGGAGACTCTCACCAGAGGGGGCATCCTGGGACTGCGAGATAGACTTCAAAACGGAGAGGTCGATACCGGAGCAGAAGTGGTCCCCAGCACCGGATATCACGATGACGTTCACGTCGGGGTTGTGGTCCAGTGCATACAACGCTTTCGGGAACTCTGAGAAGAAATCACGCGAAAGAGCGTTGCGTTGCGAGGGACGATTCAGGTAAAGATAGAACACACCGACATTTGGGTTCTTCTGCACATATTCTAGGGTTTTGTATTTCTCCTCCATTCTTCTATTTCCACGACGGGGGATATTAAACAAATTTTATTAATTTAAACACAGGGGCGATGATAACGATGACATAGCAATCAAATTTTTATGTGATAGAGAGGTGGAATTTATTTAATTTTGATATACATGGTAATGGTAAGATGATGTGTTGACATAAAATAAAGGCTTGATCACTATTTTCATCGATTATCTTTATTTTAATTTTTATTTTGGTTATTTTTTTTTGTCTCTTATTTTTTAAGAGTTAGCCTATTTTAATCTCTTTTATTAGTCTGCCACCATTTGTCGCCTGTAACCGTTGCAGACAGTCGTCGGAATCGCCCTGTCACCGAAATCTGGGTTTTAGAGAGAGAAAATAAAAGCGTATCAAAATGGCGTCACGAACAAAAGAAATTGCAAAAAACAGAATTTAAGGTCCTACCGGGAGTCGAACCCAGGTCGCTGGATTCAAAGTCCAGAGTGCTAACCACTACACCATAGAACCAAGGCTATTGATTCGTCCTTTACAATAAATTAATTAATTGACGGACAGAGGCACGTTAGGATTTCCTTTGACTTTTGATCAAAACAAAATGAGTGGCGTTTCACTCGAAGAAGACTCTCAGTTGAAGTGAGAGAGGAAGAGATGAAGTTGGTGACTGTAGTGCACGGTGCAATGATCATAACGATGGACGAGGAACGGCGAGTGTTTAGAGATGGTGGCGTCGTCATTGAGCAAGATCGAATCAAAGCCATCGGTCAATCTCGGGATATTCTTGCTCAATTTTCTCATCTGGCCCACCACCTTGTCGATCTCAGCGGCCATATCTTGCTCCCTGGTCTGTCTGTCTGTCTGTCAATCTTACTGTTTATTTTCAATTTTGAATTTTCAGATAATTGATTGCTTCTATTCTAAATAAAAAGGATTGATCAATACCCATGTTCACACTTCCCAACAACTGGGTAGAGGCATAGCGGATGATGTTGACTTGATGACGTGGTTGCATGACCGCATTTGGCCTTACGAATCCAACATGACCGAACACGATTCTTACCTTTCTACTTTGCTTTGCGGGATCGAACTCATTCACTCTGGTGTATGTATTGTATGATTTTGGAATGGAAACTAACTAACTGCCTTCCTTCACTATTCTAATTCTTCAGTTTCCTTCCTTCAGGTAACCTGTTTTGCCGAAGCTGGCGGCCAACACGTTTCCGGGATGGCTAGAGCCGTGGAATTACTGGGCTTGCGTGCTTGTTTAGCACAGTCAACCATGGATTCCGGCCATGGTTTGCCATCATCCTGGGCCACTCGAACTACTCATGACTGTCTTCAGGTCTCTCTCTCTTTCTCTGCCAATCCAAATCCAATTCTTCTCAACAAATTAAATTATATATTTTGATGCAGTCCCAAAAGGACAATTATGAGAAGCACCACAATACAGCCCAAGGGCGCATCAGAGTCTGGTTTGGAATCAGGCAAATCATGAACTCTACTGACCGCTTACTTCTTGATACCAGAGATGCTGCCAGACAACTCATAACAGGAATACACATGGTTCCCCTTCCTCCTTGTGTTTTCACTTTTGCCTAAATGCATGTCTTACTATCATATACTTGTAAATTACACTTTTGTTCTCATCTCCTGTCCTTCATCTTAGAGCAAATTCAGTTGACCTTGAGATTTTTCATGTCTTCTTAAGATTAAAATGAGACTTCTGTATTCTTTCATCTTATACTAGGTCAAAGTTTGCATCCCTGTTTGTTGATATTTGAAACATATTGAGTTGAATTTGCTGTTAGCATGTTGCAGAGATACCATATGAGAACCAGCTAGTCATGGATGTTCATAAAATAAATCATGGAACTGTTACATACTTGGAGAAGATAGATTTTCTTCAAAACAATCTGTTAGCAGCTCACTCAGTTTGGATTGATAATAATGAGGTAATTTTTTGCCTCTGTAACCATGATTCTAACCCTTCAACAAGACTTAGTTCAATTACGAAGTTCCTGTTTTCTTATTCATACTAAATGGTGATGTTGGTATGGTATGCACACAAACACCCATGCACTTGTTTATTTGCAAGTATGCGCACCCATGACACGGCCTTTGTGGATTAGTGGATCTAACTGCAAACTTTATGGGAAATAATCCTTTCACCTCTTAAATGTGGCACATTTTTATAGGCACAACTTCCAACTTGTAGATATGTTTTTACGTATGGGGAATGAAGAGGCAAAATGAAAAGTATCAGTATAAACCGACTTCTCCTGGGCTTTAAAAATTCTTCACCAGAATGATAATTAATCCTGGAATTAGTGTGATGACCAGTAATTATTATTGTATAACATTTTCAGATATCTCTTCTTTCGAGAGCAGGGGTCAAAGTGTCTCACTGTCCTGCTGCTGCAATGCGAATGCTTGGATTTGCACCTGTAAGGGAGATGCTTGATGCTGGGATCTGTGTCTCTTTGGGAACTGATGGGGCCCCATCAAACAACCGCATGAGCATTGGTTCATCTTAACTCTAAACTCTTGTATTCTTTCTTTCGGTTTTTATAATTTCCTATATCAGCAATTCTACATTAGTTTGCTCGTGTGGAAATTTGGTTTTTTGTGAAGAATTTCTTTATTTTCAATACATTATTAAATAGACCATGGGAACAACCTATCCGCTCAGGTTGGATAGGTTCATGTAAGACTATGTACATCGGACCCTCCCCAAGCCGCTTAATGGTGAATCACATTCCTTGGACAGGGAACACATTCTTTATAGCAATAAACTTTTTTATAAATGCTAGGTGCAGTTTGTTGGCTGAGAATTTTCTTGAATAAATTACAAGGTTTCGCTAACGTGTGTCTTTGGTGCAAATGTTAAAGAATCAAAATTAGAAATTGTTAAATGAAAAGAAGAAGCATTTAATATATTGAAAATCCGTTTAAAAAATTGACACTTTCTTCTTTAAGTGATTACTGATTAGTGAAGAGTAATAAGTGCTGTTTGTATTCCTGAACCTCAAGGACACACATTAACAAAATCCGAAGTTATATTTGCAGTTGATGAAATGTACCTAGCTTCTCTAATTAACAAAGGACGGGAAGTTTATGCTAATGGAACTACAGATCCAACAGCATTGCCTGCCGAAACTATTCTCAGAATGGCTACAGTTAATGGTGCAAAGTCGGTACTCTGGGATGATGAATTGGGTTCTCTTGAGGTTGGGAAAAAGGTTGGTATTGGCTCATATTATTTGTGTTTCTCTTCTTATTGTAATTTTTATGTTTTTCTCTTCACCTTTTAGGTAGGATTAAATATGAGGTACCCTCTTTGTTGGACACAGCATGTACCATGGGGATTTGAATGCA
This sequence comes from Echinosophora koreensis, assembly GCA_035048595.1. Lineage (NCBI taxonomy): Eukaryota > Viridiplantae > Streptophyta > Magnoliopsida > Fabales > Fabaceae > Echinosophora > Echinosophora koreensis. Next base: position 96,928 of record JAPCYP010000006.1, read on the forward strand.
AAGCAAGTTTTACAAATATGGAGAATTGAATCTGTATAGTTCACCATATTTTATCCTCATTATTTATTGATAATTTAAGATAATTTATTTTGTTTCTAAGAATGAGGAAGTTCTTCAAGATCATATGGACCTAAGGTGAAAGTTCAACCAAAACCATCTAAGAAAAAATAAAATACAACTTCAATGAATTCTATTGCATTCGATTTGATAGATGTGCCTAATTCTTTGCTAGCTTCCTGGTCAATACTTCTGCAATATCTATCTTTCTTTTCTCGGACCATATCTTCTACAGCTGATTGCATAGCATACAACATTTTTTGCTATTGCTAGCAACAGAAGCTGACAGTGTTTGTACTTATTATTTGGCAGGCTGACATTGTTGTAGTCAACCCTTCGTTGTGGTCTATGGTTCCTGTTCATGACTGGTACAGACCCATTACTTGATTGGTACTTCTAGTCAAATATACAGACATTTTTATCGACTTTTTTTATTCAGACAACCATCCTGTTTGTATGAGTATGAAATTCTGTGAGGATGTCCGTTAGGCTTTCTCATGTATTATATCAAGCAATCATGTGGCTATCTAGTGGAAGTCCTTTAACTTCCTGCAGTTGCATTTAGCTTGTTTTACTATCATGCCGTACCAAATTTCTTTGAACTTGATAAATCTACCATTCAACCAATACGCAGCATTTCCAGCATAGTGTATTGCATGCGAACAGAAAATGTGGTTTCTGTCATGTGCAATGGCGTATGGATTATGAAGAACAAGAAGATTATAAATGTGGACGAGGTATTTCATTGAAGCATTTTTCTTATGTGTGAGAGTTTTGACGCCCTAATTCCGGGAATATATTTTTCAACCTGGTTTTAAGTTCCTTGCAGCTAAGCAGCATTTTTTATCCTGTTTTCATTTTGACCAGACGTTTAATTTGCATTGTACGTGACAGGAGGAAGTTATTTTGAAGGCAAAACAGGCTTCTGTTGAACTTCTGAAGAGGGCAGGCATAACACTACCAACTAGAATGAACGTCATCTGATTAGCGTTTCACAAGTATTGTCTATAGTAATACAGGTTACTGTTAGCCAATATCTGATGAAATTCTCCTTCACAGGCATTAGTTGTTTGATGCTGAGCCTGTGTCTCTGTGCAAGGCGCACGAGTGACTGATGTATTGCATGGGCCTTGGATGATGCGATGCCACTAGCAGCTATAGCTCACTAATTTCAACAGCGAATGATAAAGCTGAATTTGAATGGATGCACTGCCCTTTGTTTTGGTTGAAAAATTGAAAAATATATAAAAGTAGAAGTTATTTTTTGTGTTGGGAAACATTTTTTTGAACATCACAATGAGGACTCCCCTTTGTATTCTTGATGTACTCTCATTATGTGTGTATGTATACAAAATGATAAAAAGTAAGTGAAAGATAGAAATAAACATATGTATGATATCTAAATTTTGATGTTTAAATAACATGAAAAATTAATTTTATTTTAAAAGTGATTTTAAGCTATTTGGGTGCAGTATTCGAAATGTACTTTTTCTTCATGTAAAAAAACACTTTCTAATAAATATGATTAGATAGAAACACAAATTTAACATATAGTTTATAGTTACTATATTCATAATATTTATTTTAAAATAATTTAATTTAATAAGTTACTTAATAAAGGCACGAGGATATTGGGTCATTTTTAAAAACATTAAAATGATAATTTTGTATATAAAGTGATTCTCGCACCTCTTTTAAGAATTGATTTTTTTTTATGAAGTCTGTCCAAACAAGCCTAAAAATATCATAAGTGGTTTCTTTTTTCCAAAAAAAAAAAAAAAAAACTTTCTTTGGAAATAACTTACACAAGTAGACTCATAATCAAGAGAAAAGACCAAAAAAAAAAAAAAAAAAGAACACACAAAATAAACATGTTTTCAAAACCTAAAAAAGTGAATATAAGCATTGTGAAGAAATATAAATGAAAACTAAAACTTGAAAGGTTTGCTTTATCCAAATAGTCTTATATAGTAAATACAAATTCATCATTCTACCTAAAAAAATGTTCTTTCATCCCAAAAAATATGGAAATACCACATTGACACATGGATGAACATTTTTTTTTATCTTCTTGTCACCTAATTTACCTGCATCCAAAGATTTCACCACCTTATCACTACCCACATCCAAACCCATCTTTCAAAAACCCTAAAGAACTAAACTAAAAAGTTGTCAAAATAAAAAAAACCATCCCAAATTTCAATCACCCCCCAGGCACCTAACCTCCCACCACCATCAAAGCACATAGAATGGTAAATTATGAATGAAAATAAGAAGAGTCATGAAATTATTTGATGTCAAAGGCAGCTATGGTCAAAGGTGGTGCTCACATATCTGGCTTTGCTGGTCGCTTTGATTTTCTATTTCGAGCGGCAAAGGTGATGGCCACGACGAGGTGAGGCTGTGAAGGAGAGGAGAAGGGCGAAAGGGTGGTTGTGCAAAGCTAATTTATGAAGTAGCTGCATGGATTCAACACGATTTGTTGATGCTGTGGTTGTTCCAGCGTGGTAGCATGTATGGCAATGCAACTATGGATGAGTTTTGATGTGGTGGTGGGTTTTGAAAGGTTCAGACTATTTGGTGGTGACGGTATGGAGGCAAATTTTTTATTTTTTTTTGTAAGGTTGTATTGAAATGATGAAGAAGTGTTCCAAGTTTGGTGTTTGTTGAGACTTGGTGTTTTTTTTACGAAAATGGTGAATGAGGGGAGGTGGGGAAGTAGAAAATTTGAGACGAAGAATAGTGACACTGGGGAAGAAAAATGATTTAAATAAGCTTTTAGTTCCTATACAGGAAAACGATGTCTGAAATCCACAAGTTTATGATTTTATAGTGAAGTAATAAAAAGATCGAGTCTAGAGGGACTATGTTTATAAATGTCAATTAATTAATTAATCCAATTCAATTAAACAAAGAGAATATATTTATGAAGTGAAGTGAACGTGATAACAAAGTAATTAAATAAAGAAATATGAGTGACAATCAAGAACAAATATAGCAAGTTATCAAGAAAATGTTTTCAAATATGAAGAAGGCTTTCGGGATTCTGGGTAACACAATGATATAAGACAAATCCCAATGACAACCCTTTTATTTAAATTGAAAATCAATTGAAGGTAAATTATCCTAAATTAGTTACTATAGAGACAAGAACTGTGGTCAATTAAACCAATTCCTAATCCTATGGTATTTGAATTTAAATTGAACCTTTACTTCACGCTTTGTGGTAATTCATTAGGTCCTCGAAAGGCTAAACCCACTCTCGTGATTTAGGCCTTAATTTCAATTCTTATGGTTTCAATAACTAGGTTCACCTCTTAGTTCCTCCCTAAAGTATCTAAGACATGAAAATATGTGGCCAACAAATTCACAAGGATAATAGCGATAAGGATTAAATCTAAGAACATTCAAATTTAATAAAAAGGGTAAGCTGTGACACCCTTCTATCCCGCATGTTATAAGGCATTAAATATAAAAACAATTAAAAAGAAAACAAGCATTTTACTGAATAAAATAAAACAATTTCCCATGGATGGAAAAGTCCCACATGAACCAGTTTACAATGCGGAAAATAAAACCAGTTTAAAACGATAAAAACATAATAAATAATGACGCAACCCCGATGTCACAACTCAGAGCTGGTATAACCATTCCAAGAAATATATCCTCGGGTTACAACTGAAAACAAACTATCTAAACTCAAGAACAACCCTACTATGAGCGGCGGCTCCTCGGAGTCACTCCTCTCCGGGCTGCTCGTCATCCTCTGCAAAATGCCGATCAGGCCAAACACAAACAAATAACGGGGAGTAAGATTCATGTAAACATATACATCATGGAGATAGGAAATAAGATAAGCATACAAACATAAGCATACATCAACATCCAACAATAACATATAAACCAAGTATGCCATGCGGTGCAATGCATCAACTACTCCACTACTCTATCTATGCATGTGGATCCAAACTAACTCAGGATGAACGACTTTGGAGTTACATATCCGTATTGGCCATAGAAGCACCAACACTGGCAGTTCACCAAACCTTGGGTGAACCCCATGGATAGCCAACGCATCAAACCGTGGATGCCTCATCACGGGGGGTCGCGGTCACCAAACCATCGGGTGACCTACCGTGGATCGCCAGATCACCGTACTCTCTGGCGAACTCCCCTATGTCGAACCTCCCCCATCAACAACTCCAATGCTATATGCAAATGGCACAACAACAAACAATCTCAACCACCTCCTTGCTCGGGCCATGAAGCTCCCAAGACTTCAACATCCTCATCAATGTAACCTTAGACCCAAACTGAGGGGTCAAGGCTCCCTTGGCCAATAAGCACCAAGGTTCAACTCAACATGCTTGGGTCAATAAGCACCCAAGACTTCAACTTGTCAACGTGCGGTAACCCAACGGATACCGACTTAACATCTTATTATCTTAATCAACTTAGATAATTATTAACCAGCTTGTCTAATCTTCATCTTTGATTAGTTATTTCAACTTATCATCATTGGGGAACTTCAATTACTCCTTTAAAATAATTTTATTGAGTGCGTTAACACAGCTTTATTTTAGTACAAGTGTGCTTGCTAGATAATAATGTTATCATATTGTCACTATTAATATTTATTTAGGAAATATTTTAAATGATATGATTGGGAGAGAAGTATTTTCATATTTTATTCTGTTTAAATTTAGACTTGAAAATAAATTGGTTTGGCATCAATCGGAAATTAATTTTGGACCGAGTATTTTCTTAGTTGATCAGTTCACCTATTAATCTTTACTCTAATTTGAATTTCGAAATCATATATTTATCAATCTTTATTTTTAGATTCCAAAAAGTAAAAACATGTTTATTTTAGACTCGATATTTATCACTCGTTTTGTACCTACTCATAAAGAAAATGAATTTACTCCTTATATCTCCCTCTCTCACTCGGCGTCTACCCCTCTCACTCTTGTTTTTCTTTCTTTTCCCTTCTTCTACCCAAGTGCAGACCCACACACACATCTCCCTCTCAAACTTCATCTTCCTCCATTCCTCCTCAAATCCGGCGCCGCCCCTGCACAGCCAGCCGCTGCTCAACCACCGCACGAGGAAGAGAAGACGCGCGACTGTTTCTCGTCCTCCGCCGTCCCTGTCTCGCGCGAAACGTGCCACCACAGTGCCTGGTCTCGTGCCGCCGCTCGCGCCGTCGTGCCGTCGCCTCCTGGCCGCCGTTCAGTCATCCAGCCGCTGCTAGACGAAGGAAAGGACCTCACATCCCAGCTTCCCTCATCTCACGCATCTGGTTCGGAGCTCCGCCGCTCGGACCACCTCCAACCGTCGTTCGAACCACCACAGTGCTATGTTCTTCTTTCCTCTTCATCTTGGGTGAGTGTTTCACCATAATCTCTTCCATTTTGTAAAGCCCCAAATTAGTTGCAAAACCTAACCCTAACATTTTGATTTCAGCTTTAAACTTTGAAATTAAATGTGTATTCGTGCAATTGAGACTACAAATTGATGTTTTATTAAACTAATTTCATGATTCTAGGATTAGAATGAGTTTTCCCAATTTAGGTTATGAACCCTAAAGCCCCAATTTGATTTTCATTGAAATTGGTTATGTTTTGTAAAATTAGGTATGCATTTATGACATTGGGACTGTTAATTTAAGTTCTGACAAATCAATTTCGCTTTCCTATAAGCAAATCTTATTGTCCCCAAATTTGGTTTAGGAGTCATAAACCCAAATCTGACATTAGTTAAAATTGACTCATCCTTGTGAAATTAACTATGATTTAATGAAATTAGAACCTTTAATTGATGGTTTATAAGTTTAATTTCATGATTCTTTAAGTAAAAACAAGTTTCCCAAATTGTGTGATGAAACCTCTTTTGCCCGAATTGATTTTATTGGAAAATCAAAATACATTTTGTGAAGTTTAACTCCAAACATGATTTTCCTTGAAAGTGACCTTGTTTGGTAATAAGATTAAGTGTTTATATCAAATTAGAATGTGTGTTTGATCATGTGTAATTGATTTCTTGATTTCTGGTTGTTGCGCGTTGTTGGATTCCCTCTTTGAGACGTTTGACACGGTACTTGCTTGATGGAGTAGATAGTTACACTCTTGGAGCTAACGTGAGCATTAACACGAGGATCCTTTACTTGTCTTCAAAGGTAAGGGGAGCTTGCCTGAGGGATATTCGATGACTATATGCATGTGCGTATGTGCTTAATTGAGTGTTGTGAATATTATTGTGATATTGAGCCAATACTTGAATAACTTGTTTACTTGAACTATTGTGATTATTACTTGAAGTTGAACATTACTTGCTTTAAACTGTCATTAACTGTGATATTATTATTGTTGTGAATATATTACAGTTGATTGAAGTTTGAGAAGCCGGACTTGAGTCTGTGCTCAATGATTATAAGGATTAAAAGCCTTAATAAACCTTGAATAGAACTTTGAAAGTCTTGGTTTCAGTTATAAAAGTTTCTTGTCTAAAGTGCTTACTTCAAAAGAATAAGATTCTTATTTTTAAAAAGAAATGTTGAAGTGATTTCAAGTCAATCGAAACTACCTTTTTATGATCTAAAGTTTTGTACGAGAGAAAACCTTTTTCGAACTATGTGTTTTATGAAGGAAAAACCCTTTGAAAGTATTTACCATCAAGGATTTAAAAAACAAACGAATTTCCTAAATGTTTTATGAAAGAGTTTGTAAAGGAAAAGATTTTCTCCTAAATGATTTAAAAACGTTCCGGTTACTTGGATAAGTGACCGAGGTTTTGTTTTGGATTTGATTTTCACTGAGCGAAAGGTAAGTACATGTGAAAGAGAATCTAGTTCGCGAGACGTCGCATCTAGTATTCAGTTATATGCACGTGATCTAGGATTCGTGTTAAGAATTATGGGCCAAGGGTCCTAATCGTGATGTGTGGGCTAAGAGTCCTAATTTCGGAATTGAGGACGGTGCGTCCTAATTTCGTTGCTGCGGACTAAGAGTCCTTATCATGTTAGAGTAAAACATGGATAAAATCATAAGTGATTTCTACGACCACAAACCTTGACTGCGGCATCGGTCTAAGGCGTTGTGATTGAGCACTCGGACCGCGTGTCCTGTGTTTTCTTTAAGTTCAAGTGATGGGGAATTATGAATAGTCGTTAGCTTTGAGCTTCGACAGCGAAAAAGAGTACACACAAAGAAAAACCTTGATAACGGAAAGTCTTTTATTCATATGCATTTCCCCTTGGCAGACGTGCTTAAGTAAACCAGATACAAGGTGGTATCTGAGGGTCAGCCCGATTGGCCCAGTTGGAGGCATTCGAGACGTTGTGCATCCGGAGACCTTGGTGCACGAGGTTATGGTGGCAACTTGCCAGTGGGCACCAGAGCTTGACCAACTCTTTATTACTTTTACAATGAAACGGTGTTGTTATCTCATGAGATTAAGTTAGAGCCTGAATATTGAAGTGTCATGCATTGATTTTATAAAACTTATTGTTCGGGTATGAGACCCACTGATATAACACTTGCTGTCTTATGATCTTATCTTGATTATTGAATAAATGCTCATATGCTGCTATATTGTATATATCATGTATATGGTTGTTGTATGATATATCCAATTGTCGGTATCTCACCCTTACAGATATATCAGGTTTCTTCTGGTTTCGCTATTGTACCTTGGTACGCTAGTACCGATGTTGCAGAGGAGTCTTTCTAGGTCACTCGAAGACTTGGTTTTAGCTATTTGATAGGGTGACCAGCTTAGGTTTTTGAGATGTTTTAGATTGCTAATAGTATTTATTTGTATGGCTCAGAGAGCCTTTATTTTGAATGTGAAGTTTATAGCTCGGAGAGCATTTCTTTTGAATGAAAATCTAAGATTTTCCTTTTGGGTCCTGTATAGCTTGTCGATGTAATTATTTCCAAAATAATACTGTCTGGATGTATTTTAGTGTAACTGAAATTCTGGAATGAAAATGTAATTATTTTAGCAGGTGTTCTTTTACCTGGGATGTTCGAATTACAGAGGAGACTCTGTCGAAATTTTTGTAAAAATACTAGTTTTTATTCAAGTATATTACTAAATTAAATAGACTTGCCAGGCTAGGATTGTAAGCCTGTGTGCCGATCAAGGCTTAGGTTTGAAGTCGTGACAAATTTTTATACCCAATTTCAGACGCTTATGTACTTATATAAATTATTTTCCGAAAGCAACCATCAAACTATCTTTTTAATTTAAATTCCGCATGTGTTACGTAGTAATACCTAGTGGGGGTGTTACATTAAGTCCTTTAATTCTGTTTCTGTCCAGGAGGGGTCACCACGGTCGTGCTTAGACCCCAGCACGGTCGTGCTTGAACACGTGAGGGCGTGCTGCCTCTTTAATTGAAGCACGGTCGTGCTGTTTGTCCTGCACGGCCGTGCTAAACAGCACTGCCATTTTCCAGAATTCAAATGGGAGCACGGTCGTGCTCCCTGTTCAGCAAGGTCGTACTCATCGCACGACAGTGCTGTTCTGTGCAGAGTCTCAAGTCAGAATTCCAATCCATTTTAGGGGGTTCATTAAATCATTTATCTCAACTCGTTTTTACACCTAAATCACCAATTTAACCATTAGCCTCAAGGGCTCCAACACAACAATCATAACAACAGCAATGTCATCATGTCACAATATCAACTATTGGCAAAACACTTCATCATGCTCATATAATAACCAACAAGTCTATAATATACATATTCAGACCAAATCAATCAAAGAGAGCATATTATTGACAGAACAACATTAACATGTAAATCATACAACATGAACAACACCGGGGTCATGGGGAACCCCTTTACCTCATACTACCCCCATTGCCTATGGTTACAATACCCTTCTCCCCATACCTGGATTGAAGGTAGCTCCAATAATTGCCAAACGACAAACTGTCCCTTCCCTTCGAGCGGCTCACAACTCCAAGCCTTGGAACAAACATAAACACAATAATCAGTTTCCGATTCTAACCAAAAAAAGGAAATACAAAAGGAAAGACTTTTACCTCTATATATGTCAAGCACAGAAGAAACAGGACTTCCCAAGGGTCTCCGATACTCAAGACACTGAATGAGTTCGTTGGAAAAAGGGGAAGAGGTACACCCAGCCGCAATAGAGGCTGCTGCCACTGAAAAAGTAGGTGTCGCAACCGTCCCGTCCGGGAGCCGCGAAAAAGAAAATAAAATACGAGGAGTCGCCACCAATATTTTATTTGGGAAAAAACATTAGAAAAACCATTTATTTTAAGGTAAACTGGTCTTTTTTAAAAAAGGATAGAGATTTGAGTTCGGGAGTCGATTACCAGTAGGGAAGATATTAGCACCCTACATCGCCCGTTTAAAAAACGGTACCTCAAGTTAGTTGTGCAAAACATTTTAATTACTTTTAAATATTTATTTTACCCCAAAAATTATTTACAAGAAAGAACTTTTTTATTTTTAATGTTTGTATATTTATCGATTTTTATTTTTAAAAATTATTATTGATAAAACCCAAATGAAGTTGAACATGACACATAAGTCCACAAGGCAACCTCAAATCTAAGGGATTGAGAATGGACACCGTGTCCATAGAGCATCCCTAAATATCACAAGTTTTATTATTTTAATTAATAATGCTACCAAATTAAAAGAACACAAAAATTAAAGGAAAAAAAAATTTAATTTTGGCTTGACAGAATGCTTGATTCTGCTCCTACGTATTCACAGGTGCGATGTGAAACTCAAAGCCACGTAGTTCTTTAAAAAAGATTTGATAGGTTGATTTTAATTTTGAAAATATTTTTGTTTAAAATTTTAAAGGAATTTTTTTTTTATTTTGTTTGGAAAGTAAATTTTTTTTTTTATCTTTCAAAATAAAAGGAAAATCCTAAGATCTGAGAATGATTTGGACTATAAAAGAACAGAATTTTAGTCCCAAATAAATTTGCCCATAAAAGCCAATGGACTATCCACTTGGGCATAAAACTAGAAAGCTTGGCCCTTTTTACTTTGAAAGAAAAATTTCTCAGCCCAATCAGTTAGCCCACATAATAACATATATCACATGATAATAAGTGATATAAAAAAAAATTAGAAAAAAAACAACAAAACAACAAGTCATCTTCCTCAGTTACCAACAGAGGAGAGCCAAAAGGGAGTTGAACGTGTGGGGCGGAGACAAGGGGCCGGCGGCAGCGAGGCTGGACGGGCAGGTGATGGCGAGCGGCGATGGGCGTCTGGCACGTTGTGACGGCGAGGCAGCGAAGCGGCGGTGAGGAGGAAGCTGTGGAGCCTGGCTGAGATGGCGGATCTGGTGCAGTTTGTGACGCGATGGTCCTCCGGCGCAGTGGAGTCCAGTTTGCAAGCGGCGACTCGGTGCCGGAGTCCGAGCTCGCGGCAGAGCCAGACGGGCACCGCTGTGATGGTGGCTCTGGGCGGAGGGGGGCTCGATCTGCACTGAGGGCCGCGGCGTGGAGGTGGCTCGGACCGGATCTGCGGAGGCGAAGCAGAGGTGGCGGTTCGCGGTGGTCTGTGCGGTGACAACAGCGGCGGACCAAGGCGGAGCTCGCGGCTGCGATGGTGGTTGTGTGTGGTGAAGGTCTGTGATGTTCCTTTTTTGTTGTTATTTGCTTAGATTTTATGTTGATTTTTGATTTGGGGTGAAATGGGGAAGAAGATGAGGATGGTTGGGTGGAGGGTGGTTCTGTTTTTCTTTGATTTATGAAAATGGTGGTGAAGGTGAAGATGGAATGGTGAAGCTGTTGAAGATGGGTTAGGGAGAGGTTTTCGTCTGATATGAATAGCCCCCGCCTAGATCAAATTTCTTTGTTTTTTTCTTCCCCCTTCATTTCATTCAGTGTGCCCAATTTATAGCAAAAAACATTGAAGAAGATGACAAAATTATTTGTTAGCCAGCTGCTGTGAGGTGAGGACGAGAATTGGACAAATTGGTGCCATGGTGTGGTGCTCCCATCACTACTCTGTATGACTGTTATATGTGCAGAATGGTACACCATTGTTTATGAAAAAAAAAGTAGAAGAAAACAAACGAAAGGCAAGAAAACAAAGTTGTTCCATACTTGAAATGGGAGGACAGAGAGTAAGGAGGGAAAATGGTACAGAGGGCAAAAAAAAAAAAAACAAACAAATAAACGTCCCTCTTCTTAATTTTTTTATCATTTTCTTTTTAACATTTTTGTATTATTTTTTATTGTTTAGCTTTTTTTATTTTTTTGCATTTGGGTTTGGATCATGGACCTAAAATAAAAATGGGCTCCACTTGATCATGTAATGGGCTAAGAACAATATTTTTTAGTTTTTCCTTTTTATATTTTTTTATTTTTGTTTTCCAAAATATTAATTAGAAGAAAAAATACCCGGACAAAATTAGGTGTTCACAGTAGGGTTTCACGTCAACCTTCGGTTTCTGTGCTAAACATATATAGCATGTGCTTGAGCACGGTCGTGCTCAACTTAGTGTCAGCGAGATGCGGTTAGCACATTGAGCACGGGCGTTCTCACTAATGAGCACGGTCGTGCTTAACTTAAAATCAGAAACACGCTTCTGACTCTAAGCACGGGCGTGCTGGCTAATGAGCACGGGCGTGCTCATGTACGAGAAATGGACTTTTAAGTCGAAATCCCACTTAGCCCTTAACCAACTCTTTTAACTTAATAAAACCAGCTTTTATAAAACACTTACGAAAAACGGGGTGTTACATAAACCAAGTCAATTAGTCACCATTAATATACCAAAGGGCATTGCCCAATCCTAGAAACAAAGGAAACTACTAAATCATAAAGGAAATAACAAGATCAAAAGGATAGAAAACACCATCGATCCAAGAGGGAAGAAGGAAGAGGAAGAACAATCATAATCTCCAATCCTAGCCTACAAAAACAAGATAAAGAACCCTCACAATGATTTCAGACCTTTTATTTATACCCTAGGGTTCTAATAATAGCTCCAAATCATGTGATTCCCACCATTTTCCAAGCCCCAGAAGCACAATTCCTACACAATAAACCAAAAGACAATACAATTATCAGAACTAAGAGAAAAACAATCAAATATGCCTAAATAAACTAAAAATACATGCAAAACAAAGACAAAAAGTGATATTGTTTCACACACATCGTAAAGCTCTTTTGTTTTTGGTCCCTAGAAGGAAGCTCATGCTTATGAGAAAGCAAAATGTGTCATGAGTCGTTTATATGTCTCAACTAACTGACATTCTTTTTGTCGCATCAACATTTAACGAAAGCCGGTTAACATCAAGAATTAAAAATTGGAGATGAAAAAACAATTTTTTGTTTAGGGATCAAAAGCAAAAAGAACACTACTCTATAGAAACTAGAACATATTTTAGCTTTCCGAATATACCCTTATTTATTTATTGAACTACTTTGAATGTCTCGAAAAGAAAATTCCAAAGTGAAATGAATGTACAAATATGTCCAAAAACTTGAACAATCTTTTCTAGGCTTCAATTTCTGCTAAAAAACCTAAAAAAAATTTGTAACTTTTAATCAAGAAATATGCTGCTTAAATCAACACTTTTATTTTTTACCAAACTTAAGTCAAAACTTAATATTTTGTAAACACGTGGTCATGAGTCAATATCTACTTATTTAGCTTCATGTGTAACGTAAAAAAATGAAAAGGAAATGTTATTCTATGACACAAACATGTAAATATATGGTTAATCACGTGCAAGTATTTGTTTAATTCAGTTCATTATATGGTTAATTAGTTACCCTAAAGTTTATAATAGTTTTCCACAACCATGTAAGGTGAAAATATTTGCACGTAAATAACCATATATTGAACTACATTAACCAAATATTTGCACGTGATTAACCAAATATTTACATGTTTGTGAAAATGATTGTAAATTTCATGATGACCCATTAATCATATAATGAACTGAATTAACCAAATATTTGCATGTAATTAACAAAAAATGTTAGTACTAAAAAAAGCTATATATATATATATATATATATATATATATATATATATTTAAAAAACGTTTTTTTTTTTTAAAAAAAGGGCATGTTTCAAAAAATAAAAAGGTCAAAATTACGAAAATGTCACTGCACAGTGGAGTTGTCGCTGGAGTTGTCCATTTGGGTTGTTAGAATAACTGAAAAAAAAAGTCTTAATTGCAGTTTTGGTCCCCTATTATTGGTTATATGTGATTTTGGCTCCTAAAGATTTTTTAGTGCACATTTGGTCCCCTGTTTTTTCAGTGTTGCAAATTTGGTCATTCTGTCAACGGCCGTCAATTTTTCAATATTCGACATAGAGGAATCACTCCTCTAAGCACACAAAATCACTGCTCTAAGTACAAAAAGCCTCTTTTTGAGCGTGGAACCAAAAAAAGTCCCAGAAAGAAGGGACAAAACAAGTAAATAGCATAGAGAAACCACTGAATCATGTTGAATCGGAAACGGAGAGGAGGGAGAACCTCAACCAGAGGTTGTGTGTGCTTAGTTGAGTGGTTTCTCTATATCGAACATTGAAAAAATAGGGGACCAAATGTGCACCAAAAAAAAACTTCATAAAAAAAAATCACACATGACCAATAGTAGGGGACCAAAACTGTAATTAAGCTAAACAAAAAAACTAATATTATTGAGGGAACCACTTAGACTCCTAATAATATTTTGAATGATTATTCTCTACAAGTTAGAGTACAATTTGGGAAGAAGAAAAAAAATTAAAGACCTAAATCAGTCCCTGAAAATTTTTGAGGACCCACTTCTGACCCCTAAAAAATATAAATTAACTATTTAGTCCCTTAAATTTATGAATGTATGTATGTATTTTATTATATATATGTATATAAAAAGAAAAAGGCTAAATTAGTGTTTTGGTCCCTTATCTTTATTTTAGTTTTCATTTTGGTCCCATATCTCTTTTTTTTTTTTTCGTTTTCGTTCCTTATCTTTTTTTAGGTTTCATTTTGGTCCCTTGTGTTGGGTATCGGCCATCAGTCGCCGGAAACCGCTGCCATCGTCGGAAACCGCCGACTGAATCTGGGTTTTAGCTCTTCCTCTATCTTCCTTCTTCCTCCTTCCTCCACGAAACAGTGACAACATCAATGGGATATAAGGAAGGGGAGAGGAAGGAGGAAGAATGAAGGGGAGGAAGAAGGAAGAAGAGAGAAAAAGGAAAACGATATTTTCTCTCTCTAAAACCCAGATTCCAGCGCCTGATGGCGGCAGACTGACGGAAGGGACCAAAATAGGCTAACGGTTGAAAGATAGGGGATCAAAACGGAACAAAAAAAAATAATGGACCAAAATGAAAACTAAAATAAAGATAAGGGACCAAAATAATGATTTAGCCAAAGAAAGAAAAGGTCAGGGAGGACAGTAGCCCTCCCAAGCCACAAAGTGGCTCCGTCCCTGAATAAGGGACTAATGTGTCACGCGTTGATAAATTTGAGGGACTAAGTGACTAATTTATTTTTTTTCCAGAATAAAAAATGGGTCCTCTAAATTTTTCGGAGGCTAATTTGATTCTCTATTAAAAAAAAATCAAAAATCAAAACTGAATGAGATTATTCACCCGTGGGACAGTACAGTAATTGTGCCCATGGTCTCATCTCATTTCCCTTTGGGAGTTGGGATATATTTGCATCCGTCCGTCGGAGTCGGTCCTAATTCCCAAACTTACAAAGTTAAATATCCTACGGTGTCCGTTTGGGTGAGGCGAGTTAGACGGAGATAGCCTTGAATTCATCGATGGCGGCTGCATTTACAATCACAACATCAACACTGGTAATTAATTATTGTTTAGGTTTCCCTTACCATTGTTTGTATGTAATTTGATTTGATTGTTTCGGTTTTTCTCAGACAAATATCCCGGAAGTAAGAATAAAAAACAGAGCTTGTTGGAACCCTAGCAGTGCTAATATTGGTATCGGGGGATTTCATGTTGATGGGCGTCTGGTTCTGAATGTGAATGGTGGTTCCCCAACACTAAGGAAAAAGTCGTCTATGGTAGTGATGGCTAGTTCCGAGGAAGCAGCAGCTTTACAGTCAAAAGTGACTCACAAAGTATACTTTGACGTCAGCATTGGAAATCCAGTTGGGAAGCTTGCTGGAAGGATTGTGATTGGACTGTACGGTGATGATGTGCCCCAAACTGCAGAGAACTTCCGTGCCCTTTGCACTGGAGAGAAGGGCTTTGGCTACAAGGGCTCCACCTTCCATCGTGTCATCAAGGATTTCATGATTCAAGGAGGCGACTTTGACAAAGGAAATGTCCGTCACATTCATTTCTTCTTCATCTCTATCTTCTTCTTCTTCTTCTTCTTCTTCTTCTTCTTTCTCATTCTCTATTTTTATTTTTATTTTTATTGCAGGGGACTGGAGGCAAAAGTATATACGGTCGTACTTTCAAAGATGAGAATTTTAAATGTGAGTTTACCCACTCTTGCTCACTTCCATCATTACATGATAGGCTCTGTCTTTGCTTGCTGCCCTCCAAATAATGGCCATCCAACATGTTTAGTTTTAGGAGAATGCTAACTAGCGCTGATATTGGTTAAGGAATCAAAGAAATAAAATTTTCATTGGACGTGGTGTATTCAAAATTCTGAGACCTGTTATATCTAGTTTTTCAATAAAAACTTTTTTATTGGAATCCTTAGCCATTGTCGTTAGGACACTGATTAGTTAGCAAGACTCTTAGTTTTATTGCTACATTGATTTATAACTTTAGATAAGGATTTGGTGTC
Source organism: Echinosophora koreensis (assembly GCA_035048595.1). Lineage (NCBI taxonomy): Eukaryota > Viridiplantae > Streptophyta > Magnoliopsida > Fabales > Fabaceae > Echinosophora > Echinosophora koreensis. Next base: position 112,763 of record JAPCYP010000006.1, read on the forward strand.
TCATTTTGGTATATCATATCTTATCTACACCAATAATATCTTGTTATATAAATTGAAATTTCTTGTAATTTTTAAAAAGTTATAATACGTGACAAGATATTATTGGTGAGGACAATATATGTGATATACCAAAATGGAACAGCAGATTCTCATTCTATAACTTTAGGGTGTGCTTATTCATAAAACTTACACATTTAACCAATAAGTCTACGCACACCTCCACACATATAGCTTCACGTCACTCCTATAAGCCAAATATCAGACTTACCCAATAATATACGATCATTGACCACTTAAATGCCGATACTTAACTGTAATTCCTGCCACGAACCCGTTGGTTAATTATAGGTAGATTGTTGGTTTAATAAGTTTAATATTTGGTCAATGAAAAAGTGATGCCAAGTGTGTGTCTAGCATTATTCATATTTGGCATGGTGTTTTAAGCACTCACGAGATGGTTGCTTTACGTCTTGACTGTGATAAAGTATAAACATAAACTATTGGCATATTAATCATTTAAATAAGGAAAGGATTTCTGCTAAAAGCACTCAATGACCTCTCCACAATATTTGTACATTGTTTCACTTGCATTCATAATTTAGGTTTCGATTTGGTCCCTCTTTTAATATTTGTTCCGAAATGGTCCCTTATCTTACATATGTTAGCTCATTTTGGTCATTTCCGTTAGCAAATCGCTGTTAGTCGCCAGAAAACATCTCCGGTAATCGGATTCTGGAAATAGTCATCGGAATCCGGAAAAGTCGCTGGAAACATCCTCTCTCTCTCTTCCTCTTCCTCTCCCTCTCTTCCCTTCACCACGGTTGTTTAACAATGGGCTCTTATAGCCACACAAAAAAAAAGAAAAAAGGTGAAAACAGAATTGGAAATGGCATGAGAATAAATGAAGAATAACCCACAAATGAAAAATGAAGAATAACCCACAAATGAAGAATAACCCACAGTACAATAAGAAAATATTAAATGAAGAATAACCCATAAATCAAGAATAAATGATGTGAAAACAGAAAAATATGATCCAAGTCACCAGCAAATGTGTGTAAGACAATGATCTGAGCATGGGTTTGTAGCAGATGTGTATAATGCTCTTGTTGAACCCCCAATTTAATATTGCTATTGAAAAGTCAATTGCCTCTTCGTTCTCTTTGTGAGGCTGCGATACTCGCATGTAAGGGTTTAAGCTTAGAGGAGTTCTACTAATTAGGGTTTTGGTTGTTCCATCGATTGGGGGTATTGGGTGACTGAAAGTTTGGATTTTGAGAAGTAGGTGGTTGAAAGTTTTGGTTTTGAGAAGCGGATGGTGCTTAATTTTGGTAATGATAAGAAAATTGATTGGAAAGGTGAGGGTTTATATGCTCGTTCTATATCAACTTTGTCAATTTTGCTTCCAGCGAATTTTCTGGCAACTTTTCTCCAGAATCCGTTGACCGGATATGTTTTCCGGCGACTAACAGTGGTTTACTAACACCGTTAGTTTAAAATTAACGGAAAGGACCAAAATGGATCAACATTTATAAGATAAGGGACCATTTCAGAACAAAACATAAAAAAAGGACCAAAAATCGATACCAAAAATAAAGATAAAGGACCAAAAGTATAATTTAGCTTTTGTTTTTTATATGTATTATTGAACATTTTCTGTGCTTAAATATTGTTATTTTCAGTTCGAGGATCTCTGCATTTTCTTGTATTCTCATATTGAATTTTCAGTTGAAGTATTATTACAAATATAATGCTGATATGTAAAATATCTGTAGTATCCCATACGGGAGCAGGAGTCGTTAGCATGGCAAATGCAGGCCCCAACACAAATGGGAGTCAGTTTTTCATATGCACTGTCAAGGTATCTTTGTGCTCTTAAATACTCTTATTTGTGTATGCTTGTTCTGGGCAAAATGGACAAAGTTTGGGGATTAGAGAATTAAACAGACAGCAGCATTTGAACCCTTCAGCAAGATCCTTGCAGTCCCTGTTAAATGTCTTGAATTTCAACTGATCATAACTGATGCCACCCCCACCCCCTGTCTGCCCCCTAAAAAAAATGGCCACCACCCCTTCTAGGAGAGGGAGAAAGAAAGATGAGTAAGAGCCAAAAATTCTGTGATTGAACAAGAAATATGCTATATTCCTAACATTGTGCGCTTTAATTTTTAAGACTCTCGCCTACTTAATTAATGACATGTTTGTTGTGCATTTGGTATCAGCCGTTAAACTTTCTTGCCAAATTTTATGCATGTGATAGATGAGCTTGATCTTCCGTGTAACTAACATTTGCCAACCTTTGCACATCTTTTTTTTTATTTTTTTTATTTGAACATTCTGTGTAGTTAAGATGAGATAAGACTATCGATTTCCATATTCATGAGGGAAATATAAGTACCACGTGCTGTCTACTACTGACATTGATTAATGTTTATAATGAAAAGGTAAAAACAATGTATCTGGTGAACTGAGTCTACTACTGACATTGATTAATGTTTGTAATGAAAAATTTAAAACATCTGGTGAACTAAGGGGACATTGTTTATGATCCTTGGTTCTGGGTTTTGACATAATCTACTTGTCTGATGAATTGGCAGACACCATGGCTGGATCAGAGACATGTTGTATTTGGCCAAGTTTTGGAAGGCATGGACATTGTTAGGTTGATCGAGTCACAGGAGACCGATCGGGGTGACCGTCCTAGAAAGAAGGTGGTTATCAGTGACTCTGGTGAGCTTCCAATTGCTTGACGTGGTTCTCGTGTATTTTTTTGGATTGCTTCTGATTTGTTTCTTGCTGCCGAAAAGGGAAAAGAGAAGGGGAAACTCCTGCTTCCTCAGAATTTTCGTTTGACTACTCATAGATGAGTTATGTTAAGTGCCTTTTTATTTCCATGCTGAACCTCCAAACTTTTAGCAGCCATCTGTATTATAGTCAAGTAAAATTATAGTTTGAGTTGGTGTCAGGTTGGAAAATTTCATATCCAATCTGAATGGCATCCTTAAGCCAAAGTGGAGTTTCCAAGTTGAATTGGATGGCGATGGAATTTTAGGATTCTTTTACAAGATGCATGATCAAATTTAAACCTCATTGCGAATGAATTGCGTTAGACTTTCTCTAAGTAATTCTAGCATATCGTAAATGACATTAAAACTTTCTTAAGCCTTCAACTACTTGAGTTTCTGAATTTGATTGAGTGAAATCCTCTCAGCCTCATGGATTTATAGATAAAACATGCAATTATACTCAAACTACAATTCCTCTATCTCTTGTTTTCTAATCTAAATAACTATGAGATGATAAGATAAGATAATAACAAACTAAAATAAGAAATATAACAGAAAATACCAACACCCATCTCAAGCTGGTGCATATATGTCATGTGTTATTACATATGTATGTCACCCTTGGATCCTGGAGAAACTTACTAAAGATATCTTCATGCTGTTCATTATTAGTCACAAATGAGGTAGTAATTTCGTCGAAAATGATCTTTTCTTGGATGAAATGGTGATAAATCTCTATATGCTTAGTTCCCCTTATGAAAGAACTAGATTGGAGCAATGTTTAAGGCTACTTGGTTATCACAAACCAGTTTTGTATAACCTATGTTGCAAAACTTTAATGCTTCAAGTGATTGTTTCAACCATATAAGTGCACAAATAGCTATAACGCAATGCTTCACTTTTGCACTTTTTTTGTGTGTGTTTTTGATAAGCCAAAGTTAGTATTTAATGTTAGTTGTTATATTAGGGAGTGGGAGTGGGGTTTGAACTCCTTACCTCCAAGTACTTGGAGTCTCCTTTATCCCTTAGCATCATCAAGTGAGCTACTTAAGCAGCTATATTTAGTTCTTTGTTTTTCCATGAAATGAGATTCCCCCAATAAGAACGTGGTACTTAGTAGTTAATTTTCTGCCACTTGGAGATCTTGCCTAATTTGTATGTCTATAAGCAACAATATTTGTAGAGGACTGTTACTAATACACTCTTTAACACTCTCTTTCTAATACACTCTCTTATATTGGTTAAAATTCAAATGGATATCACTATTTTGGAAATGAGTTCCACTAATTCATGTGGGTTCCACTTGAATTTTGTAGGATCCATATGATTTTTAACTCATATGAGAGTGTGTGTTCGAGAGAGTGTGTTGCTAGCATTACTTAAGAAATTGGTTCACAATGTTGGCAAAAAGGATATGTCTAGTTTGGTGGAATGGAGATAATTCAACTTTTCCACTAGTCTTCGACATCTTTTCGTGTGTGAATATGTTTTCCTTTGATCTGGCATAGATTTAACATTCAGATCCATAACAATATCGATTGGCGTTGCTGGTTTTTTATTGCACCCCTCAATTCTAAGAAAATATCGCAAAAGGCCCAAGTCCTTAGTTTGGAAATGTTGGAGATCATCACTTGTAATAGCAATGTCATCCACATGAGTCCATGACCATGAGATTAATGTAGTGATTAGAAGATGAATGTTTACACTTCTCAATAAAGAGAGCGGTCTGCCTCACTATGAACTATGTCAAATTGTCGTATAACTTTACTAATTTTCCCAAGCCATGTCCGAAAAGATTTTATATGGCCCTATCAAGACTTATGTAGTCGATAAACAAGACTCGACTCCCCTTGAACAAAAAATCCTAATGGTCACTTGTTCTGACTTGGAGATCAGTATTTGGAATTACTAGTGTGTAAGTGTGTATAAGAACTGCCTTTCTTTGTTCTCCTACTCCCTTTTATAGTCGCTCTTTGTGTCGTTACTTTAGCCAAGTCTAAGAGTAACCTGCGCCGACTAAGGAATAAAGTCGTCGTCCGATTGTTAATACTATTGAATGCATGCGTTACGAAGTCGACGTTCGAGTATTAAGTCCGTCGACTACTATTGAATGCGAATATTATAACTGATCTAATATCATCACATGTCTAATTCTTCTACTATTCATGTTGGGCCTTCCATCCTATTATTCTCACGTGCATAATCGGGCTCGATATATTTACCAAATCTATCCGGTAAGATCACTCCATGTAGACTTTCTCTTCCTAAGCCACCATGCAAAAAAGCATTTTTATAGTATCCAGTTGATGTAAGGGTCAATGGTCCATGGCAAGAGCAAATGTCAGTTTAGCAACACGTAGCCACACTGCATGTGCTTTTTTACTCAAAAACTTGGAATAAATCAGAATTTTTGAACATATATGTTGAGATGTATCTTGGTGCAGCAATCAAACTTATTGAAAGAGTGTATCTTTTCGGTATGATTAGATTAGATTGAGATAGGATGTGGTCAATATGCTAAAAAATGTCCGACTGTGAAAAATTTGTGGCAAGCTACTCCCTGGAGGCTAATGTATATTTATCCCATAACTCTTCTTATCCAAGGGAAGAACCAAATATTCAAATGTCTGGTGTCAAGTTCCTACTCATTTATAGCCACAAGTTATCAAGTCAGTTAATTTTGGCATAGGAGCGTGGTGTTAGAAGATGAAAGCACTGACTTTTTTATATGTTTGTTATGGTTGTCATTATGTCTCTCATGATATATATTCATATAATAAGTTTGAGTTATTCCACAGTAGTTTTCAGGTCACATATGTTTGATCCCACATGCTTCAACAGAGTTAAATGGCATGTAGACAACAAAGAATAGATCAATGTGATAACACGGCACACGCCAAAAAGCCAAACTCATGTTAAATTCAATGATAAAAACATCAAGTGGAGATGAATTTACTTCTCACCATAGAGCTAGATATCCTCATCTTGTCGGCTAAAAGCTGCCTATTATATATTATAAACATATTATCATTTCGCAGAGGCTTCAAAAGAGATATGTACGTCAGTACGTGGACAATTAGAATGCCTCTAATTTCCTTGGAGTTGTTTTATCTCCCACTTCCACATGCAACGTCTGAGTCTCACTTGTATGGGATTGTGGCCATTCATGATTCGCCAAGTCACGCAAAGAAGCAGCTACAGTTATGGGAAACTGTAAACTTGTGTTTCACCAAAGAAAATAGTACAATTATTCAGGACGCAACATCCTACCTACTTAGTACTAGGAGTGTTATAAACCTCTTAATCAGTACTACCTGTCTTCTAAAACAACAGTCATTTAAATTTAAGAAATACATTAAATGATATTAGTGGTAACTATCGATAGTTGTTCTGTGGTAAATGCTTAAAGATCTTATCAGAAAAAATAATAAAAATGTTTGTTAATATTCTAAAACGATAATTTAAAATAAAATAAAACTAAATTATCAAAGAATCAATTGTTTTAAAACTAAGAAATTATTTAAGTTCTGTTCACAAAGATTAGTCCCTTTGTGTTTTTATATGTCTTTTTAAGTTATGTTCACAAAGAATAGTCCCTTTGTAAGCTTGTTTGTTTTAGATTTACTTCACTGAAAATTATAGATTTCTTGTGTTTCAAGGTACTTTTGAGGGAAGCAACAAATTTGAGTTTGAGCTTTAGAAAAAGTCACATTTTCCCGTTTGCCATGAACAAAATCTAATACAAATAGGTACAGTGTTTTGACATATGTCTTTCTAAAGATTTATTTTGTCTTAAACTATTCGTCATTTATTTATTTATTTATTTTTAATTTTTACCTTATCATTTATTGTCTCGCCTGAACCTATTAACCATAATTATTAGGACCGATGATTTTTGAGAAAAGGAAATGATAAGTTAGTTATATTAAATTATTTTATTTATATTTAAATTATTTAATAGTATTTTTATTTTTTGTGCAAATTGTTGAAAGACAAATTCAAAAAGATCAAGTTCACCAAAAAAAAAAATGAAAAAAAGACTAAAGGAGCAATTTGTTAGAGAGATTCTTATACCTCCGTCAGCCTACTTCTGGTTGGTAAAAAGTCCCTGCATGCTCTCCATGCAAACAGTTTCACTCGACTAGGAACTTTGCAACTTCCAATCGTCTGGTTTCTTCAAAGATGAGTAGTCTGCCACCTGCTCGATAAAAGATCTACTTTATATTATGTTATTCAAATAAAAAAAAGTTATTCTAAATTAAATTTCACAAAATTATTTACAAACACAGATCAATTTTTTTAATTTAAATTAGTTTTACCAAAACCTAATCCAAAAAAAAAAGAAGAAAAGAATACTATCACGTTTGAAAGAGAAAGATACAAGTTTTAAAATTGTAATCAGTGGCCTCATAATCAATTATGAGAAATGATAAGTTGATAACTCAAACCAAACTGACAACCGTATAAATACCACTAAGGATGGAGAAAAGACAAAAACAGTAATATAATAATATAAAACATCATAATAATGAGTTTATACAAAGTTGTCCCAGTATAATTGTCTATACTTGGTTGTTAGAATATTATAGCTCATCAATTATATATGATGGGTCTATACATATTAAGTATTGTGTCGTATTATTGAAGAGGATCTATTTCCGTTGTCAATTGCATCAAGCTGAAGAGAGCTACAATTCTAAATGTATGGTAATTGAATGAAGGGATATAATTAATATACTCGGCCCCCATTACTAAGTTTGGGTTATTCTTCTCAATCACAAGAATCAATAGGTCATCAGTATGATGAAATGCATGAGGAAGAACATGTTAAATTCCAGGTCTGCTTATATACAACATGACACACCTAGACAGGCACTTAACAAACTAGCTAGATCATATACTTGAAACGCATGCTTAAATACAAACCCGAAAATGGGAGACATCTTACAACTGGACTCAAGAATTGATAAGTGAATTTTATTTATGCCAATTGCCAAATCATGAATATAAATTATGAGCCTCACCGTTATGTCGACCTTGCACATGATCGGATTAATTAGCATTGCTTGGGACCCACTTGCCGTTAGGCTACTTGAATGTTGACATAGAATAGAAAACAATGTTTGTAAGCATCTCTATGTTTCTATCTCTTTAGGGACATTGGCAGCTTTGTGGAAGATCTTATATGTTTTTCATAAATTAAGTATCAAATAGAGTTCCTTCTTTTACCTTATCCTCACAAGTCAGGAGATTTTGCGGAATACTATCCAAGGATGAAGGTAAGATCAAATTTCAATTATGCCTTGCAGAACCAAATTCGATCATACTATACATGCTCTTTCTAAGTTGGTTTCTTCATCTCTTGCTGCAGTTACTTGGCTGGATGCATAGAAAATTTCGCCAGAATAGCACTGAACCGTTCAAAGACTTGGTGATCGGTAAGTTTATATATATGCATGCTGTTGTCAAGCCGCGACATACATCTTTTTTTGGGATGGAGATCACCTGTCCCAAAATGATATCTCATTCTCTATCTCATTAACTACATGATACCCATCAAATTAGTGAACAAACTACACATGCATGGGCGCATGAATGCATAATTTATCATGCCTAGCTAAATATATACTAGATGACTTGATCTCCCATGGAGCTATAGCAGGTACTCTGAAATCATTTTCATGAACATATCACTATACCTACAACAACCATAAAAAGAATTATGAACTAAATTTAAGTATTGATAGTTCTTATATGAATTTAAAATGATTGTTCAAATGCTGTTGTCAAGAGTAATATATATGACCCATAAAATATTTTTCGTTGCTTACTCTATAAGAATGGAAGTTTTTGTCCTTTCAGTTTTTGGAATAATAGCACAAGATCAGAGGTGGTCGGTTTAGATTAGCTTATTTTCTAAAATGTAAGCGTTACCAAACATGCGTTTAGACACCAATCTTGCAAAATGCTATTATAGGATTCCACTTTATGGTACCCCTCACCACATACACAAGGTCTTCTTTCTACATTTATTTATGTGTCAGGGCATTGTTGTAATTGTCTTTCAGGGCAGCCAGCAGTGGATGATGAACCCAACTATCCCAGACCAAACTCAGGGGCCAAACATGTGAAAGATCACAACTATAGAAAATCTTTTGCTGGTCTGGAAGATGATGAGTACGAGGAAGAATCATCAGGTGGTGCTATGTATGAGCTCTTCCACGGCTTCCTAACAATTGGAACTCTTGGTTCAGAGCAAGTTGCTACTGATCCATCAACAACACCAACATTTGCCTTTTATGTTGAGAATATAACTGAAAAAGAAGATGCGGTCACAGAGAATGAACTGAAGCTCATCAACGATGAGCTAGAGAAAGTACTAGGAGCGGAGTCGAAGGAGGATGGGAGCAACTACGATTCATCATCTGGCAGAAATAGCCATGTGAGCACAATAACACTGAGTGGAAAGCCTCCAATGGATGCAGTTTGTCCACTTCAGGGATACCTCTTTGGATCAGCAGTTGAATTATCAGAAACAACAAAAGCGGCGAAGAAGGAGCAGAGGACATCACTTGGGGAGCTGTTTCAGAGAAGCAAATTAGCAGAGGATGATATAAAAAAAACTGATCAGAGAGAAGCAGATAAGTCTGCCATCCACCTCATGAAAAAAATGCTGAAAAAAAGAATGCGAAGCTCTACTTCAACTGCAGTTGATTCTGCTTCATCAGAGAAAAAACTGCATAAGGTACACACTACACATCTATCTAGTTACACTTGTTTACTTTCTTGAGCTGAGTTTACAATAATTAATTAATTCGTGGGTTGTAGATTCTCCATATGTTCCACAGGAAAGTTCACCCTGAATACTCAACAGTTGCACGAAAGTATGATAAGCACCAAAAGAATGAAAAGAAGAAAATAATGAATGAGGGAGGGAACAACAAAAGCGATCCAGAGGAGGATATAAATAAAATGTTACACTCCAAAAGAGCACTTGCAAAGTATAAGGGCCAATCAAATCCGCCCCAGCTTACACTTGGCAGTGAGGATTCATGCGAGAACGACAACAGGGAGCACTGGATCAAAACAGATGCGGATTGTAAGTATACTCAGCATGCCCGCTTTCAGTCTTAACTCTTAAGCTTCATTTCTTCTGCTACCCTAACTCAGATTTTATGTTTTCCATTGCAGACTTAGTCTTGGAGCTCTGAAAGGCAAACCAAGAAATTGAGCTGATTTTAAGCTGTCGTCCCGATTACTTAGAATAAATATTGTGTTTGTGCGATTTTTATTTCTCAGTGCATGCAGCAAATATGATATGTGAAAAACAGTTTGGGGGAACAAACAAATAAAATAGGCACTCCCCTTTATTATTATGTGTAAAATGTATGCTTCGTCTAGTAACCTTAAATAATCATTATAACTGAATTGAAAATGTCAATTATGCATAAATCAACCACAAATCATCACGGTGTGCAAGTTGAGCAGTGGAAATTGAACACTAAGTTTAGCTGAAAAGGAGGCACTCTCTGTTTTGTTCATTCATCAATATTTTATTAAGTAAGCTATTTTGATTCTTTTCATCAAATCAAAATCAAAGATCATTTGATAAAAATTTAATGAAATAAGAATGATAATAATAAATACAAAACAAATTACAATTGATGTTCAAATCTATGTATTATATGGAGGGATGGATCCAAAAATAGTTAGAGGGACGGTCAGATACATAAGTATACGTATATATGTAGCATAATTTTAGTAGATTTTTTTATTTACTGGAATTTTAGTAAGATGTTATTCTATGGAAAATACTACATATACACCTAATTTTACAAATTATGTGCAGGAGGAAAGAGCCAACACGAATACTCATCCCCCTTTAGATCCATCCCCGATTATGTCATTACCTTAGTTAAAGTCATGATTTGGTACCTGTAATGAGAAACGAGAAAGCACTGCCTAAGAAAATGTGTGATAGGGATGTAGCTTGTTGAACATGAGCATCCATGGTTCGTAGCTTGTTGATGATGATTATTCCATTGAGGCATTAGTAGAACTGTCGAAATGAGTTATAACTCGTGAACAAACTTGGCTCGTTGAACTCACCGCACAACAGATTGAAACTTGACCTGTGAGTTGAGCAATTCCCCGTATACACAAGTGAGTTAGTGGGTTAGAGTTTTCAGTTTTCACCCTTTTCACTCCCTTTTTTCCCTTTCAGTCCTTTTGCTCATCTCTCGCTCTCTCTCCCTTAGCTTCTCCTGTAATCAATACGTCACACCTAGGAAACCACACACAAACTGGTCCAGCCACCATTTAGTCCTGAGTTCAAACCATTCATTCCAACACGTTTTCTCCTCGAGTTGGCCATTCAACCATCCCTCCACCATTTGAATCTATCTTCATCCTCTTCCTCGTGTTCGGATTTCATTTTTTAGACATGCTTTCATTTTTCATCTTTCTCTTTTCATTCCTCTTCTATCTGTTTTCACTTTTCAAAATTTTTTTTTTAATATTCCAGACCCCTTTTCTACTTTTTATTATGGTGAGCTAATCCATTTAACACACAAACTCGTGGGGAATTGAGTTGGGTTGCCAAAAGCATCGTGACATTGTTGAAAGTTGTAATAAGGATGATAATATATATTTTGAAAGCCCTGACAAGAGCATTAAGTATGCAGAGGACAATGGACAAGCTTACGAAAGGAGAAGGAGGTGAGAAAAAGATTAACTTTCAGATAGTACCAAAAGAATTAACACGAGTTTTGAAAATGCTCCATCCAAATAGTATTAAAAGAAAAAAAAAAATAAAGACTTATAGTGGTCCCTCAAATTTTTCAAGTAGAATAGTTTGGTTCTTAAAAAAAATAAAGGATAATTTGGTCCCCCAAATTTCAAAATGGGGTACAACTTGGCCCTTACGGATGGACCAGATCGTCCCCCGTTATGAAATTTGAGGGACCAAATTGTCTTTTTTTTCAGGGATCAAATTGTCCTACTTGAAAAATTTGAGGGACCATTTTGGGTCTTCACTCGAGAAAAAAATAACTTCTACATAAATGTTTCAAAGATAATTCATCAAATTAAGACAATAATAAACATGAATAAAACTAAAATTAAAATATTTAAACATTACTCAAATTAAAGGTCTACTAAAAAATATTTTTGATGTTCGATTAACAAAAGTTAAAAGTAATGGATCTTAATACAACCAAGTGAATACTTTTCATCACAAAATTAAGTGATTTTTTTTTAGGTTTCTTATATTAATTTTCTATTTGTTAGGTGGAAGATTAATTTTGCTAGATATGATTAACCGGTTAAGAAGGGAATCTTATTAATTAGGGTGGCAATGGGTCGGGTTTAGTGGATTTTAGCATTCAACTCATTCACAGGTGTGACACCCTCTACCCCGCATGTATTTATAAAGCATAACTTGAAAGTAAATATAAAATAAATAAACGCATGCATAGTATTTCATAATAATAAAATCAAGTAAAAGGTACCACATTATCCAAAAGAAAACTTCTCAACGCGGAAAGAAATAAAACAAGTTTATAAGGAAAGGAAACATAACCATAAAGCAAAACCCAACCCCGATGTCATAGTACAGAGTTGGTATAACCAAAATCCGAAGATTACAACGGAAAAACTACTAAAACTGGAAATCCTAAACTAAGAGAAGCGATCTCCTCGGAGTCACTCCTCACCAAGCTGCTCACCGTCCTCTGCATAAAAGATACATGCCAATAAGAAACAGAAGAACGGCGGGTAATAACCATATATATTAACATAACGACAACATGATAGTTGGCAAGATGACCATACAACAAGGCAAACACAACATACATCATCATACCATACATCACAAAGCATATCACATATATCAATTAAATAATGCTATGTGACTCACTACTCCAAATGCATGTGGATCCATCTATACCGGGAATACGACTTTGGAGTTACATACCCACATTGGCCATTAAGCACCAACGCCGGCAGTCTACCAAACCATGAGTGAACCCCTAGGATAGCCGATGCACCTTACTCTCGGATGCACCCCCGCGGGTGTACATGATTCACCTAACTCTCGAATGAATCACCATGGACGGCCAGATCGCCTTACTCTCGGACGACCTCCCCAGTTGTCGTATCTCCCCTAACAACTTCGTGCATGAATACAAACAACAACCTTTGATCACCACCTCCATCAACACCATTTATTATGATTTAACGTCTTTGGCCAACAAGCACCAAAGTTTAACATTGTCTTTAATCTTTAACCTTTAATCTTTATTTAACACTCTGGCCAATAAGCACCAGAGCTCAACACCTTGACCAGTAAGCATCAAGGCCCCCTTGGCCAATAAGCACCAAGGTACAACATCATTCAACACTCTGGCCAATAAGCACAGAGCTCAACACCATGACCAATAAGCATCAAGGCCCCCTTGGCCAATAAACACCAAGGTACAACTTTAACATCTTAACGTTTGTTACTTAACTTGTTAAGTCTTAAGTTAAATTATTTAACTTGTTTTATTCTATTAGTATATTATTCCATCATTGTGGACAATCGGGGCGAAACACCCCTTCTTTCTTTTGACTCCAGATATGTTCTGTTGGGGGAAGCACGGGTGTGCTTACCCCCAGCATGGGCATGCTGAACTTTAAGCTCAGCACGATCATGCTTCCTGTTGAGCACGATCATGCTTATGCAGCGCGACCTTTTTGAATTTGAAACTGGAGCACGTACGTGCTCCCTTTTAAGCACAGTCGTGCTTACTGGAGCATGGTCGTACTGGTCTGGGCGAAAAGGGTTAGAAACCCTTGCCAAACTCCATGGGGCAATTCATAAACCAAACCTATTGGCTTTTACTAAACCATCAAGCATTAATCTTGTTCCTTTTAATTATCTCCATGTCTTATGATTTATTGGGAATTTAAACCTTTAATTCATGTTTCTTTATTAATGTCCCTAAAACACTCATAAATCAAGTCTAGGTCCTAATTATACCAATGAGCTTAAACCTTTCCTCTCATTACTATGATTCAAGTCTTATGAACATTGGGGAAAATATCTCTTAATTCTTATAACGTCTTTATCAACAATTCTTTAACTCTTATTGATATCAACATTTATCTCAACAACCATAACAACCAACATTATCATCCATGGCATAACAACATCATTCATGGTATCAACAATTCTTCAAGTCTTATTGATATCAACATTTATCTCAACAACCATAACAATCAACATTATCATACATGGCATAACAACATCATTCATGGTACAACAACATATCAACCAAGCATGGCATCATCATCATTATCAACGACCAATACAATATTCAAGGCATGCCAATAACATTGAAATCATATCATACATATTGCAGACAACAACAAATAGACAATTAGCATGCAACAAGGTCATGGGTTAACCCTCATCTTACGCTACCCCAAGCATACATGTTCTTACTAGCCATTCTCCCCATACCTGGTATGAAGATTGAAATTCAAAAGGAAGAGAAGAAAGTCCGCTAAGATCCTGTCTCACGAACGCTTGTCTACTACCTCAAGAACGACAAGAAACATCTTGATTCAACTCTAAGATAAAGAAATCAAAAGGAAAATATCAAAAGGGACGAGGTGCACGAAAAGGGTTAGGAATTCAAAGAGAATGGAATGGAGGCTGATTTAGAGTAGTTTAAATGTATAACATTAGGTTAAGGTCGTGGTTTTGGAGGTTAAGGGCAATTTATGCACAATTGGGCTTAATTATAGCCCAAAACACGTTTCTGGTTCTGCACGGTTCGCGGGACAAACAATGATCGCAGCGCGAGGCTTAAAAAGAAGCCGAATTTGGCCAAAACACATGAAATAAAACTTGTAGATGATTCTCTTAGCTTTCCAACGCATCAAACATTACCTCAATTAGACATCTAGAACTCAAGGTATGGCCAAAACGGTGAAACATGTTACTAGAACTCTAAAAGGATTGAACCTTTCTACGGCTAAATTTTTCCAAACATTAACTTAGACATAAAAAACAAACATAACAAGCATATACAAACATATATAAGCCAAGTCTGATACATATTAACATTTAATAACATAAGGTGAAATTCAGGGTGTTACAACAGGTACTCGGGTTGGTTGTGTCTGTAAAAAAAAGAAAAAACGAAACCTGAACCAACCCGACCCAATCACTTACGGGTTTGGTCGGTTCTTGGGTCTAACAGGGGAAAAAGTGGAAAGAGGCAGAAAATCACAAATAAACATGTTTTCCAATTGAAATCGAGTTAAAACATTACACTTAAGTCGTCAAAGTTTACCAAACTACATTCGACAAACTTTATAAGGGATTAAGAATTAGGGATTAGGGATTTGAGATTAGGGAAGAAGAGATAAGAGATGTGATTACCATAAGAAAAATAACTCAATACACATTGATTAGGGATCTAAGCATAGAAAAATAACCTAGTTTAAGTTTATTTTAGTGTATGGGTTGGGTTAGGTCGGATTGACCGGGTTCATGGGTCTACCCAGACCCATGGCCACCCCTATTATTAATGATATTTTTCATGCACATAAATCCTAAAATTAAATTCAGAACCATGAAGCACTGAAAATAAAAATCAGAACCATGTGAAAGTTGTTCGAGCCCCTTCACCTTCACCTAATAATAAAATAAGTAAAAAATGCTTGTGGAAGTATTTGACTATTTATTTTCACAACTTATAATTATGAATAGGGTTACATACGTTTTTGTCTTTGATCCTTGTAAAATTTATTCTTTGGTTTTTGTCCATTTAAAATCTAAAATTATTATTTCTAGTCCCTACCATCATGTGACATCCATTAACTACTTACATGTTTAGTAGAAGATCACACGATTATCCCAAAGCAACATTCAATAACATATGTGGTGTTATATTAGCATGTGATTCTCCAAAAAAAAATTTTGAACCCTAAAACAAAATTTATTAATATGTCCTAAAATGAATGCTAGGGACTAAAAATAATGATACCAAATTTCAAAGGGATGAAAACCTAAGAATTTTTTTTATAGGGATTAAAGCCAAAATTTGCTCATTTTATAGAGACCAAAATGAGTAATTTCATATTTTAGACGAATGAAAACATAAAAAAATTATAGGGACCAAAACTAAAATTTGCTGATATTTTTAGGGACTAAAAACATATTTAAACATATCATGTAGACTTAGGGGGGTGTATTGGATTGAGATTGTGTTTTCTCCAATTATTATAGATTTATCAAATAAACAAAAGTGAATATGAATTTTTATAGAATAATAAGGAGGGTTGCTGAAAAGGAAAAAAGAAGAAGAATTGAGAAAAGAGAGTCGCCATTAAAGGGTTTGTTGCATTGGTAGCGATTGTGGTGACGACGGCGGGCGGGCGAGCGAGAGAGGGATGATGGCGGAGGTTTGAAAAGCAGTGGGTTTGGGTTAAATAAATGCTAAGCAATCGCAGCAATAGCTGCCTGCTGTGCTGAAGGAAGTGTTGTCAATCACCAATCGCCATGCTTCTCCCACTTGGCAAGCTCACCATTCTCGTTGGTGCAGGTTTTGTTTACACTCTGTCTCTCTCTCTCTCTCTCTCTTCCACCGATTCCTTTTCAGTTTCTATTTACAATTGTTTCCCTAATCACAATTAATTTATGTTCGTTCATTCATTCATTCATCTTCATAACAAATTCTAATATAGGATTTCAAAATTTGATTACTGACCCCATCGCCATCGTATCACATACTTTAGGTCTTGTTGGTTCAGTACTTGCAAAAGAAGGTCGCATACCGGATGTCTCTAATTTTGTCTCTGGTGCTTTCAAGGTTTGCTTTTTTAATTAACCACTATTCATTTACATGCTTTGCTGATTCTACACTACAACTGATTATTTATTTGGACTCTAGGTTGTTTTCAAGCAACTTAGGAACGATGATTCTACAACTCCAACTGTTAAAAAGCCACATAATGATGCTTTACTGGCTCAGGTGCGTATGTTGGTTTTGTCTTTCCATTATTAGTAATGTCATTTTAATTATGAATCATTCTTCTTTTAGTTGAGTCTCATGCTACATGCCTTGAGTCCGAGCCTATGCACATGGATGGGTGTGGAAAAACTAGTGATTTTAGCTTGAGAACTTAAGGATTGTAAAATTACGATGTAGATGATTGAAAATCTGTATCTTCTGCTCCTTAATCTTCTGCCATTTTTACCTCATCTTCTTGTTGCTTATACTCTTTATAGCTTCCATATCTGTTGTCTAGAAAAGGAGTGGATGGGTGTGCAAGACAATACTTTAAGATGTTGTATATTACTGTACCACTGTTAGAAGGAACTTTGTTCTTCTTATTAAAAATTTCAAATCATTGAATAAAATATGAGTGCACGACGTGGCATACAAAATGAGTTAAAAACTTAAAAGTGTTATTAATTAAGTAGCAGGGTTGCTATTTCCCCTTGGCGAATTGGCTTGAAAACAAATGATGTTTTTGTAAATATGTAAGTATGTCTAATGTTACCTATAAAATCCAGTGGCAGTTTCACTTTTCTTAAAAGTTTGTGAAAAACTGAAAATGCTGATTAGTCTTTTGATCTACAGGTTAACAGCCTTCGGCAGGAACTACAACTTCTTGCAAGAGATAGAACAATCACTATTGTAAATTCAAGTGGAACAGGTTCTAGTTCGCTACTTTCTTTTACGCATTAAAGGAGTCTTCGGTTATTTCTTCAGAATTTAATAAATGCTGACATGTTAATATGCAAACTTTGGGATCAATGGTTTTGATTGTAGGTCTTTCTACTTAATTTTCCAAGATAAGAAAAGTTTCCTTTTTCAAGTATTTTAGTAATCTCTGACTTGCTTAGTTGCTTTGGCAATGTACAGGTTCAGGAAAATATGTTACCGTGATTGTTATTGTTGTGGTAGGATATGGCTACATTTGGTGGAAGGTAACGTCTTTTATTTTTTCTGAATTGTTGATTTAACTTTCAAGATTCTGTTGTGATACATTCTTCTGGGAGGTTTTGTGTGGCTGAATCTGAATGTTTGGTGCTAGCACTGAATATTAATCTGTTAATTATACCTTCCTATCCTCAAATATGTTCTTCATAGAGATTGTATTATTGGTAATAGATTTTGTAGATATTTTCTTTTATCTGTTTCCTTCCAGCTGGTTGATTTAGTTTGATGGCCTTTGTATGTTTTAGGGATGGAAACTTCCTGATATGATGTTTGCAACAAGGCGTGGTTTATCTGATGCTTGCACATCTATTGGTAATCAGCTGGGGAAGCTTTATGAATCAATTGAGGTAATTCTTTTTAGTTGTGTAGTTTTTCATTCTTATATTTAGGGCGTTTGGAAGAGCTTATAGAGAGTTTATTTGGGTCTATGAGAAGCTTATGATAACAAGCTTATAAAAATAGTTTATGACCTTCCTATAAGCTCTTTTTAGCTTATTGAATAAATGCTTAATTAAATTGTTTACCCAAACACACCTAATGTCAAACTCCAGTATTTTCTATTAGTGATGGAATTATAAATGATAACTTTCTGTTAGTTAGTATGTAGCCTCATAATATAAATCTAAGCGAGCCAGATCAGCGTTTTATTTTGTTTTTGTTATTGGTACCCTTATGTATTATTTATTTTGTTGTTGGATTAGAAGATTCTATGACATATATGAACTGATGAGGATCTTGGTTTTATTAGTATATTTAGCTCATGTATTGTCCTGAAAGATGAGAAGCATATTTCTATTTTTTGATCATTGTCACTATGCAACATTTTTTAATGAATATATATTCTCTTTTTCATGAATGCTTTCAAATGATCTTCCGTCTTCATACTTGGATGGTATTTTTTAAAAAAGGTTATACTTGGATGGTTCCATGTCTGAACCTGTTATTCTTTCCTGTATTTCAAATAAAATTATTATTATTTGGTAAACAATAAAATAAAATTTGAAAAGAGCTTTCTTGATTAACTTCGCATTCTGCTCAATTAACTCCTGTGGCTCTTTTCCTTATCAGACAATGGGAACCATTTTCATTTTTGGTTTAGCATGGAATACTTAAGGATGGATATCTTTTTATCTGCAATGGTTTCAGGAGGCCAAGAAGAAGTTGTCCACTAGAATGAACCGTCTGGATAGCAGTTTAGATGAATGTGCCGCCCTTAGTAAAAATACGATGGAGGAGGTGAGTAAAGAATTTAGGATGTATTCCTAACAAATAACAATACAATATCTTCTGTAATAGATCTTTGTAAAACAATGGGAAGCAGATACAATAAGTGGAGATTTGTTAACAAATAACAATACAATATCTTTTGTAATAGATCTCTATAATACAACGGGAAGCAGATACAATAAGTGGAGATTTTAAGTCTGTTCGTGTTGCAGTCCATGTTCTGGTAATTCAATTGAAAGAACTCAGTTATTTCTTTTAATATCCTAGCTGGATTTGTAACTTAAGTCTGTTTTTTTGCTTATCAGGAATCAAAAATCAAAGAAATAGAAGGGAAGCAGGTATTATCAATTAAATTTATGTTGTTGTGGATTGCTTGTTAAACATTTCCTTTTTTTATTTAAGGCGAATGATTTTGTTTATGCCAATAATTCTGTTTCTACTTGCTTAGGTATCCACAACTGAAGGAGTAAATAAGTTGTGTCAAGTTGCCTTGAGTTTGGAAAATAGCAGAGGGACAGAGCGTATTCAGGCATGGACTGAAATTTCTTTATGAATGGATTCTCTCTGTTGTCTTGGCTTCGAAGTTTGAAATTCAGATCCAATTTTCTTCTTTTCATTTCTTTGCCCTTTTAATAATATTTTTAATTTTATAGGCATCTCCATCCAGTTCTTCCAAATCAGCTCTTGAGCCACCACCAGTCACACCCTCTTCCAGGGTAAGAGTTTTAATTATGTAGGCTTATTTATCAATACAAGGCTGGTTCAACAAACATCGCTGCTTACTTCCAGTGGTCACTAGGCCCCTAGGGGTTGGGTGGGAATGGCAGCTAGGGAAGCATTTAACACTACTGGATAGTTGTATAATAATAGGGAAGTCTTTCTAAAAGTACTATTATAATTAGAAAAGGAGTTTGGTAATTTAGTTGTATAGTAATAGGAACTATTGCTATTAATTTAACAGGATATTTGGTTCATTGGCCAATTGGACACCGTATTTAATTTTTAGCCAAAGAAGTACATACAGACATTATGTTTGGCTTTTATATTTCAGTCTCGATTTTAATTTTTTTTCTTTGAAACTTCTTTTTGTGTTTACTCTGTTATCTGAATTATACAGGCAGCACAGTCAGGTTCTTCTAGGCCATCTCTTGAGCCACCATCTATTACGCCCTCATCAAGGGTAACCTCTATCATCATACAAGACATCAATATGATGCATGTGTATAGAAATAAATAACAGTTTATACCATTGTTAGTATGCAATCTTAATATTTTCTGGACATCTCTGATCTGTCTTGTTTGGGGTCCTGCTTAGTTGAGTAGCTGTAAAGTGGGAAGGTGGATAATTTTCGATGAAAAGCACTTACATTTGATTTATCAGTTTATACTCCCAGTTTTAATATTTGTTATTTTATCTATCTGTCTAAACTATTGTCCTTACTTAGCTTTTGTTAAACTCTTACTTTCCTATGAATAAATAAATAAATAATTATTACTTAAGAAATTAAGGAGATAGGTTATTGACATACTTGCAAATGAATATTAAATTTGAATTTCTCCTTACATGTTTTCTTCATGTTCGATTAAAAGGGGTAAAATAAAAGGGTTAGAGGAAGACTTAAGAAAATGTATAAGAGAAACCATTAAAAAAACTTTGCTCTAAATTGTTTTATTGAAAATTTGGCTTTTGACAGACCCCCATTGATTATTCCACCATCCGGTGAGATAAGGCTTAGTTTTTGTGTAGGGATGGCAATTTGTATCCTACCCATCGGGTACCCGCAAAAATTACCCACGATGGATAGGGTAATTATCCATATGATGGATAAGGGTCAGGGTAATTATCCGTAAATTTGAACGGGTGCGGGTACGGGTACTACGGTACCAGCCCCGCACCCGCACATATGTATATGTATATATAATTATTTATGTATTTATTTATATTACTAATATATATATATAATTTTAACTATAATACAAATTTTAAAACCAAAATTAATCTAAAGATTCTTAACTTTCTAAACCTAATTGCATCTATAATTCATTTTTAGATGTTTTTATTTATTTAAATATTTTGATTGGTAATGTTTTATGGGTAGATTTAAAATACCTTTGAATCGTTTTTAATTGTTATAACGTTTTTTTGTTATTTATTGCTTTTTCACAGTTAAAGTGCGGGCAATGGGTGTGGGTACGGGTACTTAGATACCCAGAGGATACGGGTAAGGGTACTAAAGTTGCTACCCACACGGGTCCGGGTATGGGTATGGGTATAGGTAAATTTTTCAAACGCGGGTATGGGGACGGGTACCCTACCCAAACCCTACCCATTGCCATCCCTATTTTTGTTAGATGCTTTCTTCATTGTGTAAAAGAAATAGCGAATTCAAGTAAATTTAAGTAATTTCTATTTCATGGGAATAGATTAAACGTTTTCATTACTGGTTAGTTCATTGTGGAAAACCCCTTATATGTCATATTTTCCGTTCTTTTAACTAGCTCCGGTCAGTTAATATGGGGCTATTTAGTGGTTATGGATATGGTTAAAGGGTGATGTTTGGCACTTGTCTGCTTTTGTTGCATTCATCAATTAAATTATCAATATATCTGTATAAAAATATTTTATGTGCTCTCATATTTGGGTTAACTGTAAGATCTGCAGCATGAGTCTGTTCCATTCATTGAAAGCTTTTGCTGTAGCCTTGCTGTTGTTTGTTGGTTATTAGTTCCTACCACTTTTTTTGTCCACAGACTGAATCTTTGCCTCAAATTTTGTCAACTGATCCACCTTCTCCATTGTATTCTGCTGGATCTTATCAGGTCAGTGTTTTTTATGATTTATAAATTGAGTTAATTTACTTGGGAGGTGTGAAGATGGAATAGTAGGTTTTTGCATTACATATCTCCTTATGATGCTTGGCTTAGGCTATGTTTGAAACCCGATAATTATCAGCTCCTTTGCATTGTGCACTTTTTAAGAGGATTGCTGGTAGTGTTTGAGATTGACACAGTTGTCAAGGTTGTTTTGTTTGTGTTTATTACAACGACAATCAACCTTTTTCTCCTTGGTGGGATTAGCTACGTGGATCAAATGGTTCTACTATGTTCTATCAAAATCCAAATCTTCTAATAGGCCATTTAGGTCTAAATCATTTCTGATGGTTTTACCTAGAGGTTTTCTTGGTCTCCCTCTCCTAATTATTAGGCTATATTCCATCTGATCAATTCTTCTAACCGGGACTTCTATTGGTCTTCTTTTCACATGTCCAAACCACCTTCTATTTGTTTGTGTTCATTATTGTTGAAAGGTTTTCTTTACAAACTCCATACCTTTTTTTTATTGCCGTACTTTTTGTGAGAAAAGGTTTTTGTATTTTTATCATTTTGTTGGACTCCAAGTGTGTCCCAAATTTTATTTTCTGTCTCATTGTTACATTATAGATTTGTCACATTTTGTCTTCCTTTTTCCCCTTGTTACATTTGTGCTGTCACTTCAGGAGAGTTATCGGATTGCAGAGGTCAGAAATTTCTCTAGCAGTCGTGTGGATTCAAACAATATTTGCCCCACAGAAGACAAAACCAATGGATCTAGTGCTGGCTTGTTTGGGCTGAGGTTTTCAGGCATTTATGCTCCATTTTTTACAAGAACATGCAGTGCGACAGATGCGGTAGTAAAACATACTCGTTCAAGTAGTTAAAGACCTGATTATATTTTTTAAATATATATATATGATCGCCAGTAAAATATAGATGATTGAAGCTTGTATGGGCGGGAAGGCTTCACCAGTTGGTGGGGCTGTTCAGGGGTACCCGTCGTCAAGTTAATTGTAAGTTTTGGCAAAGCCAGTCTGATTAGAGGCGACTGGGCAGTGAATCAATTTTGTAGAGGTGCTGGTTGTTTCAGTTTTATTAGGATTAAACCATAATTATTAGTTTGTTTTTCCAAATTCTTTGTTTGGTCGATTTTTTTCCCCCAATATTCAACTGAGGTAGAAAGAAAAAGAGAAGGTAAAGTGGTTAGTAAACTTTGATAAACTCGTTTCTTCACTTTACTATTGAGAATAATTTTTTTTATAAGCACTAATGAGAATAAAATATAAAATACAATTTTTTTTAAAGTCATGAATTTTACATATTATTTGTAGTATTTGGAATAATTGTATTCTTCCATAACCTTTAATGTTAAACCTATATGATATCGGTTTATTGGTATATAGGTGATTTTACAAATATTTGTAATTTGTTTTAATTTAGAGAACTTCTGTTTTGACGGTCAGAAGAGGCAGGGCATGTTATTCAATAGATAATAGTAGTGCATAGCTAGAGTGCAAAATCAGTTGAGCGGGGTGTCAGGTTGGGCCTTCTCAATCCATACAAAATCAGGAGTGAAAAAAGCTGATTTATCTAATGTTTCCCGGCGGGTGTGCATGAAAATGCATGACTAAACGCGTCTGCTAGCTAGTTTCTTGACAATGTGATCGGAATAGGATATAGCCGGTTGGCACCCTGACCAAGGCTTGAAAGAGCTCGAAGCAATCTGTTTTAGCTTCTTCTGAAGAAGCATAGCTCAATTGCTAGAGTAAGGGCCAGTTTCATTCCCATAGCTTCCACCGTTCTCACTTCTGGTGCTAGTAAACTGCTCAAATAATGTCGTATAATTGCGTGCAACTAACATGTATTGTTAGTTAAAAATAGGCAAGTTGAGAAGAACATGAGTGGAGCAATCCATTCAAATAATTTAATGGACGAATAATCTATTTTTAAGAAGATTACATCCCCCCTCCCCCCCTCCTTTCTTTTAGATGTTGCATATCAACAAATTCCAATAAGAATTAGAAAGTAGCTCACATAATAATAATAGTGATGAAAAGAAGAATATGATGGTAAGGGTGGTAGACAGGGAGTAGTGTATTATGTGACGTGATTTGGTAGGAATAGGAGCATCGATTGTATTTTAGGGAATTGGGAAAAGAAGAGGAAGAGGTGAGGTTGCCATCATCTCTGTCGCACGCCCTCACTTGATGGCATTCATTCAGTTGAAATGAAAGTAATACGTTCCATTCCATTGCCATTGCAATTCGCATTGCTATGATAGTGATTGCGTGCGTTACCAAACACTAATCACTTAGCTTCGCTTTTTATGCGTTAGCAGGTTGGTCATTATTTTTAGAATAATAATAATAATATCCGAATACTAAAAAAAAAAGTACGAATATAATAATTAAAATAACATTTTATTTATATTTATTTCAATTTGATATATAAAATATCAAAATAATGAATTATACGTTGTCATGTCCCTAGTAGGTATTATAGTGGGAGGGTTAAACAATATTTTTGTTATTTCTAACTGACCACATCCACACACCACTTGCATTCTGCGATGTTTTAAAAACCGATAAAATTGATTGACCGAAAATGAGAGCAGTCTAAGGTTTAACCGATTCAATCAATTTAACCGGTGGTCGAACCGAGGTGTATATACACACACATTACTAAAGAAAGAATCAATTAGTCAAATTTCAATCCAAGTTCTAACTTTTCACATCAAGTATAAATTGTTCAATTGTTCAATTGGTTGAATCAGTTTTCGCATGGTCAGATTGCTTTTTTGGTTATCTAGTTTGACCAGGACCAACAAGATATCCGGTTCACGATCCAACCGGTTGAACTAGTTTTTAAAACATTGATTTAATGTGTGTTTGAGGGAGTGATGAAGGAGGTAAGGGATTGGATGAAGTCTATGATGATTGAGCGTTGTGTAGGGGTGAAGTTGTCATACCAATGGACGTGAACGACGAGAAAAACTCGGAGGAAGGAATGGGGCGATGGAAGAGGAGAGAAGGGAACTAAAAATCACCTACCTAGCTGGTAACCAAGCACACATCTCGACCGTCCGACATGTTCCCCCAATCCGACGGTTAGAAACATGTCGCTCACGGCTCATGTAGAACTTGCCCTAAGTTAATCTCGAACAGGCAAACACATGATATTTCTTCTTTATCTTTATATAGATTAATTAATTAATTTGATCGAACTCGAACCGAGTCCTCACTGACGCACTCGGAGTCGGAATCACCATCATATTCATCCATCATCTTTATTCTTTATTATTATTATTATTGGAGAGAGAATAGAGATAGCCCTCGCTCGCTCGCTCGCTGTGACTGTGTCGCTGACCCCCAATCTTGAGCTGATTCTGATTCTGGTCTATCCATGTCAGTTTTAACTTGTTCTTTTTCTTCTAATTTGTACTTCTACACATCATTATGCTATGGCTTTTGATTTTCTGTTCTGTCGAACCAACAATTGCTTCCTCTTCCAACTTTCTTTTCTATAATCTGATCCGATTTGGAATCGTAAATAAACAACTCACATCTTTGTTTAGTTGTGTTCTTGCCATGTGCTTCTAGTAGTATTTTTGAGTAATTGTTGCCCTTTGTTTATATTCTTGTCGGGCTATTAATAAATTATCGCTTTGCTTTCCTTGCTTCTGAATTTCTTTTATTAATTAAAAAAAATAAAGGTTTAAATTTAGAAATTGGAATGCAATGCAGATAGAGCATGTCCAACCATCACTGGTACGAATTGGACGAGATGGCAGAAATGGAAGACTTCTTTGATGAATTAGATGAGCAGAACGATGGACATGGATATGGTGCAGATACAGATATTGGTGTTGATGAATATGATTATGAATATCAAATGCTCACTAAGGTCACCGATACATCAGCTTCCCAAGCAAGGATGGGTAAAGACATTCAAGGTATTCAGTGGGACAGATTGAACATTACCAGACAGAGCTACCGATTGACCAGGCTTCAACAGTATAGGAATTATGAGAATATTCCTTCATCTGGGGAAGCTGTTGACAAGGTCCCTCTCCCTCTCCCTCTGCTATTATTATTATTTCTTTTCCTTTTCTTTTCCACTCATATTCAATTTCTTTTTTATTTCCTTTTGTTTTCTTGCCTCAGGAGTACAAACAAATGGACAAGGGTGGCAAATACTATGAATTCTTCCATAATACACGATTGGTTAAGCCTACCATCCTTCATTTTCAGGTTGTTGCTTTTGCATATGCCGCTCCTCCTTACATTGGTACTCCACTCCTAACTCCTCCATAGTCAGTCTAATGAAATTTTTGCATTTCTGATGCAGCTTAGGAACTTGGTTTGGGCTACTTCAAAACATGATGTCTATCTTATCTCCAACTACTCAGTTATGCACTGGTCATCATTAACTGGAAACTTGTCGGAAATAATCAATTTTGCAGGACATGTGGCCCCTACCGAGGTAATGCAGCCTTTTGCTTTACACAACCTTGTTAATCAATATAGACTATAGAGTGAGAATGCTTATCTGTTTCATGGTTTATTGATGTAAGATTGATCTAGAAACCTGCATTTTTTTATATCATAAGACACCTGCAAGTGGTTGTTATGCATGAGATTAGTGAAGTTTGAAAAGTTAACATTGGAACATGGTTCATTCGGGCAAATAATTTAGTTGAGTGTTAACTGAAATTAAGTTTATGCAAGAGCCCCATTTAATCATATTATTATTGCTTTTTGCACAGCTAATATTTCCAACCTTTTTTAATTACTTAAGTATACTTTTGTCAATTTTTTTTTTTTTTTTTAAATTCTATTTTTCTTTTGCTTTCATGTAGAAATATGCTGGAAGTCTGTTGGAAGGATTTTCACAGACTCAGATCAGCACTCTGGCTGTCAAGGAGAATTTTCTTGTTGCTGGTGGCTTCCAAGGAGAGCTTACTTGTAAGGTGAGTAGACATGATTTGTGCCTTGTCACATACTGATACTGTGTGGAATTATCAGGTTGTTTTGTGTATTTAAGGAAGATTAACTGTTTTCTATTCTTCTAAACTGCCCATATATTTAATGCAGAACCTTATATACTATCAGCTTATGTGATGCGATGGACAATTTTCTGTGTTCTTAACACTCGCTTAATTCATGAGAGTTTAATTAATAGTTTTCTATATTCTTTAACACGCCTCGTCATGCTGAAGCTTAAAGCTTCAACTTGTTACTGATAGAAAACCCAAAACAGAAAACAAGAAAAATCTCATCCCTCCAAGGTTGCTACAGTGCTACCTTCTAAAGAGGACAAGTTCTTCTTAATGGTGTTGTCATTTTCATTTAGGTTGACACATTATCCTGAGTGGATAGAGTAATTTGTACTATTGCAAATATATTAGGGAGTACTCCTGCTACATAATGGTAGTCCCTCTAGTGTTTGAGAGGGCTTCAGCATGTTCGAGAAGGCCTCAGCATTTTGTATATGCTATGGATATACTCTGTATTAACTTTCCATCCTATTAGGATTATATTTGATGCAGCTCTTAATGTCTATATTTAATGCAGCGTTTGGATAAGACAGGTGTAAGCTTTTGTACACGGACCACATATGATGATAATGCTATCACAAATGCAATTGAAATATATGATAGCTTGAGGTATTTTTCACGCTAAGTTTTCGGTAGTTGTTATGCTGCATTTACTTTTGTCTTTCTTTCTAAAACATTGCTTGATGTGGAAACTGTTGCAGGGGTGGAACTCGTTTTATGGCATCCAATAATGACTGTGGTGTAAGAGAATTTGACATGGAAAGGTTTCAGCTTTTGAATCACTTCCAGTTCCCTTGGCCAGTGAATGTGAGCACTCTTTTGGCACATTGAGTGATGTGGTTTATGTGCACTTCAACTATTTTACATAGATCTTCTCATCTCTAATTTATTCAAATCAAATCCAGCTTTTGATTTGATATTTTAAGTTTTTCATATCCTTCATCTCCTATTTTTTAAGACAAACTTACCTGAATGTTCTCATATCCACAACATAATTTGGATGTGCAGAAGCTTAGCTTTCAATTATTGAATGAGTATTCTAATATTTTATGGTAGAATTCAGGAGATTGAGGTAAAAGAAGCACTAAAGAGAATGGATAAAGGAAAAGTGGTTGGACTTGATAATATACCTATGGAAGAGCCTAAGAGAGAAAGCTATAAGGCGGCTCATGAAGTTGTTTAATGAGATATTTAGGTCTAAGAAAACGCCAGATGAATAGGGGACGGATTCTTTGATCCCTTTTTATAAGAACAAGGGAGATATACATGTGTTATTTGTAATCGAAAGGTACGTATCAAGCTAAAAGGAATATTCTACCGCACAACCATAAGATGGTGATGCTTTATGGTATTGAGTGCTAAAAAGTTAAGTGCTAACAAAAGCATAAGATAAGTGTGGTGGAGATGAGAATGTTGTGTTGGATGAGTTGGCATACAAGAAATGGTAAGATCAAGAATGGATGTATTAATGGGAAAGTAAGAGTGATGCCTATTGAGGAAAATATAGTAGAGTCACACTTAAGATAGCATGGGTATGTGAGAAGAAGGTCAATAGAAGCCCTAGTCAGGAGAATTGATCAGTTGGTGGATAGTCCCATAATTAGAGAGACAAGCAGACCAAGAAAAACTCTAGATGAAACCATTAAAAAGGATTTATCTAACTGATCTATCAAAAGATCTGGTTTTTGATAGAAACACATTGGTGTTGTTTGATCCATCCATGTAGCCGACCCTGCCTAGTGGGAAAAGGCTTTGATTTTATTTTATTTTATTTTATTTAAATGTGGGAGCCATTTTTTTGTTTGTTACAAGACTCTTTTAGTTACCATAGTTTCACTGAAAATTCATTTGCTCTTCTTTTGTTTCAACTGAGTAGAGGGAGGCATTTGGTGAAATTGTATCTGAATAATCTACTCCATATGTCTAGCTATAGCCCTTAGTAACGGAAGGAGCTTTCAAGCATGCTACAGAACCATCAAGATTAACTTTGACTGTGTAAAACTATAAACTTATTTCTATGTGCACCCAATAGGTTTTGTTCTTAGGAAAAGGAACGAGATCCCAATGGCAACATGTGAGAGAAAAAGGGGGAGGTGGCATAATCTCATCTTGGTTGAGCTTATGCATTTATACATGTTCACATCATTTACTGTGATAGTCATGGAAGAATCAAACTGCCCTTTTTAATGCATACACACTAATAGTAACAGATGTACTTATACTTTTTGTTTAAATTAATTTTTATTTTAATTCCCTACATACTGCTTTGGTTTCTAACTAATTGCTCTTGATGCAGCACACATCAATCAGCCCAGACCAAAAGCTTATGACTGTTGTTGGAGATAACCTAGATGGACTGCTAGTGGATCCTCAAAATGGGAAGGTATATAGTTCCTCTCATTGTCTTATATACTGGAATTTTCTTGAGGCCTTTGAAATGTTTTGGATGACCTTTTAATCTTGTGTCCTTGCTTTTGGGTTACACCCTTGAATCTGCTTTTTGTTTCTCTAAACTTATGCTTTTGATTTTGTGTGTGTAGAATGATGGGTATGATTGTCAGAATAACCAAGTTTAGTCTTTGGCTTATGGTTTATTGCAAATACTAATAAGAAAAAGCTGCTTTTATTCATACTATTGGCTTCTTGAAATTTGAATTTTATATTACTAATTGGTAGATAGCTGGAAAGATATTTTGCATTTTTGTTCGTCAAAATAATTCACTACCTCGAGTTATCTCAGGCGGTGGTGCCTTTTGATTCAGGACCAATAATTGTTTTAGATTTTTCTTAGTCTTTTGGTCATTGTTTTGTATTATAGTCTGATCAATTTGAAAGCAATTCCTTGAAGCCAATTCATAATTTGTGTTTGCACATATTGCTAGCCTATTTTTGTTTAGTTTAAAGAAATTCTGTGAGGAAAATGAAACATGTATGATGTGACATGGGTAATCGTTGTTAACATTTTAAGGGATAGTGAATGGATGCTAGATGTGGAAGGAGTTGGGGCAGGGAGATGGTGTTGGAGTCCCACATTGGATAGAGATATGACCTGATGAATGTTTATTTGTAAGGGGCAACCCTCACCTTATAAGCTAGCTTTTGAGGTTGAGTTAGGCCCAAACCCAAATTCTAAGATGGTATCAGAGCCTATCCTAAATCCGTTGGGCCACCCGCAGATGTCCAATCCTGCAGACTTCACGCTCCAGATGTCCAGTCCTGGGCGTGAGGGGTGTGTGTTGGAGTCCCACATTGGATAGAGATATGACCTGATGAATGTTTATTTGTAAGGGGCAACCCTCACCTTATAAGCTAGCTTTTGAGGTTGAGTTAGGCCCAAACCCAAATTCTAAGAGATGGTATTGCAGAACATAAATGTGAGAAAAGTGAACACTAGCACATTGGTTCTGTAGACCTGTGGTTATTTTTAGTTACTTATTAGCTTGATGTTAGCGTACTGTGCGTAGAATAGGGAAGAAACTTCCACTAACTTTGGAACTTGTCTGCCTTTGTAGACTGTTGCCACTCTTGTTGGTCATCGAGATTACTCTTTTGCTTCTGCCTGGCACCCTGATGGACATACCTTTGCTACGGGAAATCAGGATAAGACTTGCAGAGTATGGGATGCTAGGTATTTGTCGTCTCCGATTGCCATTCTCAAGGGTAACCTGGGGGCAGCCCGATCTATTCGCTTTTCTTCAGATGGTCAATATATAGTGGTCGCTGAACCTGCAGATTTTGTCCATGTGTATAGCATAAAGGAAGATTATAAAAAACGTCAAGAGATTGATTTCTTTGGGGAGATTTCTGGGGTTTCTCTGAGTCCTGATGATGAGTGTATGTATATTGGAATCTGGGATCGGACTTACGCAAGCTTGCTACAGTATAATAGGAAGCACTCATATGGATATCTTGATTCCTACTTTTGATCTTGATTCATAGTTGTGGATTATCAATATCATTTATGTCAATTTAGAGTCCTGAGATTCTAGATCCTCAGCTTTTTCTTTTTTTATAGTATTTTATGTAGGTCTGGTTAATCAATATGACAGGATCATAAGATACTTCTGGTAAGCAGTCTACTTTTGTATAGTTCACTAATGAGTAATGACAGTTCTACAAAGAAATCAAGGGTTCTTTTCTGTCTTTTAATATTTTGATGTGAATGCAACCAGAAGGAACAAAAAATTGCTGTGTTAATGTTATTTTCTGCATTTCCTTCGGGTATAAGAGATCTACGGAAGTTGTCAAACTGAAGGTGTACAAATAACATTTCCCCTTGTATCCAAAGAAAGAGGAAGAAAACGAAGAAGCTTGGGGAATCCACATCATGAGATTTGGATCCAAAGAAAGAGGAAAAAAATGAAGCAGCTTAGGGAATCCACATCAGATGACGGTCAGTTTGATTCACATGGAATTTGACAGAATAGAGAAAACAGTACATGACAAGCAAATGAGTTACAACACAACTTTTTATGCTAATGTTTGTTAGTTGATGCACAACACGAACGATTTTGTATTGTACGTCGTTTGATATGCTTACGTGCTGGATAAAACAACGTAAAATTTAATTAAATATCCTTTGTACTATATAATGTTTGATTTGCATTATGAAAAAATGCAGAACAAGATTTTTATATTTTAAATTATTTTTATTATTTTTATATTTATAATTCAATTATTATCATACTATTTCCTTATTTATAATTCAATTATTTTTACGTTAAGCCAACTCATGCGCTGACCATTTGGTGAAATTAGCTTCCACAATGCTTCTGGCTACGAGATTTGGGTTGACCCACCTCTTGGTTTGGGGGCTCTCTTGCTCCGGGACACTCTTTGGGTCCCGAGTCTGGTTTTTTTCTTCTTGGTTGTTGCTTTTTGTTTTCTTCTCTGTATTTCGCAAAAAATATATATTAATAATGTGTATGTACTTTCAAGTATTATTTTATTTTTATCATTTTAAGAAAACAATTTTTTAATTTATAATAATACCAATAAGTTTTTATCTATATTTTATAATTACCATACTATAAATTAAAAATAATTTATAATAAATTATTAAAATGCTTAAAAAATTTAAAATATTAATCTATAGTTATGTATGACAATTTTTTTATAGAAAGAATATATAGCGATTTTTGTATACATATATATATGACAATGCACGGCATCAAAGGGACCTGGGTTTCATGGAATATGTGGAAGTGAGAGAGGAGAATGAGTAGGTTATTTTTGTCATTTCATTTCTATTGTACTTGGGACAACTTTTTGTCCTTTGGTTAAGTGAGTAACACAAATTTACTCTTTGTTCTGTTCCTCACCTCTTTTCTTGTGTTGTCCCATAAACATTTTTAAAATCAAATATAGAACAAGTTGTCTTGTTCTGCATTGTCCCTTGTTTTATAGCGAATAAGATTGCATAAAAAGGAGATAGATGCAAAAATCTTAAACATGAATTCACTATGGAGGTATCATCATTTGTAGGCTCTATTTAAGGAATTGATGTTTATCTATCTTTACATAACCTTCTTACATGAAAAACTCACATGAAAGATCTGTTACTTCACAAA
Organism: Echinosophora koreensis; assembly: GCA_035048595.1. NCBI lineage: Eukaryota > Viridiplantae > Streptophyta > Magnoliopsida > Fabales > Fabaceae > Echinosophora > Echinosophora koreensis. The sequence goes on from JAPCYP010000006.1 coordinate 145,215, forward strand.
CCACACATCGATTTTCTATCTTATATTGGTATCCTCAACACTACTGGGTACTAGTCAATGGACCAAACGATCAACGAGGTGAGGCTTTTCCGTTTTCTTTTTAAGATGGTTTTTCTTTGGAGAATGCTAACCAGTGCCCTTACATTGGTTAACGAACCAAGAATAGAAAATACATTGGAAGTTGTTGCATTTAAAATTTTAAAGAGTGGTATACTTACATTTTCAATGAGAATTTTATAATTTTGGAATTCTTAACCAGTACCCTAATTATTAGCATGACCTTTTTCTTTTAGGAACATCTTATAAAAGGAATGCATCGGTCACAAGAGAATTGTGACATTGAGGGCTTTAATATATATGTTCTTTATTGTTATGAGATTAATATAAGGATGGTCCGATGCATGAGGTTCTCATTCACGGAATGTAGGTGTATGCACACTTGATGTCTTAGAACATGATGGTGGTGAAGATGTAGAATGAGCAGCGGAGGTGATTTATGGAATAGGGGCCAAGGTCAAAGAAGAGGATGGAGGATGAAGTAGTGAAGTGGCCAAGATAAAAGTCGTGGTGGTGGAGATGATGAAAATGGTGCTTTGGCGGCCAGAGTGGTGCTTTGACTGTGCAAAGGCAAGCTGCTATACATTTAGATAAAGTTTGGTTTTGAGTGAATGGACGGGAGGGGAGGAATTTTTAAAAACTTTTATGTTTGATTCAACTTTTGGAGGGAGGGGAGGGGAGCAAAATCCCTCCTTAAGTGAGTTTTGGCTCTCCTCTAATAATGAGGGGATTTAGAGGGGAGGGGAGGGGATGGGAGGGATTTTAAAACATTTCACATGTATTTACTAAAATATTCCCACTTATCCATTTTAAAATAAATAATTATAAGGTTTAAAAGTAAATTTGCTTTCAAATCCCTCCCCTTCCCTCCTTAACCAAACCCCTCCCCTCCTCTCAACCAAAACAGAATATCTAATTAAAATCCCTCCCCTCTAATTAAAATCCCTCCACTCCCCTCCCCTCATTTGAAGAACAAAATTACTTGTAATCATAGGTAAATCATGCACCCTAATTTAAGAGGCTGTATTTTTTTTTTTTTTTTATAGAATAAAATAGTTTAGATTAGGGGGAAGACACGCCTCCTTGCAAGGTCAGGGAATACCACCAATCTAAGTGAGGATTTATAGTGAAATTTATATATTGTCTACCAACAGTGGATGTCTAGGAATCGAACCCAAGAATTTAAGAGATTGTATTGAAACAACATTGCTCATAATATAGAAATATCATTATTAAACTTCTAGAATCTCTTGTTAAATAACCTTCTTTTTTTTTTTTTGGTATCCCATCTTGTGTGTCACTTGTGAGTAGGGGTAGGGGTGGGAATAGGCTAGCCGAGCTAGGCCTTGATAAGGCTGGGTCTGGCCTGGGTTCCCATCAGAAGGCCTGAGTCTGGCCTATTAGTCTGATATAGGCCAATTTCTGAGGCCTGAGCCTGACCTAGCCTGAAAGCCTACTTAAAAGCTAACTTATCAATAAGACCTTTAAATATGTCTTCATCTATAAATAGGTCATAGTCCTTTACTTGTAAATAGGCTCGTAAGTTTCCAATTTCAAAGAAGTTGGTAGATATATAATAATAAATAGGTCACTAGACATTCACAAATAAAGGCAAGTAGGCTATTACATGACCAATAAGCCTTTACTTTTAAATATTTTGACTAATGTAAATGATATATTATAATATTATAATATATTATATTATATTATACATATATATATATATGTTTGTGTTAAATAGGCCGGCCTGGTAGGCCTAGTAGCTTTTTTTAAAGCCTTAGGACTGGCATCTTTAGCTATATAGGCTTTTTAAAAAGATTTGACCTGACCTTTTTTATTAAATAAGCTAGGCCGAGCTAGGCCCGTACGGTTTGACCTATTCTCACCCCTACTTCTGAGTCTCATACTCTTATGATCCTATCAGGGGTTGGGCAATTAGTAAGCAACCATAGAGAACCCCTTTACTTTGCTATGTTAATTGATGGTAACGAGCATAATTTCTACTCTGTATCACAATAAATTAGCATGAAATATTTTAAAGATATGTTTGGTGTATGAAATTGGAATTGTATTTAAAAATTTAATTCCAATTCTTATTTTGTCAAAAATATAATTGGTTCATAATCATAAATTCTATGTTTGGGTTGTACAAAGAATTAAGACAATAGAATTATAGGTCTAAATCCAATTTTCTCAAATTAGTGGTTGTGGCCGTGGCAACGATAATGCTAACAATGGTGATGGTGGGTGGTAGTGAAGGCAGTGGCAATAGTGGTGGAGCAATGGTGACAACAAGGATGGTGGTGGTAGCAGTAGCAATAGTGGTATCGATGGTACAATGGTGATGATAGTGGTAGTAGTGGTGAGACAATGATAGGCATGTTATATTGTGTCCCTATATATGCATCAAATGCAAAGCTAGCTGTGGAGTATAATTTCGTGGAATGTAGGTAATGATTATAATAGATTGAGTTTAATTTCTATACACTGTCAGTGTAAATATTTTTACACTGACAACCAATCAGAAATCACGAAATTGATGACGTTTAAGGTGGTTAGGATAAAAATCAAAGATTTGCAATGATGTGTCAATTTCTGATTGGTTGACAGTGTAAAAAAACTTTATACTGTCAGTGTATACCAATTAAATCCTAATAGATTTTATAGAAAAGAGAGAATAATGTGTATTTTCGTTGGAGATTTCCTAAAAAAGATCATCGTATTTTCTTTGAATCTTTATGAAAGATATTCGGTCCAACATATTGTAAGAATTGAAGAAGGTCTGGGCTAATTATTTTCTAATTTTATGGAATTATAGTTCTATTTCTTAAATAAAAATTAGAATTCTTAGACGGGCACCTAGTGACAGAGACATTAGATTTATGTGGTTGGAATAATCTCCTTTTTATTGTACACAACATAAGCTTCCTTCCTGTCGTTGTCATGTATCTGGAAGGATTAATCTATAGTAGTGTTAGAATGTTGGTATAGGAATAAACGTATCTCATGTTTGATACAAGTTTAAAAAATTATTCCCAGACATAAAAGATGTCCGAAAATAAACTTATTGAATAATAATAAAATTTGGGAAAATTCTATTCCATATATGAAATAGGAAAAGAAATATTTCTAATTTTCAGGAACGTAGTTTATGCAGAAATAAATGTCACACGCGCTTCATGTCATATCATCCTTGCAAATGGGAGGGGGTGGGCCATCAAATGTCATGGAGAAGAGTGTCCGAATGAGAGAGCTCTAAGGTTTCAGAGGAATTGGGTGTCTTCTCTACTCTGGCTTGAAAGTGGGATTGGATCAGTAGATGAATCTTCCTCTCCAACCCAAGTGAACTTATCACATGCGCTTCTTGTCATATCATCCTTGCAAATGGGAGGGGGTGGGCCCTCAAAGGACATGGAGAAGAGTGTCAGAGTGAGAAGCTCTAAGGTTTCAGAGGAATTGGGTGTCTCTTCTCTCTCTGGCTTGAAAGTGGGATTGGATCAGCAGATGAATCTTCCTCTCCAGCCCAAGTGAATGTTGGAATAGGTGGTTTCGACTCAAGAGGGGAGGAGTGAATTGAGTCTAAAAATTTCTTGGATTTTTTTTTTTTTAAAATATTTTCTTTAACAAAATTAATCAAGTAAACAAATATAAAATAAATAATTTAAAAGAGAATACTTGCACGAGGATTTTATCTTGGTTCAGCCACCAACCACCAGTGACCTATGTCCAGTCCCCACTCCACCTGTGGGATTTTCTTCCACTAACAAACAAGCTTATAAACTGGTGTTTGCAACATTTGTACAAAACAGAGCACTCTAACCACGCCTTTTGGGATACCTCATCCACCACGTGTAAAAGCCTCAAACTCTAGCACTCTCCCTCGCGCCTCCGGGATACCTCACCCGCGCTTCTGAGCCTAAAGTCACATACCAAAGGATGCACCACCCATTACAACAGAAGGATACCTCACCTTCTAACCAGAGGGATACCTCACCCTCAACCTAGGGATACCACACCCTTATTTCCGAGTTGACACAGAGTAGAGAAATTGAAACACTCTAACTAGTGCAAATAACACAAATTGAAGTCCTATGAGATTGATCAAAGAAAGTACTAGTGATGGCTCAAAATGATTTCAGAATTTTTGTTCAAAAGCTCTTTAATTTTAGTAATAATAATTTCATGCACCTCTCTATTTTTTTTGTAACAGGAAGATGGTAATATATATTCAAGATGGTTCAGAGCCACAAAGCAGACACGTTTTGTTTTGAAAAATATTAACGTTAAAGACTGAGGCAAAAAACGTGACTGTACAAGACTTGATATTTCCATTTAATGGCAATGTAACGTTGAAGAAAAAATGCCAGGATATTGATTTGCAATCAAGGCATATTTGTTTAAGAGAATTAATTCACATAAAAGCAATTAAAATCTCAACGTTACACAATATTAACACCATGGTCTGATATTTTGCTTTTCCATGCCAATTTAATTGTTATATATATAAAAAAATATATATTCATAAAGGCAAACTTGTAAGGCCAACGTGATTGAGCATGATCCATATTTATTTTCATTCAATGCAAAAAAAAAAAAAAAATCCCATTTAAAAACATTAATTCCTACAAAAGAAAACGTGACACATATTGGCTTTGAGCCATAAAAAAACTGATCGGAAAATCGATTTTAGTAAAAAGCCAATAGTATATGATTTGATCAAATCGATTAAATTGTTTATAAGTACTTATTAATTAAAATAGTTTAATAGAAATATTTTGCTTTTCATCATTAAAAACTTTGAGCCATAAAAGAACCTAATTAAATCAATCTCTTACAAAAGCATCTAAGACCTAATAATTTACCCATTTGATATTGTGGTCTTGATACTTGCATTCTTGATACTCTAAAATAATTTGAATTTTGCTTGTAGTACCTGCATGCTATAAGGAATATTCTTTTGCCTTTTATCAGCGTTTGCCATTTATCAAAATATATAAATGTGTAATTACATTCTCCCCTTTTTGATTATGACAAACCTTACATTCTTACCTAAGTAATGTAGTGTCAGAGTTATATGTGCAGCTATAGCGTGGGATAGATCTCTCCCTTTCTAAGACACATTACTCAAAAATTACATCAATGAAATCAGAAGGCATAAATTCAAATTATAAGGCAATGCAAATTTATTTAAGCATGCTCCCCTTAATGATTGAATTTTATGCAATTGTAAATTATAATTTCTTCTCTCCCTTTTGGCATGATCAAAAAAGGAAGCGCAATAGAGAAAAAAAATCAAAGGATTAAATTGCATTCATCAAAATATAATCTCAATAGGATTCAGTAACAATGATTTTTTTTTTTTTTGAGCCAAAAATTATATAGCATAGAGAAACAAATTATATACCATCTCAATAAGAGCCACAATATTGCTATTGCATTTTCATCAAAATATAATCAAGACAACTAATGTGCATTCAAATATGGCATATAATCAATTTCATTTTGCCCTTTTTATTTTATTCTCCCCCTGAACTTATTCCATTTTTTTTTTTGTCAAAGAGTTATTTCTCACAATTTCAATGTGCTAAAAAAGAATGAGTAGAGCATGTGACATGTATCAAACTCAGAAACATATTCAAATTAAAAGCAAATAATAGAATTTTAACCCATGAGATTAGTTATTTTTTTAAAAATATATATAATTATAGCTACAATCGACTTCAAGAGAGCACAATCAATGACATAATAATTTTCAATCAATTTCAATATATTATCAATCAATTGTTTTAAAAACAAATCAACAAATTTCATAAGTTTTCAAACAATTGTGAAAGCAGGTAGCTACTATTGCTACGCATATGATACAGCAAATCGATTTTTCAAGTAATGAATTTCATAATTGTTCAACCAATTGAATTTATAATAAATTCAAGTAATACGCAGTCCCAAAATAAAATCGAACTTCATAAGAATAAATTATCACGGACATATATCAACCAGGAAAATAATTAAGAAATACATGAACAATGTGCATTTAAATTAGAGTGCATTCAATTTCATAGAAAAATGAAGAGTAAATTACACTATTTAGAGAGAAATACCATAGGAGTAATTATACTCATGCAATTGTTCTTGCTAATTCCTTTTGGTGCCTGTCATGTATTTTTGACCAGTTATGTTTTTCAGGCACACCTACAATCACATAATTTATACTCGATTTCTTGGTACCCAAATTTTCTTGGGTCCTTTAGTGTTAGTCTCAACAAGTGTTTCCTTAGAAACCCATACTTTCTTATCAATTGCCTTTCTCATGTTACAAGTAGATGCAATATGCTCTTTTCTAACACAATAATAACATTTGACAAAAGGACTAACTGATTTATAAGTAGGCATAAAAGTTTTCTTCAAGAATAATTTTTCATGATCCTTAGGTTTATATCCTAAGCCAGCCTTGTCATATACACCCTTTTGATTACCCAAAAGAATATTTAAATTTTCTCTACCATTGGTGAATTTTGCAAGGCTGTTTTCCAGATCATTAATTTGTTTTTCATGCTTATGACATTTCTTGCATGCAGGATTTGTTTCAATACATCCAATTCTATAATTTTCTTGCTTTAGCTCTAGGCTTTCTTTGGTTAAGGTGATTACTTTATTTTGCAAAAAATTAACCATTTTCTTATATTTTTCTAATGCCTTAGCCAACCTCATTGAATCATTATGCAATTCAAGAAAAGCATCATGCAAGGAATCACATGAGCAATCAGATGATGGATTAGAGCTTACCTCATCATCACTTTCATGACCCGCCATGAGACACAAGTTCGCTTTCTCACTTTCTGAATCATACGATGAGTCCTTGTCATTTTCATCCCAAGCGATATACGCTCTCCTGGGCTTTCTTTCCTTCTTCTGGCATTTGGGGCACTCGTATTTGATGTGACCTTGTTTTCCGCACTCATAACATGTAGGTGCCAATGATGTGCTCTTTCGTTGATAGCCTTTCTTCTTCAAGAATTTCTTGAATTTTTTAATCATGAGTTCCATTTCTTCCTCTGAATTTTCCTCTTCATCAACATCATCATCTTCTTCACTTTCTTTCTCAATTTTTGAAGAGGAAGCCTTCAATACTAGGCTTTTATTTTTCTTGTCCTTCTCTTCATGTTCTGACAAGCGACTTAGTTCTAGTTCATGCTCTCGTAATTTGCCAAATAGTGTCGCCAAGTTCATTGTGGTGAGGTCTTTGGATTTAGCAATTGCCGTCACCTTCGACTGCCATCCCCTGCTCAAATAACATAGAACTTTATTAATTAAATCTTCATTATCAATGTTCTTACCCATACCAGCAAGCTGGTTCACAATGTGAGTGAAGCGTTTCTACATGTCTTGAATGGATTCTCCTTGCTTCATCATGAACAACTCGTATTCTCTTATCAGAGTGTTTGTCCGTGCGTGCTTGACTTCACTCGTCCCTTCATGAGTGACCTGAAGCGTATCCCACATTTCTTTGGCCGTCTTGCAATTAGAGACCCTGAAAAATTCTCCCCTACTCAAAGCAGATGTTAATATATTTTTAGCACTCAAATTAAATTGGACTTTCTTTTTCTCATCTTTAGTTTGTTCATCTCTAGGCTTAACAATAGATTTACCATCTACTTCTTTCATAGGAATAAAAGGTCCATTTTCAATGGCATCCCAAATATCTAAATCCAGTGCTTGAATAAAAATAATCATATGTTCTTTACAATAAGCATATTCTTCACCATTAAAGGGAGGGGGTCTGCCAAGGGAGGCTCCTTCCGGCAAGAAGTCATTCGAAGCCATTTCTCTTGAAGCTGCCAAGCTCTTTATGCAAGAGTCTAGCTCTGATGCCACTTGTTGGAATAGTGGTTTCGACTCAAGAGGGGAGGGGTGAATTGATTCTAAAAAATTTCTTGGATTTTTTAAAAAATATTTTCTTTAACAAAACTAATCAAGTAAACAAATATATAAATAAATAATTTAAAAGAGAAAGGAAGAGAATACTTGCACGAGGATTTTACCCTGATTCAGCCACCAACCACCAGTGGACCTACGTCCACTCCCCACTCCACCTGTGGGATTTTCTTCCACTAACAAACAAGCTTATAAACTGGTGTTTGCAACATTTGTACAAAACAGAGCACTCTAACCACGCCTTTTGGGATACCTCATCCACCACGTGTAAAAGCCTCAAACTCTAGCACTCTCCCTCGCGCCTCCGGGATACCTCACCCGCGCTTCTGAGCCTAAAGTCACATACCAAAGGATGCACCACCCATTACAACAGAAGGATACCTCACCTTCTAACCAGAGGGATACCTCACCCTCAACCTAGGGATACCACACCCTTATTTCCGAGTTGACACAGAGTAGAGAAATTGAAACACTCTAACTAGTGCAAATAACACAAATTGAAGTCCTATGAGATTGATCAAAGAAAGTACTAGTGATGGCTCAAAATGATTTCAGAATTTTTGTTCAAAAGCTCTTTAATTTTAGTAATAATAATTTCATGCACCTCTCTATTTTTTTTGTAACAGGAAGATGGTAATATATATTCAAGATGGTTCAGAGCCACAAAGCAGACACGTTTTGTTTTGAAAAATATTAACGTTAAAGACTGAGGCAAAAACGTGACTGTACAAGACTTGATATTTCCATTTAATGGCAATGTAACGTTGAAGAAAAAATGCCAGGATATTGATTTGCAATCAAGGCATATTTGTTTAAGAGAATTAATTCACATAAAAGCAATTAAAATCTCAACGTTACACAATATTAACACCATGGTCTGATATTTTGCTTTTCCATGCCAATTTAATTGTTATATATAAAAAAAATATATATTCATAAAGGCAAACTTGTAAGGCCAACGTGATTGAGCATGATCCATATTTATTTTCATTCAATGCAAAAAAAAAAAAAAAAATCCCATTTAAAAACATTAATTCCTACAAAAGAAACGTGACACATATTGGCTTTGAGCCATAAAAAAACTGATCGGAAAATCGATTTTAGTAAAAAGCCAATAGTATATGATTTGATCAAATCGATTAAATTGTTTATAAGTACTTATTAATTAAAATAGTTTAATAGAAATATTTTGCTTTTCATCATTAAAAACTTTGAGCCATAAAAGAACCTAATTAAATCAATCTCTTACAAAAAGCATCTAAGACCTAATAATTTACCCATTTGATATTGTGGTCTTGATACTTGCATTCTTGATACTCTAAAATAATTTGAATTTTGCTTGTAGTACCTGCATGCTATAAGGAATATTCTTTTGCCTTTTATCAGCGTTTGCCATTTATCAAAATATATAAATGTGTAATTACATTCTCCCCTTTTTGATTATGACAAACCTTACATTCTTACCTAAGTAATGTAGTGTCAGAGTTATATGTGCAGCTATAGCGTGGGATAGATCTCTCCCTTTCTAAGACACATTACTCAAAAATTACATCAATGAAATCAGAAGGCATAAATTCAAATTATAAGGCAATGCAAATTTATTTAAGCATGCTCCCCTTAATGATTGAATTTTATGCAATTGTAAATTATAATTTCTTCTCTCCCTTTTGGCATGATCAAAAAAAGGAAGCGCAATAGAGAAAAAAAATCAAAGGATTAAATTGCATTCATCAAAAATATAATCTCAATAGGATTCAGTAACAATGATTTTTTTTTTTTTGAGCCAAAAATTATATAGCATAGAGAAACAAATTATATACCATCTCAATAAGAGCCACAATATTGCTATTGCATTTTCATCAAAATATAATCAAGACAACTAATGTGCATTCAAATATGGCATATAATCAATTTCATTTTGCCCTTTTTATTTTATTCTCCCCCTGAACTTATTCCATTTTTTTTTGTCAAAGAGTTATTTCTCACAATTTCAATGTGCTAAAAAAGAATGAGTAGAGCATGTGACATGTATCAAACTCAGAAACATATTCAAATTAAAAGCAAATAATAGAATTTTAACCCATGAGATTAGTTATTTTTTTAAAAATATATATAATTATAGCTACAATCGACTTCAAGAGAGCACAATCAATGACATAATAATTTTCAATCAATTTCAATATATTATCAATCAATTGTTTTAAAAAACAAATCAACAAATTTCATAAGTTTTCAAACAATTGTGAAAGCAGGTAGCTACTATTGCTACGCATATGATACAGCAAATCGATTTTTCAAGTAATGAATTTCATAATTGTTCAACCAATTGAATTTATAATAAATTCAAGTAATACGCAGTCCCAAAATAAAAATCGAACTTCATAAGAATAAATTATCACGGACATATATCAACCAGGAAAATAATTAAGAAATACATGAACAATGTGCATTTAAATTAGAGTGCATTCAATTTCATAGAAAAATGAAGAGTAAATTACACTATTTAGAGAGAAATACCATAGGAGTAATTATACTCATGCAATTGTTCTTGCTAATTCCTTTTGGTGCCTGTCATGTATTTTTGACCAGTTATGTTTTTCAGGCACACCTACAATCACATAATTTATACTCGATTTCTTGGTACCCAAATTTTCTTGGGTCCTTTAGTGTTAGTCTCAACAAGTGTTTCCTTAGAAACCCATACTTTCTTATCAATTGCCTTTCTCATGTTACAAGTAGATGCAATATGCTCTTTTCTAACACAATAATAACATTTGACAAAAGGACTAACTGATTTATAAGTAGGCATAAAAGTTTTCTTCAAGAATAATTTTTCATGATCCTTAGGTTTATATCCTAAGCCAGCCTTGTCATATACACCCTTTTGATTACCCAAAAGAATATTTAAATTTTCTCTACCATTGGTGAATTTTGCAAGGCTGTTTTCCAGATCATTAATTTGTTTTTCATGCTTATGACATTTCTTGCATGCAGGATTTGTTTCAATACATCCAATTCTATAATTTTCTTGCTTTAGCTCTAGGCTTTCTTTGGTTAAGGCGATTACTTTATTTTGCAAAAAATTAACCATTTTCTTATATTTTTCTAATGCCTTAGCCAACCTCATTGAATCATTATGCAATTCAAGAAAAGCATCATGCAAGGAATCACATGAGCAATCAGATGATGGATTAGAGCTTACCTCATCATCACTTTCATGACCCGCCATGAGACACAAGTTCGCTTTCTCACTTTCTGAATCATACGATGAGTCCTTGTCATTTTCATCCCAAGCGATATACGCTCTCCTGGGCTTTCTTTCCTTCTTCTGGCATTTGGGGCACTCGTATTTGATGTGACCTTGTTTTCCGCACTCATAACATGTAGGTGCCAATGATGTGCTCTTTCGTTGATAGCCTTTCTTCTTCAAGAATTTCTTGAATTTTTTAATCATGAGTTCCATTTCTTCCTCTGAATTTTCCTCTTCATCAACATCATCATCTTCTTCACTTTCTTTCTCAATTTTTGAAGAGGAAGCCTTCAATACTAGGCTTTTATTTTTCTTGTCCTTCTCTTCATGTTCTGACAAGCGACTTAGTTCTAGTTCATGCTCTCGTAATTTGCCAAATAGTGTCGCCAAGTTCATTGTGGTGAGGTCTTTGGATTTAGCAATTGCCGTCACCTTCGACTGCCATCCCCTGCTCAAATAACATAGAACTTTATTAATTAAATCTTCATTATCAATGTTCTTACCCATACCAGCAAGCTGGTTCACAATGTGAGTGAAGCGTTTCTACATGTCTTGAATGGATTCTCCTTGCTTCATCATGAACAACTCGTATTCTCTTATCAGAGTGTTTGTCCGTGCGTGCTTGACTTCACTCGTCCCTTCATGAGTGACCTGAAGCGTATCCCACATTTCTTTGGCCGTCTTGCAATTAGAGACCCTGAAAAATTCTCCCCTACTCAAAGCAGATGTTAATATATTTTTAGCACTCAAATTAAATTGGACTTTCTTTTTCTCATCTTTAGTTTGTTCATCTCTAGGCTTAACAATAGATTTACCATCTACTTCTTTCATAGGAATAAAAGGTCCATTTTCAATGGCATCCCAAATATCTAAATCCAGTGCTTGAATAAAAATAATCATATGTTCTTTACAATAAGCATATTCTTCACCATTAAAGGGAGGGGGTCTGCCAAGGGAGGCTCCTTCCGGCAAGAAGTCATTCGAAGCCATTTCTCTTGAAGCTGCCAAGCTCTTTATGCAAGAGTCTAGCTCTGATGCCACTTGTTGGAATAGTGGTTTCGACTCAAGAGGGGAGGGGTGAATTGATTCTAAAAATTTCTTGGATTTTTTTAAAAAATATTTTCTTTAACAAAACTAATCAAGTAAACAAATATATAAATAAATAATTTAAAAGAGAAAGGAAGAGAATACTTGCACGAGGATTTTACCCTGATTCAGCCACCAACCACCAGTGACCTACGTCCACTCGCCACTCCACCGGTGGGATTTTCTTCCACTAACAAACAAGCTTATAAACTGGTGCTTGCAATCTTTGTACAAAACAGAGCACTCTAACCACGCCTCTTGGCATATCTCACCCACCATGTGTAAGACCATCAAACTCTAGCACTCTCCCTCGCTTCTCCGGGATACCTCACCCGCTTTTCTGAGCCTAAAGTCACACACCAAAGGATGCACCACCCTTTACAACAGAAGGATACCTCACCTTCTAACCAAAGAGATACCTCACCCTCAACCTAGGGATACCACACCCTTCAACTAATTGAATTTATAATAAATTGAATTTGATTCACTAGGTATTAACACCATGGTCTGATATTTTGCTTTTCCATGCCAATTTAATTGCTATATAAAAAAATATATATTCATAAAGGCAAACTTGTAAGGCCAACGTGATTGAGCATGATCCATATTTATTTTCATTCAATGCAAAAAAAAAATAAAATCCCATTTAAAAGCATTAATTCCTATAAAAGAAACGTGACACATATTGGCTTTGAGCCAAAAAAAAATAAAAAATTTGATCGGAAAATCGATTTTAGTAAAAAGCCAATAGTATATGATTTGATCAAATCGGTTTTGGGTGTCTTCTCTTCTCTGGCTTGAAAGTGGGATTGGATCAGCATATGAATCTTTCTCTCCTGCCCAAGTGAACTTGTCACCTGCGCTTCCTGTCATATCATCCTTGTAAATGGGAGGAGGTGGGCCCTCAAAGGTCATGGAGAAGAGTATCAGAGTGAGAGAGCTCTAAGGTTTCAGAGGAATTGGGTGTCTTCTCTTCTCTGGCTTGAGAGCCCATTTGTTATTGCTTATTTTGTTTAAAAAAATATTTTTTTAACCATAAAATGATTTTTTTTTATGTTTTTAGTGTGTTTGTTTTTGCTTCTGAAAATAATCAGAAGCAGAAAAAAAATCATTTTGGGGTTAAAATGAAAAGCAACTTTGAGTTGCTTCTGGAAAAAAAATCAGTTTTTATAACTATCTACATTAAAAATTGTTTTTTTATGATTGTAAACAAACACAAATCTGCTTTTGCTTTTTTTAAAATCTCTAAAAATAATCACTAAATTATTTGTAACAAAATCAATTATTTTTTAATTTTAAACAAACGGGCCCTGAATGTTGGATTGGCTCATCAGATGAATCTTCCTCTCCAGCCCAAGTGAACTTGTCACCTGCACTTCCTGTCATATCATCCTTGCAAATGGGAGGGGGTGGGCCCTCAAAGGTCATGGAGAAGAGTGTCAGAGTGAGAGAGCTCTAAGGTTTCAGAGGAATTGGGTGTCTTCTCTTCTCTGGCTTGAAAGTGGGATTGGATCAGCAGATGAATCTTCCTCTCCAGCCCAAGTGAACTTGTCACCTGCGCTTCCTGCCATATCATCCTTGCAAATGGGAGGGGGTGGGCCCCAAAGGCCATGGAGAAGAGTGTCAGAGTGAGAGAGCTCTCAGGTTTCAGATGAATTGGGTGTCTTCTTTTCTCTGGCTTGAAAGTGGGATTGGATCAACAGATGAATCTTCCTCTCCAGCCCAAGTGAACTTGTCACATGCGCTTCCAGTTATATCATCCTTGCAAATGGGAGGGGTGGGCCCTCAAAGGTCATGGAGAAGAGTGTCAGAGTGAGAGAGCTCTAGAGTTTCAGAGGAATTGGGTGTCTTCTCTTCTCTGGCTTGAAAGTGGGATTGAATCAGCAAATGAATCTTCCTCTCCAGCCCAAGTGAACTTGTCACTTGCGCTTCCTGTCATATCATCCTTGCAAATGGGAGGGGGTGGGCCCTCAAAGGTCATGGAGAAGAGTGTCAGAGTGAGAAAGCTCTAAGGTTTCACAGGAATTGGGTGTCTTCTTCTTTCTCTGGCTTGAAAGTGGGATTGGATCAGCAGATGAATCTTCCTCTCCAGCCCAAGTGAACTTGTCACCTGCGTTTCCTGTCATATCATCCTTGCAAATGGGAGGGGGTAGGACCTCAAAGGTCATGGAGAAGAGTGTCAGAGTGAGAGAGCTTTAAGGTTTAGAGGAATTGGGTGTCTTCTCTTCTCTGGCTTGAAAGTGGGATTGGACCAGCAGATGAATCTTCCTATCCAACCCAAGTGAACTTGTCACCTGCGCTTCTTGTCATATTATCCTTGGAAATGGGAGGGGGTGGGTCCTCAAAGGCCATGGAGAAGAGTGTCAGAGTGAGAGAGCTCTAAGGTTTCAGAGGAATTTGGTGTCTTCTCTTCTCTGGCTTGAAAGTGGGATTGGATCAGCAGATGAATCTTCCTCTCCAACCCAAGTGAACTTGTCACCTGCGCTTCCTGTCATATCATCTTGCAAATGGGAGGGGGTGGGTCCTCAAAGGCCATGGAGAATAGTGTCAGAGTGAGAGAGCTCTAAGGTTGCATAGGAATTGGGTGTCTTCTGTTCTCTGGCTTGAAAGTGGGATTGGATCAGCTGATGAATCTTCCTCTCCAGCCCAAGTGAGCTTGTCACATGCGCTTCCAGGTAAATCATCCTTGCAAATTGGAGGGGGTGGGCCCTCAAAGGTCATGGAGAAGAGTGTCAGAGTGAGAGAGCTTTAGGGTTTCAGAGGAATTGGGTGACTTCTCTTCTCTGGCTTGAAAGTTGGATTGTATCAGCAGATGAATCTTCCTCTCCAGCCCAAGTGAAACTTGTCACATGCGCTTCTTGTCATATCAATCCTTGCAAATGGGAGGGGGTAGGACCTCAAAGGTCATGGAGAAAGAGTGTCAGAGTGAGATAGCTTTAAGGTTTCAGAGCAATTGGGTGTCTTCTTCTCTGGCTTGAAAGTGGGATTGGATCAGCAGATGAATCTTCCTCTCCAAACCCAAGTGAACTTGTCACCTGCACTTCCTGTCATATCATCTTGCAAATGGAGGGGGGTGGGTCCTCAAAGGCCATGGAGAATAGTGTCAGAGTGAGAGAGCACTAAGGTTGCATAGGAATTAGGTGTCTTCTGTTCTCTGGCTTGAAAGTGGGATTGGATCAACTGATTAATCTTCCTCTCCAGCCCAAGTGAACTTGTCACATGCGCTTCCAGGTAAATCATCCTTGCAAATTGGAGGGGGTGGGCCCTCAAAGGTCATGGAGAAGAGTGTCAGAGTGATAGAGCTTTAGGGTTTCAGAGGAATTGGGTGACTTCTCTTCTCTGGCTTGAATGTGGGATTGGATCAGCAGATGAATCTTCCTCTCCAGCCAAAGTGAACTTGTCACCTGCGCTTCCTGTCATATCATCCTTGCAAATGGGAGGGGGTGGGCCCTCAAAAGGTCATGGAGAAGAGTGTCAGAGTGAGAGAGCTCTAAGGTTTCAGAGGAATTGGGTGTCTTCTCTTCTCTGGCTTGAATGTGAGATTGGATCAGTAGATAAATCTCCTTTTCCGATCCAAGTGAACTTGTGAGGCCCACGTACTAGGAGTAGTAGGTCTATCCAGCCCAGCTGAAATGTGGAGATGAGGCAGCCCCAATAATGCTTTCATTTAATTTAATTAATTAAATAATAATTGATTTTTTATTTACGGTGATTGGAATTCGGTATCAGAGGACAGGAGAGGAGGGAGCTGTGATCCATCGTAATACAAACCTATTTTCAGTCACGGTCCGTTTCTCTTCTTCTTCTTCCTTTTTTTCTGCCAAATTAATTACTTCTAATTAACTCTATCAGTTTCAGTTCTTTCTTAAGATTAGGTTGTTGAGTTGAGATGAAGTGAATAGTTAGTTAGTTGATTGATTGATTTCAGAATAAGAATGCCGAAGAGGACAACTCATACATACTCGAGCGAGGATGCAGCTCCCGAAGGTCCAAACTCCGATCTCTTTGTTTATTACTGCAAGCACTGCGGATCCCATGTCCTCATTACTGGTTGGTTCCTTCCTCTCTCTCTCTCTCTCTCTCTCTCTCTCTCTCTCTCTCTTTCACTTTACTTTTTAATAATTTCAGTTATCTATCTATCTATCTCTTTTCCTGTGTTGTACAAAAAAAGATACCCAGTTGCAGAAGATGCCCAAAAGAAAAGACCGACAAAGCTTACGTATTGGACAAGACCAAGCATCTAGCCAGATTCAACATTCACGAGGCTGGAAAAGTTCTCTTAAAACGGTACTCTACTCCTTCCTTCCTCTTTACTTACCAAAATACAATCATCTCATTTCTTGTCTTGTCTCTCAACAACAGAGGCGAAGGCAAACTGGAGAAACAATTCCGCATGAACTGTATGGGCTGTGGCCTCTTCGTTTGCTATCGTGCTGACCAAGATTTGGAATCTTCCTCTTTCATTTATGTCATTGATGGTGCTCTCAGCACTGTAGCTGCTGAAACCAACCCACAGGATGCACCAGTTCCACCTTGTATATCCCAGCTTGAAGGAGGACTTGTTCAAGTTGCTATAGAAGTCGAAGATCGTGCACAACGTTCTGCAATTACCAGTAACCTTTCTCTTTCTTCTCTTTCCTCTTCATAACTTCAACAATACCATTCTCTGGCTCACTTTGTTAGCACTCCTGGTTGAGATAACCTCATACATATTTTTTGAAAGTTATAATAACTATAACTAGTTGGTGTGCATGCGCCAAGCATGTTTTCAGGTCACTATTCAAATATAGTGAAATATTATGGTTGTTAAGTGAAGACAGAAAGTGGGGTGTATATGCCCAAGTCCCACTTTGGTAAAGAATGGGTTGAGTGAGGAGTATACAGGTGAGGAAACTCAGAGACTAATTGCCTTCAGTTTTTGGGTCAAGATGTGTCACATCCACTATTGTTGTTTCTCTCTTAGCCTGTTGATGCAGATTCCCCTGTCCAACAATTACCATCAAAGTTGATGGTTCAACTAGGCCGAGTATTTAGAGACGGTGGTTGGTGCTCAAGTTTTGCCCTAACCCATGTCGTGGAGCGCACAACCTTAGTTCTAGGTTGGTAACCTCGTGAAAACTTGGAATAGCTTCCACTTGAGGTGGAGCATACTAATGTTGAGAGGATGTTGGAAATTCAACTGTAAGTGTTGGAAGCCTCACATTGGTAAAAAATAGGTTAAGTGAAGAGTATAAAAGTGGGAAGACCCATAGATTCATTGTCTTAAGGTTTTGGGTCAAGATGTGATGTTATGTCCAATATTATGGTTTTTCGCTCAGCTTATTCTTGGAGAGCTCCCCGACTTTTGGGCTCTACCTATGGTCCAACAAGTGTTATCAGAGCCGATGGCTTGACCGAGTCAAGTATTTGGAGATGGTGGTTGGTGCTCAGGTTTGATCCTAATCCATGTTGTGGAGCACATTGGCAAGACTCAGGTCTTGGTTTGGTTGGTAACCCCGTGAAAACTTGGAATAGCTTTCACCTGAGGAAGAGTATACTAGTGTTGAGACTTGAGACTCACACTTCAGGGGGAGAATGTTGGAAATTAAATGAATATTGGAGTCCCACATTGATAAAGAATGTGTTAAGTGAATAATACATAAGTGGTAAGACCATAGACTCGTTGCCTTAAGGTTTCAGGTCAAGATGTGGTGTCAGATCCACTATTATGGTTTTTCTCTTAGCCTATTGATGGTGATCTCCCTGGCTTTTAGGCTCCTCCTATGGTCCAATCTTTAGTTGTCTAAAACTATGTTAATTTGATAATTGATAGTTTGATTACATTTATAATTGTTCATTTTTATTAGTTTCTTCAACTAACACACAAGTGATGGAAGATATCATTAGGAACTTTCGGGACAAAAGTTCAAATCGAAAACTGGCCAGAATTCTGTTTATTTGGTATGGAATTTGGATAACTAATTTCTAATAATACTATTAAAAGGTTGTTTTTCCTGTTATATAGTTTTGAATCACAAATCCTTTGTTTCAATTGCCATTATTTCGTTCCGAAATTTATGATACTGCTAATTTGGCATGCCTTGCATATGATATGCTTACAACCATAGCAAATGCCATGGGTTTGCATATTTCTCTATTTGCAATACACATTCACGCTGGAAGCCTGGAACTCAAGAAATGACATCAATTCAAATATTATTTAAGATTGAGTACATCTTTAGAATTGTGTTATCAGTAAAGACTTCACTGTCCATGTGTTACAATGGTTTCACTGTTTAAGAGTCTGAATTGAGAAGGGAGAAAGGAAAGTGAGAGAAAAAATTTGAAAGATATGATGGGGTAAAATGTAAAAGGTAGAAGGAAACGATGAATGATACGGTTGAAAGGTTGTCTTCTCGTGCCTATATTTCGTGATCACTTTTTTAATGACAACATTAGAACATAGAGTTGCAACTTTGTCTACATAATGGCAAGCATACACGATACATCAACTATTTGTCCGTAAGGCTTATATTTGGACTGGAAATGCCTTACAACATTCTTAATAACACCATGATGGATCTGGAGAATTGAATTTATATTTGATTTCTGTGTCAGGAGTAAATGCTGATGATGTCCGGGTCACTGTAGCTGCTCCTGCTGCCCGCGGAGAAGCTAACAACGAACTTTTGGAATTTATGGGAAAAGTATATTTCTTCCCTCTTTGTTTCTCCTTTTGTAGGGAGTGGGCTTTGTGACTTGAAATTAATGGTCATGGGGATCTAGTAAAAACTAAAAAACAGCCTCTCTTAAGCTTTTTTGTGTTTGTCATTTTGTATCTTGGATCCCTCTTTTCTCTCTGGTCAAAGATAGTAATGCGCTAGCAACTTAAGACTACACTTTTTTGACATAGGTTTTGGGTTTGAGATTGAGTCAGATGACACTTCAGAGAGGATGGAATAACAAGTCAAAGCTTCTTGTGGTGAGTTACATTAGTGTCATATATACCTTCAAATTAAGCATCTACATTAGTATGAATTTGTATTTGGAAATAACTCCTCTAAAGTTAGATTATTTCTAAAATGAGAAAGTAAGGGTGTATTCACCATATTTTAATCTAAAGTGAGTTGTGATTCTAACTCATTAAAATATAGTGATGATACACTTTCACTTACTTGCATTAGATACAAACTCATGTTAGAGGAGTTTTGTCCTTTGTATTTGGGTATCTTGTGTTCTTTGTAAATAATGCTGATTCTCAAGAATTACATTAATGCCAGTGGTTACCGAACAAAATTTGTTATAGTTCCCTCTTGTAAGATGTTGACCCATTTTGTGCATCTGGTGATCGTTTTAGGTGGAGGATTTGACTGCTAGACAAGTATATGAGAAACTTTTGGAGGCGGTGCAACCTTGATGCCTTTTTCTTTTTTTGCTTTATTATGCTTGGGGTCTGGCACATAATGGTTCTTGTGCATTTACTATGGTAATCCAGGTTGAATCTCTCTTTTCTGCAAAACAAAGTTTGGGGTTTTAATTTCCAGGTTTCTTTTTAATTTATTTTTACCTCGAAACACACAGGGTCATTGGCCCATTGCTCGTAAGCGTACCCTGGACGTTATATAGGATATAGGATTCTGGAATAGATTAAACTCATTCTATTACCATTGACTAATTAGTAGTCGAGTGCTTGAACAAAAATAAAATGTAAATGAACCTGAAAAACTGTCAACCTATATTGCAATTGAAAAGCAGCACATCGTTGGATGGTGGATTAACATCAACTTAGCCGTTAGTGAATAAAGTGCCAACATCATTCTTTGCTATATATTTATTTATATTTGTACAATTGTTTAGTTATGGTGGATCTTGATCCAATACATGAAAGGCAATCAATCAGCAGCCTTGCTCCAAATTACCTGGAATATAGTAAAACAAGAAATCATCGAAGCATATATCTAAATGATGGTAAAAGCGATCCTCTCCTCCCCGTTGCGTTCTCAGATAACCTCACTTTCCATGTATATTTTCTTGCAACATACATGATCTGTTAACTTATGAATATTTATTAACTACTGAATTTGATTTATTATACTGGGATAAAACATAAGATTTATTAGAATACATTTGTTGATAAAATAGTAGAAGTTAGCCGAAGACGTGTTAGAGAACAGAGATGGATGACACAGTAGAGTAGCAGTAGCACATTGGTGGAATGGTTTAATTAAGGGGGAAATAGTAAAATTAGGTGTTGAAGTAGTAGTAAGTAGGGGTGGCAAAGCGGCCCAACCCGCCCCGACCCGCCATGAGCCCACCATCAAGTGGGGCGGGACGGGTTGACCCGCCATTTGGAGATGGGTTGAGCATCCCAACCCATCCCGTTTTTTGGTGGGTTGGCGGGTTGACCCACCAATGAGTGAAGTGTAATAAAATGGGGTTGCGGGTCGGCGGGTTGACCCATTAAAAAATATACAATTAATTTTTTTTGAAAGAAAAAATATACAATTATAAAAATAAAATAAAATAAAAATGCTAGATAAATAAACAATACAATAATAATGTATCTTTAAATCGGTAATATCACTTTTGCAACATCAAATATTTAATATGAATCATATTAGGATAAAAAATTAGAAAAGCTATAAAGGCAAAAAAAATTTTTGAAAGGCAAACGGGTTGGCCACCTGTCTCGACCCGCGTTTAACCCATATTTTCGGTGGGTTGGGTGGGGCGGGTCAAAGTGGGTTGGTGGGTTAGGGATCTCAACCCAACCCGTCAAAAAAGGTGGGTTAAACGGGCCAACCCGATGGTTCCAACCCACTTTACCACCCCTAGTAGTAAGTACCTATAACCCATTATTGTTGTTATTATTATTATTGTTAGGGTGACGATATAAATAGAATTATGTTTGTTGAACATATATTTGTTTTATTGTGGTATTATCGAAATGCAGATATACAAAGATAATCAAAGCAAGTGAGAAATATCATATGTGATATCTAAATTTTGTGTTAAAATCACACAAACTCATAAATAAATAAAATAATAATGTCAAGGGTGAGGGAAATGGGATGGTGACATGAAATGAAAGCACAAAAAAAAATATGAGAAGAGCAAGTTAATTGGAGAGCCGTTGAATTGTAATCCACGTGTTTAGAGTGAGAAGACAAAGTATAGATATTCAATCTAAAACATCGTCGGTAACATTACATCATTAACACGCTCTCTGTCTCTCTAGTTGTTTGTCTGCCTGCAGAGGAACTGAGGAAGGAGTAGTGAGAGTGTATCTCCATCCATCATATTTATGGATTCTTATACTATGCGTGCCTTGCACTGCGCTTCTTGTCCCCGGTTCCAGATCCATCCTTCTCCGAAGCGGCGGAATTCCATATTCAGATTCCCCCAATCCCCTCTTCGCTTTCGCCCTCTCCATCTCCATATCCACGCTGTCTCCTCTTCCTCCACCGACACTCAAACGATGACAAGTAGTAAGGTCGACAAAGTTCGGTTGCATGTTCGATTAGATCACCAAGTTCGATTTGGTGACCATGTCGTGATTCTAGGATCAACCAAAGAATTAGGGTCCTGGAAGAATCGTGTTCCCTTGAATTGGACTCCGGATGGATGGGTATGCGACTTGGAGCTCGACCAGAGTGGTGAGGAGATTATTGAGTTTAAATTTGTGATTGTGGGGAAGGATGGCAGCTTAGTTTGGGAAGGTGGAGATAACAGGGTCTTGAAGTTGCCCGGGCCCGGCAATTATGGGATAGTTGCTACTTGGAGCGCAACACACCACAACATGGGCCTTCTGCCTTTGGATTTGGAATTGGATCATCAGCAGCCCGATGCTGTTCCTCTTCCTACTGCTGAGACTAATAATGAGCCTAGTCCTTTCGTAGGACAGTGGCAAGGTAAATCCGTTTCTTTCATGCAATCCAAGGACGACCGTAGCAGTCATGAAACACACAGGAAATGGGACACTTCTGGCCTTCAAGGCTTGCCTCTCAAATTGGTCCAAGATGATCAAAACGCTAGGAATTGGTGGAGAAAGCTTGACATTGTACGTGATATTATAACCCAAAGTTTGCAAGGGGAACATCCATTGGAGGCTCTCATATACTCTGCTATATATCTCAAGGTCTTCTTCTCTCTTTCTTCTCTTCATATTCATATTCATTCTTTTAATCTCTCTCACATCATCTTATCTTATGCAGTGGATCAACACTGGCCAAATACCTTGTTTCGAAGATGGAGGTCATCACCGCCCAAACAGGCATGCTGAGATCTCAAGGCTTATATTTCGTGAATTAGAGCGACATACCAGCCGCAACGATATATCACCCCAGGTCATTTATTCTTTTTTGTTTCCTTCAACTATAGAATTGTCCTATCTGTTGGTGTGTTAGTGATGTGCTTAAGTATGTATAACTAAGTCCATTTAAATGTCTGATCTACATTACATGTAAATTGTCCGACAAGTGGAAATTTCCAACAGTGTTGTTAATGCAATCTTTATTTTCAATTTATGTCTTCCTATCTAATAAAGTTTATGCCTTGCTTCTTTCATCGACTTACAGGAAGTTCTAGTCATTCGTAAGATTCATCCGTGTTTGCCATCTTTCAAGGCAGAATTCACTGCATCTGTTCCTCTGACTCGAATTAGAGACATTGCTCATCGAAATGACATCCCTCATGACCTCAAGGTAGTTTTTCCCAAAGTACTTCAAGTATGGAATCTCATTCTACTTCAATGTTAATAATAGTCAACTGTTTTGCATTGTTTATTTTCCAGTTGCAAATTAAGCATACAATACAAAACAAGCTTCATCGAAATGCTGGTCCAGAAGATTTGGTTGCTACAGAAGCTATGCTTGCCAAAATCACGAAGAACCCTGGAGAATATAGTGAAGCATTTGTGGAGCAGTTCAAGATATTTCATCAAGAACTCAAAGACTTCTTTAATGCTGGCAGGTTTGACACGAATATCATAAACCTGACTCATCATCACTCGTAATCATACGTATTTCTTATTCAGATCAAAACCACTTATTATGATATATGTTATTTGAATTTTATTGAAGTGTTGTGTTGTTTTCTCTTGAAAACTTTCTACATGATCACAGCCCCATCATTTAAATACACAATTAGTCCGTGAATCAATGAACTGATCATGAAACTTAATGCATTCGTTAACAAGAAAATTTGCATTTTGAAGCAATCATATATTTTCTAAAGTCAGAAAATCAACATGCTGGGATGGCTCTGATAAAAAGGGTGGCCCAGTGCATGCATCCCCACCATCTTGGGGTCTGGGGTGGGGAGTGTCATATGCACACTTGTTTGTGGAGAGGCTCTTTCCACAATGAGAACTCGTGGGTTGCGACCACTAGCTGGGAAATGAATTGCCAACCTGGAGTACACTTCGAGTGAACAAAGTATACTAAATCTTAAGGAGATATTGAAATCCTTTGGACCTGTAATTAACTTATTATTGGTTGGGAAATCATAATTGTGATGATTTTGCTTGTCTTTGTCATGTTGCAGTCTTGCAGAACAGTTAGAATCAATATCTGAATCTATGGACGAACATGGCATTTCAGCACTTAATTTGTTCTTGGAGTGCAAAAAGGTGGATTTTCTTTTTCTGATTTTCTTGCCTTTTTATTTCTTGATCTGGTCTCAGGGTTTGATACTGGAGTATGCTACTTATGGACTAAGATTTAGGAGTTGAAATTGATTATATATAAATAATCTGATCAGTCTCTTATGGTGCTTCACTGCTTCTACTTTAAGGTTTAATTTATGTTTGTACTTTTTCCTCCAAAAATCCTCTTAATCCATATCCTTCTGCTGGTCATTGTCCTTCTGCTATGTTCATTGAGACACATTTAAAGTAGTGCTGCACATATGATTATGAACCTTACAGTGTTCTACATTCATTTTGAGTGATGGATAAACTTAAAGGAAAATGGCCGGAGGAAAAAGGGGAAAATATAGAAATTTTGGATCCTTCATTATTGTTTGGTGGGCAGATACTGAGCATGTGAAGTCGACTATCTATATTATCCTATTGTTCTCTTTTGCTTCCTCAACTAAGCCATAATTACAAAACAAAACATGTCTTTGCAAATTAGCATCTAATAAAGGATGCTAACTTGATATCTTCTATGATGCATAATTCTCTAACCATTCTCTCTCTCTCCTCCTTTTGTCCAAATAGTTCTCAACAAATTATAGATATGGCATCAGAATAGTTTCTGAATAATTTATGCTCATCAGATTGGGCATGAAGGTGAAATATTGTGGTTTCTCAAGTTATTGCTAAGAACTCTAGCCTCTCCTTTCTTTCTGGGAATAAGTATTGTTGATCCTATCATTTGATTTTGTATTTCTCCAGATTATGGATGCTGCAGCAGAATCGACTGCTGATGCAGAAGAACAAGGAATTAAATTTTTATTTAAAACCATGGAATCTTTGAATTCTTTGAGAGAAATTATTGTAAAAGGTCTTGAAAGTGGCCTCAGGAATGATGCTCCAGATTCTGCAATAGCCATGCGTCAAAAGGTGACACTAATATTATTCAATTATTTAGCGAAAGCTTGAGCCTGGATAGCTATTTAAAGAATGCTGGAACATCTTTTGATTCTTTTTTTTTTTTTTTTGAGGTACAGTGGCGCCTGTGTGAGATTGGGCTTGAGGATTACTCATTCGTTCTTTTAAGCAGGTTCTTGGCATAACTTTTTTTTCCTAATTTACAGTTTGAACAATTGTCTGATGCTGAACAAGATTTGTGAAATATATGAAAGGCACGTCACCCTGGAAAAGGGATGCAGTACTTGTTAGCTAGTCAGACAATACTAAATATTCATACTTACTCTAATCATATGAAGATAGATGTTATTAGACCTTGAATTTATTTAAAGAATTCTATCAATACTTTAGAAGGGCAGGAGTATATGAAATTTCATATCAAATTTAATAATCGCAGATGATAGGGATGTAGTGAAGTTAAGCTTCCTAGATGCCCATTGATAGGATGTAGTAAGCTTGAATCATGTAAAACTTGTTCCATGGAGATATAGAACTGTTCCAGCTACATGCTTCTTGTAATAACAAGACCTTTATCTTGGTATCAGATTAACTTTTGAACCCATATGAATAGATTTTTCAACGTGGTTGAAGTAATGGGAGGTGCTCGTTGGCTGGCTGCAAATGTGCAGTCAAAAAATGTAAACTCATGGAATGATCCACTTGGAGCCCTTTTTATTGGCGTCCACCAGCTAAATTTATCTAGTTGGAAGCCAGAAGAATGCAGTGCTATTGAAAATGAGCTCATTGCCTGGAGTAAAAGAGGCCTTTCTGAAATGGAAGGTAGCTTTCTTACATCTTTGCACGAATTGTGTGTTGTTAAATCATTGTAGACAGTGCTGGCTACTTTTTCATTTTAAATGTACTCCCCTCTTTCTTTCCAGGAAATGAAGATGGCAAGACGATCTGGACTTTGAGACTAAAAGCTACTCTGGATAGAACGAAAAGGCTAACAGATGAATATACTGAAGAACTCCTTAAGATATTCCCTCAAAAAGTCCAGGTTAATGAACAGTATTATTATTTTGTTGGAGGCCTGATTTTTTAATGCACAATGCTAAAAATTACTAAACCAATATAACATATAGAGAAGCCCAAATACAACCAAGACCAGGGAATACAAAAATTCCCTAGACTGACAACATAAAATTAAATAAACACTTTGCTATTTCTAATAACCCTAAATAATTGTGGCTTATAATAAAGAAGACAGTATATGAGGAATTATTTCTCATTGATGGTAATTCTGATTTACATACAGCCTTTATAGACAAAAGAAAGGTACAAAGAAAAGGAAAAAATCTTCCTAATAAAACAGTAATAAAGATTCCTACCTAATAAGTGTGATTTGCAAATCACTCACTATCTTAAACAGATACAGCATTTAATACATAATTATACAGATATTAGGGGATCCTACATAATTAGAGAATCAGGATGATTCTCAGAGATCTTTCAATACTCCCTCTCAAGCTGGCATGAATATGTCATTCATGGCAAGCTTGCTGACCAGGTTCTCAAATTGTCTTTTAGGAAGACCTTTGGTGAGAACATCTGCTACTTGACTTGTGCTGGGTATGTAAGACATGCATATCACGCCACTATTAATTTTTTCCTTGATGAAATGCTTGTCCACTTCTACATGCTTTGTTCTGTCGTGTAGAACTGGATTGTGAGCTATGGAAATAGCTGCCTTATTATCACAGTAGACTTTGATAGGTGTTGGAGTAGAGACCTTTAGTTCTTCTATGAGTTGTTTGACCCATAATACCTCATAGAAACCATGTGCAACAGAACGAAACTCAGCCTCTGCACTACTCCTAGCTACCACACTTTGTTTTTTGCTCCTCCAAGTAACCAAATTTCCTCCTACAACGGTGCAGTAACCTAAAGTAGACCTCCTATCATTTATGTCTCCTGCCCAATCAGCATCCGTGTATGCTTCCACTTGGATGTGGCCTCTGTTTTTGAACAATAGTCCTTCCCCGGAGTCCCTTTTAAGTATCTCAAAATTCTAAAACAGCTTCAAAGTGAGGGGGTCCTGGTGCATGCATAAATTGACTTACTGCACTTACCGCAAAAGCTATGTCAGGCCTTGTATGTGACAAATAGATTAGTCTTCCAACTAGCCTTTGATAACGTTCTCGATCCACAACTTCTTTTTCTTCTGCTGCCTTTAGCTTCACATTAGGATCTATTGGGGTTTCTACAGCTCTACAACCAGTCATCCCTGTTTCCTTGAGTAAATCAAGAATATATTTGCGTTGGTTGATAAAGATTCCTTCCTTGGATCTTGCAAATTCCATCTTGAGGAAGTACTTCAATTTTCCTAGGTCTTTGATGTCAAATTCGGCTTTAAGTTTACCTTTTAGGTTGCTGATTTCAGCAAAATCATTTCCAGTCATGATAATATCATCCACATATAATATTAAAATAGCAATTTTACCTTCAATTGAGTGCTTGAAGAAGAGGGTGTGATCCGCTTGACTTTGTGAGAAGCCATGCCTCTTTACAGCACTCCCAAATCGTTCAAACCAAGCTCTTGGTGATTGTTTTAGCCCATATAGGGATTTCCTCAATCTGTAGACTTTGCCTCTTCCAAGACTATCTTCAAATCCAGGTGGCAACTCCATATATACTTCTTCATGTAGGTCTCCATTCAAGAAAGCATTCTTGACATCAAATTGATGAAGTGGCCAATTAGAATTGACTGCAAGAGAAAGAAGAATTCTGATGGAGTTAATCTTGGCAACCAGAGCAAAAGTCTCTTGGTAGTCTATACCATGAGTCTGGGTGAATCCTTTGGCCACTAATCTTGCCTTGTACCTCTCCACGCTCCCATCAACTTTGCATTTTACTGTAAACTACCCATTTACAACCAACTGTCTTCTTGTCTTGGGGTAGATCAGTAATATTCCAAGTGTTATTTTTCCTAAGAGCATCCATCTCTTCCATCACTGCTAACTTCCAATTCGAGTCCCCTAAAGCTTCTTGAACAGTTCGGGGCACATACAGATTAGAAGTCCTAGACACAAAGGCTTTGTGAGTGTGTGACAATTTTTTATATGACAAGTATTTAGCAATGGGATGTTTAGTGCAAGTTCGGGTTCCTTTTCTTAAAGCAATTGGAAGGTCCAGATCATGATCAGAGAAGGGCAGGTCAAGTAAATCATTAGATGGAGGAGTAGAGAGAGAATTACCCGTATTCATAGAACCTTCACTCGGTAAATCAGATTGAATTTCTGCTGGAGGAACAATTGGATCAGTACCCTTTTTGTGAAACCTTTTCCTGAAAAACACCTTAAGCTCAGGATGAGGATTATGATCCTTTGGTAGTGTTTCTCCCCTTGTTTCTGATATTGTAGTATCTGGCAAATTTGAGTTAAGAGTCCTAGGTTCCATCATCTCAGCAGTTGGATCTGAAATTGAGGATATAAAATCCTCTAGAATAGGTAAAGTATTCCAAAAATTATCTTCCATACTACTATTTGAGCTCTCCCCCTGAAGAGAATTTTTGTTAAAAAATGGTTGATCCTCCACAAAGTGTACATCCATACTTTCAAAAAATTTCTTCGAAACAGGGTTAAAGCATTTATACCCTATTTTATTGGAAGCATAACCAAGAAAAACACACTTTTCAGGTTTAGGATCCAATTTTGATCGAAAATTCTTTGGAATGTACACATAACAGACACAACCAAACTCTTTTAGGGGAAGATCATTAGTGATCCGAGATGTGGGAAAACAGTTTTTTAAAGACTGCAAAGGTGTCTCATTTTTTAAAACCCGAGATGGCATTCTATTTATAAGATAACAAGCAGTTAAGAGAGCATTCCCCCAAAAATATTTAGGCACATTCATAGAAAACATAATAGCTCTAGCGACTTCAAGGAGATGCCTATTTTTTCTTTCAGCAATCCCGTTTTGTTGTGGAGTATCACGACAAGTGGATTCATGAATAATTCCTTTTTCTATTAAGAATGTGTCTAAATATTTGTTGAAATATTCAGTCCCATTATCTGACCTTAAAATGCCAATTTTAGTTTGAAACTGATTTTCAATCATTTGAGAAAAATCCTTGAATCTTTGAACAACTTCTGATTTTCTTTCCATCAAATAAACCCAACATAACCGTGTGTGGTCATCAATAAATTTAACAAACCATTTTTTTTCAATCAAAGTATTAATTTTAGAAGGACCCCAAACATCACTATGAACAAATAAAATGGTTTGGATGCAGAATAAGATTTTGCAGGAAATGAGACACGATGATCTTTAGCCAAGTGACAAGCTTCACACCGAAGCTTTGAACAATTTATTTCTTTAAAAATATCAGGAAACAAATGCTTGAGATAAGGAAAACTTGGGTGTCCTAATCTTCTATGCCATAACATAGCTTGATCAGGAACAGAGTTTGAGCTAACACTACTTAAGCCATGAGCCCTTTTATTACCGAAAGTGGTTTCATTAAAGTAGTATAGTCCATTCATCTCTCTAGCAGTTCCAATCGTCGTCCCCGAGTTCTGGTCCTTAAAAATACAAGTGGAAGGCAGAAAAAGAACAGAGCAATTAGCACCCTTAGATAATCTGATAACAGAAAGAAGATTGCAGGCAAGTTTAGGAACATGTAAAACAGATTTCAAAGTAATTTGTTCTGATATTTTAATATTTCCCTTCCCTGCAATAGATGAAAAACTACCATCAGCTATCCTAACTTTTTCAAAACCAGAACAAAGATAATAGGAACTGAATAAATGAGAACAACTAGTCATATGGTCAGAAGCCCCTGAATCTATTATCCAAGGGTTAGATTGTTCCTGAACAGATAGTGCCCACAAATTTCTACCTGTTTGTGCCACAGTCTCGACGGGAATATTAGGGGATGAACATGATTTTAGGAGTTTGAGAAGATGATCTAGTTGCTCTTTACTGAATGGAGATGATTCAGCTTCATTTGCTGTAGGCATGTTGTGTTCACCAAACTTATTTGCCTTGCCATTGTGTGGTCTGCCATGTAGTTTGTAGCAGGTTTGCCGAGTATGACGAGTTTTCCCACAGTAGTCACAATGCAGGTTGTTCTTGTCTCCACCCCGCTGATTTTGAAAGGATTTTCGGCTGACTTGAGCCTCAGGGATAGCAAGGGCTGATCATTCTACAGGTTTGGTGACATCAGCCACCCTTTTTCCAAGCATCACATGTCTTCGACTCTCTTCTCTGCGAACTTCTGCAAAGACTTCACTGATTGGGGGTATGGGATTTCTTCCAAGAATTTGACCACGAACCTCATCAAATTCAATATTCAAACCTGCAAGAAACTTGAAGACACGACTGACATCTACCATCTTCTTGTAATGCTTGCAGTCCTCAGGGGATTTCCACTCATAATCATTGAATAAGTCCAGGTCCTGCCAAATTTGCTTAAGATAGTTAAAATACTTTGTTACAGAATCCTCACCTTGGCGAATTTCTCCAAGTTGAAGAGTTAATTCGTACACTTGGGATTGATTCTGTAAATCGGAGTACATTTGTGAGACATTGTCCCATAATTCCTTGGCTGTAGAATAACATATATAGTTTGCGCCTATCTCTTCATTCATGGAATTGACCAGCCATGTCATTGCCATGGAATTTTCAGCATCCCATATGTCATACACTGCATCCTTCACGTCTGGCTGCTTCTTATCTCTAGTGATGTAGCCAATTCTCCCTCTCCCCCTGAGATACATGCGAACGGATTGTGACCATCGGAGAAAATTCTCCCCATTCAGCCGAATTGTAGTGATCTGAATGGGGTGATTTTCAGGAATGCTCCGAGCAATCTGATAAGGTTCGGGTTGAGATGGCGGAGGATTAGACTCAGACGTGACGTCAGACATGATTTTGGGATGGAATGTAGAAACAAAACCCTAGGTCTTTCCTGCTCTGATACCATAAAGAAGAAGACAGTATATGAGGAATTATTTCTCATTGATGGTAATTCTGATTTTTTATAGACAAAAGAAAGGTACAAAGAAAAGGAAAAAATCTTCCTAATAAAACAGTAATAAAGAAAGATTCCTACCTAATAAGTGTGATTTGCAAATCACTCACTATCTTAAATAGATACAGCATTTAATACATAATTATACACATAATTATACAGATATTAGGGGATCCTACATAATTAGAGAATCAGGATGATTCTCAGAGATCTTTCAACATATAATCTACTAGGGTCTTTGAAATATTTCACTCAACATCGTAATTAGAAATAAACCAGAATGTTGAGACCTGAATAACGTATGCTTTGTGATACTGGTAGTCTGTTACTGTTTGATTTTTGAAAACCGGATTTATCTTAATTTGATGCATATATCTTGAAGTAACCAGGTTGTCACTTTAAATGTTGCAGATGCTAGGAAAAGCTCTGGGAGTCCCTGAAAACAGTGTCAGGACATATACGGAAGCTGAGATTCGTGCTGGGTATTATAATGCATTATCCTTTACATTTTATTGAGAAAAAATTTACCCGAATTATAGTTTATAATGTTTTCAGCAGTATGTGTGGTTTCTTATCGTGTTTACTCCTTGACTAAGGATTTTATTACCATAAACATATATACTATATTGTCTAACTTTTGTACTGTAAATTCGTAGTGTGATTTTTCAGGTTTCAAAACTGTGCACTCTTCTTCTAAAAGCTGTTAGAAGTACGCTTGGTTCTGAAGGTTGGGATGTTCTTGTTCCAGGAGCTGTTGTAGGAACATTGGTTCAGGTACCGAGTCGCATTTAGAAATACCACATACAATGTTATAATTATAGTTACTGAATTATTATTGAGAGAGAGATCTTAATAGAAAACCCTTATTATTGAATATACAGAAGTGAATAATCCCTTGAGTGGGTGTCTTTAAAGTGAATGTATCCTCATACTAATATTACTAACACTACTGCAATGTAGAAAATTAATATTAATCATGCCTAACTTACAAACGAAGTT
This sequence comes from Echinosophora koreensis, assembly GCA_035048595.1. Classification (NCBI taxonomy): domain Eukaryota; kingdom Viridiplantae; phylum Streptophyta; class Magnoliopsida; order Fabales; family Fabaceae; genus Echinosophora; species Echinosophora koreensis. Next base: position 177,090 of record JAPCYP010000006.1, read on the forward strand.
GATGAGGCATCCATGCAATCAAAACAAAAAGAAACAACTAAAATCTATGTGACAAAACCATGCAAAGAATGTCAATCCCTTTGCATGTCTACCAAAGAAATACAACTAAAAAGCCATAGGCAGAGGACTGAAGGGACGCCAAAAGAGTAACCCTATCCCAAACAAAGTCTAGGGTCAAAAGAGTAACCTATTCTAATGATCATGATCACTATATAGAATGCCACAACCTGGTGCTCCTTTAAGATATTTTAGCATGTGTTGCTTCAGCAAGGCCACAGACAGAAAAGGAAATATTCGGGATGGTCAGCGAGAGATAATGCAGCTTGCCAACCGATCTCCAGTAACAGCTACAACTCTCCGTCTGCTACAAGTTTCAGTGTTTCGCATTGGGTATCACAGGGAAATTTCTGAGGGATAAAAACGTCGTCTTCTTGCAACCTCAATCCTAGAAAATACTTGGGAGTACGGAGTACCCAAGTCTTTTGTGTGAAATTTGATACGCAAGAAGGATTTTAAAGCATTGATCATTTCACTGTCACTGCTAGCAGTCATTACATCATCCACATACAACACAAGTAGAATACACCATATATAAGGCTGCTTATAGAGTACAGAATGATCAGAAACATTGTATTGCAGACCAACCACAACCAATTCATTAAGCTTCCCAAACCAGGCTTGGGAGATTGTTTTAAACAATGCCGCCTTTCCATACTTCCCCCCAAGCAACAAGCCAAGTGGTTGCTTCATGTAGACCTCTCTTCCACCTAATCACTCTGGAGAAATATATTCTTGATATTAAGCTGATGAAGTGGCCAATGATGTGAACCAACTAAAGAGATAATTAGACGAACTGAAGTAAGTTTAGCAGCTAGAGAAAACCTCTCAAGAGTAGTCAACACTGTAGGTCTGATCATAGCCTTTGGTAATCACTCCAACTTTCAACTTAGCAATCAATCCATCAAGATTTATTTTGACTGCAAAGACCTACTTGCAGCCAATAGTATATTTGTGTTAAGGTAATGGAACCAAATGCCAGGTCTCATTTCTCTCCAGAGCCACCATTTCCACCTGCATATCCTCTTGCCAGCCATCATGGGCAAGAGTCTTTGAAGCATACTTTACACTTGAGAAATGAGAATCAAGATAGAGTCTGCGGAAGCAGTAAAGTACTAATATGAAGGAGAGGTGGTTTAAGACACAAAATAACAAAACAAACGATAACAAGTATCATAATTCTTTATTATCAATATCAATAATCACACAAAAAGTTCTTCAAGTTGGGTAAACAGGGGTATGTATAGCCGCCCTCTACACTAACAAAACCTAAAAATGAAGTAACAACAAAATTGGTAACAGACTAGGGGGCGTATTTAATGGGAGCAGTGTTTTATTGAGAGGTGAGAAGAAATTTGGGCAATTAAACCATATATGGATGGCCAAGAAAAAATGTTTTTTTGTTCCACTGTTGTTCTGGAATCACCACCACTCCTGTTGCATTGCTCTCCCACTCTTTGTATTTGCATCTTTCCATTTTTTCTTCCTTATGTGTTTTGCTATTTCTCTTTTTCTGCTCTATCAACCCCTCTTTGTTTCTATTGATTACTTCACTTCCTTTTTTACTTCTCTGTGTATTTGCGGGCAGGTTTACTCTGACTGACATGAATTTGGGTTTCTTTGACCTAGGTTGAAAAAATTATTCCTGGGTCACTACCATCACCCGTGGAAGGACCTATTATCCTTGCTGTTAACAAAGCTGATGGTGATGAAGAGGTATATTTGTACTTATTTGAGAGTGTACAGAACCATTAAATTAAATTAATTAAATATTTTAATAGTTATATGTTTGATTGCACTGGTAGGTAACGGCTGCTGGGAAGAACATAGTGGGAGTTATACTTCAGCAAGAGCTGCCTCACTTATCTCATCTTGGTGTTAGGGCCCGGCAGGCAAGTCGTCTTTCTACGTATCCACTTCAATGATTTTGAAGTTTGAACTTATGCGTATGTCAATGACATCCATACAGCTATTGTTTATTACAGGAAAAGGTCGTCTTTGTCACTTGTGAAGATGATGAAAAAGTTGCTGATATACAAAGGCTCATCGGGTCATGTGTGAGGTTATATTGTTAAGACAATTTTCCCATCCTTGATTGCTTATTTTAAAAACTGAATCAAATTGTTTTGTCAATATTGTGAACAGCTCTAATGCTATAATATTTTCCATTTTCTCCTATCCTGCTTTCATTTAACTTTTCAGGTTGGAAGCATCCACAGCGGGTGTTAATCTGAAGCCGTCCTCTTTAGTTGACACTGATGGCAATTCTTCCGTTAAAAGTGCTTCTGATGGCAGTTCCCCTGGAGTTGAGGTTCCTTCTTTCTCTACTGGTAGAATTTCCAATTTTAATCAGGTAGAGAATGATTAAATTATTCGTTATTCATTTTTAATTTTTTTGGCCATGTGTTGACAGTTGTTTTGCGTTTCAAAATAAACTTCCAGCTTGGTAAAAGTAGTGAAATTTAGAGTTAAAAAATTGGACTAGCATTTTATTGATGTTGATGATGGGTTCTGCATGGTAGAGATAAAATCCTTTTGTTAGCTAGATGAGTAGAAGACATAAGGAGGTTGAGAGAAATTAAGGGAGAAATGAAATGTAATTCACCAAGATGGCTATGGAAGTTTGAATATTATCGATACGCATGATAATACTTTCTTTGTATTTCACTTAATATGAGCTTTAGCTTTTAGGTTCATTAATTCTTTATCATGGTATCAAAGAATGTAGAACTAAATAAACTAGAGGTCAATAACTAGCAGCTCCATTATGATACTTTTAGAACAAGGCAGGGCCTTCATGCAACATACCACAATGGCGTAATTTGATCCATGTATCCAACCCCACCTTGTGGGAAAAGGCTTTCGTTGTTGTGGGCCTTGTTTGTTATTGTTAGAATATTAGAATTCTTATGTTGGAGCCCTGCTAGGTCTAGTAGTCTTATTGGGTCAGTCTTGCACTGATGGGTACTACAATAGTACTTCTTAGATTTTGGGTCTAACTCAACCCCACAAAACCGGCTTGTAAGTGAGTCTTAGATTTTGGGCTTGGGCCTAACTCAACCCCAAAAGCTAGCTTGGCCATATCTCTAGGCGATGTGGGACTAAACACACCCCTCACACTCAGCACAATGAAGGTGCTGGAGGTTGCAATGAAAGCAACCCAAACTTGCCGCAATTAAGGCGACTAGGGGCGAACCGCAATTAAGGCGGCTTTCCAACACACCCCCTCACACCCAAGCCCAATGGGCTTGGAGCGTGGATGATGCGGGCAACCCAATAACGAATCTAGGATAGGCTCTGATACCATCTTAGATTTTGGGCTTGGGCCTAACTCAACCCCAAAAGCTAGCTTGTAAGGTCAGGATTGCCCAAGCTTTATAAGCACTATTTTGGCCATATCTCTAGGCGATGTGGGACTAAACACACCCCTCACACTCAGCACAATGAAGGTGCTGGAGGTTGCAATGAAGGCAACCCAAACTTGCCGCAATTAAGGCGACTAGGGGCGAACCGTAATTAAGGCGGCTTTCCAACAACGTGGATTGCCCAAGCCTTATAAGCACTACAAAGGCCATATCTCTAGGCGATGTGAGACTAAACACATCCCTCAAACCCAATACAATGAAGGTGCTAGGGGCTGCAATGAAGGTAGCTCAAAGTTGCCGCAATTAAGGTGACTAGGGGCGGGACCGCAATTAAGGCGGCTTTCCAGCACACCCACTCACGCCCAGGGCAATAGGCCTGGAGCGTGGACAATATGGGTGGCCCAACAACGGATTTAGGATAGGTTCTGATACCATCTTAGATTTTGGGTTTGGGCCAATCTCAACCCCACAAAACCGGCTTGTAAGGTGAGGATTGCCCAAGCCTTATAAGCACTACAAAGGCCATATCTCTAGGCGATGTGAGACTAAACACACTCCTCAAACCCAACACAATAAAGGTGCTAGGGGCTGCAATGAAAGCAGTTCAAAGTTGCCACAATTAAGGCTACTAAGGGAGGGACCGCAATTAAGGCGGCTTTCCGACAGTACTTGACCTAATTATTAGTATAAATAGGTATCAGTGCTTTTGTCATGTCAGCCCAATCTCATATTATTCAGAATAATGATAATTATATATAGAGCATTTATTCAATTATTAATTCTCCATAAAAACAGCCTCAAATTAATAACTTTTTTTTTAGGTTAATCAAATTAATAATTGTTATATTCATATCAAGGGTGCTTCTTCCGGAGGAGTTATCTTGCTCCCTGATGCTGAGACACAGACTTCTGGTGCAAAGGCTGCTGCATGTGGTCGCTTGTCCTCATTGTCCGCAGTTTCTGATAAAGGTAACATTCAATAAAAGCAATATTGTAATTATGCTTATGCATAACTATCTTGGACTGTCAATATGTATTGCAGCGAGTAACCTCAAGTTCTGTTCTTTGTCGTTCTAGTTATATATTTCTGTGTATATGGATATGATACAATCAATTGGTTAAAACATTTTTTTTTTTTTGGTTACTAACAGTCATAAGGAAAGAGGTTCCAGTTCAAGATTGGTTTCTTTTTTTTTTCAAAAAAAAAAATTATCCAGCGTAAGACTGAAACAATGTTTAAAATCTTTAGAGAATTTTACTGAAACAATGGTTTAAATCTTTTTGACCCTGCAAAGATATTCAAATGCCCCTGTCAAAGAGCCGCTGCCCGCTAGACTTAAAAGCATAGATGTTATATATGGGTCTAAGAATGATTTTTGTAACTCTAATATCTTTGAGACGCATGAAAGGCCACCGGACATTTCGTTCATAAAAAAAGTATTGAATTATCAAAATTGGACATTTTGAGTCTGAAGATGATCGGAACCAGAGATACGAAAATGAAAGAAAGTTACTGAAAAGGAAAATTGTTACAAGAGGATCTCCCCTGTGATCCTAGAGCAAAGTTCGTTAGAGAGAAGTTTGGTTTGCCCAGCTATAATCCGAAACTATTCAGAAACAAACTCACTACCCATTCCTCCCCCTATTACCTCTTGTATTCTCTCTTCCTTCCTATAGGCTATAACTAACTTGCCAGCTTAATCCCCCCTCTTCTTCCTTTCTTTCCTTACCCCTCAGACATACATGCTTAACCACGGGCCTGTCGTACAGTTTGTCAATTGGGCTTGGGCTTGGATTAAGTCATCTTTTATTTCGTGTCCTTCGTAGGATGTGTCATCCTCACTTTCCTCCTCTTGATAAAACTTTTTTAATCACTAAAAAATTTAGTTCACTCATGCTATGTCTTTATGTGCATGCTGTTACGTTGAGATTATTTTGATGTATGTCATCTTGTTTAAACTTTTTAGCTTAGAACGTATATAATAAAAGATTGTTTGTTCTCTTAGTCACTTACAATATATCAGCTCCATTTTTTCTGCTAGTTTCATGTTTCTGAATTTTTATCGCCCTTTTCTTAGAGCTTTGCTTTTATGTACTTTCTTCTATTCAAATTGACTGAACTGAAATGCTAACTTAAACCACTATTTGGTCTTAAGATCTTGTCAATTAAATGAGATCTTGAAAGATGATTGCTGGTGATGGTTAAGATAAAATTTTGAAGATGCCGATTATCAGTGATTAAAATCATAGACTAACTAGTGGTATCAAGGTGCTCATTTTAATAATTGACGGCAATGATGCATTATTTGCAAATCACATATCATTGAATTCCTCGAGATTGTGTGTTTAAGTCTCTGAAAATCTGTTCGAATGACACAGTTTACAGTGATCAGGGAGTGCCGGCTTCTTTTCGAGTTCCTTCTGGGGCAGTTTTACCATTTGGATCCATGGAACTGGAGGTAGAGAAGAACAACTCCTCTGAAACATTCAGGTCTTTACTGGAAAAGATAGAAACAGCAAAAATGGAAGATGGTGAACTTGATGATTTATGCCATCAGCTCCAGGAATTGATTTGTTCCTTGAAGCCATCTAAAGACGTCATTGAAAGCATTGGGAGTATATTTCCAAGCAATGGACGCTTAATTGTTCGTTCCAGCGCCAACGTTGAGGACTTGGCCGGAATGTCAGCGGCTGGACTTTACGAATCAATACCCAATGTAAGTCCTTCCAATCCAACAGTTTTTGGAAATGCAGTCAGCAGAGTATGGGCTTCACTATACACACGGAGGGCAGTTTTGAGCCGCCGTGCAGCTGGTGTACCTCAAAAGGAAGCTTCAATGGCAATTCTGATCCAGGAAATGCTTTCACCAGATTTATCATTTGTACTACATACTTTGAGTCCAACAAAGCAGGATAGTAATTGGGTGGAAGCTGAGATTGCTTGTGGCCTTGGTGAAACTCTGGCTTCTGGAACCCGGGGTACACCATGGCGTATATCTTGTGGGAAATTTGATGGGCAAGTGCAAACGCTTGCTTTTGCAAACTTGAGTGAGGAATTGCTGGTGCGTGGTGCAGGGCCTGCGGATGGGGAGGTTATCCGTTTAACTGTGGATTACAGCAAGAAACCACTCACAGTTGACCCAGTTTTCCGTCGACAGCTTGGTCAACGCCTTTGTTCAGTTGGTTTTTTTCTGGAACGGAAGTTTGGTTGCCCTCAGGATGTGGAAGGATGTCTTGTTGGAAAAGACATCTTTATTGTACAAACACGGCCACAACCCCTGTAGAAATTTCTCTGTCTTGACAAATAATGTGACAATATGGGATTACATTGCATAAATATGAATAGAGATCTTATGTGTTGGGGTGTACTTAGAGTGTGTGGACCAGTGAAGTCATTCTGAAAGCAAGCTCGGGAAATTGCTGGTTATACATACGCATGTTATAATGAGATTATTTTGAATTTTCGTGTAAAAAAAGAATTAGAAAACTATAAGAATTGATAAAAATGAGTATAAAGCGAAACTTTAGATTAATCCTTTTATATATTTATTTGACTTCTACGTTATTTTGTCAAAAAAAAAAAATTAGAGTAAAATTATGGTCCTTAATGAATAATAATATCATTTCCATTACCGGTCTTATGTTGACCTCCTGGGATTTGGTCTAGAGGAAGCATGGCCTCATGAATTGCTTATATGCAGTGATCACAGAGATAGTTTAATTTTAATACACTATTAAATATTAATATAATTTTTATTAATAAATAATTATATAATATTGTGTATATGAATTTTGAAATAATTATCATAAAAGTTGAATATTTTAATAACATAACATAATAATAATGTAAATAATTATTATAAAAGTTGAATATTTTAATGATAGTAGCCTACATGTGATGTCATGTATATTGTGAAGCTGATCTTACTAAGTACCAAAATTGCATGATCGTAATATCTGGTGATCAAAACTGCACAATCGTGATACTTGAGGATCTAATTGGCGCAATTGGAACCTAAGGATCAAAATTGGACAATCGTAATGTTTGGGGAATTCAATTGGCGCAATTGAAACTCAAGAGATCAAAATACACAATCATAACATTTGATAACCAAAAGTGCAATTAAGCCAATGACTAATTATAGTTGTGAGGCAAATTTAAGGCAAACTGTAACAAGCCAAACATGGTGATAAATTGAAGAAGAGTGGATAAGTACAAAGAACACTGCCATGATTATTGGCGATGTGCGTTCCTACTGTGATTATGGTAACTAAACTAAGTGACGCACTAATCGCTATCCACTTCCTCCTTCAACCAATCATTCCACGTGTCACATTATCCGTACATTTTCTACCAAATAATCAACAAGGCCATAATTCTTATCTTAGTATTAATAATAATTAATAATTTAGCATTTACCATATGATATGATATATATACACACACACAGAGAAATAGGGACCGACCTGTGATGGTAGAGATGCTCTGTTTTTTAAGTATTTTATTGATGATTTGGACGATGAAAATCAAAATGTATCTTCTTGTGTGTATAATGGTAAATTAGCTATTTGTGGAAAATACAAAGACAGAATGCAAATTATTAATATTGGGTTGGGTTTGAACTTTGAAGAAAACAACCAACCTTTGCTCATCGTTATTCAAAATCAAACCACCATATTCATTCATTCATTCATTTACCCACAAACATCATTCATTGATATTAGATTCGCTCATATATATATTAATATGATTAATGTATGATGTGAAGGGAGAAAAATGATGAATGAATGAAGGATTTTGAATAAGGATTGAAGTGTTTTTTGAATTGATAAGTGCTGGTGGATTTGAATTGGTTAATTTTGGGAAGAGCGATCGATCGATCATTGAGAAATAATTAATGGGATCATGCTTGTCTGTGCGGGCATCTCCTGCTCATGAATCCCCTTGTGGGAATAATAATGGGAAGAGGAGGAGAAGGCTGAGCACTTCCTTTGATCATAATTGTAAGACGGAAATGAAATTGCACAGAGTTCCTGGTAGAATCTTCTTGAATGGATCCACCCAGGCTGCTTCCTTGTATTGTAAGCAAGGCAGGAAAGGAATCAACCAGGATGCTATGCTTCTTTGGGAGGTATTACCACCCTTCTCCTTCTCTCATGTTTGTTTATGACATATAATAAACTATGACCATTTTGCAGAACTTCTGTTCAAAGGAGGACACCGTTTTCTGTGGTGTTTTTGATGGCCATGGACCTTATGGACATATGGTTTCAAAGAAGGTTAGGGATTCTTTCCCTTTAAAGCTTATTGCTCAATGGGATTTACATAAATCTGAGGAGACTGGATTTAGATCGGTTGATGCAAATAAACTAGTGCCACTGCTCATGAATTCGATTTTCTGACCCTGAGAGAATCTTTTGTGAGGGCTTGTAAGGTTATCGACAAAGAACTGAAATTGCATCATGGTCTTGATTGCTATTGCAGTGGGACTACAGCAGTTACCTTGGTGAAGCAGGTAAGCAGATTACCACTTAATTTGCTTTTGTTTGTTTAACGCTTTGTTTAATTTGTTCTCTATTAATTAAGGGGCACAACCTTGTTATTGGAAATGTTGGTGACTCGAGAGCTGTATTGGGTAGCCGAGATGATGATGATTCTCTTATTGCTGTTCAGTTGACCACTGACCTTAAGCCTAATATTCCAAGTATCTCTCTCTCTCTCTTGAAATTTGTTTCCATACATACATGAACATGGTGGGTGACATGAGATAGGTTAAATTAAGATTTTAAATGAATTATTAGGGGAGGCAGAGAGGATCATGCTTTGTAAAGGAAGGGTGTTCGCCCTTGAGAATGAACCCGGGATTGCTCGAGTTTGGCTGCCTAACGTTAATTCACCAGGCCTTGCTATGGCACGTGCTTTTGGAGATTTTTGCCTCAAGGACTTTGGAGTGATCTCAATTCCTGAAGTCTCATATCACCGCCTTACTGAGAATGATGAATTTGTTGTATTAGCCACAGATGGGGTAGGGCTAGCTGTTCAAATTGAATGAATCATTTCAAGTTCATATTTGTTTGTTTCTCATTGAGTAGAATGTTTGTGGGCAGGTCTGGGATGTCTTATCAAACAAACAAGTTGTGAGCATTGTAGCATCTGCTCCACGGTCTTGTGCAGCTCGAACACTGGTTGAGTCAGCAGTCCAAGCATGGAGGATGAAGCTCCCCACTGCTAAGGTTGATGACTGTTCTGTGGTTTGTCTCTTCTTTGATTCGGATTCAGACTTTAAGTCAACATCTAGCATAGACGACTTGGCATCAACTGAACAATCTGATATTGGCAGTAAGGTGAGTGCTTCTAAGACTCTACTCCATGAGGTTGAGCAGTGTCCTGAGCGGTCACCACTACTTGGGAAATAGAGCGGAACCTGAACAAAAGCAGCAATAGCTTTTAAGAGCATGCCTCTTCCCATAGTTACGGATTCTTTCATTAATCCTATGTATCTTGTATCGAATTCGTTGTTCCGCATATTCCATACCGGGTTTACTTTAAAAAAAGACTTGTAATAATAATATAAAAATGACGAACTGCGTAGCGCAAACCAGTACCCACTACCCGGTAACTATGCCTCTTCCCAAGCCTCCCTGATTTTATTAAGAAATATGAAGGTTGGGAGGAATAGGCTGCTGCCTGCAACGGTGAAGTCAAATGGGTGATGATTATTTTGGTTGATTTTTCTTCCAATACTCCTTGTATTGTTGGTCTTTCCCTTGGACAGCATTTGAAAGGAAAAAAGAGGAGGCTTTGCTTTCTTTATGGAGGAAAGAGAGAGGCTACCAGCTTTGTTTTTCTGGCTGGAGGCCATTTTCCTTTTGTATATTTGGTAGATTCGGACTTTGTGTAATTCCAAGTGTCTAGACCATAATACCTAGATTGTCCTGTCCGTTGTTTGTTACTGCTCCCCATATCCGCACCATTCTTGGTATGTAATATTTTCAATTTAATCAGAAGAAAAAGAGAGAGAATTATATCATCAGAACTTCGAATTCTACTGCATGTCAATTCACGTTGTCATCTCATGTTATGTTTAGTGGCATTTACACTCATTGTATTAATTGTATTCTCATGTGGCATTTACAATTTCTGTTGACATGACTACATATTTAAAAAAATCAAAGTTTTATTTTGCACGGTACAAAATTTTACGAAATTATAATATATCGGATCTTTTTCTTCATAATCTCTTTTATAATATTTTAATATATAAAAATAGTTTCACCTATCTTTTCTCTTCTCAGCTCTATCTATAAGCAAGAGCCGCCCCACTCTCCCAACATTCATTCTACTCCTCTTTTCCTTCTTCCTCATCCACCGGAAGGAGGTGGTTTTGGGCTATCTTTTGGTCTAGAATCACCCCTCTACATCGTTTTTTCCCCTCTTTTTATCTAAATAAGTGGTTGTTCCATATAGATCTGGTTTTTCTTCCGTGTTTTTCGGTGTTTTCATCGTCTACGTGGGCGGTGTTTTGTTCGTCATCTTGTTGCGGTGTTCGTTTGGTTCAGATTGGCAGATCAGCTTCGATCCATTATAGATTCAATCAAGACTTGGGCGTCAACGTTACAGATTCGGAGGCATGGGTATTCTGGTCACTTTGATTTTGTCACATTTGTGGGCATTTTGCCATGTTATGCTATTAACCTGGGTGCTGTGAGTTTGTTCGCAGATTCATCCTTTTAGGTTTTTAGCGATGTTGAATTTGTGTTGTTTTCGATGTATTTTACCAATTTGAATGAATGAATATCCTTTTTAGTCAAAAATAAAAATAAAAATAGTTTCCCCTAAAATTTCATGTATATTTTTTCTTATCAAACATATTTCAAGCATGCTTTTATAATAATAAATAAGCTAACAATAATGATAATAATAACACAATAATAATTTTTTCAATTTTTTTCGACACTATAAGCTAATTGAAAAAATATTTAACATATTTACTACTTCTTATTATTATTAATATTTTATTTTTTCCAAATTAGAATGAGCTGAAAACAATTTTAGTTTCATTTGCGTAATAACTAGTTTATAATTCAAATGTCAAATATAAACATGTTATAAAGAAATATATACAATTTAAAATTTTATCAAATTCCAAAATTCAATAATATAAGAGGAAGGAAAACTTAAACGAGAAACTCTTGCAAATAGAATACAGCACTAATTTAATAAAACACACATTGTAAGGAGAAAAAAAAACAAGAATTGATAATCAATTTGAAAGAATTTAAAATGTATAAAAGATCATGCAATAAAGTCATGAGGAATGGATGACACGATGTTTTAATGATTTTTCACACACATCCAAGAGTCATAATAGGAAAAGCACTCTAACAAATGCACATGAAAATGGGAGGAGAGAAGTTTGAGAAAAGAAATGATCTAGACTCCCACTATAAGTAGGAAATATATCTTCAAGAAGTATTTCTCTTAGGTACCGTACAAGTTTTAAAAAAGTATTCCTGGGAATGTTGGCAAGGGAATAAAAGTTTCCCATGTTTGATATAAGTTTTAAAATTTTATTCTCAGACATAAAACATTCCTGAGAATAAAATTAGTGAATGATAGTTATAAACTTGGGAAAACTATATTCCCATGTGTGACGGTGAGAAAACTCTATTCTTGGGAATGTGATTCCCGGGAATGTAGTTTGCTTGGGAATAAAACATTCCCGATACCAAACATCACCTTAATGAGTTTCATGCTTTTCTCCTTTGAAGTTCTTGAATTTCTTTAAAATTAAGTTTGATCTTCTATTTCTTACCTGGCATTATATCTAAATTTTATAAATAATTTGGCATAAAAGAAATAATTTTAGAAAGCATAGCTTAAGATTGACTTGCTTTAAGACTTCACATAATAATCTTAGCTGGTCTATAAACCCTTTGTGTTCAGGTGAATGAATTTCCAGTCTATTAACAGGCCGCTTGCGATCCGCGGGAGCAATACTCCCAGCCAACACAAGTTAAAAACCCACCTGCCCTTGCGCAGAGGAGCAAAATTTCTTCTTTTTCTTAATAGAAACGAGAATAAAAAGAAAGAGGATTGAAAATTTCATTGAATGTAATAATGAATTGAATAATTTAACTTTTCTTCTTTTAAATTAGTATTCCTTTGAATTGAATAAAAAGAAAGAGGATTTGAATGATCCTTTTGAATTGAATAAGTTAACTTTCTTATTTTAAATTAGTATTCCTTTGTGATTCTCAATATTAATCTTCCAATGATAAACAAGTCAAATGATTATGGAAATTTAAAATTACAACAGTGTTTAACATGGATAATGTGTAACAGTAAATTCTATTCTATTACAGTATATTACATATCTCCCCAACTGCCACGTTGATTAGTTAACAAGAACAAATCAGTACTACAAAAAACGGACTCTTCCAAATATCAAGCTAGTTTGCTCATTTTCCCATGTGAGTTAATATTCGGCTAATTATGGCCTCCTTCTTCCCAGAAACAGGAAGATTATGAGCTGTAAGATAATATTTCAACTCCACCACGGTCAAATCCTTTAACTGCAAAACAAGATCAAGTGATTCGAAATTAACAATCTTGTAAGTTAAAAGAGAGATGCAATCTTGAAAAGTTATATGGCGTCTAGCTTCTGTAAATATCGACAGCTATGCTAGGTATGATGTATAGTTTTTCCAGTACAGTTTTGCCTGTAATTTTCTATAGGTTTGTATTGCTTTAATGGCATATAATATATTCTCCAATTCATCAAAAATAATGAGCTACAACCCAAATCCCCTTCCAGAATGGGCTTGGTCTTGCAAAATTGGTTCAGTGCTTAAGTACACCTGCTTGTCCCAAATTTGATCAAACTTTCCATAAAAATGCACTGCACAAAACAATCTCGAAGGTTTACCTTTCCAGTATCAGCAAGCTGACCCCAGTCATAGTTTTCACACTCTTTTGTTGCAAACTCAGCCAGCGCTTTTCGTTTCCTGGAGGTTTCAGTCGGCTTCCCAATGCCATGCTCACTTTCCTCATCATAATTCTCCCCATATACAGCGGTCTTGAATTCTTCTAATGCCCTCACTACTCCTGGCCTGCAGTACAGGTGACATAGGCAGGATTATCATTTATACCCAAGTCTTGAACATAACTTTTCCAATGAACAGAAGAGCCGAACGCAAAATAAAACTGGTAAATTTCTTTCTCCTTTCACATTCATTTTACGTCAGCAAATCAGACATGAATGTTCCATATATCATTAAAACCATGCCCTTACCTGGCCAAGCCTTCTTCATCAGGTAATGTTTCATCTTTCATTTCTGGAATCTCATCCTCTTCCAGAGCTAATGCCTGTAATACTGCATAGTGTCTCTGCAAGGCTGAAAACTCTCTTGTTACCAACACAAGGAATTATAATATATTAATAACATTTTCATTTTGTTAAATGGGAATAACAATAACTTCTTTTTATAACTGGGAATAATAATAAATTTAAGAACTATAACATATCACATATGTATGTGAACCATAACAAAAGTAACAGATGTTACACTATATTAGGGAATCATATCCAAATAAGGAAGCAAGCATGAATCTGCAAAATGTTATTACAAAGTTGATATATTTCTATTGATATAAAAGAGCAAAATTTCAACATAACATAAGAGGACCAAATCCTAGGTATCACTAATGGAATGTTATGTATTAAAAAAAAACATTTAGTTAGACTAAGGAGAGGAAGGAGAAGAAGCTTACAAGGGTTGGCAAATTGGCACACAGAAAAATCTTTCAAGTCAATGCGCTTAATTAAATCAGCTGCCTTTTTTATTTGATCATCACTTGCTTTAGGCACAGTCCCGCTTGTATCTGAATAACGCTGCAAAAAATCCTCCACACCTTACCAATAGCTTCTTATTTAAAACTTCACGCTTATTATCTATTTTGACATTTAAAGTTTAAACATAAGTCCAACAATTGCAAGTCTCTACCTCTTCAACAGGTCTGATGTCATCAGAATATGGAAGATATATCATGTGCATTCCAGGTGGCTCAATCTGACCACCTGATTGGATAACCTCATCCTACAATCATAGACATGAGTTAAGAATAAGATGCATACAAATTTAATGGAAACACGAGAGAGATCAAACTGCCAATTTGACTTGATAGACTTACAATTTAACTAAATTGTATTTATTAAAATAAGCTGACAAAACAACAGAGTATCTGACTAACTGTATCTGATTAGCATACTGATATTACTACTCATTGAGAGTTTATGTTTAAGAAAGTTCTATGTTTGAGAAAGTTCACAGCATATAGTTTAATCCATAACAACCAAATCCCTTTTCTACAATAAATAAGAACCCAAAAAAACCTAACCCCACTGTGTCCTACAGACACAAATGATCCAAATACATCAAAATATAAGCCACCATCGGCAGCATACCATATTCTATGTAACTATCTGACTCTAGTAACTGTACTATTTCAAATCCACCGACAACTAGTGATGCTGTTATTATACTGAGCAATGTTGAGGTGTTGGCGAGAGAGTTTGATATAACAAATAGACAAGTAACGAGAAAATGAAAATTATGCAGGAGAATGCAAGGCAAACATGGCAGTAAAGTAGCATTCAAAAATTAATCAGATGCTTAAAGACAAAGCTATCGAATTAAAACATCACATGCAGGCTCTTGAATTTGACAAAACAACTATTCATCATAATACAAAAACATTCTAGCAGTCAACATATCATACCTGCGCAATAAGGGCAACCAATTGAGGTCGAGAGGAACTACCATTAAATGCAACAGCAAAACTGAAAGGCATGCCAAGGCATTACTTTGAAGTTTGAACAGCAATTATTAGCACATATTATGTTAACTAGGCATTTAATGTCAGCTATGTAATAATCACAAATCTACGATACTACACGTGTTAATTGAATTAGCAAGAGGATTTTTTTTGAAATCTACAATATCTTTTCACTCTTGTATATATACATTGCCTAACTTGATCTGAGTCACGGCTTACACAAATTCCCCCTTCCTCCCTCCCCCTTTTCAATTTTTAAATTCTAATTTGATAAACATTTAATTTTATAGAGAAAGGAGAATGCAGATATCCGATTGGGAAGTACTACACTACTACTTGATCGGAATATCTTCTTTAAAATGGTTTTGTGGAGGGGACTTCCTAGGTTGGTTTTGGGGCAGTTGAGCAGGTTCATTTTTTGTTTTCTCTTTTGGATGTGTTTGTTTTGTGGTTTCCTATGGGGTTTGTTTTCCTTTGTTTCTATTCGAGGATACCTTTTCCTTTCTCATATTTTCCCCATTTATCTAATAATATTTCTCTTTCTATCCACACAAAAAAAAAAAAAAAATTTGACATGAATAAAGGATGTGTCAGAACAACTAAACACAACACTCTTTTCACTCTTCCAATAAGTGTCTAGTCCTCCATAAATACTGTTTTTAAATCCTGAACATATACAATTTCAATAAATAAAGCCTTAGTTTCAAGGATACCGCTTGAGCTCTATCATGGACCTATGAAGGGCAACGAAGATACACATGCTACCATCCATACCCTGCAAAACAAAAGGAGGCACCACAAGGATAATAGTATAAAATAGAGAAAAATACAAAAGAGAGAAGCACATAAGATACTTGGGTGCAATTATTATACTGTGAAATGCATTTCCGCTAGATAAGAATACCACACCATGTTCTCTACCGGAACTCAAAAGATGGATATGATCATTGCCTTCCACTACTTGTTTAGGTGGAAGAAGAACAAGTGGTGCAAAGGATAAAAGATTAAAAGAAGAATATAAGAATAAGAACAAAAAAGGAAGAAAATTATCACTGTAAATTCCAGTGTACTGAGACCATTAGAAAACTGTGATGAAGTAGAATGTCATAAGGGTTAACATGTTGCAGTCAAGTGCTCACAGTTAAGCATGTTTGATGCAGCATGGAAAAAAACACACATTATTGCTTGATATTCATATTGCTGAGTTTTGTAATGTTCATGGTACAATTGGACAGCATATGCTCATTTGATGAATTGAAGGCTTGTGGAACTACAACTTGAAGGAAATTTAAAGCGGTATAATTATTATTTTTTTATTTTTATTTTGCAAAGCTATCAGAACAATTTGCACGGAAACAAAATTCTGGGTTGCAGTAGGTGAATTCATAGCATCTAAAAGCTTAAAAAAAACAACCATCACATTGTCAATATGCAAGTCTCACCAAATGTAAACAATGTAAAAGAACTGGATAAGAAAGCAGCACCAAGTAAACAATTTGCAATTAAAACCAAAAATTAATGATGACTAAAAATGCAAACAATGATTTATTGATGACTAGAAGGACAGTAACCTCATCACTTGGGTAAAGGAAAGTCGATGGCTTCAAGTTGTAATAATCCCTCAAACAACTTAGTGGCTTGAACCCTAAAAGATGTAGATGTCCAGTAGAAACTCTTCTTATTTCAGATAGCTCCTTTATTGAAAAGGTAATATTCTGGCTGGAAAAAAAAAATATAAAATATATAAATATACAAAACTGTTACATTATAATTACAAACAAAAGGAAACAACACAACTTCAAATTTAGAATAAGGGCATTTCAGGTATTTCACCAGGCATGTAGTTACCAAATTTATGTGTGTCCAATAAAGCACCCAACTTCAACAAACTCACAAAGTTTAATTTGTAGGCTAGATGCCCCACACTTGCCTATGGTTAGTCAGTCTACTTCACCAATAAATGCAAACAAGCCATTCCAAAGAGCATTAGCTCCTTTGTCAAGAATAAAAAAGCCTCTGTTTTCTAACGAGATCTATCCATAATACATATATCAGGAGAAATAGCTGTAAGGGACCTGGAATCAGAAGTACGTTATTTGAATAAATCCTATTAAGCACCACTGTCTAAACAAAAAGAGCATTAGAGGGAGTTTTAGCCTTTTAGCTGTCCGAAATTTCTGAGACCCTATTCCCCTCCTTAATCCTGCAAACAACCTCCCAATTGACAAGATGCTACCCTTACCCTCAATCCACGACCACAGAAAACCCCAAATAATTCTATCCAGCCTATGAGCCACTTCAACTACTATCCGAAAAAGGGAAAGAGAACAAAAGATGCTGAACAAAAGCACCCTTCCAATTGTCCAAATTCTTGGAGACCTTATCAAGCACCGAATCCCACAATGAAATGTGCCAAGGATTATTAGATTTTGGGCCTAACTCAATCCCAAAAGCTAGCTCATAGGATGAGGATTGCTCACTACTTATAAGCTCTTATTAGATACTATCTCTAGTCAATGTGGGACTTGGGTTTTTCCCAATACACCCCCTCACGCCCAGCACTATTGGGCTTGGTGCATGGATAACATAGTGGGTGGCCCAACAATGGATCTAGGTTAACTCTGATACCATATTAGATTTTGGACCTAACTCAATTCCAAAAGCTAGCTCATAGGATGAGGATTGCCACTATTATAAGCTCTTATTAGATACTATCTATAGTCAATGTGGGACTTGAGACTTGGGTTATTCCCAATAAGGATTATCACTCAAAGGAATTTCCCTAATTGATAAAGTCATTTCACTTCTACCCTTTTAAAGACAAAAGTCTCCCAGAACATAGAAAAGTTATACTCCAGATCTAAGAAACTCCTACTCTCAGCAAAGATTGTGATGGCCTATATAGTAGGGTTGCTATAATTTGTTACATTATATCCAATCTACATAGTAAAAACGGATAATTAACAAAGTATACCCAAACAATCGAAATGCTAACATTCAAATAAGATAAATATAGAGGCATGAATACAAACTTTTTATAAGGATGAAACCGTCTAGAAGATTCTTCCACCAATGCACCAGTATCAGCACAAATGAAAGTTCTTTCACTCTGCACCATCAAACCAGTTGAGCTATTTTCTTATACAGTTCTGAGAGCATTCAGCATTATGGTCCAACTAAAAATTATAATCAAAGGGGAATTCAAGGGCATTATGATTCAGATAAAAAGCATATAACAAAAGGGCATGATTACAGTGACACAAACAACAGGAAAAATGAGGTAGCAATTGCTTGCAGTGGTTAGGTAGGATTTCCCACAACTATCATACATATTCTTTCTCTACAGTTAAGTGCAATTGTGCATATTCTCCCAAAAATTCTAAAATCTAGAATCACTTTCAAAATACTGTTTATTGGGTATCGATGTAGAATGAGTATGGGTGCAAGGATCATATCAAGTTTCAAACAAGAGATATGATGGCCATGTCATAGAAACTATAGAACCAGACCATGATGAGTTAATTCATAAATTTACTTCACAACATGGAAAATAGATAATTTTCAAATTGAAAGTATAACATTCATCACCTTCAAAGGACGATTCGTAACAGAATCAAGCCAAGTGATTGCTCCTACACACAAAAAAAATGGACTGTCATTCATCAGAATATACACTGAAATGCAGCAGCTAGAAAAAAAATCTCGTGAAAAACTTTAAGGGGCCAAGGCCAAACTTTGCAAAGAGCATTGGAGCAAAAGAAAAAACCAGAAGAATGAAAATAAATACCACTTTGTGTAGCATATAATATAATTCAGTTCTATAGCTAGAAAATGCTTACCTGGAACAGTGGGACGAATTAAGGCATATGAGTTCAGTTCTATAGATATCCCATTCACTATTGTGAATCTAAGCTTTTTGATTATGCGCTTCGTAAACATGCGCTTTCTTAGCTGATCTTTCATATCCTCCAATCTGAAATTGAAACACGAAAGTACAAAAAAACACAGACTTTAAAATTCCAATCCAGAAAAAATAAGCACAAGTTTATAATTTTAATCCAATGCCAACTTCTAGACCTATTGGACATATTTATCATAGTTGCTCAACGTCATAATCCCCACGTATTAAAATAGAACGATAATACAAAAACATGTAATGTTTTGTTCAACAGATTTCACTAACTAGTTCTTTATTTATCCCAAAATTGCAGTAAAGATTCCAAGCAACAATACCGGTGCCTCCTTAAAATGACTAGAGATAAAAGTATATATATGGTTCACAGTTTATGAATTTCACCTCTTTCATTGGAAAAACCTATGTCAAATATAGAAAAGATCATTGATGTACACCAATTGTATAGAAGTCAACATTAAAAAAACTTAGAGAAAATCATGCCATCCAATGTCTAAAACAAATATATTTCATTAATCAAAATATTAAAAATTGAGATAAAATAAATCACTGATTCTCCTAACTGGCTATAGTGGCACCAATGTGGGCGAAGTTGCAGAAAAAGATCACCAAATCCAATCGATAACCAAGATGTGGTTGGAGTGACAAAGATTACATGTTAAAGCCACTATCTATGTGTGCTTCTGAGCACCAAATTATTCTAAGACTTTCAAAAAGACATTTATAAAAAAATGAGGCACTGGTAGATAGAATATACAATTACAATATATGCCACGACCCACCTGCATGTGAACTGACCCCCTAACTAAGCCTAAACCTTTGGACCAGAACCAGAACCATAAACACAAACCATAAACCCTAAAACTGGAAAAGGCTCCACTAAAACCAGTTGTCTGCAAAGTGAGCAAGTAAGAATGTATTTACACCCTTGATTTAATTTAAAGTGATCTTAACACATTAAATACTTTAAAGGAGGATATATCTCTACTTCCTCGCTTTACAATCAAATTCACTTTAGAGGAGATTTGTCTACTAAACCCTAACCCTAAATCGACTTCAGAAGAATATTGCCAAGTTTTTTAATACTGACTGAAAACAAAACAACAATGTCTAGGAACTGTACCAAACCTTGCTGTTGCTTTGATTTCATTCATTTTTTTCTTTGTTTTAGAATGTCTAAAATTAAAGGGTACTTTGCAGTTTTGTTTTCATTTTTACTCGGCATGAGTTTCTGTAGCTATCCACCATAGATGAGTCACAACTCACAACCAACAGGATTAGCAACACACAAACTCAATAACCAGATGACACAACAGAACCATATTATTGAAAATGCTTTGGACCATTTACCGACATCTCTGCATAAACTTATCCTTGTGAAAAGTAAAAAGTAAATAAACAAATACCTATTCTAACTTTCATGCTTGAATTCATATAGTTAGTTCTTAATTTACTATAGTATCTACCTGAAATCCAAGTTTAAGATAGTCAAACAACAGGAACAAGTTTAAGCCTGCTATTGTTCCTACTACAAAACAATTTCTTTGCTAGAAATTTCATGCTTCAGCAGCATAAGTCAAACTCTGAAGGATACAACTAGCTGCCCCACTTCAGTACATAATGATATGTCACAGACCTTACATGCAATAAATAACCCAGAGAAAATCGTAGATAGGATGCCATACTTGTTTCCTGCTGATGGCATAAAGTCAACAAGATCATCTCCTTCCAAC
Organism: Echinosophora koreensis; assembly: GCA_035048595.1. NCBI lineage: Eukaryota > Viridiplantae > Streptophyta > Magnoliopsida > Fabales > Fabaceae > Echinosophora > Echinosophora koreensis. The sequence continues at coordinate 197,997 of JAPCYP010000006.1, forward strand.
CCAATCAAATCCTGAAAGACATACAGTAGCATGACAAATTTATCTTACCAGTATCAGTGAAGAGAAAAAATTAGGGGGAAACATAACACGTGTCAAAGAAGTGTACATACAGCATAGAATTGAGATACATTGAATGGTTCATCAGGGCAACTCAAGGGAAGAAGTTCAATGGAGATGCCAAGATCCCGTGCATCCTTCACAAACCAAAATAGTAATTATGAATTACTAGAGTCCTTCAAGTTAACTTTATGTAAACCATCTATGCTAAAGGCATGTACAGATTGGTACTTTAGCTCTCTGCAGTGTCATTCTTGTCATATCTAACTTTATAGCCCCTTTAATACTCCCAAAAGGATCATCTTCATTTGTGAACAAAAGAATGCGTTTATCAACTGTCTTTGCTGACCTGGTATAAATGTTTCCCCATTATCACTCACCAATAATCATGTAGATAAGACTGTAACTTGCATATATTAACTAAGGATATATTACCCTTTACGAAGAAGTGCCTGGGCCACCCAGATAGCATTGTAGAGAGAATTTTCTCGAGTCCCAGACACGATACCTTGCTGGCTTCCAATGTTTTTTGAAAAGGATTCTAGAGGAGTTGCAAAAAGACAGAATTTTGATCTCAAATATTAATCATATTATTGACTAAATAGAGGTTTAGGGGGTGGGGTTAGTATAAGTTTCAAATAAGTGTTACTTACCTTCGATATGATCAAACTCTTTGATGAGCCTGGCAGTTGGCCTGTCTAGATAGTCTCTTTCAGCAACATTAAATACAAAAACACCATTTAGGTCTTGTAAATTCTTCCCCTCCCTCTGCAACCAAAGATGAAGTGGAAGGGAATGAATGAATGTAAAGAAAGAAACAGGTGAAGTGAAAGGTGTTAGTTAGTTACAGTGTTAAAGAAGCAAATGGCAACTTCGTGATAGGATTTGTTGATGATCTGAGCTTTTAGTGAGTGGGAGATGCAACTGATGGCAATGTGGAAGTGAGTTTCATTCTCTCCCTCTTCCTCTTCCGCTGGGCAACTAGTGGTGAACATTTTAGGTGAAGCATCCACCAGGTAAACCACATATTCTTTGCTTGACTCTTTTTCCTGACAATAATACTAGAATTTTAAGAAGGAGGAGAAGAAGAGCTTGAAACTGAAAGTAGAGAAGCAAAGGAAACAAGATAGCATACGAGAGAGAGTTGAGTATCAAGGTCATCTTCATCGTCTCTGAAAATATCATCTGCCTCAAAATCCATCATTGCCTAACCTAACCACAATTTCAGTGCCGTTCTCAACAAGAATCAAAGTGAAGAAAATACAAGATTAACTCGTTTTTATCTTTTATACGTAAACCCTTCCCTTTCTTCCTTTCGAAATTCTCAATTTTTTCTAAGCTAATGCGCGCCCAATGTCGCGTTTATTACTTTATTTATTTTTTATTTTTTATTTTTATTATTCAATTCAATAAATAATAGTTATGATAATAGGCAAATATTTTATATGATATGATAATTTATAATTGATTGACAATATCAAAAATCTTAATGCTAACAATGAATAATAATTAAATTCATAAGAACTCATGATTTCTTTATTAACGTACTGAAATAAGCTAAACATATAAAGGTTAACAAGCAATTGATAACTCATGTTGGTGTTGCCTTATGGGATTAACCATGTTGTCGTTGCTTCCCGTTCTTGGTGGCAATATTTTAGAAAACGATTCAATCAAGGGATCGAAAAGAAGAGCGGTTCAAAGTTTAACCTTTAGCTACTTCTAAAAAACGATTCAATTAAGGGATCGAAAAGAAGAGCGGTTCAAAGTTTAACCTTTAGCTACTTTCGCCGGTGGTTGGGTTGGGTTTATATGTTACGAAAATGCATTAATAAAGAAACCAATTAACAAGTCAAATTTCAATCCAAATTTCAATTTATCATACCAAGTTCAAATTGTTCAATTGCAAATTTAATAATCAGTTGTTGTTATTTCAAACTTAACTATATTAGCTGCAACATGTAAGAGTCCCCCAACCCCCAAACAAATTGGACGAAAAGTACATTTTTTTTAATAAAAAAAAGCAAAACAGTAAACATATCAACTTTTGAGAATCGATTTTACATGGGTTTAACCCGTCAATTTAACTGATTTTTGCATGGTTAGGTTGTTTTCTATTTCTTTGGTCCGACCAGAACTGGGGAGGCATTCAATCGACAATCCAACCGATTGCATCGGTCAAGTTAGACCAATTATAAAACATTGTTTGGTAAGATGACCTATTTAGTGTATGCCTTCTTCAATACAAGGGATAAGGGAAAACATTATAATTCTAAGTAATATCAAATAATTAAAATTAAAATGACAAATAATATAAATAATATGAGTTCACAAATAAAATATTAAAAGTTTAATTCATTAAAATATTAATAATAAATTCACAAATTAATCTTTGACAAGGACTAAAAATCATCTTAAAAAGTACTAATTTGATAGACTTATGAGATTTTTAAATATTTGCATGGATCAAATGTCTCTGTATTTTTTGTCGGGGACCAATTTGGAGCTTTACTGGATAAGGAAAAACATTCTAATTCTATATTCAAAAGACAAAACAATATAGATAATATAAATTAACAAATAAATTATCCCTAAACCAACAATGAGTAACACTAAATTATCTCTAAACCTTCTCTTACAAGTCCAATTTGATTACCAAAGCCTCTACGAAAAAGGTGGTAGGGCCAGGAGTAAGTGATAGCGAGGGATTACATTAGATGATGTTGACTCTGATGCGACTGATGGGAGTAAGAAATGATGCAGCTGTAATGATGGCTTTGCATTTGATGTGGAAGTGAATGAGGACACGAGACTAGGGGAGGGACAGGAGAAAGGAGCAGAGTAAGGAGGGGATTCGAAAGTGTTAACGAAGAAGTGGTTGAGAATTTTGTGGAAGCACAAATGGCAGGGAAGTGGGACTGTGGAGGGTATATGAACTTTTAATAAATATTAAACTAAATTATTATCATAATAATTTAAATATTATTATCATATCACCTAATGCCATGGAGACACTAGTCTACAGCCTACATGCTTACCACCTAGTCTATTAGTTTTCAAACAACAACTTTACACGGGGACAAATATGGCTGCATTTGGAAATTACGACTAAAATTGCTAAAAAATGGAAGAACAACTTTCACCAAAGTGTAAAACTTGAAGAACTAAGTATTTTTAACCTAAATTTTACTAGGACATCTTCCATAGAGTCTACAAGTTCATGCATTTTTCTTTGGACTAAGGATCAGGCATTGGAGTAGTAGGTGGACTAGCTGATACCTTTATATTGCTCTGCCTTGCCTTTTGATGCTCCTGCCCTTATACCCATTGTTACGGTTTTTTCCATAAAAATCCACACTTCAAAGAAAAGCAGGGTATCATCTCGTGCGATGCAAGGTTATATGAGGAAAAAAACGAAATATACCATTATACACACTCAAATAAAAATTATTTTTAAATAATGAACGATAAACTTTATTCTTTCCATGTATGCTTTCGAACTGATCGAGAGCGGTATAGGAGTCGAAGCTGTTGAAGCATTGAAAACAACTTAGAACAAAATGAGATTCACCGCAATCGATCCAGCTTATTTCTTCCCACAAAAGTATACAAAGAATGGAGATACCTGTTTTACAACGCGCAGTAAGCCACACAACAAAACTTGGCATAACTCAACTCCCCCTTCATCAATACTCGGACCATACTCTCATCCCAAACAAATAGTATAACAAAAAAAAAGGTCAAAATTCAAAGAACCAAAAATTACCATTACAACCACTGGCGACCTGCCATTGCAACACTCATCGAAGGGTTTCCATATATTGGAAACTCAAAAATAACAAGGAGACTTGACGGTTTTTTTTTTTTTGCGGGCAAAAAAAGGGATGAGGGATTTGGGGGAAGGCGAGAGTGGGCACTTTCCTCCAAGGATGGCCCGAAGGACCAATAAAATAATATCAAGTTCTCAACCACGGTTGCGGAAAGGAGTTACTACTAGCTTCCTTCCTCTGACGTCAATGGGAACTTCAGTGCACTAAACTTAAACCACTTCAAAACTGCAAACTCTTCAAAGCTCATTAGACCAACTAGGACCACTGAGCCAAAAAAATGCCTCAAATAAATAAGCAATCCTCTGCTTCTCTTACCAATAATGGGTAAAGCCAAGAACTGAGAACAAAATCAAAACAATAGCCAAGAATGTACATCCAAAAGCTTTAAGAATCTGTGGCAGCAGATGACTTCTCCAGTTTTTCCTTTTCGATCTCTACTCTTCTCAGCTCAGCATGCTGGGCAACACCATTAGCAATAGCTTGATAAGAGAACTCAAGTGTCTGAGTGAGGTTCTGAAACCTCAATGGATCTGATGATTGCATCACTGCAGGCAAATTTATTTGAAAGACTGGTATGTCAGATAACAACAATAATGATATCGATAAAGGAGATGGCTTCTAAGATTTTTTAAGGGCCACTATCAACTCACCTGTCATTGCATCCACAAAGAAAATAAAAGGATCCACATCATCAATTGGAGACTGCAACTCTTCATCATCACTAAAGTCGTCGTCGTCGTCCGAATCATCGTCATCCTCATCATCGGGTCTGAACGACTTTGCCTATGGGGTGACATCACAAAAGGCCAATTAGAAATTTAGATTCAACAATAAATGATAAATAAAAATTGAATCAATCAGACCACAGTGACAGTTCCAAATACTGGGCTAGATCAGCCAGTTCAACCAGAAAACTGCCAAACTGGGTGGCTTACGGGAATGGTTAAGCACCTTATTGAGGTCAATTAACCGCTCAACAAATCAAAGAAATGGTTGGTTAAAAACCAGTTAGTGAACCGAGTAGTGAATACTTTTACTTGGACATGGGTGAAATTAAACCCAATGCCACCACTATGCATTGCCAGCAGGTGTACCATGAAGCTGACAACTTATATGGCTAACGTTGCAAGTTTTTTTATTGTCATATTTACACTGAATTGCTGAAATGTAACTATTTTTAACACTAACCAATAAAATATGTCAACAAGAAGTTATTAAAAAAATATACTAAAAAATAATATACGAATCATTCTTAAACATTGAAAGGTGAACTGCATCCATTTTTGGTTCAATGACTGTTCAGTTTTCAAAATAATAAATGATAATCGTCTAATATAATTAATCAGGTTTTCATAATCAAATAGAACTTTGCGAACCAGATATCAGCAAATTGTCAACTAGTAGAATTTCATATATTAAATCTCATACACATACAAACTACAAAATCCCTCTATTGCATGCAAAATGATACATTCAATATCATGTATCATGCATTCAATTAATATATGCATGCAAATGTTGCTGTTGGATTCCAATTTGGTGTTAAGTAGTATTGTCCAACGGGTATTTAAACCGCACCACAGGATTTGAGGCCGGCGGTGTGGGACTTCCAACACCCCTCTCCTCCACAGGAGCATGCCAGCACAAGCAATACATGGGTAGATTGCCATAACAGTCGGCAAACAATGGAAATGAACTTTGACTCTAATACCATGTTAGATAGAGGTGCAACACAAGAACTTCCCAGGAGATCACCCATCCTAGTACTACTCTCGCCCAACTGCCCAAGCACACTTAATTGCGGGTTTGTGGGGTTGAGTTAGGCCCAAACCCAAATTTCAATAGTTGCAAACCGATATACTCAATGTCCTGTATTCAATTAATATATGCATGCAAATGTTTTGTTAACCACGCACCTGTCCAGCCAACTTTTTAAGTTTAATACTATCAGCTTCATCCCCATCCTCAGCATCAACTCCCATTTCCTTGTCAGAACTATTGCCATCCTCATCTTCATCATCAGTTTGAAAGCCATCCATATCATCATCATCTTCCGCTTCTTCCTCTTTTGCATTTTCTGAACAATAAGTACAATGGATGAGAATTAGACAATCATAAATCTGATTGAAGTAGAAAGGAAGTCAATCAACTCTTGATGAACATATGATTCTCTGACAACACAAAGTAGCAGAATCATATGTTCATCATGAGCAGATTGACTCCCGGGTTGGAGCACCCCTTGTCCTTCCTTTTAATATTAATTTTGCTTATCAAAAAAAAAAAAAAAAAATCAAAGTTGCAGAGAAAGTAAGTTATAGAGACCTGCAACTTGATCCTTGTATGCAACCAGAAGATCAAGAGTGGCCCGGAACACCCGGCCTAAAGCCTCTCCTGGCAATTGATCAGCTGGAAGTGCCAGTAACGATGTCAAACCAAGGCAACAAACTTTCTTGTCATGTTCCCTGCATAAAGATTGTTGTAAGTTTGCAATGAGACCTTCAAAGTGTCACATACTTCTATCATTAAAACACAGTATGTAGAAAGAAAGTGAAGCAAAGAGAAGAGATCTTGAAAGAGGAGAGGACAAAACAGACCTTTTAAAATTAGCACGCACGCCACTCTTCTTGACTTCTTGCAGCATATGGAACCAAAGGTTGAATATTTCTGTTGCAACTCCTAATTTTTGCAATATGCTGAGAGTCAGTGCGGCATTGTAGTATAAAGCATCTGCAATCTGTAAAAAATAAGTAAGAAAACTAACATAAAAAATTATACATATCCTACTTTTTAAAAGTCATCCACTTTTTGTAAGTTAAACACTAGAAGTTCATAATATATCTTGCAACTCCAAACCAGTGTAATCCTGTAAAGTTTTAATAGAACTCTAAAGGACACAAGGGTTTCTATTAAATGAAAGGTAATATAAATAATCCACAGAAACTCTAATCGATGAACAAGTCAGAATATTATAACCAAGGAAGCAACAGAAACCAATTTTATGACTCATCATACATGTCAATATAATAACCCCTTACCACTTGCATGAGAAGACATTTCAAATATGATTTTTCAGTTCGATGCAAGCGTTCAACTGTAATTCTGAGATATGGCTCAACCCAGTGATCCACCTGCCCTCTGCAGTTCTGGAAGACAACTTCAATAAGCTTCGGAGCTGGCTCAATATCATTGTCCTCCAAATTTTTGTCCGCTATAACCTTCAATGTTAAAAAATACAAATGAGACATCAATAAGAAGAAATAAAGAATGATAAAAATCATATTTAATCCCCAAGGTCCACTCCTAACAGGTGGTGGCTGAAGTAATTCTAATGCAGAGATAACTCACAGATGAAAGCATATTCCATAGACTCTGTTGATAGTCAGGTTCTTTGCAAGTAAGGAAATGGGCAGTTCCCCTTGAAATATAATTATCCAAAGGAACCAGAATATCTGCAGAAGTTTAGAACTAACCAGATAAATATGTAGTAAATCCAAAGTATATACAAGATATGTAGTTGAAAGTTGAAACTAGATATTCACTGTCTTTGAATAGCATGGACATCAGCTCCACACAAATAGAACCCTTTTATTAAGCAATCAGGCACTGACTGCATGAAGGAAAAAGCAAAGATGTTCTATTATGTTCGTAGCTGAGTTCATTTTCGGGTTTACTTGGAGACACAAACTCACTTCTATCTCTATATTAATATATAAAAAGGGTCCATCCATCCAGAGATGACCTAAACTAGGTGCTTGAATTCAGTAGCAAGGAAGAAGTAAAACAAATTGTAACCAAAATGTAGTTGAAGACCATACTTGGAAAGAAATCTATTGCCCAATCTGCCAGTGCTTCCATCATCAATGGCCACAGACTCCACATGTCCAATGATATTGTTGGAGAGAAAAAAGTCATATATGATACAATCTCCAAAATTTCTTCAAAAACCTCTGTAGACACGTAAGAAGATAATGGAAAATAAATACAAGCAAGAAAACCCAAGTAAAATTGAAATTTGAAAGCCACAGTTTTCATACCACAATCTAACGACACACCAAAAAATACATACCCAACTTGAAAACCCAAGAAGTTGAAGGTGCAAAGAAAACAAGCTTAAACTGTATTCTCAGCGTCGCATTATTTTGACACAAATTGAAGCATGCTATTTCATAATGAAGCTAACAGCTGCCATAGAAACTGCTTACAAGTTACGATAAACTATCAAGAACATGGGATGCTTGATTATTAAGACTCATTCACTCTCAATATATTATTCAAATCTAGAGCTCTCCGTAAATAATACTCTTGTCAAAATATTTTTAAGAATAAACAACATGCCTATAATTATGCAACTAGTTATATGAGTGACAACATGGTCCAAACCATTCAGCAATTTCACCTTTGCTTCAATAAACGTGTATATACGAACATTCACAAAGTGAAATTGCAAGGAGGACATAATAAAAACAAAAGAAAGCCTCAAATGTCATCCAGGTAAAAATGATTCAAAGGGGCAAGTACCTTGACCATCAGTTGTTAACATTCGACGCATTATGGGAAGCAAGGTTGGCTCAACTTGAACAAAGAGTTGGGGAAGACTGCTCACTGATTCAAGGATTGTGCTAATAGCACGCAAACAACCAACTGCAGCCAGAGCACCGGGATCATCAGCTTCATCATCAGCTTCAGCAGTGTGCATACACCTCCAAAATGTAGTTGCCTGTAGTTAAAAATAAATTGCAATGTTATTATAGAGAAAAATACTAACCCTCTAAAGGAAGCACAGCTTTCTTAAAATATACAAATGTAAAAAAGTATATTACCAAATTTTGGCACAGCCCAAGCGCATAAGGTGCCATTTCTTCCCCAAACTTGTCCACAATAGTCTCCAAAGTAAATACAAGGTCCTCATTCTCAACCTCGTTCATAAGTTTGAAAAACTCTATATATGTTTGTTTAGTTAAATTTCGTTCACAAAGCCAAATAAGAAATATAAATTATAGATAACATTTTTTTTCACATTCACATACCATCAAGGAGTTGAGGGAGAAGAGGACGAATTTCATTCAAATCTGCATCAAAACATTATTAAAAAAAAACATAATCAACATTAAATTAAAGAAAGATTTATTGAAATAAAAATAGAAACAAAAATAGGTATAAATAAACCACCTTTGCAAGCTTCAACAAAAGAACGCAGAGCAAACACAGAATCAACGCGGACAGGAAGCTCAGGATCTCGCATTCCGGATACAACACAATGCAATGCCTTCCGGAAATTATTCTGATCCGAGAAGTTAATGTGGGCGTATTGTCCTGCAACCCATGCTGCCTGTTTTTGCACATAACATAGTGATCAATACCGGATAGTGATGCATAGTGGCCGGTCCCGAAAATGCTATAGCTGGATAGCTAGCACTGTGGCCGCTATTTTAGGATTATTATACAGGTTTAATAACTTATAGTTTTATACTATATACATATAAATGCTAAAAAAAAGTACTCAAAATACATGACATATTCATAATTCATAATAAAAAGTCATAGACTCATAGGTCTTAAGCAAAACATACAGGTAAATAACAACGAAAGTCAAGGAAACAAATAAGATTAAGCCTTATAGGCTTCAAGTAATTAAACATTAAAATTCAAATACATGAAATACATGTTTCCTTAATAAGAATAAGAAGCATCAATCAACATCTTCAAGGACAATGAGAAGCAGGGAGGATAACAGAAAAGGGTGTGAAGGGGACAGTGAGAAGAGGACTACAAAACAGAAAGGAGGAGACAAGGAGAGCGGCCGGAAAATGAAGAACCGTGACCGGAATATGTAGAACATTCGGAACAGGCCAAAAAACACAAGTGCTGGCAGGAAACTGAGTGACTGAGAGTGATGGTAGGCAAGAGCGAGATTTGAGAGCCGAGGGGATTTGTATGAAGGGGTTTCCCAAACCCTATTAAAATTTTTTACCGGAAACCCCTAAATTACTCCCCAAAAGTGTCTCTCAGTTCAGATCTGATGGCAAATATGGAATTTTTGCCCATTTCCGAATCACGGCCTAGCAGTGCACCGCTATATCCTCATGTAGCGGACGGAACCACCATGATGCTGAAACTCTCCATGACGCCTCCGGGATAGCGGCCACTAGCCGCTGCGCAATGCCCCTCCATGATAGTGGTGCTATCATGCACTATTGATAACTCTGACACATAGATCAACGGATAGACAATTCTTAAGAGCAAAGAAATGAAAATTCCATAATCAATCTCTGATTCAAATTCTTGTTAATTTAAATCAAGTCAGATCAAAATATTAAATTGCAACACTGATGTTGTTTGGTTATAATAAAGGCAATATAGAAAGGATTGCATTGCGCCAATTAACGATAGTAGGGAAATTAAGAGAATAGAATTAGTTCTTTCCAATGAAATCAAGAGGAGTGCATTACGCCACCCATGCAATGAAAAAATTTCATTGTGCTCATGAAGAAACTTCTTTAGTTCTTACAAGAGTATCATAAAAAGTGGTTGGATTTGGACACGATAGCAACAGAAAATTTGAGTCTTTGACAGGATATCAGTCCACTTCATTACAAACTTACCCCTCCCAATATTGAGAGATCATTAACATCCAAAACATTTGATCAGATTGGATATCAAAATTAGGGCATGGTTTTCATATTCTTATATGCCAGCTTTGACTTTTTCAAAAATATTTTCTTACACCCCAAAAGAAGGATAAAAGGGGAAAAAAAGAAAAAAGGTGAGTCCGGCCTCACCTACAAGGGAAAGGATGCAGATGTACTATATAGGAGATCTTACCTTGGCCCTGAGGTGGCCAACATGACTGCTGAACTCAGGAAAGACATGTTGCACTAACATACGCTCCAGTTCAGATTTGTATGGCTCAGTTTGCCTCAATTTGTCACAAAGTGCCCCGATAGCAAGAAGAGCACCATCTTTCTGTCTATAGGGCTTGTATTCTACAGGTGCTTCATCATACCTAGCACAGCAAAAACCTAAATATGGCACCCAATCCTGAAATAACCTATTTTAAATAGAAAAGTAAGATATTTACCTTTTGAAAATTTCAACTATAAAATGAATTAACTTATGAAGATTATCTTTCCCACGTTTGCGAACCAGCTCACTCACAAAATCCATGGAGGCAGTCCTAGGACTATACAAGTCTTCAATAATGTCTGTAACGAATAATTAGAAGGTATAAGAACCTGGCAATGTAATTCTTTGAAATACGATGTTCATGTTTAATGCCAATATAACTTACCATAGCCTTTCCTTACATATTCATGTGGGTCTTCGTCCCAAAGCTTTTGATCATTATCATTAAAGCACATAAGAGGGAAAACTATTTCAAAAAGAAGAACATCAAGTCGAGGTTGCAGCACAGTATACATGCTATTCTTTGAAATACTGCATATGTTTAAAAAAAAAGTTTAGAGGAACAGAATTAATTCTAGAATCAATCAATATATATCATGAAAAAAATCATCAGTAGCAGATAAAACCATTCAACAGAGCTACTAATATTCTCAATTTAATATGCTCTAACTCTCAACACAACATATGTCAAGAACAAGAAGCTACTCCACCTTTCGGGTTTGAGTCGGGACTCATGATGCACCAGCTTCAATAGACTATAGCCTAAAAGACCAAACCATCCCAGTGTTTTGGTTTAGTTTTGAACTTTTGATTTTGGGTTGATTGAATATTTCCATAAAATTTCAAGAATGCTATTACTTAGATTTACTGGGATTGGTATTTAGTCTTAGGAGTACTTTAGTAATTTTATCAGCATTTTGTTTTTGTTTTGGAACCAAGCCTTGTGCTATTATTGAGCATGGATTTATGTTTTATGTATTTTATACTTGTTAGCATAACAGACACTATTACCACACTGAAGATGTACATCCCTACATAAATAAGAATTGGATGAAAAAAAGACCTATAGTTAATGAAAGGGAGCTTGGGGATAACATGATTGAATGATATGGAATGACACCACAAAACAATTAGCACAAAATCATTGAAAACCACCTGTTGCTTAGATATTGAAGAACCAGGTTGATAACTCTGTCCGGTAAATAGCCACCAACTCGAATGACATTCAACAGATTTAAGTGGCAGTCCAAGACCTTCCCTGCATAATGCTTCAGAAACATTTGAGCAAAGACTCTGTTTTCAGGGCTTTGCAGCTTCAAGTCTCCGAAACTATAAGATGGTAGTTTAACACCCATAGAAATTGAGAATAAATCAGTCACTCAGCAGCAAAACGCATATTTGTTAGGTAAATTAACCAACACCTCAAACATACCGAGTGTAGAGCCTATTTAGAATGTGAATTGTCCATTTTTTGACCTTCCACCAACCCCATGATTTTCGAAGATCAGGATCAACAGGCTGACCTTCCAGGGGAACAGGCCTCTCCAATACATTTAGAAACAGCACCATCCAAGCATTTAAGACATTTTGATCAAACAAAAGCTTTGGAATTTCCAACTGAAACAATTTAAACAATAAACGAGCAATTGAATATGTCAATTCTGAGACCTTAAGTGGAGAAAAGCGTAAAAATAAGTGAGGCAACCGAAACTGGAGATGTCATAATGCTATCTCAAATCTCAATTGTGGCAAAGAATATTCAAGTACACATCACATTAATCATGACTTTGATTTACATAAACTTGATATTTGACATCAATGGAAACATTGACTGCTACTAAAAACAGGTGAGGAAGGAAGGAAACATACATATATGGAGGACCAGAATATTTTACAGATAAGCTTGATCAAATCAGCTACTTCGAGGGATGGATTAGGAAGCTGAACAAGCCTGTTAAATATGTTGAGAAGGTGAGGAAATGTCTCCTCAACAATGTGATGAACGGGTGTCCTCTCTTCATCTGACTTGAACCTGAGGAGAAAATGAGATAGTTTTCAGAACTAAAATACATGCAAAGAATCAAGTTGGACAAACAAAGATGGTTCATACAGTACTTCAACAACAAGTGGTACAATTTAGAAGTCCAAGTATAATATAAGCAAGAGCACGTAGCATGAGTGGATGGGAAGATCAACTGACGTACTCATATTTTCTAGAAAGAATGCGGAGGACAAATAAGGCCCCATAGACTTGTTGATCCTGTAAATTGTGCTTGACCCAATCGAGGAGATGGGGACACTGCTCTGGATAATCAGAATGTATAATGGTTTTCAGGCACTCGCCAAGTTGCACCCTACAAACAGAAGATGTGAGAATGGGAAATGAAATGCAAGGAAGGTAGAGATGATGAGGGATTGTTGAAGTGATAGTGACCTGAGCAAAGGAGGAACTTGAGGTACGAAGAGGAGAAGGTGATCCCTGACGATGTCTTTATCAGTCAGGGAGATGTTGTGTTGTTGGGCATCTGCAGAGTCATGAGGAGGAGACCAATTCTTGGCAATGAAGTTCTTGAAATGAATGCTGGCAACTTGTCGAACGCCCATCTCACAGCTGTTGTCCACGATGATTTGCAACAGCCTAACCAGATGCTGAGGTGCGTACTGGATCTGTTCATTCCACAATTCAGTTCACAAGTCAAGCAGTATTGACTCACTCACTCAGTGGAATTCAATCCAATCAACTAGCAAGTATGATGTAGTGTAGATATATACAATAAAAATTTTGAGTAAGAAGAAGGGGAGTGAGTAGTACCTGATCCAAACTTTGCTCACCGGCCTTGCGCTCATCGGGATTGGGACTGAGGGCAGCTTGGAGGATGCGAGCAAGACTAGGAAGATCCATCACTATATCACTATCCGATAGATGTTCCAATTTCCTCTGCTCAGCTCTGCGACTAGGGCTTACAGAGGGAGACGATGCCAACGGCAGTGGCACGGTATTTAAATTAACCAACTTTAGGGTTGCTGCCTTTTTCGTTTTTAACCCTTTTTTTTTTTGTTAGTTTAACGAACAAACCTGTCCCCGTAAATAATTAGAGAAATTGTATTTCAAGATTAAATTGGGAAAACAAAATTCGATAATTATTTTTATTATTAATGCAGTTAAAAAAATGTGGTTAATGAAATGTTGAGTTTGGTTAATAGATATATCAAGATGTCACAACTTATTATTCGGCCATTGAATGTCGTTAACCACGATTCTCATGTGTTCAAACATAATCTACATGTATATTTGAACACCTGGAAAATCGTGGTTAATAAAATTCAGTTGATGGTTAATTACTTGTGACACTTTGATATATCCATTAATCAAACTCAATACTTCATTAACCACATTTTTAGCTGTATTAACCATGAAAAATTATTGTCAAATTTTGATGTCTCATTTTGATCTTCAAATAACACAACTAAATAAATAAGTGGATGTTTTGATTTTAAAAAATTATTTTTCTTAGGATATGGTATATGCAAGTCCAAAAAATTTGGATTGGTCTCGACGTTAGATTCCTCCAACATCAAGGTTCCATTTGATAAAATTTAGTGGGGCTTCGTCTTCACTATACACCATTACAAACTCGGAATATAAATCCTCCACCAATTTCAATCATAGATATATTATTAAAAAAATATCTACGGTCCAGATTGAAAAAGACAATATTGTAATCTCCCACTTCTCCCTCTCTCAATCCTCTCTCTCCCCTCTCGCCGCCGCCACCCCCTTACCCAGCGTCACCTCCCTTCCGTTGTTCTGCGCTCCTTACAGCGCCTTCGTGAACTGTTGCTTAAAGATTGAAAGACTCAGCAAAACAATGAAGCATTCATTAGAGATGCTGCTTAACGGCTCCAACTCACAGTGTATGCTTTCATCTGTACAATATTTAGTTTCAGAAAAAACCCACAAACCCATTAAAGATTGAAAGACACAGCAGAGCTAAAATTATATTAAAGAAGAAGAAGAACAATGAAGCATTCAAATGCATAAACACACATTTGATATACACTTATTGAACACTCAAAACACATTAATGGTTGAGACTAGAGGGAGAGGGCGTCAACAAGAAGGAGCTTTGATTCGCCATGGCGGAGGGTGCGGTGGTCGAGGAGAAGGTTGAGGAGACCCTACCACGAAGGTTGGGGGAGCACCTATGTCGCCGCCAGTACCACCTTGCTCATGGCCATCAAGGGTCAGATCTATGGTTCTACGACGGACATGGCGGGGGTGTTAATGTTCGAACCTGCATAACCCAATCAATCACTCCACTGATCCCCAGAGCTCCCATGGATCATGTACCCTTCCTCCACCAACCCTGCTCTCTTCTTAGACTTGTACTTAGTGGCTGGTTTGCCTTGATCAGAAGAACATCTGTTTCATGAACAAAGAATTTCAATTTTGTAAAGCCAAAAAATAAAAAATAAAAAATCAAATTTCAAGTGAAGTTCAAGGATTTAACAGGACAGGAACATGAAGATGAAGATTTGAGGGGTTGGAGGTTGAATATGATGAAAGGGGGTCGACCAGGAGGAGGCGGAGGGGTGGGGATGAGAAAGTGGAGGTGATGAGGAGAGAGGAAAGTATTTTTCAATTTTTTTGTTTTTTTTTGTTTTTATTAAGTGCAATATCAATTATACCCTTAGAGTACTACTGATCCACAGCTCCTAAGATGGAGTATTATAAAATTGCCAGAGTTAGCGGACAATGAATAAGCTGACTAATAATAAATAAGTTAGTAGATAATAGATAAACTTAAAGTAGATTCTTTTTTTTTTTTTTGAAATAAACATATAGTAGATAGCAGATGAGTTAGGTGATAACGAATAACGAATTAAGTTTGAAGTGTTTGATAATTTTTTTTGTTTACATAAATTTAGGGGGGAGGGAACTAGGCTCTAGTCGAAAGCAGGAAAAATCTTCGGACTCTCTGAATACTTATAAAAGGATTTATATTTATCTCCCTCAATGAGACTAATAGGGGCTCAAACCTACGAGATACAAGGCCATGTCACTATTTGATAAAATTGACGGTTAAACTAGCTGAAAAAATATAAAATGACATATAACTACATGTTTATATTTTTTATATTTTGTATTTTTTTATTGAAAAAATTATATTCTTTGTTATTTTTTATCCTGTAATATATCTAATTAGTAAAATTATTCCTTTAGTATATCAGTGTAAGTATTTTCTATTTTATTGAGGTTAAATAAGGAATTTAATTACAATGGTAAGGATAAAAATGATAAGTTATAACCTATAAGTCTAAACACTACTTCAATTTAGCGTCTAGAAAATATGTTATAAGTCAGTGAGAAAAACATTTATCAAATAGATCTGCGATCCCATCTTCTATAAATAGCAGATTAGTCTTGCGCGTTACACCAACACTACTGCATGGACAAAATTATTATTATTTTAAAGTCAAGCGACATTTGTAAATATTTATTATATTTATCATAGTTTATAATTATTTATTATTTATAAACATTAAAATATTTTGTTTCCTATTATTATTAATGTTATTAATATTATTATATTCCAGTGGAAAGACACGCACCGTCGTGCCTGTCTCTTTGCTCTTTTTCTTTTGTTGTATATAATTTCTTTAAGGTATTTTAGTTGCTATTTTGGCTATTTGAGTAAGGCGATTATGTTTAATTGATTATTGGTAATTTTGATTGGTTATTTGAAATTTTATTAGGTTATTGACGATTTTATATTGAAGATTTTATATTGGTTAGTGGGGAGTGGGAATTAGTTTTTATTTTTATCTTTTTTCCAACTTGTTTTGTAATGTTTTTTAAGTTGTTTATAAATATAAGTAAATAGTGATGGTAAAATAAAAGAATAAAAGAAAAAATTGAAACCAAAATGAGAGGGGGAATTGCCTTTATTAATAGTAAGTATAGATACTACATATTATAGTACGATTTTCTTAAGGGAGAGGTGAGAATCCTAGTTTCCCGAAGACATGGAACGCTTTTATTATTTGAAAAAATTATTATTTTCTAATTTCTCATTAACAATTACATTGTTATTATCATTCACAACATCGGTTTCTATTGAGATATAATTATTATTCTAGGATTTTTTTTTCCTATTTAATTAGAATATGATTATTATTTTTTAATATTCTAAAACAATATTTATATTATAATTTAACAAATATTTTAATATTTATATATAAAAATAATAATATTTACAAATTAAAAATGTAATTAATAGTAGTAATTAATACATAATAAATAATAAATATAAATTATAAAAAATATAAGTATAAATAATAATAATAATAATAATAATAATAATGAATTATAAATTATAAATTTCATTAAACCTTATTTTAAATCATTTTAATGTTTAATAATTTTATATTATTTTTTCATTTTTTATTTTCAATTCTATATTAAGAGTACTTTTGAAAATAATATTAACATTCTCAAGAAATATGCCTTTAAATCGAATAAAGCAATCAACATTCCCAAATAAACTTCCCGAGAATCTTTAAGTCATACATAACACATTTTTAGTATTCTTAGGACTCATCATTCCTAGCAATGATACTTTATGAGAATCATGATACCCGAGAACCAAAGCAAAATTTACGTACCAAATGTCCCCTATTTATATATCAGGATTTGAAGGTTCCTTATGTAGTTAGCCAACTTTGCATGGATCAAATTCAAATATTTTGAATTTGTAGACACTAAGTATTAAGAAAAATTTCACAGGGACCAAAACCAAAACCTGCTAATTGCAAGGACTAAAAAAATTAGTAAACCTTTTAATTTTGTTTTGTTCAACCATCCTATCCTACTTCCAGAAATGATATTCCAACACCCCATTTGGGACACTACTGACACCGTATGGTTTACCCATATGTGACTCTGACCTGGTGACATTTTTGTAAAATATTTGGTATTACTTCACATTTAATTTTTTTTTTCCACTTCCCCCATCTTTCTTTCTCATTGAGCTCGACAATACAGTGGTGAAGACGACACTTCCACCCCTCTCGTGCCGACGACCCTCCCACACTAGAAAACGTGAAGCGCTCCCACCCCTCCCACAGTAGAAATCATGAGGAAACTAGCAAGGTAATCTTTCTCTCCTTTTGGTATTGGTTTCTATCTCCATTTTGTGTTTATTTGTTTAGGGTTTAGTCTATTGTCCCATTCAAATGCCCTCATTTTCCCTTTCCCTTTTAATGCTAAATGTTGTGAGAATGTGATTGGGGCTAAATCACTTTTCTCTTGTCTGTCTCATAGAATGCATGGGAGTATTGTAATGAACCATAGCTATTAGCTTCAATGATGATGTCATGTTTCCTTTTGGCATTTGGATGATTTATGTCTATAGTCTTACTTTTGAAATTTCACAAATGAAAATTTTAGAGGAAATGTAGATGTTAGCAAGGTAAGGGGTAGATAGAGATTTGTTTGTGGGGGAGGGGGCACGAGAGATTCCATTGTGGGGGAGGGGGCAGGAGAGATTTATGAATTATGATACTTTCTTCTACTACTGTATGAGTGTTTTTGTTCCATATACACCTTTTCAGTCATGGCAGTGATTGTTTTTTATATTGATGATAAGATATATGTATCAATACAGTATTGTGGACATGCAATGCTAAGTTTTGGACATTATGGTGAGCATTTTTAATGAGGGCAGTGGGTGTGGTATGATTATTGACAACAAGCAATGCTGATTTTGCAGGTATTGACAACATGGCATAAAGAAACGATAAAAATGTAAGGTTGAAACATGCATGTGTACCAAGAAGGTTGCTTGAAATTAACAGAGACTTGATACTTGCACAACAAGACCAAATTAAGAACACCCCATTCCGGTGGGTTATAAATATGCCAGATAATTTGAAAATGTCTGGTTTACTACTGTGTGAACTAGTTAGTAGATGGGATGAGCGTTGTGGGGGATAAGGTGGTTCCGTTTATCCCGAGTGATGTATGCTTTACAGTGGGACTTCCCGTAGTAGGTGTCCATGTGCCAGTTTGAGGAGTGTAATACTTTGTCTTTGTTTGAAGGGGTGAGGTGACCGTTGATAGAATTGCTGATATGCTTCCTTTATATGAGGATGATGTTGCTAATTTTGTAGACTGTATATACTCCTTGTAATTGGAGAGTTCTACTTTCCTGGTTCAGGGAGACTAATATATACTGGTTTTATTAAACTGCTATATGACATAGAGTCCCTAAATAAGTATAATTGGGGTTTAACGGTGTATGATTTCTTAGTTGAGAGTTTAAGCAAAGCTTCTTGTGCTGTGAGAGAGGAAAAAATCAAAGCCAAACACATATATGTGGGTGTGCATCCGTCTTACAAGTACCTATATGCTCATGTGTTATATCACCATGTTTTGTTCTTTTAACATAAATTTGCAGGTATTAAATTAAATATATTATTATTTGTTGCAGATTTGGGCGTTGAACCACCTCTCGGTGGGGGAAACACCCCACATCCCTGATAGGTCCCCTTTCCCACGCTTCTTAATTTGGAAAGTTCTGCGTTTGGGCAGAAGGAAAATAGAAGAAGCGTTTGAAAAACAATGTGGTAAGTATCAAAGTTATTTGTTTGTATAAGAAGTTGAAAATTTATTACAATATGTATTTGATGTTCGTCTCGTGTTAGGAAATAACTGTACACTTAACAGCGACGCCTGAGGAGCTTGAATTTCAAATGGTCGGGGATGCATTGCAGCAGGCAGAGCACCAATTCGTGCATATTACTGAATATCAACAATTTGCGGCGGAGAATAAGTAGTTTCAAGAGAGGATTTCTATTCTCGAGGCAGAAGTTGGAAGCTTTAAGATGCTGAACCTCAACGCCAATCAATGACCGAACCTGAGGTTGAGTATGAGGGAGGGTCTCCATCAAGGGCTGATCATGCATCCCGCTGGTGTCCATCTCCTGACACTAATTTTGCAGCTGAGATAGGCGGTGAGGGTTGTTTGAATGTTGAAAGATGTGGGTGGTTAGTAAACAAGCATTAGTTTATTTTTTTCGTTTGTTCAAGTGTTTTTGTAGATTGCCATGACGAAAGCACATTCATGAACTTTTCCATGTAAGTGAATGTCTGGTAAGTACTCCTCAGGAGCATGCTAATGATGAAAATAACGATCCTTCGTCAAGCATGGTTGGTGGACTAGAGGAAGTGAACATTGAAGATGGTGTTGGTAACTGTACTCCTCAGGAGCATGCTAATGATGAAAATAACGATCCTCCGTCAGACATGTTTGGTGGACTAGACGAAGTGAACATTGAAGATGGTGTTGGTAACTGCACTCCTCAGGAGCATGCTAATGATGAAAATAATGATCCTCCATCAGGCATGATTGGTGGACTAGACGAAGTGAACATTGAAGCTGGTGTTGGTAAGTAGTGATTTGTGTATCCACAATTAAAGAATTCACTTGTATGAAGAGATAAACTAATTAACATCTAACATATGGACTAATGTTTTGCATGTGAACATAATGTGGATGGTTTAGCAAAGCCTACATCCAACATCATTACAAGAATTAAAGATAAGCCAATGAACCGTACGTAAAGTGTGTTAACTCTAAGTCCATATACTGTGAAGACATTTG
Source organism: Echinosophora koreensis (assembly GCA_035048595.1). NCBI lineage: Eukaryota > Viridiplantae > Streptophyta > Magnoliopsida > Fabales > Fabaceae > Echinosophora > Echinosophora koreensis. The sequence continues at coordinate 218,452 of JAPCYP010000006.1, forward strand.
TGAGAAAGAATAAAAGGACAATGCTGGAATAGTTTGTGAATTGGATTTGTATATGTGAATATAGTTGTGCCATTCTTTTTGGGTTGTGCTGAACAATCATGTAAGAATGTACATGTTAGATATGTACCACAAAAGTCATGTGAAACTAAGTCATGTGAAACTCTTGTTAACATATTTTTTAGGTTGCTTTGAACAATTATGATATAAATGTATGGAAATATTATGCTCATATCTTTATATTTGTTAACATATTATGCTCATATTTGTTTCATCCAAGCTTTATTAACAGGATTGAAGTATTATTAGCAAACAATATTTATGGGTTGTGTAAAATGATTTAAGTAGCAGCATAGTAATTAACCACACACTGAATTAACCAACCACTTGCAAGGAATTAACCACCTTTTTGAAGGTTTATAAAAAGTTGGTTGAAGCAACAATGTTATCCATTAACCAAATGATACACTGAATTAACCAACCATTTGCAAGGGATTAACCACTTTTTTCAAGGTTTGTAAAAAGTAGGTTGACGCATCAAAGTTACCCATTAACCAAATAATACACTAAATTAACCAACCAATTGCAAAGAATTAACCACGTTTTTAAAGAGTTGGCTGACAAACCAGTGTTACCCATTAATCATACAATACACTGAATTAACTAACCATTTATAAGGCATTAACCACGTTTTTTAAGGTTTGTAAAAAATAGGTTGAAGTATCAGAGTTACCAATTAACCAAACAATACACCGAATTAACCAACCATTTTCAAATGATTAACCATGTTTTTAAGGTATGTAAAAAATGGTTAAAGCATCAGAGTTACCCATTAACCACACAATACACTGGATTAACTAACCAATTGCAAAGGATTAACCACGTTTTTAAAGAGTTGTAAAGAGTTGGTTGACAAACTTTTGTTACATATTAACCACAATACACTGAAATAACCAACCATTTGCAAGGGATTAACCACGTTTTTTAAGGTTTGTAAAAAATAGGCTGAAGTATCAGAGTTATCCACTAACCACACAATACACCGAATTAACCAATTATTTGCAAGGGGATTAACCACATTTTTTACGGTTTGTAAAAATTAGCTTGAAGTACAGAGTTACCCATTAACCAAACATTTGCAAAAGAAAAAAAAGAGCATCAAAATGATCCCTATTTCTCGTTTTAAATTTCAGATTAATAGTAAAATAAAAATAAAAATAAAGGTTCATAACACGCCCCAAAGTATTATGTGCTTTCAAACCCTATCTCTAAAGATTTGGACAAAGTCATAAAATTGGAGCTCTTTCTTCTTTTGGGAGAGACTTGAGTGGAGGATTATTGATGAAAGATTATTGGAGTTAACAAAAGGAACCAAGCAATACTAACCTCTACCAAAACTATGCTTGAGCTTCTTCAGTTTACCATCAAGAAAGACAACTTCATCACTTGCAAAGATAACACAGTGGTGAATCCTTGTGATGTGGTGGGAGCTAAACTTTTTTAGAGTGGAGGATGGGTGGCAAGGCTATGAGCTTGAGTGAGCTGAGTGAGAGAAACCTTGGGAGACTTCCATCTTCAGCCGAGTGACGAAAATGAGCGAAAAATATGTGGAGCTGGAATGAGTGGGAACGCATGTGTATGAGAAAATAGAGGAATGAGTTGATACATTTATATTTACACTTTCGCCATTAAACTATATGGTGTCGAGCTGGGTGTCCCAAATGGGCAAAGAACCTTAAGTGTGACTAAGCATCTGAGTGGAGATCAGTCACATGGTGGGTTCAAAGAAGTTAATCTTGTGGAATACTCTATTGACCTACTGAGAAGTCAAAGACCATAATTACTATGTGTTCTAATATATATATAAAAAAAATCAATTCATGCCAAAGCCACACCACCACCTCTAGTATTAGACAGGTTTTATGAAAAACCATTATTTTAAAGTGAATTTGACTTTATGCGTTGTTTCGGTAATGAGAGAAGTATGGAAGAAAGAAGTAAGGGGGGAGAGAAGTAGGAGAGAAGAGAGAATGAGTGAATTTTTAGATTGTTTGGATCGAGAGAAAATGAAAGAAGTATAAGAGAAAGAAAAGTTGAATTTTAATACAATGACATTTTTACCCTTATAAGATAATAATAACTTTATATCAATGTTGAAAACACAAGGATAGAGTTGGTATTTCAAATTTTGTCCCCACTTCCATGAGTTTTCTCTCCACTTTTGGAGAGATTTTATTTTGTGTGGGTCTCACTTGTCAATTTTCTTTCTCCTCTATTTTCTCTCCACATCCAAACACACATATTTGTCTTTTTTTCCCCCACTTCCTTCTCCCCCATTGATGTCTCCCGAAAATCGCCCCATCCAAACCATGTGTTAAAGTAAACAAATAAAATATATAGAGATTTTAATCCACTAGATGATTTATTGATAAAATACGCTAACATAAACCCACTTTAAAGCTTTTTTCTGGATATTTATGACTCACCTTATTCCAAATTTTCAACAATCCATTTCAATCTAAAGTTAATTGGTAGGATTTGATTTCTTAAAATTTGACTTGATGCAATCTTGAATCAGATTTAGGTCATATTTTAAGTTCATTCAAGACATTTAATCTTGCACAATGCTTAAAAATTTATATTTTTTATCAAAATTTAATAATGACTTATAATATATTAAGAGACAAATTAAATATTTTTACCGATTAAAACTTAAGAACAATTTTATAAATATTTTAGGTGCTATTTTTCAATGGAAACATGACATGTATATTTTTTTCAGATATGGTTAGCTCCCAAAACAAACTTATTGTGAATTCCCTCTAACCAGTTGAATATACCATGTTTTGAATTAAAGATATTGCCAAAAATATCATGGTTTCAACTTTCAAGCCTTTATTTGCTTCACATACTCACCTTGAAATTTAACTAGAATAAGTCTAAACGTTGCTGCCCAACAGTTATTTAGTCATTGGCTGTTCTTTGGCCAGGCTTCTTTCGCTGTAATTGGATTGGTCACTTTTTTTTTTCTTTGGTTAAAGAGAATATAAGCCTAAGAAATTCTCGACGTTATAGATAATGAAACTAAAATCATCAATTACAGAGATTCATGTTAGTCCATGTAGAGGTGTAGAAAGCACGTTAGTTGTGCACCTTTGGTAACTGCGACTAAAAAAGCAAAGCAAAAAGGAGCAAAGAAAAAGAAAACTACAGTAGCAACAGGAAGCAGCAAAGAAGCGATGGTAAATTTTAGAACACACTTTTCCTTCTTTTTACAAGAAATTTGAAACAGCAGAAAGAACATTCATTTCATTAATCATTAATCATAAAATACAAAACATAGTTATGGAAGCCCAAGAGAGAGTTGCCTGTACACCCGATATGTTTCCTAACATCTATAAATTGCATCAAGTTGAGTTAATATCGATGTAGCTGAGATCATTTCCAGAGTTGCACTGAACAGTGTAATGATTTAAACATCAGAAGGCTCTTTGTGTGAAGACGAGTCAGGGTCATAATCCCAAAGGCTCTTCAGCTCACCCCTTATACATCCCAATAAAACAGTGACTCCTGTGGATTTAATAATTTGACAACAATTGGGCATGAGGCAAGTTAAATGATGAGAACCACACTACACCCAATGTAAGCACAAAACTATTTACCTAGTGTACATGGAACAAGGTAGAGGAGTGCAGGTTGTCCATGACCTTTCATCATATATAGCCCCAAATATGTGAAGAAGAGGCCTGAAATAGGAAACGACCCTCTGTCAGGACATAGCATTTAATCTAAAATACAAGTTTGGCTAGCAGCATGGTCATGGAACATCTATAAGGCCACAAATTAGAAGCATCATAATAACTTATTAGACTTTAAGACATAGTAGATATTTTTAACTGGGCAAAAGGAGAAATTTTTATGTTGACCTAGTCTACATATGAACTGTGGACTAAGCCAATAAATAACTTACACATCATCTTGCATGGGATCAGACTTCATGCATATCTGCTTCAATTCTCAAGAAAAGGGTCATTGCTTATTCAAGCATTGGGGGTAGGTAAGAGGTTAGGGTTATTGTAAGCAGCTTTGATCGACTAATGTCTAAATAATGCATATAAATATTTGTCAATAAATGTACACAAGGGGAAAAAAAGAAGCAACTGATTTTTAGACACAACAGTTCCTATGACAGGAGGAACATTAACAAGTTATCAACACAAACATAATGCAAAAGAACTTACCTATGGCATAGCCTAATACCAACCAAATAAAATATCCGCCGAATACCCCCTTCTTATTTTCTTTGTCAAATCTGAGACAATCCAAAGCCATAGCAAATACGTTAAAATCAAAGCATCGTGTCAAATGACAAATGTACATAAAAAAAATGCCTAAAACAAATATTAAAAACAAGTGAACTACATCTTGAGCTGAATGCTTCTCTCCTCCCTCAATCATAATCATCGTGAACTGACTAACTATTTGGGTTAATTACAGCTTTACCCTTTCCCTCGCTATCCATATTTTTGTACCAAATATGAAATACCTCTATGCCACTCTTGTATACACTGTCCAAGTTTGAGAGTGTATGCAAGGGGTCCAAGTCCTTGTTACAATGTTCAATCTGTGCCACTCTTTGGTGTATTTGGTCGAAGCGTAATTCTCACATCTTTAAGGAGACCTCTTTGGAGAAGCAGCTTGTCTGGGGATAAGAATAGGTGCTTGGCTTCTAATTGGTATAAAGCCTGTGATCTTTTTAAAGGGATTTCTCTAACAAATGCTGAGAGATTCATTGGATAGATTTTCTTCATTATTATTTTTTTCTTTTTGTTTGTCCTCTTCTACATTTATTTTTTAAGAAGGATCTCTTATCCTCCTAACTCTTTGTAATAGCTCGTTTATGCTTCATGAAAATAAATGTTTAGATATTTCAGACTTTATCCTCTCTTACAACTATGCCTCTCCCAACCACCCTTCCCTCTTATATGCATGCATGTTTCCATGTACAATAGAGACATGGAAGAAAACTTCACATTGTCATCTTTATTATCATTATCATGGAACACATGTCGAGAAATTTCACAGTACTACTATATAATAATTTCATCAAGACATTTTGTCAAAGCTCAAAGCCTCAAACTAGTGTATTCATTTCATACGCTTATGAGTAACTTAACCAAATTGTAGAGATAAAGCATAGGAAAATTACAAAAGTAATGAAAAGGTTTGGTGTATATCACTACAACTATGCATTGGATTTTATTCTATTCAAAATAAATGTACGTCTTAAATTTTATGAATCTTCCATTTATTTTAAGCTGTTGACTGAATAAGGAATTCAATACCTACGAGAAAAGGAAACAAGCAAACCAGGAAAGAGAATATCTCCAAATCCAATCATATCATAACCACCCCAGGGATCAGAAGGACGGGGAAATCTCAAAAGCATGGGAATTGCTTCCCCACCAGCCTTGTCACCTCGAGCAACCTAGAAAAGAAAACTCGTAGCTATGGGACACCTTTTTTGGTAATAAAATAACTAATTAGAGAGCAAATACAACATATATATAAAAAGTTCGCCTTGGCATGAGAATGAAAAAAGAAAAAGAAAAAAAATATCATTTAAATATGTATAGGGTTGGCAAAATGAGAGACATATATCAAATGAAACTCTGTCCCGTGGCAAAATAAAAATGAATTCAAATGAAAAAGATAAGAAAGGAAAGGAAAGAAACAAGATAAGTTGTGGCACATGATTTGAGAATTTACATTTAAGATGCAAACTGCAATGAAACAGCAATGTTTTTATGTGATGCTAATGATTTAATAACTATCTTTACAGCTCCAGAATGTTTCAGTTTATGCTCCTATCTATTGTCTGGATATATCAAGAAAGATGTTCTACTACGATATAATTACTCATGGGTGGGGCAACCTCGTCTTTTCTGGTTGATGGACCCAAGTAAAAGAACTACATTAGTAAAAACAATGACTTACTGTAATCATAACACTTTTTTGGAATATCACTGGAGATATGAACACCCAAAAGATGTCGTATACAAATGCGCAACAAAGGAGTACAGTTGCAACCTATTATATCATGTGCATAAGCAAAATATGAGAACTGTTAAAATAGATATTGGAACGGTATGAGTAAGGAAACAATTATTATAACAAAAGGAACCCATTCATGTACCTTAATATTAGGTAATCGAGCCAACTGCAAGACTGTTATCATCAAACAGATGCCCTGTCATAATGCCATAATTTCAAGTGAATTGCACAAAGTAAAGATTAAGTAAACAACTTATCACCAATAGTTTCAAACATAATTGAAACAACAATCAAAAAACCATTCTTCAATAAAAAGCTGTAGAAAGCTTGCTATGGAACCAACCAAGAAACCAATTTTGTCATTGAAACGAGCACACGCGCAATGTTAAATAGTTTCATATTGATTAACTTGAAATATATATATATATATATATATATGCTTGTAAATATACTCTCATGTATGCATTTCTATGTATACATATAGATAAGTGAGTGTAGTTAAATGTATGCACAAGTTTATCAGGAAATATGAACATATCAACACTAGGCAGACCTAGAACTAGAAACCATTGCAACTTATGCCCTAGTTCCTGAAACCAATTTCCTAGCTTCCTCTCAACTCTTCCAATGAGAGTCGATGCTTGCCTTGCGGTCCAAAAGTTTGAATTTACAAATTGCAATGATAAAAGCAAGACTTGTTTCCACAAGTACTAGGAATCTCAAACTTACAAGAACATCTTGGCCAAACCATGAAAATGATTCCCGCCGAGTAACAGCCCAGACAACCGCAAATGCCACACAGAATAATAACACCACCAGTGAGAAAATAGAAATCTCCCCAAGCAGGGGAAAATTCACACTCTTCTGACCACATTTTGGACATTTGCTGATCATATAGTTGAAAAAAATAAATAAGAAATTAATAGAACACATAGTATGCAGAAAGGACACTAATTTCCTTTTTCATTAGAAGAGAAAGACATTGATTGTACCTTAAAGTGAGGCTTACAATACAATTGTGCATCCCCTGAAAATGAAAGAAAACATCAATTAATAAAAAAAAGAATTTTAAAAAATTAAGAAAATTCAAAGTCCGAATGCTTGTCAGCAGTTATATGCATTATGGTTTCAAATAGATCAACATACCAGTTAACAGAAAAACTAAGTACTTCTTGCTGGACCGTAGGAGGAGTCCAAAAGCCCGGGAGATCTTTGTCAATGAGTTAAGTGAAGAATCACTTAAATGGGTTTGAGATTACATCTTGACTCAAAACCTTAAGGCAATGAGTCTATGGATCCTCCACTTATATATTATTCACTTAACCCATTCTTTACCAATGTGGGAATTCTAACACTCACATTTGAGTTTATAACATTCTCCCTCTCAAGTGTGAGTCCGACATTAGTATGCTCCGATTCAAACAGAAGCAATTTCAAGTAAATTACGGGGTTATAAACCAAGACCAAGTCTTGTCAATGTGCTCCATAACACGGGTTAGGACCGAACTTGAGCACTACCCACTTCCTCCAATCATTCGGCCCAAGTGAACCATCGGGTTTGAGACTACTTGTTGCACCATAAAGGGAGTCCAAAAGCCAAAGAGATTTCAATAAATGAGTTAAGCAACCACATAAGGGAGCTTAATATCACATCTTGACCCAAAACCTTAAGGCAATGAATCTATAGGTCTTCAGTTTATATACTATTCATTTAACCCATTCTTTACTAATGTGAGACTTCCAACACTCAAACTTGAATTTCCAATAGTACTCCTTGATGGTTTTTTTTTTTTTATTTATAGAAAAAGTAAATTTTATTAAAAAGAGGAAAAATACAACTCCTGGATAATTTATCCTCCACAGCAGAAAAAATAGATACAAGAAACAGATAAAGACTAGAATGTAGCAAAGCTACCCAATCTCTTTGAATGTCAGAAATAGCAATTTTCTTGAAACAAGCATGAGCAAACAAACATGCTCATACAATGAAAGTAAATTTGGATGGTTCTATTGCCGGCAAGGTTAGTTGATTGCCAAGGACTATATGCACCTCATGAAATATGATATTTTATCAATTACCAAGATTAAAAGTAAAATCCATGGAAATCAGCAACATTACCTCAATACCACCAATGCAGAAAAGTACGATCAGTACCCAGATAAACCATGATGACATGAAGAAGAAGAGTAGCAGAAGAAAAGTGGAAGCTGTAATGACAAAGACAATAGCACCCTTTGTATCTATGTTAACAATGTCCTTCTCATCATCTTTCATTGTTTCAGCGTTAGAAGATCCCTAGAAAAAATAAGTGAAACTTGTATTTAGAAATTAATATGCCTGAAGATGTATTAAAAAATAAACTAAAATTTATTTGTAACTGGTAAACAAAATGAAGGCATGCCCTATGCTCCAGTCTAATAGTTTATTGATTGAAATGATTTGTGGTTAATTATACAAAAGGCAGTCAAGGATAAAAGGAAATGTACACACGTGCTGAGATCAGTCCATGGTTACAGATTCCCCGTTTAACCATTGTTAAAATATTAGGTAGTTGTTAATCAGTGAAAGCATGCCCTCATATAAAGATATTATTTAAATTACTATTCAGTCAGTCCAAACAACATGAAAAGTACACAAGAACACATTTAAGTAGAGATTCGACTTTAAGATAGATATATGGTTGCATGGTAAAACCTTATGTGACCATTCATAGCGTTCCTCATCAGGAGCAGTTATATCTGACCATAATGAAGAGCATATAACTGTTCCGACAGACATCAACCACAGAAATCCAACTGAGTAGTCTATAATTGGGCGAGTTGGAGCATATAACAAAACTTCCACTGCAATGGACAACTCAGAATTAATCATCTGTAAATCATGCAGAAAAAAAAATTGATATCTAGTAGAAATATGCGTTTATTGATGAAATAAGTAATACTTCTCTTTTATCTTATTTATTCAAATGATGTACAAGAATGCATGGGCAAAATGCATGTGTTTGTGTGTGAGAGAGTACTGAAAAACATATTCCTGTAACACCTTGTAGTGCATCAATTCGGTGAATTTACTATTTACTGAAAGTTTATTTCATTGTAGAAGTGAAGCGAGACAATATAAAAAGTCCAGGATTTAGTGTAAAATATTACTCAGGTACAGAGTATCAAATGGTGATGCTAATCATTACGACTAAAATTACTTGAAACAACATAAATACAAAGAAAGGATATTGAAATAACATACTAGGTCATTTCATTTTGTGGCGGCTTTTTACATACCCAATTATACCCATTATTCCATTAGCTGTATCTAACTGATGATTAATTCTTGAAATTTACTTCACGAAGAGGATTTGAGGAAAAGTTCATGCCCCAAGTGTCCTTTTAGAGGATTCCTCCAAGTGTGTGGGAATTTTTGCTGCAGCGTGTGAGCTTCAAGATGATCCTTCGAAGAAGTGGTAGAAAGCTTCCTCCTAGAACATTCGAGTGGATTCACCCCTGGAGCTAGATCTACATGCATTTAGAACTCCAATGGATGCCTCAGAGTGCTAGTTTCCCTTTCTCTTTTCTTCTTCGTGGGATGTGGTCCGATTAGGTAGGGTCATCCTTTTGTACTCGGAAATGAGGACCAAGTAACTTCTCTTGTACTCGGAAAATTATAAGTAAGATTCTCGTTCGACTTGTTTCTTTTCCTTTGTTTCTATGATCCAGAAATCATGTGTTCGGCTCCTTGCCCCCTTTTTTTTTAATCCAAAGATCAAAGTGCTCTATTTTCTGTTGGGTAGTCCTACTCGATCTGTATAAAGTTCGACCTCTTCTTGGTAATGGGTTTTAAGGGGAGCTCGAGCCCAACCTTGTGATTTTTTAAGGGAGCTCGAGGCTCAACCTTGTATTTTTTACCGAGTTGAATGACATTTGAATCGAAGAAAACACAGAAAGTCCTGAAATACTTCTTTGATTAATATAAGGGAGGAGCCTCATTAAAACCTCCCTACGAAGAAAAAGTCGGGGAGGAAAAAGAGTACTCTCCCTCCTTACATCGATTTTACAGCAGTATTTCAAGTGAGAGGCCTTTCGAGCCCCTCGAAGTGCAGGTTGTTGTCACCCTGGATGACTGTTGGTTCTTGGAGTTCTCCTTCCAAATGCTTGGTTGTTTTCATGGTCGTCCGTAACTCCTTCATGCCCGTTGAATCGTGCTAAGTGTCCGTCTCTAATCAAGTCTAATCTTGCCTTTTTCAGCGCCCTACGATCCTCCGTAATATGCCCGAAGCACTGGTGAAAGCAACAATATTTTGATCAATTGAGCCTAAGCCGGCTTCTTCCCGAGGATGGCAAGTCCAATAGGTTAGCTGCATATAATTCTTGCGAGGTCTTGAATTTTCCAATACCGAGTGGGACATCGTCTTCATATCTCGGTCGACTTTCTTTCTCTCAACTCGCATCACTCTCGCTTCTGCCTCTTCTCCTTCTTACGAGATCTGTTTTCACATCTGTCTGCTCGAACGGATCGTTCTGCCCAGACCTGGATATCTCCTCCATATTAATATATTCCGCGGCTCAGCACCTGAGCTCATCAATGTTGTCCGGAGGTCTGCGAGCTAGGGAATCAGCGAAAGGTCCACCTCTCAACCCTTTCAGTAATGTGTGTAACAATACGGCTGGGCAAAGATCTCGGATCGAAAGAATTTCCTTGTTAAACCAAGACATAAATCCCTCAAGGATTCTGATGTTCCCTGCTTGAAATTAATGAGACTGACCGAGGTTTTAGGATATCCCCGGCTAGTGGCGAACCGGGCACAAAAAAGTCTAGCAAGGTCGTCAAAACAAGAAATCGAATTTGGAGCAAGTCTCGAATACCATACTAGAGCTACCCCCGAGGGTGGTAGGAAAAACTCAACAACATACCGAGTCTGTGGAGGTGAAAAGCAACATCTGAGTATTAAACATGATGAGGTGCTCCTCTGGGTCCCCGGTTCAATCGTATATTTCCATTGCTAATGCCTCGAAGTTCCTTGGTAACGGGGCTTCCATGCTATTCTCCGTGAATGGATGCCTCATGTGAGGAGTACGCTGGCCTTCATGGCGCCGGAGTTCTTCTTGTTCCGCCCTTTGAGTGCTTCTCTGGTCGGAAGACCGAATTTGGGCGTTTGAGTATCTGAACATCTATCCTTCATCTTCATAATTCTCCTCGCGCTGTTCATTGCTCCGATGATTTCTACGACGGAGGTTGCCAAATGGTAGTCGCAAATCCAAGTTGTCTCTTCGTAACTGCTCCATAGCATCTATCAGTTGTTGGTAGGTGCGTTCTGTGGAAATTTGGGAATCAGTGACCAATTCAGGATGATAGGTGGGAGTTGCCTCCCTGAGCTCCGTTTCACTCATGCTCTCCTTGGATGGCGAATGAAGAGTTTTACTGGATCCAAACGGTAGGCACCAATTGTTTATGCTAAAAAACAATAAATTGGATAGTGTAAATAGGAGATGCATTGATTAATGGAATAAGTATAAAAAGAGGTGTTTCAGTACAACGGTGATTGCTCTCTAAGTACTAGGGTTTCTGGTGTGTGCCCCTCAACAAGGACAGAGATCCTTCTATATATAACCTACTCGGCGTGTGCTATTCACGCGAGTTGGTTACTCTGAGTGGGACCTACCGAGTTGTTGCCGCGACCCACAGGTGTGTGCGTGAGATCTTCTTCTCTCTCTAATCATCAAGAGACCCTTCTGGAATGTGGTGACGTGTCCCTCTGTACTTGTCCTATTATGACCGCAACCTTTTACCGACCTTCGTTCCGTATCTGCTTTCTAGAGTGTCGGGACATAAGAGCCGGCTATGATATCCTTCCCAGGTATGTTGACGGGAATCTTAGTGCCGAGTTGATTGCTTTCCGAGATGTTATTTGACTTGGTCGTGTGGGACCGACATGTATGACTTCCAATGTTACTCATATTCATAGACCTTGACTTCTTCTTGGTTCAATTTGTTTCGACCTAGATGACCGTATGCTAATCCGAGGACTAACCCGACCTAGATGGCCATGTGCCATCCCGGACGGGAACAAAAATTAATTAGAATAATTGGATGTAACTCCATGATAAAAGCTAGCTCACATGGACTGTGGGAAGGTTGCTCAAACCATTTAGTTCTTTAATCTTATACTCAAACGAGGAGGGACTTTAACAATTATCATTTATTATTAGATTAAAAGGGGGAAAACGAGTATGGAAGTAAAGAATAAACTATCCTAATATACATCTTATCATGGCTGAAAAAATTACTACTCATACTTGCATCTTTGATCTATATATGACAAAGTTTAATAAATATACAAATGTAAATCACTTTCTCAAACACAGTAGTACAAATATAAGTTATAAGAATTGAAGGTCTGACCTTTCCTTCCAGACGTTAAAAATTTGTTTAGAGCTTCTCCTATTGACTTTGTTATCCCCACAACTGGAATTGAAATGTCTACCCTAGTTGCATTGGAGCACTCCATTTCAATGAGGTCTGAAAGAAAATAAATAGATAGATTAAAAAAACTTTCTGTATAAATCAAGATTAAATTATGCAGGAGCATTTCATTTAATGTTCTATTTTAGAATTTATTTATAATTTGTTTTCTTTTTAAACTTTTTCTTTTTAAGTACTAAGTGGTCACATGACTAGCTCATGTAACTTTTTGATGTGGTTAGGTTTAACATTATTGGGCATTGTATAGTTGGGTTAGGTAATAAGTTTATAACTCTAATATAAATAATCCTACAAACTTATGTTTAACATCTTTTAGCTGTCATATTATGATGGCAACTGGTTAACAAATAAAAAAAAAAAACTTTTACTTTCAAATTATAACTATTGAATCTCCAATATATTAAATAGACCACTGCCCAATGAAACTTTTTAAGAGTGTCTAGGCAATGATTAAATGCTAATATATATTAACTACTAGGCAACAGTTTGCAAGATCCTATTATAATTTTAGACTTGGGAGCTTTTAGAATCCCTACTTAACGTTCTACTTCAATCTGTCCTATTCCTCTTCAATAATGTTATTGCTTAGTTGTTGTCTATCATCTTCTACTACATCATTAAAGCCAGAGAAAAGGGGAATGGCAATGTCACCTAGTCTATGTAAGTTGCTATTTGATTTTGTAATGTAAGTTACTTTCTTTACGGGCCATTAAAATACATAATATGAAAAAATAAGCATGAAACAGGTATAACGAATAACAAATCCTGAGACAAACTCATTTTCACAGCTTCAAAGTGGGTTTCTGCTCATGAGCAACTCTTCAGACTCAGTGCAAAAATGGGATTGGTTTGCTACTTTGCTCGTTAGAGAAGATAAATTTCTTTAATTTTACTTCCTCACCTCTGTAGTTTTGGAATAGCCTAACGAGTTAAGAGGAATGGAGGATACCTGATCCCCATCTTTTGTGACCTTTCTTATATTAACAAATCCTTCTTTTGTCCAAGACAAAAAATAACTTTAGGCAAGTAATATAGTGGAAAAATAATCCAGCCTGGTTTGATGAAACTATTATAGGATTTGATTTTGATTTTGTCACGTTAAAGAGCTGTCAATGATTGACTGTGAGGTGAAGGCTCATCAATAGTTTTATATCCCTAAGAAGAGCTTTGCAATGTCAGTGTAGAATATATTGCCCCTATCTAGAAGACCAACTTTTACCATAAGTAAAATGCCAAAATTGAGTACTCCAATAGTGTGTCATTTTGTTGTTTACTGATAGTGTGTAATATTTCACTAACATTAGATCAAATCTTAAACTCTTAATTGTATCTTTATGACAGTTCCATACTCAATACAACAAACAAGGCAACACTCTGTACTTCAGTAATATTTTTCCTTAAGTTAACCTGTTCTTATCTCCCAAAACAAATTAATTCAGCTTATAGCTGAAAACGGTTGATAGTAGAATTAGCTTGGAAATATAATCGAGGATATCAGTAGCCGAGCGGGAATGGTAAGGATTCAGCTAGGAAGATATTGGGCTGGGCCTTAAAAGCAAGCATTGGACTTGGGTAGATTGTACTGAAATATTCAAGCTGAGGTCTGGAAGGATGAGTTGGATAGCTATACTTCGAAGTCCTAAAAACATGGGTAATGGATAAAACCTGCTGGGGGCTCGTGATTGAAGAACCTAAGTATGAAGAGCAAGTATCAACAGATACCAAGGGATGTGCCGAGAAAGTAGGGACGCAGTTCTTTGGAGGTGGCCGTTGTGGGAAGAGCCGTTGGAGATCATGGGTAGGCTAGCCATGGGTAGTTGCTTGAATATAGGAATCTCAGCCAATAGGGATGACTGCTGTATGGGTTGGTTTCAACTTATAAATACCAATTGTACATCTTTGTAACGACACACAACCACATCAATACAACTTTTAAGCTTTTCATGCTTACTCTCTCTGAGTTCTTATTCAGTTTGCTTACTGCCTTTATTTTGATTAGTTTACTTTGTTTCAACTTACTTTACTTAGCCGTTTGATTCTTTAGCTTTTCTTTCTTAGCTTTTTTCTTAGTTCACCTTCAATGCAAACACTTTCTTTAGTAGTTTGGGGACCTTGCTGAGGGTTGGATTTTCCCTCAGTACCAAATCGTCTGATTCTTCTAAAAATCTATACGTGTATCTCAGTTGAGTTCTTATTCGGCTGAATTAGCAAATTTACATGACAACACCTGCTTAGTCCTTAGCATCAGAATTTGTACACACACACGGCTAGCATCATTATACTTGTTTCTAGATAATACTAAGCAATCAGAATATGGTTGACCACTAACTATAAATTGAGTGGGGAAGTTACCAGGCAAGCCAAGCATGGACATATTAAACAAAAACAGGGATATGATGCGTGAAGTGCTAAAGTATATACCATCTGCGTCATTTATCATCAACACGGCAGTAGCACCTCCCGACTCTGCAAATGAAGCTTTAGTTGCGAAGTCACAAACGCCACGCACACAGAGAGCAACTGATCCAGATAACTGTGAAATGGGAATTAATACACACTCAGCATGCTGCTTGAGAAAACATAACGTTATTTTTTTATACATATAATATCTAATTCCCAAACCCAACCCAATTGATATAATATAGTGAGTAATGCAAAATAAAACTGAAAACATTTCCAAGTACGAACTATTATAACTATGTTAAGATAGAAATTTTATCAAGTATCCGAAACAAATGGAAGATATATGAGAGAATGGTACTTTGGGAGTTAAAGTAGAACAGCAGTCAGAAGGTTTAGAAAGAACAGCAGGAGCTCTACGAGTTTGATCGGCCTTGTCAGGCAAAGAAGAACCAAATTTTGCAGTCATGCCATTATACATGTCACCTTTCTTCCCATCAACCCAGTTCATCATCTTCACCTGCATGCAATGCATTGCAACCAACATTATTCATATATTTCAACCAATGTCATCATTATTTTGATGTATAGGATAGGAAGGACATTTCCATAATTGATAGAACAAATAAAGAACATATGCATATAATATTATTAATATCATTATTATAGCATGCATGTGTAATAGAATATATACAGAAAGGAGGGGTTGGGGTTTGAATTGAATTGAATTACCAATTGTATTTCCCGATTACAGGAGGGATCGGGGGCAGCCGTTGCGAACGCAAAGAAGAGAGCCAGCGTCGCCGCAAACGCAAAAGGAGAATAAGAAGAGGACGCCATTGTTATTGCGAATTGAATTGGGAGAGAAATGATAAAGAATAAATGGTTGCTGCCTATTAATTAATTAATTATGTTATTCGTTTCGATTATTGTTTTGTTTGTCAGCTGAGAATTGCGAATTAGTGATCCGTCTCCCTCCCTCCCATCCCATCAACGGGAAATTCGTGGTGCCAACAAACAGGGACTGACTCCAATGAATTACTTTTATTTTTCAAAACATCTTTCACCTCTGATTCATTATTTATGTAAACTCTTCCCTCCCTCGCCTTCCTATTTTCTTTGCCTTACTATTTTCAACTTTAATTCTTTAAACAAACAAATCGTTTCCATATTTTTGTTAATTTTCTGCCTTTTCATCTCCTAAAAAAAAAAAATCTCTTTTTTTATTTATAGTAAATTAATTTTGAGGTCATACCATAATGTATAAACAACACAACATGTCAACTCAGCACATACATACATACATACATACATACATACATACATACATACACACACACATATATATATATATGGGACAGGATCCGTTGACACCAGGTGTCAAGCTTTACACTTACACCAAATCCTAACTTTTCATCCTAATCTAATCAAAGGCTGAGATTAACTCAATAAAAAAGTCACATGGTGAGCACGTGATCTTCTTCCCCAATTGTCTCCTCTATTCTTCCTTTCAATCTTTACTTTCTTCGTGAGCAACCCAAAATTATGGCACGAGGGTATCAACAGAACAAAGAATTTCACAAGAATATAAGCAAAAGGTGGGATTTTTTTGTTCTGGATCATACCAAATTAATTGTAACGGGGTGATGTAGAATCAGTGGAGAAGTGTGGGTGGGAAGAAGTGGTGAATTAGAAGAACGAAAATTGTGTTGCCATAACGTATTTAGTAATTAAGTTGATTGATAATCATGAATGAGTTGAGGGGATCTGTTGTTATGCACACACACGACGACTAAGGTTGTTGCTTGCGACAACGCCTCTTAATCGGGAGTCGGCACTTCTGCATGGCACATGCACGACTGTGATTTAAGAGAATGAATGAATTGAGATTCAAGAGAAAGTTGCCTGCGGTGAACTCGACCACAACCACTGTCCACGACGACGCTGTTGAACGGGTTCTGATGCGGCAGGCTACTGGTCCGTGGCGGAGAGAGGCGCGGCTGGGACTGATGGTGGTCTGGTGCCGATCAGGTTGGCAACCGCGATGTAAGAAGGGAGGAGATAATTGGGGTAGAAGATCATGTGCTCACCATGTGACTTTTTTATTGAGTTAATCTCAGCCTTTGATTAGATTAGGATTAGGATGGAAGGTTAGAATTTGGTGTAAGTGTAAAGTTTGACACCTGGTGTCAATGGATCCTGTCCTTATATATATATATATATATATATATATATATATATATATATGAGAGGGCCTTTTTTAAGTGGTCATGTGACATTTTAAAACCATGGAATAACTTTTAATCTTAACCATCCATATATGGTTTATATATATATAATAACAAATTCTTAAAATTTTAAATTTTTTATTTTATGTAATTTTAGTTTTTGCTTCTCTTTACATAGTTCACTTTCATACACTATGCACTTAAAATATACTCCCTTCGGTCCTTAATATAAGAAATAAATAGGTGCTTTTTTTAGGTCCAAAATATAAGAAACATGCATCAATTTTCACACATATTAAACCCTAATTTCCAATATTACGCCCTCATTTATAATAAGATTTATATTTACGAGATATATTATTTTTCCATACAAGAGAGTTTGTTCATTAATTAGAAGGGGTATTTTTGGAATTGTATATGAATAATAATTACAATTAGCTCATTTCAATGCATTTCCTTGGTCTGTGTGTTTTAGGGTTTTGTTTCTTATATTAAGGACCGGAAGGAGTACTTTCAAACGCCCCGAAGAGGCCACCATGCACTTGAAATCTGGTTTATTCCTTTTATTGATTTTTGAATTCTTTGTTCATACTTTTGTCTCAATGCTTTTTGTAACATCCTTTGGCTGCTTTATGGATTGACAACTGTCCCCACAAACCAACACGGGTCTTTTCAGCGTGCTTTGTCCTCACTCACACGCTTCCTGTGAAAACTTCACAGGAGGTCACCCATCCCATAATTGCTCCAAGTCAAGCATGCTTAACTGTGGAGTTCTCAAGCGACGGGCTATCGAAAAGAAGATGCATCATATTAGTATAGGTAGTATCAATCAATTCATATAAGTCATCATCAACTGTATAGTCTCATACATACACACTCTCAGGATCCCTCTCATTCTAGTGTGTAATCGGTTCATTCATGTATTTCTCCGCCTAGAAGCCTGCTAGGAGCTGCTCCTTATCCATGCCTTCTTGTACCGGCAACCACTCCTTGCCCTCGTCAGCCCCGGATGTCACACTTTTAACAATTGATTTGGAAAAATCTTATTTAACTAAATATTGATTATTAAGTTTAGGCCACATTTATAAATTTTGTGGGTTCGATTTGTGTCATGTGCACGGATATAATTGATTTGGTTATAAAATATATACATCGGTCTTACATAATCAATTAAGCCTTGTGCTTAATGAGGGAAACTTAGGTTAATAATCATGGACACATCGGTTATAGGTTACTAGTTGAATCCCCCCTGCGTTGCACGGGTGCGTAAAAATACACTAAATCATCATTCTAAATTTCCTTTATAAATGTAATTTTAATAGATAGGAATTATGTTATTAAGATTTTAAAATTAAAATAAATATATCATTTATAATTATAATTCCATAACAGATTCATATGAGAAAAATAATAGCTGAAAGGACAAAAAATTAGCTGAAAGACATTAAATTTATCTTAGCCAAACATGCTTTAAATATATACTAATTTGCAACTATTATTGTCAAACTCTTTCATTTCAGTGTGTACTAATTGATGAATCTCTATCTATTTGTCTTGAAAATCATCTAGCTATTGAAGTTCTTCCAAAAACCCTGTAGATAAAATGATTCAGTGAATGAGAAAACAATGAGATATAGACACTTCAACCTTGTAGACCAGATAATAACACGGCAAATCCTTTACTATAAAGAATGAAGTAATCTTACTTCTTGTTTAAAATCATTCATGTCCATGATATTGATATTCATAATTCTATTTTAAAATTCTAGTTTAATTATCAATGGCTAGTTGAAGGTAATTGAAATCAATCCTTCAATCATATTAATTACATGTTATTAGCAAAAGTGCTTGATAACCTTCCTGTTAAATAACTATCATTTCTCTTTTAGGTAAATGAACTTGCTAGTATACCATAGTAAAGCTCTTACGTTAAACTCTCATGTAAACCAATAGTGTTGTGAATATTTTCCTAAATGCTCTCAAATTAAAAATTTGTAAAACAAATGTTGAAGTACTTTCATGTATAGCTCTTGTCTATTTTTGACTAATAGGTTCCTAGACATTTATAAAACTCTACTTATCTAGACATTACTATTTCTTAGTGTTGTAAGATAACTTTTTCTAAGAGTTTTCTGCATTATATACTCATTGAGGAGTACTAAGGAGATATCATATCATCAATTGAAGCAAAATTAAAATTAAAAATAAATTCCAAAAAACAATAATTTCCAACCTGATAGTTGAGCTTTCTGCCTTTGCCACCGAGAGAGGAAAACCACATATCGTGCCTATGTCAATGAAGAGAAAAAAAATGAATGGTTAGGTAATTAGTTGTACAATTGAAACTTTAGCTAATTTTATATAGGGTTTTTTATCTTGTGCAATTTTGCACAGGTTAAAGATCTTAAAAGAGTAAATTTATATAGGAACTTATGTATTTTATACTTTCAAAACTGAAATGCTTAGTTTTCCAATAAATAGTTGCTACTTTTGGTTTCTTAACCTGTGCAAAGTTGTACATTATAGAAAAACCCTTTTATTTAACTCTAATTGTAAGAAACTGCTTTCTCAATTGACTATCTTCGACAATGGAGAGTAGATAAGGTCTTCAAAAGATCAGAACATGATTTGGCAGTATTTGAATATTATTAAATAGTAATCGAAAATCAAAATAAAATGACAGTGAAAAAAAAAAGATAAAAGAAAAATGAAAATCAATAAATAATCAGAATTAGAAATAGCAAATCAATACAGGAAGAAAAAGCATAGGTGAAGTAAAAAAGAAAAAAATGACGCAGGGAATGAAAAAAATGAAGAAAATATGAAGAGAAATAGAATTGTTAGAAACACTATCTTTTTAGCAATAAATTGTTATACATAAATTGCCCTACAATATTTTGTTAAAGACATAGAGAAAAGCACTTGGGTGAAATTACCAATTGGGGTTGCAGTTGTGCTCCTTTGGTTCCTGGAAATCCGTGGCTATGGAAATCCGGTAAAAGACCACTAAGCAGGACAAAACACAAAAGGAGGTGGAATGCATACACATAAGATAGCGAAACGAATGGATCAATTTTTGCAAGCCATCTGCAAAGAAACGTAAATATTAGGGACCCTCAACAACGATAAAAAGAAATGGGGCATACATTGAAATTTAAAAATCCAAATTCAAATGAAGATGGCAGAATGAAAGAGTGAAAACAAAAAGTGAAAAGGAGAGATAATCACTTATATCTGATGAGCTTCCAAGTAATGTTTGTGGTAATTGCATATGTGAATGAGGGGAAAAATGGCATAGAAGTGATGAAGTGGGTCTGGTGATAAACAAAGTGGGTGTTGGTTATTTGGGTGTGGTAATAAATTAAGTGTGTGTTGGTTACATATTGAAAACTGTTTGCACCCTTGGATGAAGAAGGGAGGTTACAATTAGTGAAGGAAAAATTTGATCGGGTGGTTACAAAGTGAAAGAGATTGAATAATTTTAAGACTTTTCAATTATCAATTAGTGAAGTAAAAAACTGGGCGGGAGAATAACCGTTGGAATGACACTGATTTAATATATATATGATTAGTCATGAAAATCATAATTAAATTGACCTAGGCATCGGTTTTTAATAAAATTGGAGTATTGTTTATCAACTTGCATCGTCATTTAAAATTAAGGGAATTGAATTGGGTTTGAATGAGTGCATGTGTGTATTAAGGAACCATAGGTTTTCTAATTTGGTTAAAGAAAAAAAAAATACACTGCTGTTATTTTGACAACCGAAGTACGTACATCGTAGCCAACACCATATTTATGTTTCCTTATTTTTTTTCCCTCTCCTTATTAAGTCAGTGTGCCCTCTTCTTTCTCTCTTTCCAGTTGGTTATTTTATAGTATCCCTTGTTTTTTTTTGCTCCACAATCGCGGCCCACATTTTTTTAATTATCTTATAAAAATAAAATCTTTCGCTCAACACTCCGTTTCATCTTTCTTTTCTTTGTTTCTATCATAAGTTTATATTCCCCTTTTCTTTGTTTATTTTTTGCCGCAGAGGGCGTCGATGATGGCATTGGCAGGAGTGGAGGGGAGCACATGGGTGGTTGGTGATGGTGTGGGAGTGGCAGCCACCATGGGCACAGTAATAAGGTAAAGAGAGGGAGGCTTTCTTCTGAATTCACAAGAAGTTGTTATAGAGAAGAAGGGTTTTGGGTGAAATATTTTTGTGACCTAGAATAATAAGTGAGATTGAAAATTGGGATTTTATGTATATTATCGTGTAGAGCCATTGTTAGTAAAAAAAATCTATTTTTTATTTGTTGGTTTTGTATGAAGAAGAGAGAAAGGAGAGAGAAAGTCACGAGAGGGAAGAAGTGGAAAGCAAAAGTAGGAGAGAGGGAGAGATAAAGGGAGAGAGGAAGTCACGAGAGGGAAAAAGTGGGTAATTTGAGTTATGAGAATGAGGGAAAAGGAAAATTTAAAAAAATATAAAAATGAAATAAAAAAAACTATATTTATAATGTCTATACGATGTCAGGTTGTCAAAATTGGTTGTACAAATGATATTTTCGAAAGTGTTTTGATCCCTGTTTGTTACTTTTACTATTAATAATTTTACAATTCTTCAATTTTTATTACATGGATAAGGTAATTATAGTAATTGATTCTTAGCTAGGGTATTCAATCATCAATCCCACGTGAGAGGAGAATAATTGTGATTTTAATAGTTTACACCACTAACTGAAAGTAAAATCAATGGTTTAGGTTGGGTGTAAGAGAAAAATGGCTTATATTGGCGCAAACCGATCCTTAGTGTTAACATTCTTCGGTTAAACCCACTAACCGACATTGATTATATTTTCATTTAATGATAACCATGATTCTAACTGTTTATATTGTAAAATGAACGTAAAATCAACGATTTAGGTTAGGTATAAGCAACAAATGGCTTACACTAATGTAAACCGATCTATCCTTTATAAGATATTTATTATTTTAATAAAAAATTGTCCTTTTTAATTTCGTATATAGGATATTTTTTATATTAGCTAGATGATTGGAAAAAGCACGATTCCTCATTATTTGATAAGAGTAAATGAAATATTAATATTAATTAAAGACAAATGTTAAGACACTAGTTAAAAAATAAAACTTTGTCAAAAAAAAAAGTTAAAAAATAAAACAGATAAAAATTTTATTAGGAATGAGTGTATTTGATACTTTGAACATTAATGAACCTTTTTTTTTTTTTAAATTCAAGAGGAGACTAATAATATGCATTACATAATGAGAGGGGATAGCGAAAAACGAAAAACAACATAAGAAAGTGGCCAAGATTACGGATGCTTGAATCTACGCATTTATAGTTCATGTCTGGTAATTTGACCAACTCAGTGAACAAGTAGACAACAAACTTAGGGCTCGTTTGATGGTCAGGATAGGATAGAGGCAGATAGGATAAGAGAGCAGGATAGGATATGAGCAGGATAAGCTGTTATCCTATCCGACGTTTGGTGTCCACCAGATAACCAACTGGATAGCATTGTAATTTTAGTATGAATTTTAAAATTTTCATTTTTGTTTTGAATGTTTTCATATTTTATTAGATTTAAGTATTTTTTTATAATTTTCATTTTTTAAGTTTATATTAAAAGACAAAATTGTCCTTGTGATAAAATTACATATAATATTTTAAAATTTTAAAATATTGTTTAACTTAAATTAATTTGTTTATAATTTTAAATATTCATTTTTAGTTTTTACTTTACATATAGTTAAATTATTAGAATATTTTTTATTGGGAAAAGAACAGGTACACCCCCTAAACTTTACCCTGTTTGTAAATAGGCACCCTAAACTACCAAATCTTCTCGATTAATCCTCAAACTACATGAATTAGTGAAATTGATCCTTTGATTTACCCAAGGTTAAATGACAAACTTTGATCAAAAATCCAACCGTCCATTTTCCTAAAATCTCAACCATTAATTTATTATTATTTAAAAAAAAAAAAACACAAAGATTGAACACAGTATCTTCTTCGTTTACCATCTGAGTGAAGGAACCACCCTTCCCCTCCCTCCTGGTTTCTATTTCTGAAGAGGTAGCCAATTCCTAATTTCAAAAAAGGGGTTTACTTTATGCCCAAAAGTAGGAAAAGACGAAGGTGAAGTGTGGTTGCGGTGTGGTGGAGGAGATGTTCTCAGCCGTCTTCTCCGGCCATGGCCCCGACGCAGAAGTCACGAACTCCGATTGAGCAGGGCGAACCGGATCTGCTGCGAGGAACGAGACAGCGAAGCAGATTCTTGAACCGGAGAGACAAAGGGTGGGAACGGCGTCCAAGGGCGGCGGCGGCGATGGCAGAATGATGGCGGCCGGATAACCTTTTGCTGGAACAGGTTCGTCCACTTGATCGTTGTCTTCGGCATGGAGCTCCTTCAGCTTCGCGTCGTTGTCAGTGGCGGAGACATCGGCCGTGACCGAGAAGGTAGCCTCACTTGTCACAGGCGGAGCAAATAACAGGGCGTAGGAGCAGTGTTGAGGGGGAGCACTGGTGGTGACGGAGAAATCAGGTCCTGGTTACTGATTGTTAGTTGTTGAGTAAAGATTTTGGCTTCAATTTCAAAAGTGCTTGCCCAGACTTACAGTTATCTTCACAAATTTAGAAAGATGGATTTCACAAATTTTGTTAGGAATTATGGTTGCAAAACCAAGTTGATTCAGAGATGGTGCATTTACGGAGAAGATAGTGAGCATTACTTGTGGGGTAGTTGGAACGCAGTAGGGAAAAATTTGTAAAGAAGAAGATGAAATGTGTTATATCTTCTTTTTTGAATAAAATAAAATAAAAATGAAAACAAATAATTAATGGTTGAGATTTCGGAAAAATGAACGGTTAGATTCGATCACAGTTAATTATTTAACCTTAGGTTAACTAAAGGATCAATTTCACTAATTGATATAGTTTGAGGATTAATCAGGAAGAATGAGTAGTTTAGGTGCCTATTTGCAAAAGGGATAAAGTTTAGGGGGACTATATGCTCTTTTCCCTTTATTATTTATTTTTTAGTTTTTTACAATAATATACATTAATAAAATTAGCCTTGTGACAAAATAAAAATAATTTTTACAATTACTTATTAATATTTTTATTATTTTATGTTTTATTATACCTTTTTTGTAACCATATTATATTTTATTATACTTTAATTATTTTATATATAAAATATTTTTATAATTTATTATACTTTAAATCACCTTATCCTATCCTGTTGAGTTCTAACCCAGCTCCCCCCTCAGGATAAAATTTTAACTAGATGGACAGGATAAGACAGATGACAGGATAGACTTATCCTATCCTGCTGGCTCACCAAACAACAGTTTCAGATAGGATATGATAGCTTATCCTATCCTGTCTCTCTTATCCTGACCACCAAACGAGCCCTTAAGGTCTTGTTAACGAGTGTTTTAAGGATATTGGTTAAGGAATATATAAAAGGAAAATTTTATTGGAAAACTATGTATTATACTTTTCGAAATACTAAATACATTATTTCCCATACAAATTTTCCTTTCTTGATTCCTTAAACAATGCCCTAAGGACACTTGTTAGCATTCTCCTAAACTAATTTTTTTTTAACTTCTTTTTTGGTTTAATTACTCTGTAGGTCCCTGAACTTTTTGGGAATTTTCAAATAGGTCCCTATACTTTTAAAATTTGTAATCAGGTCCCTGAACTTTTATTTTATTTGTAATTAGATCCCTATACTAAAACCGTTTTTAATTGGGTCCTCGAACTCTTATAAAGTTTTCAATTGGATCCTCGAACTTTTATAAAGTTTTCAATTGGGTCCCTGAACTAAAAAAGTTTTAATTGGGCCCCTATATAAGTTCAGGGACCCAATTGAAAACTTTATAAAAGTTTGAGGATCCAATTGAAAACTTTATAAGAGTTCGAGGACTCAATTAAAAACAGTTTTAGTATAGGGACCTAATTACAAATAAAATAAAAGTTCAGGGACCTGATTACAAATTTTAAAAGTATAGAGACCTATTTGAAAATTCCCAAAAAGTTCAGAGACCTACAGATTAATTAAACCTTTTTTTTATTCCTCGACTAGTTACCTGATGCTTAATTGAACTAAATATATGATTTAATTTTGTCAAAGCCTAGTGATGGGGGACTCCTAGACTTGCATACTTCATAAAAAATAAATGCCTTATTAAATGCAATCAGGGGCAAGTCTTGATTTATTCGAAATTTTTGAAAGGGAAAAAAAAAAAAAGAAATTCCCACGGAAAGCAAAGCGTTAAAGCAATGGGCGTTGAGAGAAAGAGAGGGGTTTGGTGATGTGTTTTATTTAATTATTTTTCAAAAAAAAAGAGGCACAAATTAGAAGCGAGGCGACTGGCGAAGGAGTCAATTTTGAGTCTGTATTGATTGATTGTGTATTCCTTTCCTTTTTTGGTCTCAAAGTCTCAGACTCAGTGAGTGATCGATGATGGCGCCCCCGATGAGGATCGTTTTCGGCCTTCTCACATTTGTCACCGTCGGAATGATTATAGGTCAGTCAGCTTTGAAATATTATTTTCATTCTTTGCTTTTTCATTGATCCTTCAGCTTATCACATAGACATATTGAATCATAGGTTTATTAGGATGGATGGATTCATTCCACCTTATGGCTTATTTATGCCCGAAAAAATGCTTTAATTGCCCAATGATTGGTGGCTGTGTTGTGATCTCCTTCAAAATTAACAAAGTGGATGTGATCATGCTAATGTTCTACAATCTACAGTTTCACTTTCACATGGAACACTGGAAATTTTGCCAAGGTCTATGCAATGCAGATGTAAACAACTGGCTTTTTTTGTTACTGATTTAATTATTTTTTCTATCTCGCTGCACTGTGCTGATTGCACAACTACAATGATGGTATTTGTCAATAATGATATGTTATTTATTGCTTCAAGTCTTCAAATTATTAATTAGAAGGAAGCTATATTAAGAGAACTTTAACCTTTTCACTGCATTACATAATTGGACGGTGGATTCTTTTCTTTTCTGGATTTACAGGTGCTCTCTCTCAACTGGCATTCATTCGAAAACTGGAAGACTCTTATGGTATAAACTTGTACTCTTTTTCTGTACTATTGTGGCTTAACTTAATCATGCTCAACTGTTTAAGGGCTTCCTTTTCAGAATAGTTGTCTGTTTCGGAAAAAATATGTAAAGAAGCAATAAGACTTGTTTGGAAGAATGTCTTCTGTCTTAATTTTTAATGACAATAGGTGAAACCAAATAAGGGTTTTATGATAGGGGATTGTTATTCTTATACTCTGTTAGCCTAACTGGTCCATTTTAGGCACTGAGTCTCTGCCATTTCGAAGATTGCGTGGACTTGAGAGTAATGGTTACCTTCAGTTGCCCAGAGGTCAGTTTTATTTAAAGTTTTGTTCAGAGTATAAGTGTTATTGCTTCTATGAAATTTCACAAGGTATATTTCTCGTCTTATTTTATGCCTAATATATCACTTCCATCTATTTAAAGTGCAAACAGGTGCCTGCTCACTCCATGACTGCTGCTAATGTGATTTGTTACATGCTGGATATATGTAATTCTATACGCTTTTCACCATGTGTTTTGTTTTACCTAAACAATAAAATGTGCTATCTACCCTATTTACCCCCCACCCCCCTTCTCTCATAAATCTATATCGATGACTGAATGCCCCCCACCCCCCTCTCTCATGAATCCATATCCATGACTGAATTTCAAACTTTTAATTGATGTACCCTCTAGCTTCTTTATTTGTTGTTTAATTTTTTGATAGAAAATATTACCTTTGTTTGTTATCCTATAATCCTATTAGTATGCCTATTTTTTTATTTTTTTTTTAAAATCATTAAATTTTGTTATAAGCATGCCATTTTTATGATTGGAACTCGTTCTTCCCATTTGATTTTTCAATTATTTCTTCTGATTTTCAGGTATTCATAATTGGAATAACGACAAGGAAGCAGAAATCTTACGCCTTGGATATGTATGTCTATCCCCCCCTCCCTCCCTCTCTCTAAGCTTTTATGTAGATAAAATATAATGAATAAAATACCAATGCCTCCCCTTTTGTGAGCTAAAGTATAAAAGTTTGAGTGCTTCATCAGAAAGAAACAAAGCAGATTAAAGTTTTCTCCCGCCTACAATTAAATGTATGTGGTCGAAGAAGTCTTGACTGCACTCTAAATGAATGCTAGTTCTTTTATGATGCATGGCATCTTTCTTGGGCATATATGAATATTAAGAGCGTCTAATGTTTGAGCTCTAAAGCCTCAATGTTACTTTGTGTATTCCAGCTTGCATTGGACTCACTAATTTAACCATTCTCTGTTTACTGAATTTTTAACTAGTTTATTCTTGTTTGCTATTTTGAATCCTTCTCATGGTTGGGAGAACAGAGTTTATTTGCATCTGTAGATTTTGATGATTATTCTTTTGTGATCCCGAATCCTTGACATAGGTCAAGCCTGAAGTGCTTAGCTGGTCTCCACGAATTATTTTACTGCATAACTTCCTGAGCATGGAGGTACGCCCTTCCTTCTGATTACTGATTTTCATTATTGAATGGTGTTTCTTGTTCCCATTTATTTATAAAGTAGAGGTTTGACATTATGGGCCCAAGTACCCATTCCTCATTCTAATAAAATTTCTTTTATTACAAAAGGCAGACTGAGTTTATGCCTTTTGGGTCCACATTATATGCATGATGTGACCTGGACAAGTATTATATTCTTTAACTACTGTCTACTATGGTTTGATGGTTTCAAATGGTTTACTACAGAAGTTAGATTTCACGGATTTGTTGTTTAGTTTTAGTTATGAATGGCCAAAAAACAGAGGGTTTTGCTTATGGGCTTATGGCATTTGGAATTTTGGATGAGATTCATGAGTATTCTTATTAACAACTGGGGTGTTGGGACTAAAGACGACATAATCTAATATTAGACGTGTAGATGAAAATAAAATCAACAATGTTGTCTATGCAGTACACTAGTACAGGATAGGACCATTCTTGCTAGTTTGTATTGTTGGCATCTTGTATATTAAGCCAGGAATGCTTGTCAGTAATAAGAAAACAAAGTGAAATCTATGCTCTTAGGGCATGTTTGGTAGAAAGATTTTTTTGTTCCCTGGAATCTTCA
Source organism: Echinosophora koreensis (assembly GCA_035048595.1). Lineage (NCBI taxonomy): Eukaryota > Viridiplantae > Streptophyta > Magnoliopsida > Fabales > Fabaceae > Echinosophora > Echinosophora koreensis. Next base: position 246,787 of record JAPCYP010000006.1, read on the forward strand.
TTCCCATGAATCATGATTCATGGGAATGCTAAAAATGTGATTGGTAGGGCTTAAACATTCCTGGAAATGTTACTTGAGAATTGTTGGTTCCCATGTTTGGTTTAAGGGCATCTTTCCTGTGAATGCTAGTATTATTTTCAAAAAATACCCTTGAATTTAGATTAATGAAAAATAAAAAATAAAAAATTATAAAAATGTTAAAAATTAAAATAACTTAAAAAAAATAGTGCAAACCAATATTTATTCATATCTTACTTTTATAAAGGAGTTCTTTTCAAATAACAAAAACTTTCCCATGTCCATGGGAAACTAGAATTCACACCCCTTCCCGTGGAAATGTTTTTGGGGAAACATAGCCAAAATAACATTTCTGGGAATGCTAGTTTCCCGGAATGTGTTTTTAAAAAAAAGCATACCAAACATAAGAATTTAGGATTCCCAGGTTAGGATTTCTAGGAAACTAAAATGATCCCTCTACCAAATGCCCCTTTAAAACCTAGAATCTATGAATTACAATGTAAATCCATATTTTGATAAACCTTTAGTAACAGACCTATTAATTTAGTTGCAAAGATATTAAAGCAGATACTAACATCATTCCTGTAATTATCAATTTATCATTACATTCTGCATCTCTATTTATGGGAAAAGGAAAACTAGGAAGTTTGAACTTGATTTAAGCTGTTTTTCTTACCTTGCTTGGAGAATTCTTGTCTGACAGTTTGACCTTGCCATAAGGTGATATATTTAAGTACTAGAGTTAATGTAAAAAAAGACCCTACTGGCTACCGCAAAATGCAAATCAACCTCCAGAGTATCTTTTACATGACCCATTTTTGCACATACTTTTTGAAATAACCAAAGTGAACACAAGAAGGGGGGTTGAATTGTGTTTACCAATTTTTTCGGTTACTTAAAAAGATTTTCGCAGGCACAGCAAGCAAGGTTTGAGTGAGAGAGGTTTAGACGAGTGAAACGTCTAATATTAAAACAGAATAGCACACACAAACAAAGAAGGTTAAAAAGAGTTTGATAACCACAGTATTAACTCCCCAAGTTAAAAAGCTAAGACTGAAACAATACTTAAGCAAATTAAAAGATAAGGGAGTAGAAATATCACTCAAGAGATTTATACTGGTTCACCCCAAAATCCACAGGGCTACATCCAGTTTCTTGGCAACACCAAGTTTCCACTATAACTGAGTAAATTACAGTACAAGTATTCTTTGCACACCTAGCCTCTTCAGGCTCAACACTCAAACAAGTATTCTTTTCTCACCTAGCCTCTTCAGGCTCAAAAAAAGTAAGAGATAAAAAGTTGTGTAGTTAATACAACTTGCAAGTCTTTCAGATCACACTCAGAGAGTGGAATAAATATGAAGTATGAAAGACTGCGAATTTATATCAAATGATTGAATGTGTATTCAATGAAGGAATGAAGAAGTTAATGAAGAGAGTAAATGCTTCTGTGCAGAGTTCTTTTGATATGCAACTTCTTAGCTTCACCTTCATTGTTTGATCTATTTAAGGGCTTCAATCAAGAGATCCGTTTTGACACAGCTTCAGAAAGTGTTTGCTTCTGACTTTGAGCTTTCTGAGACACCATTTAATGCCAAAGAGTCGTTCTGAATATTCAATAAATGCTTGAAAACGTTGGGCATTGTCAAGAGTGTCCAAGAGTACACTTTAAACTGAGCAGCTGTTCTTTCAGAGTATATGGCAGCAGGCTTCTTGTACTTGTTGCAGAGAGCCTTCCTCTTTCAGTGCAACATCAGTTTACTTTTCCATAAAGTACTTTTTACTTTGTACTAGAATAAGCAAAAGGTTACTGCAGTGGTGCAGAGATAGCGTGTTTATTCCTTAAAACCTTGAAACAACGTTCTTTATTCTTTGTCCTTCGAGCTATTGTCCAGAGGTCTTCGAGATCCTTAAGAATGGCATATAATTTGAATACGATGACTTGGACTTGATTTCTGACATACTGACTTGGTGTCAGTAATGAGAATTTTTAGACGGGTGAAAGTCATCCAAAACTTAGACGGGTGAAAGCTTGTTCTAAAGCTTAGACGGGTCCTGGCTTGTTCCAAAGTTAGACGGGTGAATGCGTATTCCAAAGTTAGACGGGTGGTCAGCTGAGCTAAACTTAGACGCATGCTTCTTGCCACGTCATCAAGTGAACTTGGTCTTTCTTGAGCGTTGACTTTCTTTGACTAACTTTTTAGACGAGTGGAAACTTAGACGAGTCACTGCTGAGCTTCTAAACAGTAGACGGGTCAAAATTAGACGAGTGACCTCAAGTCTATTTTCCTGCACACTTATCAAATATATCAGTAATTTCATTTGGTTCAATATTACCATACTTGAACTATTTAGAATCATCAAAACATAGAGGATTTACACTTTGAATGTGTTTTAAACTTATGAGGTCTCAACACTTTTATCAGTTTTAGTGGTAGCAACTGGTATCAAGTATTTACTGATTCCTTTTTGAACTTTCTCTGTTTAGTTGCATATTCTCTAATTTCTGTGGGCAAAGTACCATTCTGTGGAACTATTTTGGTGCTTCAGTGGTGTAGACTAAGTCAATTAAAATTTTCCTAACATCTATTTGAGGTCAGAAATTTCCTAACGAGGTGCTAGGCTGCTAGCTGTGACGTATGATTTGCTTGTTAGTTACGTAAGATCTTCCTATCCAGTGAAAGAGGATCAAATACTAATCTCGGGCAATTTACAGTGCTTTTTAAAAAAATCAACTGCAGAGTAAAGAAATTTGCAGATAATGGTTACATGTGTGTGTATTAAAAAAATTATCTTTACAGGAATGTGATTATCTCAGAGCTGTAGCCCTCCCTCGCCTTCAAATTTCAACAGTGGTGGATACAAAAACTGGAAAGGTACATTGAAAGTTTATTTTCTTTTGAATATTCATTTTAATTGGTCATAGCCATCAATTGATGTTAGCTGATGAAGTTGGTTTTATGTTTCATTTGTTCAAATGAAGTATTGCCAGATTCACCTTGGGAATTCCTAATTTTATTATGTACGAATGTCATATTAATTGCTAAATGGCTTTTAGGAAGAAAGACAAAGCATATGTGCATAGACAGTAGCTTGGTTATATTTCAATTGAACCTTCTATATTGTTGGCCTGTTGCCATTCTGCATGCCATTACTTAGCCAATTCGCTTTATGAATTGTCTTTTTTCCCTTTTACGAATAATTGTAGAAAACTACTAAATTGCTTGAAGCTTGATTCAATGACGGGAGGACTCTGCTCACAGAAAATACCTATCCTATGAGAAGGAAAAAAGATGAACGTGAAGTTTACCAACTTGAAAAGAATACCAAGCTTCAAATGAAGAGGAACTGAACCCAGTTTAAGAATTATTTTGAAATTATCATTTAATCTCATCTATGGACTATCCCTCCATGAGACAAGTTCTTCAATTATCTCCTTCAAAATACTTCACAATTGGAGATTATGATGCCTGTGGAAACTAAACAGACCAAGATCTGAAAAGGAAATCCAGTTACTGTGAATGTATGGAAGTGAGCAGCATCTTACGCCCGAGTCTTATTATACTAGTAGAGAGGGCTGTGTACAGTATCATTACTGTACAATTGTATAGTGCAAGAGTATAGTTGTATCCAGTGAATATAAATGCTAATAAATTATTAGGACTGAAAATTTCTGGAAAGAATTCAGCCAGAAAAATGAAGCTCAGTTCCTTACAGCAGAAGTGTGCCTCTGGAAAATGCAGAAAAAACAGCAATGCCCACAATAGAAAACCAGAAAAAACAGTGAAAACCTGAAAGGAAAAAAAGAAAAAAGAAGAAAAAAAAGAGAGTTCTGGAAAGGTCAGTAGAGTAGTGAACCTTCCTCCCCTAGACCAAGGCCTTCCCTCACTCCAACTCCGAAATGATCAGATGATCCTTCATGTTCCAGCCCCTCCCCTGTATCGTTCCCCCCACCACTGCACTCATGATTCTCCAATTCTCTTCCTCCAATCCCCTCTTTCCAGCTGTCCTGTTTGTCATTCATTTAGCTATTCCTTCCAACCGAATCCCCCACTCTTTCACTCCCTTCTTTTATCATATTTCCCTTTATCCCTTCCTTCTTTTCAGTTTTCTCCTCTCATAACCAATAGCCTTTACTGTTTTTAGGCCCATTTTCAGCTTCTTCCCTTGTTCTATACACGTGGGTCAGTGGCTCATCATAAATGAAATAGCTACTATCTTAACATTCCTCCTCAAGTCAGCATGTTGCATTCAGAATTGCTTTCTTAAAATATGCTGCTGTTAAGAAAACTGTTAGAAAGAAATTATTTTGCCTCTTCCAACATGGCCAAACAACTACTTTCAGATGCTTCCTTTTCCACATAAATAGATTAAATAAAAAGGGAAATACATGTCAAAACAAATGTAGACATGTAGTACATTAGTAGCATGTGGGGTCATTTGTATCTAATTGAATGTAGTTGTCAATTGAACTTTGAAGTATTTGTATTTCTTCACAAAAAATGATGATTATGTCTTCCACAGGGAATTAAGAGTAATGTCAGGACAAGCTCTGGTATGTTTTTGACAACTGAAGAGAGAAAATATCCCATGATTCATGTAAGTTATCAAGTTTATTTTCCCCTTAAGTCTTTTACCTCTCACTTTTGTTTTTGAACCGGTGTTAAAAGCCTGGACTGCGCCAGCTGGTTAACCCATAAAATTGGACGCTTTTCCTGGTCTAATACAAACTAAGGACCCCATTTGCATAGAACCAACTGGTTAACTTAGAATCCTTGTTGGGTGGTTATTAGTGAGTGCTTTGTTTTTTTGAAACAGTGTGTCACACCTATGGGCCTTTAAGTTTCACACTTAGGATTTGATTGCTTCTCAATCACGAAGAGGGCACCACTGTGCTCAGTTAATTCATAAATCTGATAATCTACAAAAAGAAATCATTACAACTGAGTTGACCTTCTGTAATTTATCCTACAAGAATTAGCAATATAGTACTAGTTTTACAAGGATTGAGATCCGACAATCTCATTAAAAAAATTGGAATTTGAAGAAACCCAAAATACATCGGTGCAAACCAAAAACCGGTAAATGAATTAAATAAAGTAACAACTTATTAAGGTTAGTAAACCTAAATAATAGTGACCCAGTAGCCTTGTGGGATAAAACAGTCAGCCCAAGGAAGCATAGACACTTCAAAATAGTTTGGTTCCTTGTCAGACACCTCAGATACTCCATGCTATGTTTCACTATTTTTTTCAGTTTTTGAATTTTTACACTAATACATATGAAAATACCACAATAATTAGACAAATAATAGTATTTTATGTAAATTTTTATCACTCTTTTAATTTTAGATTTCTATTTTTTATGTAAATTTATACTACTTTCATGTGTTGTTGCCATTTCTTATAATTTAAAATTTGTCGTATTCCCATATCCAAGTCGTGTTGTATCCATGTCGCGTATGGTATCCATGCTTATTATATTCACCCCCAAAATAGAATTATACCAAAATACTGAGATGATTTGATAATAAAGCTTATGCTTTCTTCATGCTAGTGCGGCCTGCATCAATTAGTCATATTGAATTTGATTTCATATATATTATTTTTTACTCTCTTTTTTTATCCTTACATAAAATTTTGGTTTTCTTTAAAACCTTTAATTTTATTTTTTATATGTAGAATTGTAGAGAAAGTACAAAACCATGTTTTATTGGTGAGCATTAATTGTACACTCTGCTAAAAACATGTTCACCTTGCTCAACTAGGCAATTGAAAAAAGAATTTCTGTCTATTCTCAAATACCAATTGAAAATGGAGAGCTTATGCAAGTCTTGAGGTGAGGATATGACTTATTTTCTGGTATTTCTGAACAAGAAAGATGGGTTTTGCTAGTGTCAAGGCTAACATCTGCAGCAGCACAGGTATGAGAAGAATCAGTTTTACAAACCCCATCACGACTATTTTTCTGATACTGTAAGTTGTACTCCTCTCTTTTGTAATTTTCACTATCATATTAAGCATAAGAATTGATTTAAGTGGCTCCAATGAAACCTTTTGCAACCCTTTGTGCCTTCCTTTTCTGAGACAGTTCAACTTGAAGCGTGGTGGGCAGCGAATAGCTACAATGCTTATGTATTTAAGTGACAATGTTGAGGGAGGAGAAACATATTTCCCATTGGTAAGCTTCTTGTTTTCTGAAATTTGTCATTTAGCATATTCTTGAAGTTGCTGTAAATTTAGTTCTGAAGCGTATGTGTAGCCTGAATCTAAAGCAAGTTCTGGGTGGCAGGCTGATGCAGCAATTGTGTTGATGGTATCTCTGGGTTCTAACTGAGAAGAGAAAGCGTTTTATTTTTGTTGACTAGCAAAATACATGTATCTTATGTTTTTAGTTTCTTTGTTTAGTTCCTGTAACTGTCAAAATTTTGTTTTCTGCTCCTTAGCTTCATTCCAAATCTTTTCCCACTTTCCTCTTATTGATGATTAGTTAAATTTTGAATCATGTATTTTTAATAGTTGCTAAGAAATGGAATGCTGAATGATTGTTATACCATGATTATGTTCATTGCTTAGACTTGTGGTACTCTTACATTCTGTCTTCTTGAATTAAGATACTTGTTGATTATATATGGATATTACCTTTAACTTGAGAAATATGCTCAATTTGTAATATGTTAGTATTAGCTATCTATTCTGTGCTACATCTGCAATATATGCCTGACATTCTAGTTGGACTTTTTGACTGTACTGAAGGCTGAAATATGCAATGCATTTCAGGCTGGTTCTGGTGATTGTAGCTGTGGTGGGAAATTTGTCAAAGGTCTATCTGTGAAACCAGTTAAAGGAAATGCAGTGCTTTTCTGGAGCATGGTTAGTATAACTGATTTTCTTGTTAAGGACATCATTCATGGGAATTATGAAATAGGAGCAGCTACTGTCTTAATTGTTCTAGTACTTTTCTTATGTTGAAATATTGTACCTTTAAGCCCAAGAATGAATGTTCCATTATTAATTGACAAACTAAGTCCTTACCAATATAATAAAATACGGCCTTATGTCATATTCACTTGGAACTTGAAATTTGCTGAAATTTCTTGTTTCACAATACGGTAATTTGTTTAAAGCTATGTGCATCATTCTTAGATCAAGAAAGGTTTTTTTTAACAACTCCCTGCTTTATTTTCCCATTTTTATGGTATATTTACTATATTTTGTTGCAATTGATATCATCCAGTGCAAGTTCATGTCCCTCTGCCTTGTTCTGTAACACCCTTAATGCTGTAGGGTGTCATTGGTTCAGCAATAGGGTATCCCAACTATTCTGGTGATAGAAATAATCATTTCTTAGAGTATTGAATCATGGAGAGTTGTAATTGCTTGTGTAATGCTGTTTTTAAATGAACCTTGATGGTGGAAAGCTTTCTTGCCAATTAATCAACCTTTTTATATGTCCGCTTGGTCTTTTCAGGGACTGGATGGACAGTCAGACCCGAACAGTGTACATGGAGGATGTGAGGTACTCGCTGGGGAGAAGTGGTCAGCTACAAAGTGGATGAGGCAGACAGCTCACGTTTAATTTGGCTTTAACCATCTCGTGCAAAAAAAAAAGGAAAAAAAAACTTTAGGAATTCCCCCCTCACATTTGTCCTTTTTCAAAAAATAATTATCGTGAATAGTTATTGGTAATATACTAACATTTTATAGTGGTCAGCTTTAATCTACAAACTAGCACAACTTGATATTATCAGTTACGCCAGGGATGGTATCTTTAAGTATACATATATCATTGAGTATCTTGTGAAAGCTGTAGCACTCTTTTCATTCAAGTTTCTGGTGAATCTCTATACATTTTGTCGGGATTATCGTTGGTCTTTGTACTAATTTGAAGAAGTCACCATTAAGATTTCAACTTATTTCTCGTTGAGTTGAAATATTTGTAAATGGGTGAATCTTCTAGCCCAGATAAGTTTTATTATTGTATATTGATGATTTTTTTTTCTTTTCTTTTTATGAATCACCATATCTAGGGCCTTTGGCTCCGCTGTGGTATCTCAGGGTATCCCCACAAGTTTCAACCCTTTGGATCGGCTATGAGACTAATCTTTGGTCAGCTGCTTACAGCAGAGAATCAACCTTTGGTTTTTGTAACCTCCCAGCTAGAGTGTTTGCTACCAGGATTCGTTGAGTTTTTCTCTTTATAGGGTCGAAATGCTTACCACTCAACGAACTCTTGGTGTGAATTTAAGAAATACTAAATTGGAGCCAAAATTCATACATGTATTGTGGTAATGCTCTTGTCATTAACATTAAAACTCTTCATATGAGAACAAAAGAAATGTCGGCAACTTAAAACTCTTCATATGAGAACAAAAACAATGTCGGGAGCCAAATATCCAGGCCAACAAATCATGGTGGTCTAGGCAGTTGGGGTGTGTTGGTAGCATAGGACATGCAATGGTCGCGTGGCAGCGGAACTGTTAGTTCACGGAGTGATTCACGTGGCAGAGGACACGCAATGGTTGCAGGGCTCAATGCTGTAGTGGTTGGCATCACAGATCTTGGCTTGCGGTGATGGTGGTCGCACGGTGACGGGATCAACGACTAGTTCATGTGGGACTTGCAGATCTGCTAGAAAGGTGGTGACGACCGTGAATGGAGGAGCTCGCTGCTGCTCATTCATGGATCTAGTTGCAAACTGACGTCGGGGGTGGTGGACGATGGCAGCAAGTGGGTGGCATAGGAGGAGGCTCCGACACCTTCGCCTGTGTCGGCTCCAGAGCCCACTGCCGTCGATGTACCCGTGGCACCCAGTGGTGGATCCAAGATCCTGAGCTAGTGGAAGCAGTATATTTCCAAAATAATTAATAATAATTATCATCACAAAAGAAAAAAATTCATAAAATTTTAAGCAAAATCTTTAATTTGGAGCATATTAAAACTCTAACCTATCAATATTTGCAATTAACTATCATCAAGAGAAAATTTCATAAGATTTGCTTCACAAACATGTTACTCATCATCCTAATTGCATAATCAATCAAACAATTTGATAGAAATAAAGCTATATACAAAAACCCAATTTTCAAGCTTTTACAAAAAGGGGACCATATACAGTAACAGAAGAAAGAAGCAATCCGATGAAACAATAGCTAAGGGCCTGTTTGGTTTGTTTCTAATTTCCTGTTTTCATTTCTTATTTTTAAAGACAACTACAACTAAAATAATTATAAAAGTATCACCTTATTTTTATCATGTTTCTTGTTTCCAAATATTTGTACATGAAATATGGAAAACAAATGAAAAGTTGTTTTCAGCATCTCCTGTACAAATCTTTGGAAACAATAAACAAAATGAAATCAATGTGACACTTTTATAATTATTTTAGTTATAATTGTCTTTAAAATCAGGAAATGAAAACAGGAAACTGAAAATAAACTAAACAAGCCCTAAATGTTCAACCAAGAACAACCCTGAACCACCTTCACTAAAAAAAAGTAGCAATACCTATAGGTTGAATAAATAACTAATAATCAACCCCACCAAAAAATTAGGAGCAAAAATACAGCGTAAAGGAAGAATAAATTTTTTTATTATAAAAAAAAAAAAACATTATCAAACCAAGCAGTCGAGATTCACAACAAACAAGTAGTTAACCATCACCAGTAAAAGATCGAACCTCATCATGTGAACACAATAAATCGGACGATGTTGGACAACTTTGAAAAAGACCCACATAAACTAGGAAGCAGCATAGACAGAACTTTAAGGACAGGACAATAATGGAAGAAAGGAAGGGGAATAAGGGAGGGACATTGGGTACAAAGATATCATCTATGTGGTGCAAAATAGTAAAAACAATGTATTAGTAAAAAAAAAAAAAATTGAGTAAAGGCCCAAATTGGTCCATGAAAATTTTAGAGGACCCATTTTTGGTCCCTAAAAAAATTAATTATTCATTTAATCCTTCAAATTTATAAACACGGGACACATTAGTCACTCCTTCCACTTCCAACATCCGTTTACTTGCCTATGTATCTTGTTAACCATCCTGACTAACTCGTTAGTGGTTCTGTGTGTCCTATGACAAATTTCTACCGTGAAAAAAAGAACAAAAGTGAAAAAAAGGTGCAAAATTTTAAAACCCTAATACCAGAAAATTGTGCATGTTTTTCATTTTTTATTCGTTTTTCACTATGAAAATTTGTCATAGACTATACAGGACCACTAACGAGTTAGACGGGATTGTTAACGGGACATATGAGCAAGTAAATGAACATTGGAAGTGGAAGGAGGGACTAATGTGTCCCACATCTATAAATTTAAGAGACTAAATGAGTAATTTATTTTTTTCAGGGACCAAAAATGGGTCTATAAATTTTTTGAGAGCCAATTTGGATCTTTACTAAAAAAAAAACTTAAACTGCAGTAGGCGCAGCTGCCTACTCATAACATGGGTCCGCCCTTGACGGCACCAATGAGGAATTAGAAAGGGAAGAAAGCCTTTAATTTGCACAAATATCAATAATAACCGATAAAACTATTTGTGCACCATGGTACTACCTATCAAAGCATCCATGGTAGAACTTGCCATATAACTATTCAAATCATCACTTATTTTGTATCAAGAGATCAGTCTATTTCTTCTGGGATGTTCTCATGCCTTTTGAATATTTATATTTAGAAGTGATTTACAAAAACCATTTCTGCTGCATAGCTTATTTTAAACTTCAAAATATTTTATCTCTGTATTCGTTTATATATTTTTCGATGATGATATCATGGATAAAATACTTAATTCATTAAGATAGTTTCTAAGCAAAATGTCTTACTTGTGTTGCAACAAGTTTTATTTCAATTCGTATTAAACAAATGATTTTAAGAAAAAACTAAAACATTATTAGAACGCTGCAAGTTAACGAACGTATGGGAAAATATTGAAAAATAAAACCCATACCTGTATTACATTCTGTCTGTTGTACTCATTTTACATCACGTATAAGCAATAATGTCACCCTTTCATCACAAAAGGGAACGTCATTCCGTTCTGATTAGAAAAATCAAATACTATCAAACCAGACTTGTCATTTCATCAAAACATGAATGTCATTTAAAGATAACTGGAAGTCAGGAATCTTGGTAAAATAATTGTCAGAATACAAGCCTCGAGCAAAACTAAACAAGGATGATTAATGTCATATTATTTATCAGGTACACGATGTCCTTGTTTGCCTTTTAAACGGATCGCCAGCTGGTATGGACCATAGAGACAGATGCGCAGATCACCCTGAATCATCAGTGGATAAAAATAATTCTTGAATAGGTCCCAGAATTCATCTCTGCCGGTCAGTTATATACATGTAACATCAATAAGGTTTGCTTTGATGAAATGAAATGATTAGGATGTTATTTCATGCCTAACTGAATGAGTAGAAAGGATAGAACTGAACCTGACTTGTGGAAGGGTAAACAAGGAATAGCCCTTTACATCAGGATGCATGTCAAGCACAAGCACTCGTAATCTTGAAAGGCCTAACGCCTCGGTGTCAATGAGCTTCTTTATCCTAAAATTCATTGACGTATGATTATACATGTGTGACAAATTTAACAATGTCAAGATTTTAAATGATCAAATCACCAAAGAAACAAAGAGGGAGATATTTGATCTGATGGTTGGAGAGAACATATAATTTTCTTTAATGAAAGGATTCGAGATGGAGTTCTGCTATTCAGTAAGAATAGCTACCACACAAATTGTGTGCGAATAGCTATCAGACCAATAAAATAATGACTTTGGCGGAAATCAGAGTAGGAAGAAATAAAAGTCAAAGAAAAAGTGCTGAATAGCAGGCTCCAAAACTGTTGGTACTAAAAGTACAGAAAGAAATTCATGCTAAACAACATTTTCCTTCAAGATGACGGACCTGCTTGGTGTGCCGCTAGCAATGTTAACACGGTTCTTTAACAAAGAAATCTACAGTGACCACAGCAAAATCAGTCTTCCATGAAGGATCACAAGGGCCAATAATAAGATAAAGGCATATAAAATGTGCCAGTATAATGTCAACTGAAAATGAAGAAAAATATAATAGAAGCAAATTTTTACATCATGCAAAACACTGGAAATTTGATAGATGATGAAAAGAGAAATCATGAACTACTAAAGAACAACAATCAATCATCTCCATAAGCAGGATAAAATTCAAAATTCTTGTGCTTTCTAGGATAATAAACCTGCCTTGTTGATAATACTTTAACTTTTTATAAATGGAATTGAAACTTTATGGATAAAAACTTAAATATCAGCTCCTATATACATAGGATTAAATAGTTAAAATAAACCTGCTTTGTTGGATGATATTTTAAAATTGTTCATCATATGTTAGGACAGCAGAGTTACCAGCTGAGACACCTAGGGTCATGTGAGTGTATCATAGGAAGAGACTAAGGGGAGCTAAGTGTAATAAGGCATAGCCTTTCATGACTAAAAGTAGTGCTGAGTCAGCAAGCAGTTAGACAGTTAGGAGCAGTTACCAAGTAGCCTACACTATAAATAAGCATTCTGCATTCAGAATGGATTAGCCTTGATCATTTGCATAGTTGCTCCGACTGAGATAGCTCAGTGTAAAGGGGAGTGCCCCTTGCGTAGTGATACTTGTAGTGTTTGTTCATATACAGAGAAATATACAGAGATTGTTCATTCTTTCTACTCTATTCTTGTTAATTGAGTAGTTCTAGACTAGTCACTGTGTAGATTCATAACATCATAATTCTTTTTTATTTATTTAAAGCTGGTTAAAGTAAAAACGCGGGGGCTGTTAGTCACTCACTCAGCCTCATGCTAATGAATTTGTAACACCCGGGTGCCGACGAGGGCGGGGAGTGGTCGCCGGTGCAAGAAGGCACGGACAAGGAGCGGCTCCTGGCAGGCTTCTAGGCGGAGGGACACATGAATGAACCGATTACACACCCGAAATGAGAGGGATCCTGAGACTGTGTAGGTATGGGACTATACAGTTGAGGAAGGCTTATATGAATTGATTGGTACTACCTATACTAACAAGATGCATCTTCTTTTCGGTAGCCCATCACTTAAAAACTCCACAGTTAAGCGTGCTTGACTTGGAGCAATTATGGGATGGGTGACCTCCTGGGAAGTTTTCTCAGGAAGTGTGTGAGTGAGGACAAAGCACGCTGAAAAGACCCGTGTTGGTCTGTGGGGATAGTCGTCAATCCATAGAGCAGCCAGAGATGTTACAAATGGTATCAGAGCGGCACCTCTCCCAGTACGGTGTGGTTCGGGGACGAACCAAGCGGAAGCTGGTGGGCATGTAACACCCGGGTGCCGACGAGGGCGGGGAGTGGTCGCCGGTGCAAGAAGGCACGGACAAGGAGCGGCTCCTGGCAGGCTTCTAGGTGGAGGGACACATGAACGAACCGATTACACACCCGAAATGAGAGGGATCCTGAGACTGTGTAGGTATGGGACTATACAGTTGAGGAAGGCTTATATGAATTGATTGGTACTACCTATACTAACAAGATGCATCTTCTTTTCGGTAGCCCATCACTTAAAAACTCCACAGTTAAGCGTGCTTGACTTGGAGCAATTATGGGATGGGTGACCTCCTGGGAAGTTTTCTCAGGAAGTGTGTGAGTGAGGACAAAGCACGCTGAAAAGACCCGTGTTGGTCTGTGGGGACAGTCGTCAATCCATAGAGCAGCCAGAGATGTTACAGAATTCTTCTCCCAGTTCACTACTAGACCAAATAATTGCAGATCACATGCCCGAGAACAGTTTACAACACAGAACATGCAATGAGATTTTCTCAAACACAGTTATGGGACCAATATGGTTTATGTTGGCTGTGCACATCAAAACAGAGTTGCTTGATATTGCCTGTTCCATCAAGCAGTAATGTCTAACTACAGCATTAAGGAAATGTGATATTTAAAACATTTGTTCACTATAGCCCTCACAAGGCACATTTGTGCCTGCCATATGCTACACCTATAGCATTGTGACACATGTAAAAGACTTTCTCACAAAATCTGCCATTGGATTGAAACCTTTTTATGTTATCTTGCCCATAAAATTTCAAATTAATTCAATGTTGTTTCATGCAGATCACAATAATCACATCTACAACATTTCCCATTAATTTGAATTTGCTATACAATCCAATGAAATCTTAAGGTTAGCACAAGAGATACTTCTCAAAAAACATAGGAAATATGAAGTGCTAGATCAAAATGATAATTAGTAATAATTTCATGGTTGGGTGGAAAAAGTTTCATTCTATGAAAGATTATTAGATGGTGCAAGTACGTCAAGTCTTACATTATGTCAATTGATCCCTCCTCTGTGTCTGTGTGTGTATTCTCTCCACTTTCATCAGTATTTCTAGTATTTAACTCAATCCATGCATGTCCTATGACACAACTAACATATTCAAATTGCTATATTAATAAAATCAGACACAAGGAGCAGAGTGAATTTGCCTGTTCTTCAATTTTCATATGCTTTGAGAATAACTTTACAGCATGACATTCTTTTGTAAAAGACCGAAAGCCCCTGCACAAGAAATTTTTTTCTTTGATGATTGATTGCAAGGAATAAGAAGGGAATAGATTTTGCAACAACTGACAGGCACTCATTATTTATCTTTGTTTTGCTCTAGTTAAACTGAGGACTGTGTCACTTAGTGTTTAGAGGTAGACCTTTTTTATCTCTTTCCTTCCTTCTTTCAAAATTTTCCCTACCTTTGTTGCTTTCGACAAAAATATGACAAGAAAAATGATATATAACAAGTGCGAACTTTGCCTTCAGATATTTATTCTAGTCAAAGAAAAAGTAAGCACACCTTAAAAGTTCTATGGATCTTAAGGCAGATGAACTTAAAATAAGAACAGCTGGACACCCGGCATCAACTTTCCCTTGTACAAGCTTCCCTTCGCAAAGCACCTCTTTCCATGATGTGCCAAAAGCTGGTTTAATGTTTTTCCCTAACGTTGTGACATCTGAATGTGAGTCTTGCGGTAGCTCCAAAATGCATGTATCTGCATAATATAATGAATAAGCATAGTAAGTATTGAATTCCCAAATACACTAGTATAGTAAGGCATGGATACTTTTGATTGAATTCTCCATCTGACAAAACTTATTGTTTTCAAGAATACTATCAGTTTCATTTCTTCTGCAACAGATACAAGCACTGTAATGAGGGCATTAGGCAACAAAATCAGTTGGCACAATTTAGAACACAAGCAAGCAAGGCTATGACTGTTTTGAGACAAAAAAGAATTTAGGATCCTTATTGATTATCCATCCATCCATCATAGTTGTGGAAACTAGTCTTGCCTGCCTAGTGCCTAACACAACAATGAATGAGAGCAGAGCAGCTATAGATTCAATAATGGATTATATAAAAGGAAAAGCTCAAAATCAATGTGTATGCATATTGTGTCGAGATATCATATGCTTAATTTAAGGGATTTTTTTTCTGTAAAATTAGGAGATTTCTTATGCTTATTTGTAGGTTCAATGGAATGGAAGTTAGCTTTTTGTTTTTATTTGTAATTGTTGGCTATATATCTTGTGAACAATACAAGAGAAGAGAAACAAAATATTATTCTAAAATTGAATACCATTGAGGGATTCCAGCTCGAGAGAAGAAAGGTTAAGAGCGTTGGCGGACTGAAACTGATCGACAAAGAAACGCAGTTGCTCCGAAGCTGAAGCTGATGCTGATGATGCCTTCTCCTCACTCATCATCTTCTTCTTCTGCTTATTCTTTTTTATGCTCTTCGTTGGACCAATCCGTTTTCGCTTTTGCTTTGAGTTTGATACCTCATTCTCAATCTCTTCTTTCCTGCTTCCCATTCTTCTCCTTCCACTTCTCCTCTTCTCTGTTTTTCTCCTTTCGAGGGTTTTACTCTGCAAATCTGAAAGAAAACACAAACACAAAAGAGGCACAAACCCCCTACTTGCCCTTTCCTTCCCATTCGGTTTTGATTTACGCACTGGGCCTTCAATCCATATCCATAAATTTATGAAGCCCAAAATAATAATAATAAATATACAAATAAATCTTGTAACGTGTTCATTCGACAAAACTAATCAAAATCTCAAGATAAATTTTAAACAATTTAATAAAAATTTATATTTTTTTTTAAAAATTGACATTTTAGTAACTATTGAGAATTTGACTGGTTGTGTACAATAGGTATTAGGTAGTGTTTCCATGCACCTTCTCTAAAATTTGTAAGGTTAATTAATAGGTATTAGTAAGGCTTAGAGAAGCTTGATATGTTTAATAAATGGACAGATCATATTTTACCCCCTCTCAAGTAGAACACCAACAAGTAGTCTAACTTGAAATGAATTAACATCTTTACTCAAAACAAAATAGATTATGTAACTACAAAGTGAAATTAGAATATAGAACTTTTAAAAATTTCTTTGATTTTATTTTTATTTATTCTTTCATTTTTACCAAGTTGTGCATGCACGATTGAAGAGGAAGAAGTGTCCTCATTACTATTGTTCATTATCATCGCTATGGTGGGTAGGGTTTTCAAAAGGGGAAAAGAAGGAGATAGTGCCCAGATTCCCAACTTGAAATAAAATATATATATATATATAGAAGCAAAGGTATATATGATCATACATTAATATTTGCATTCCCATACATTCCATTATTCCCTCTCTGCTTGCTTTATATGCTCTATGTCTATGAGATTACATATCTTATCTACATTTGCATCTTCATTCAATACAAATAGTATGGAATTAAAAGTATTGTGCATGAATTGGTGAATTAAATTGGGATGGGGTGTAGTAGTAACAACTTGATTCTGTTCTCAACTGTGTCGTCTGGTCTTCCAAGTCCATCTCCATACTGGTATGTGCAATGGGAAACCCGTGCCATGTTAATGGCCGTTTCTTTAAAAGCTGTTGGGAAGGTAGAATCCAAAACTTGGTCCCGGTTCATCTTCTTCCACTCTATGTCGATCAACTCTCTCAACCTCTGGCGTGCTTCCTCCTCACCAGTGCCACTCTCGTTCATGTAGGACGTGATTGAATTGGTAGTCTCACCCCTCTCCAGCTCAGCCTGTAAGTGTAACACAGTCATTACTCACCTTGTTTGCTGGTTCAATTAATTAATTAATTACGTACCGCTGAGGTGGCGAGATCATTGCAGAGCCTGAAAATGGTGCATGAGGAGCGCACCAGGCCATGGTAATTGGTTAGACCATGAAGAGCTTCTTTTGTGATGTCTCGGGTGAGTGAGAAGTAGGAAGGAACAAGTAAGGAGCCACCCGAAGAGGAAATGGATGCATTGTCAAGGTACTCCTTGAATGATGGGATTATTTTCTTGTTCGACCATTTTGCTTCTTGCAGGAATGCTTTGCACAAGTCTGACCACTGTCAAATTCAATTATTATTCATTTCATTTCCCAAAGTCATGAATGAATAAATAAATAAATAAATATAACATTATCCTTACTGATTTTTCTAGATAGGGAAGGATGTTATGTCCCTTTTCTTTAAGGGCGGTATAAGCAATGTCATTCACAGTGTTATACAGCGCTAAGAAGCACAACTTCATGTAGTCTGGAAGTGTGTTTACGGCTTTCACATCCCACCTGTAAATTAATTATCAACCTTTAATTCGATAGATTCATATCGAGTAGAGTGTACAAGTAAGTAGGTAGAACAAACCTCTCAACAGCATCCGTGAAGAGTTGTAGCTCCTCCAGAGTACCATAGACATCATAAACATCATCGATGATGGTGACTAGACCAAACATTTTAGTGACAGCTTTACGGCAACCACTGAATTGAGGATGAGGGGTCATTCCCAGCGCCCAAAAGTACACCTCCATTAATCTATCTCGGACAAAATCAAGCTTGCTTGCCAGCCCAACCTCCCACCACCACCTATATTAATATTAATTATTACATTATGCCAACATACAACAAGCTAATTAATTAAATAATATAAGAATTCGATCTTGTGTATGACTATGACCTTGACAGTTCTTGCACTTCTTTCTTATATAATGACTGCACCCTATTGAATTCAAGCTTTGCAAGTTCAAGTAGCAAACCGTCGTGGGCTTCCTTTTCTTCATATCTTTCCATGAACCATCGTGCCTCTAATCTATGCAGTCTTCGATGAGAGGGAAGCTCCAGTGCATGATTAACTTTTGCTGCCAGTTTGGAGCTTGTTCCTTCTTTTAGGTTCTTTAGATGTGTTACTGCAAAAGCCCTTGCCTCATCCAACACATTTTCTCCCTCGAACCCAACATAGGATGCTTCATATAGACTCAGCAGACCCTGCACATCACCTCTAATTTCATCCTTGAATCTTCCCTCCTGCTCCTTAAAACTCTCAAACACATCTGCACTTATTCATTTAATCAGAAAACCAAATATGACTTGCTTTGCTACTAGGTGCATAACATTAACATATATATACCTTGGGAGACCTCAAAACCATGTTGTCTAAGCAAACGGAAGCTGAGAGCAGTAGCATGCAGACCAGTTTTGTGTATCTCATAATCCAATGAAACAATCCTCTCGAGGGCTTTGTTAATATCGTTCTCAAAATTGTAGGTCAATCCCAAGTGCTGGACGTTGTCAATCAATTCGAGTTGGCTTAGTGGCTCCATGTCCACTCGGTTGATCAAACGTCGCACCTCCTCTTCCAGCTTTGTTGCCCTCTCTTGCAGTGTCTCCACCTGTGCTTAGCATAGCCAAACAATTAATAAGGTCGTAAGAACTATATTAAAGTGACAAAAGGAAAAGAAAAACAGCTATGAACAAAATTCCGATGAGCCAGAAAATGTTGTCTTAGTGTTCCCTACCAATCAATGGCAGGGAATGTGTGCATAAGTGTTAAAGAAGTTATGATTTTATTTTAATAAGTGGCAAATTGTTATTGATGGGGATAGAGAATGTGATAAGAAAGTGAGACAGAAGATCTTCATTCATGTTTACTATGGTTTTGTTTGTGAGTCTTGTTTAGAAGGGGAAGTAAGGGAAATAGAAGGTTTATGAGAATCTCTCCCTTGTTTGTGAGTGTAAAAAATTAGAGGGGAAGATTTTGAGGATTTTAGAAAACCCCCCAAACCCCTCATCACCTCAATTTTTTGGTTTACCCCAATTTGGGGTTTTTTTTTTGGGGGGTTTACCCCAATTTTTAGAGGAAAGGGAATATTTTTTGTTTTTTTTTGCATTAGTATTTTTTTTTTGAAAGGTGCATTAATATTATTTTAAAAAATATTACTTACGTTAATTTTCTAAAATAAAGGTAAAACTGTAAAAATATGTTATAAAGCCTCCATTTACTTCACATGCACTCACAAATAAGATGAGGAATAATACTCTCCTTTTTCTCCCTCCCTCCCCTCCCTCTCCTTTCCTTTCCTTCCGTCTAAACTCACAAACAAAGCCTATAAGATTAGATTTGGCCACAGGAAGTAAATTATATTAATCTTAGAAAAACAAGTGAGAAAAGTAAATTATATTAATTTACTATAATTAATCAAAGTCACCTCTAGGTCATTTTCTGGAGAGTCCAGGAAATCAAAATTCCAGAGGTTTGGCTGGTAGTTGGCTGAACGCCTGCCATTTTCTGTTATTTGGGTATCTTGTGTGGTCACTGCACAACTGACTCGCCAAGGTTTGGGAGACGTTCTTTGCGTGGAGTTCCTGCATTGTGGAAGTCTAGTAGTTAGTGATGGTAGTGTTGTGGACGCCAATTGGCTTGGGAAGCATAAAAGGTCACTTGCCATGACACTCTATGATCTCTGGCTACCTAGCGAACACGTTACTTCTCTTGTGTAAAACTGCAATGCCTGTGCTCCTTTTATAGTGGAATGAGGTCCAGGCCGGTTGCATATGGGGACCTTAAAATAAGAGAACAAGACAATTGTTGATGTGCAGAGGTGGGACAATAAATCACCATAAGTTTAGATGAACGGTAATTCCCTGTTTACATGTCAGAATCCTTGCATGGTGACAATACTAGTGCCACCTGGCAGGATAAAACAAGGCATCAAACTTCTTGGTAAATACTTATTTTATAATTTTGTGCTGTAGTATGTAAGCAACAAATAAATGGCTAGAATAACTGCCAAGAAATGAAATGATAGTGGAATGAGTTACGATATTTGAACAAGTTGTAATGTTAAAAAAACATAAATATTGTCGTTGAAAAGCCTTTGCTTTCAAACTGTTGTGGCAGTCAGATTTCACCTTCTTCTAACTCAAAGACTCAATCAATCATAGGTTGCCCTCTTCCTCTTTCCTTCCCATAATTCAAAGTTATACCTTTCACCTCCGAGTTGGGATATATTGATACCCTTTGCCCTTTGTTTCATTTCATAACTTGCATTCAAAGGTGTCTTTTTTCATTTCTGGGTCTATCATTCTTGTATAGAAAAAAGTCAAAAAACCATTTTTTTGGTTCAAGAGTTAAATACTCCCTCCGGTCCTTATTATAAGAGGCAAATGGCTACTTTTTTTTGGTCCAAAATATAAGAGACATGCATGTATTTTGACAAATATTAAATGCTCATTTCCAATTTTACCCTTATTTATAATAGGGTTTATATTTACGAGACAGTGCAACTTTCAATACAAGTAGGTTTGTTCATTAATTATTGAAGGGTTAAATTTGTAAATTTATATGAATATTAATTACAAATAGCTTATTTCAATGCATTTCCTTGGTCTGTGTGTTTTAGGGTTTTGCCTCTTATATATAGGACCAGAGGGAGTATTTCTCAACCTCTATAAGCACTCCACAAGTTGCTTTGATTGGTTCCATTCCATTGGTTCATTTTTTCTTTTCAATATTATCTCTTTCTTCTTTGTGTGAGTGGTTTTGGCCTCAATATCTGGATCTTGCCAAAGAGGATCATTGAGTAATTTGGAGCTTAGTTTGAAAGGTGAATCAATCATATAAGTTTGTGTGAGCTTTTTGTATAGCTGCAGAAAATGGGTGGGGGGAGGAGGAGGAGGCACCACTTTGGAAAAATCACTCTAATGATTGCACATTTAGTAACAGTTTGGTTTTCTTCCAAAAGTTGCTAGTTTAATTACTTGAAAACTACAACTAATGACCATGCAAAGGTTGTCTGTTGTCAGAAATATAAATCTTAATCCATAGTTTTCCTTTCGTTGGCCTTAAAAGGTTAAAAAAAACTTTTCGTTCGCATATATTGTATTTCATGCATTAATAAATAATCTAAAGTGTTAGTTAACTAAAGAAATAAAAACTTATGCATTTATGTGTGATGAGGTTTTGCCGTATTGGCAGGATGGGGGTGACTACTCTTGGACTCACATCTTCTGTGAAGCTAATCAAGTTACAAATGTTTTGGCTAAGCATAGCCTTTCCTTGAATGGCCAGTGTAGGATATTTAATTCTAGTCCTGATTTCTTGTATTTGATTATTCTAGGGATGTTAGTTCTAGCTTCTTTCTCTCTGGTTTCTAGTTGTTTGTTTGGTGGGGCTTAGTCGTTGTTTATTCACCATTTTTTTTTTTTTGCCTTATTGGAATAAAATCCCGCTTTCATCATCCATCCTCCTTTCCCAATTTGTATCTGTAAAACAAAAATATTTAACTGATTAAAATCTCGAGGTTTTGTGATTAATTATCTATAACAAAAAAAAAATTGAGATTAAAAATCAACTAAATAAAGAACACAAAATTAATAATGAATTATTTTTTTTGTGAAAAAACAAGGAATAATTTTAAATAAATAGACATCGTGAGATGCTAAGTGCTAACCCTCTTTACTTCTCTATTATTTTATGTTTTTTTATACATGATGGAAAAACAAAAACTAAGCAAATGTTTATTTTCTATTCTGAGATATTTTTACATATGAGTTCATGCAAAAGCAAATGTAAGAAAAGTAAAAGACAAAAACAACCCTACGAAGGAAAAATAATGATGTCACAAAATAATTTTTTTTTATTTTTATTTTGGTGGATGACAAAATAAGTTTTCTACCATAAGGATATGAAAGTCTGGATGAATGATCAGACTTTGCTTGCTTGTCAAAACTCATGGAGAAACTTCTGCATAATCGTGACCTCAAAACTTTTGATCGACAAAAAAGATAACTCACCAATGCACCACATTCAACATTGAGATTTGTTTTGTTTTTTCTCTTACGTCTATATTATATTATTATGCCTCAGCCATTAATTATATAGGACAATTTCCTTTCTGAATACGATAAACAAAATCGAGAAAGTTCCTTTTGTTTTTTACTTCTTTATTTGAAGATTATTTGGTGGAACAGAAAAAGTGCTTCATCTCAAGGTATTAACATGTTGATTTTATTTTATTTTTCATAGAGTATGTTTGAAATAAGTTATTCGTTTCTTTTTTTCTAGCTATGCCCTCCTCTTTACAAAGAAAAAATAAGTTATTCATTAATCTTTCTAAAATGTTTTTGTTCGGTGGGATAAGTTGAGGTGGACTCAATCTATGATATCTCATGGGTTGCTAGCTTATCTATACTTCTAAGCCTAACTTTATCAGCCTGTGCATAGACTTGCCATCCTACCTTTGCAGGCCAACCAAGGCTTATTGCCCTACCTCTATAGATAAGAGCCATTGATAAGACATTGGTGGTACTTCATTCCCTTAATCGTTAGTGCCAAGTGGCTGAATTGCCGTGGACGGGTCATCATGAATGCACTTCCTCGACCACTTATAAATACCACAATTCACTAAAAATAAAACAATTATATAAAAATTCGGTCGTCAAATAATAGCGATCGATTTAACGAACACTAGACGTGATAATAAAACGACCACTAAGATGTGGTAATAAAATGTCTAGTGACTAAATCGTTTAATGGTCACTAAAAGCAACCGATTTAACAATTGATTTTTTATATTTAGTGATTGAATCCCATATTTGGTGACTGATTATGTTGTCGCTAAAATGAATTATTTATTTATTTATTTATTTATTACATGTGGTTATCCCTACCTTACTAGCCACCATTTTCTATCTTCATGTTATGCTCATTTCCTCTTCCACTCTCTTACTTCAATGTCGGATTGCTTTTGTAGGCAACACTTCCACCGCTTCGACACTGAAGGAGGAGCTCGCCTATTACCCATTGAACAGGTTGAGCACGAAGTTTAGAAGATCCGACCTAAACAAGAGTCAATCTTTTACAAGTCAAACGGTAGCTATAACCAATGAAATGTTATTGTTTAATTGCCTCATCCAATTAGATTTGTTTACTAAATTGAATAATTATCAGACTAGAGGCATAATGAATTTACAATTGAATTGGTGCAACTAATCAGTCAAACTCAAATATGATTTGAAAACAAATTTTAATTCAGTAATAACTTTTTTTAAGGGTCCATTTGATGGTCGGGGTAGGATTGAGATGGATATAATAAGAGAGTTAGATAAAAATAGGATAAGACGGATATACATGATAAGCTCTTATCATATCCTGTATTTGATGTGTACCTGATAATAAACTACATAACATTATATTATCATGTCATGTGTTTGAGATGGACCAATTTAATCTTATGAGAAAATTACATATAATTTTTTAATTTAATTATTAATATTTATATTAATTTATTTAAATTTCAAATTTTTATATTCATATTTTTAGTTTTTTTCTTTTTATATTTTATTATATAAAAACTATTATTTTGTACCTTTTTGAGTTTTATTTTTTTCATTTCTTTATATTATAAGAAAGGCTAAACTATACTTTTGGTCCCTTATCTTTATTTTAGGTGTCAATTTGGTCACTCTTATATTTTTGTTCCGAAATGGTTCATTATTTTGCAAAGTTATACCAATGTGGTCCCGCTTTTATTTTTTGATCCGAAATGGTCCCTCATTTTGCAAAAGTTAAACCAACGTGGTTCATTTTTCGAAATGATCCCACTTTTATTTTATTTTTTTTTCTGAAATGGTCCATTATTTGTAAAAGTTATGCCAATTTGGTCCTCTCCGCACCACAATTTAAACGAAAAGGACCGCATTGAAACCTAAAATAAAAGTAAGGGACCAAAACGATACAAAAAAAAGGACGAAATTGAAACTTAAAATAAAAACAAGGGACCAAAAGTATAATTTAGCCTATATAAAATGACAAATTTAGCCTTGTTACAAAGTGACATATAATTTTTACAAATTAATTTTTTATTTTTTTAGATATTTTTACTAAGTTAAACTTATTTTTATATTTTATAATTTTAACTTTTTTGTTTTTAGTTTTTTCACTTTAAATATTTTTATATTTTATTATACTTTAAATTGTTTTTAATATAAGGATGAACAAGAAAACAAAATTTTAATCCTCTCCGGATGGTTTCTAATCCAGCCCTCCCAATAGGATAGAATTTTAATTACATGGAAAAGATAGGATAGGGTGATAGGATTGATTTATCATATCTCGCTGGTTCACCAAACAATTGTTCAAGACAGGATAAGATAGCTTATCCTATCTCATCTCTCTTATTCTGACCATCAAACGAACCCTAAGATTATGTTTGACCCAGCTTTTTTAGGCTTATTAACCCAAAAAAAAAAGGTTTTTTTAGGCTTAAAAGCTATTTTAAAGGAGAAGGTAGAAATACGAGCTTTTAAAGTAAAAATTAATGTTGTTTGGTAATTTCAATTTTTTTTTCTAATTTAAAAGGTACTTTTAAGCTAAAAGTTGTTTGATATAATTTTTTTATGCTCCTTTTAAGCTTTGATTTTATTTAAGATCAAAATATAGTGTATCTAATTGCAAAAATTATACGGAGCCCCTAAATGTAAAGGGTGATGGGCGTCATCATTTGTACAAGAAAATGAATGTGAGGGGTTGTGCAGTGTTTAGGAAAAGAGAGAAAGAATAAAAAGAAAGAAGAAATAGAGGCGGTGCAATGTTTAGGACTTTAGGTAAGGAGGGAAAGAAGAAATAAGGTGGAGAGGTGGTGCAATTCCAAAACAGGAGCATTCTGTTTCTTGTACCAAGTTGAGAAAAGGCAAACCTCCTCTCTCCGACTCTGTCCAAAGCTCATTTTCTTTATTAAAATTAAGCTTCTTATTTTTTATAGAGCTCTTGAGTGGTATATATTTGGCCCAACTTCTCTTTTTTAGGAAAAGAGAAGTTCAAAAAAAAAAAAAAAAGTTAGGCCTAAGGCAAAGTTGAAATTGTTCTTGAAAACCTGTGAAACTAGTTGCAACGTTGAAATTGGAACAAAGAAATACCGCCAAGAAATTGGACTTGTATCTTTTTTGCTACGGAAGAGAACTAAAATAAAAAAGGCCAAAAGGCCCAAGAAGAAACTAAATCCTCAAATGAACGACCCACTCGCGTCTTCCATGAGCTGAAACTTCAAGACCCCCATGTTGGGATGACAATTTGTATCATACCCATTGAGTACCCATAAAAATTATCCACGGTGAGTGAGGTAATTACTCACACAATGAACAAGATAAAATGTAATGCCTTAAATGAGTGTCTCAAAAGAAAAACACAAGACATTCACATACAAATGATAGTCATACAGATAGTCTTACATAATGGTCACACATGACCTTTACAAACTCAAATAAAAACACTACATAAGGAAACTACTCTCGGACTTCAATAAAATAGTTTATGAAGCCGAGAGTTACATATTTAAGATTTCCATGAAACATACTGAGAAAGAAAAGAATTTCCTTCTTTATCTCTTTAATCCTCCGAGGGACCTAAACCTACTTATCTGAAACAATAAAGAGTATAGCAAGAAAAATAATTCTCAGTGAGCTTTGCTTCAAGCAAGGATATATGAATATTTGAAACCAATTAAAACAATCAAAAATGAATATGAGCATGGGGACTTTAAACTAAAACATTCACTAGATAACTTCAAGTATGAGGTGTGACACCCTTCTACCCCGCATGTTATAAGCCATTTAATTTAAAAACAATTAAAGGAAAACACACGATTATAATTGAAATAGCTAAAACAATTGTCCATGGGTAGAAAAGTCCTACATGAACCGTTTACAACGCGGAAAAATGAAATGAGTTTTAAACCATAAAAACATAACACCCAATAAAAATATCCGAACCCCGATGTCACCTACAGAGCTGGTATAACCGTTCCGGGATAAATACCTACGGAATTACAACTGAAAACTAACATAACACAAACTAGCCCTACTATGAGTGGCGGACTCCTTAGAGTCACTCCTCTCCGGGCTGCTCGTCATCCTCTGCAAGGTGCCAATCAGGCCAAACACAAACAAACATGGGAAGTAAGTTCATGTAATCATATACAGCAAGAAGTAGGAAGTAAAGTAAATAGTAAACACAGCATCATTACACCAGACATCAACATCATCATTATGCTATGCAGTGCAATGCAGTCCTACTCCGCTAACCAACAATGCATGTGGATCCACTAAACTCGGGATGTACGACTTCGGAGTTAAATATCCACATTGAGAATCTACTCAACGCCGGAGAATCTACTCCTTGGATAGCCAACGCATCAAACCAACGAATGCCTCGTCACGGGGGCGCTAGGAGAATCTACTCCAACCGTGGATGGCCGGATCACCGTACTCTAGGACGATCTCCCCTATGTCGAACACCCCTAAACAACAACTCCGATGCAATGCGTATGCAACACAACAACAACGGCAACACCACCTCCATAACTCCAACGGAAACGACCGAAGGTAACAGCAGAATCAACCGTACCAACTTGCCTCGCGAAATCTACCTGAGGACTTAAGCGGAATCAACCGCAGTACCTGGGGCAAACTCTCGGCCACCAAGGTACACAGTAACATCAACACCTTTAAACCCAAACCATGGGGTCAAGGCTTCTTGGCCAAAAAGCACCAAGGCACAGCTCATCAGTTTGCGGCACCCAAAAGGGTATCGACTTAACACCTCACCATCTCATGATCTTTAATTATCTTTAGTATTATCAACCGGATTGTCTAATCAATTAATCATCATTGGGGAATGGGGTTTAAAAACCCCTTAAGTCCTTTAATCTTATTCTGTCTCAGTGGGTTGAGCACGGTCGTGCTCGTAACCCAGCACGGTCGTGCTTAAGCACGTGAGGGGCGTGCTCCCCTGTAAGTGAAGCACGGTCGTGCTTCTCATTGAGCACGGTCGTGCTCGGCAGCACGGTCGTGCTCTTTGTCCTGCACGGTCGTGCTGAACAGCGCGACCATTTACCCAGAATTCAACTGGGAGCACGGTCGTGCTCCCTGTTCATCGCGCGACAGTGCTATTCTGGGCAGGAACAGAGACTGTGTTTTAACTAACTTTTATGATTTAAACAGTGAACATCCTAAATCCATTATTGGCACGTTTTAAGGGTTAAACCCATCGATAACAACAGCATCAACTCAAGTATGGTATCAACCATTCAGCCAATAACACATGCCAAAACAACCATCAAATATTAACATGTTCATAGCAATGCAACCAAGATAAACTCAACCAACCATGAACATAAACATAACATATTTTCAATCATTATCATGTTATCAACTAACCAACAAGTATACATGCATAACGGATTATCATACAAACAAAACCGGGGCCATAGGGTCCCCTTTACTCTACTCTAACCCCGAGCCTATGATCACACTACCCTTCTCCCCATACCTGGATTGAAGGTAGCTCTCTAACAAGTCCTGACAGCAAACGGTTCCTCCCTTAAGACGGCTCGACCTCAAAAGATCCTTAAACAAATAAGAACACGAACAGTTAGTTTCCTAATCACAATAATGAAAAGGAAACTTAGACAGGGAAGAAGCGTTACCTATATAATCAACACAGGTATGCTAGTGGTCTCCCAAGGTCTCCAATACTCACTTAAACTGCTCAAGAAGGAGGAAAAGGAAGGAGACTCGTTCTGGCCGCACTCAAGGTGGCTGCTGCACTCACAATTAGGGTTAAAATGTTAAACCCTCGAGTCTGTTCACGTATATAACGTTCGGACTTGAGCACGGTCATGCTCCTCATTGAGCACGGTCGTGCTCAACTTAACGTTACGAGACGCGGTCAACACATTGAGCACGAGCGTGCTCACTGTTGAGCACGGGCGTGCTCACTGTTGAGCACGGTCGTGCTCAACTTAAAATCAGAAACTCGCTTCTGACTTTAAGCACGAGCTTGCTGGTTAACGAGCACGGGCGTGCTCATGTACCAGAAAGGGACTTTTAACCAAAAATCCCACTAAGCCCTTGAACGATAAATCCAACTTAACCAAAACCAGCTTAATTAAATTAATTCTGAAAAACAGGGTGTTACATGAGGGACTTTAAGTGCTCTAGTTTAAAAGATTTTGATATAGCAGTCAGAACTCTATGACAACAATCAGGCGTCCCTTAATTGCTAGTACCATATCCTAGCCTTCAAAAAAATGAAGGACTTACTAAAAACATATCTCACCCACAATTACTTATGTGACCTTAATGACTA
Organism: Echinosophora koreensis; assembly: GCA_035048595.1. Classification (NCBI taxonomy): domain Eukaryota; kingdom Viridiplantae; phylum Streptophyta; class Magnoliopsida; order Fabales; family Fabaceae; genus Echinosophora; species Echinosophora koreensis. The sequence continues at coordinate 275,306 of JAPCYP010000006.1, forward strand.
GTTTGGTTTTGAAACAATTGTCTCACCAAATGTAAACCATTTTATATTTTTAGTGTCTTGCTATATTTCATTTCATCATGATTAAAATCCAAATACAATTAGGACAGCAAGGGTGAATTACAATAAGTAATCAAAAGCATCAATTCACAATGAAATAAGAAGAAGAAAAAATGCCACCATTTGGAGGATGAAGCCTAAAGTTACCATCCATGCCATTTAATCCACAGTCCAACATTCATTTAAAAACAATTAGGAGCTCATAAAACACTAATCAAAATTGAACATATTAACTATGCATTGTAAATAAATCTAAAGTATTCACAATCCAAACAAAAATTATGGAAATCAAAGTGTTATCTTATTAAGAAACTGTCAGCAGAATATTCAGTGACTTGCAACAGAGATTCCTACACCAAAACCGATCCAAATTCAAAAATTCCAAAGCCTATATAGTTAAACATTCTGTCTATTTTCTATTAACATGGGAATTAACTCAATCCAGCATTTGTAAAATTTACTACAATTTAAATACTAAAACAGTATCAGTTCAGAATTCTCAGTACGAACAGCAACTTGCATGTCATTTTTCTCCTTCGATACTCAATGAAATTGAACCGTTTCAAGCCCATTTCGAAGGAAAGCAAGTCTATTTTTTAATGGTATAAAAATCACGTCGAAACATGCTCTGTAGAGGAAGTTATGGATAGAACACTAACATGGGTGCATACGGGTTTAAAGGATTTTGACAGCCCCTTGTCAATTTTTCATCCAAAACAACCCCTAATCAACATGCAATCAAAACCCAGTTGTTAAAAGCATATATAAGTGTCAAACAAGCATTCTACAGAAGCAATTTAATCATTTAACAAGTAATTGGGATTTATGGTTACCCAATGTTACAAACAACAAAACTGGCTTGGTAGAAGAATCAAGGTTGCAACTGTTGATTTCCCTAGTGTTCCTCCCTAATATGATTTGTGTTCCTATTTTCGAAATTTTGAGAGAACTAGAGGTCTTGCATGTTGTCCATCTTGCTTGATTTAGGTTTTTGATGAATTGTAATTGTGAGGTAAAAGGTTAGGAGGAAATTGTCGTAGATTTAATGAGAGATTTTGAAAGGGTGAAGAAGGGGAATGATGATGGGAATGGTGTGTGTGTAAGGATGAAATTTGTGAGGGAGAAAGGGGAAGGAAAAAAGCTGTTCTTGTTGAGAGAGGAGAAAAATGAACCATCCAATTTCCCTCACTTCTGGTTTTGGCCAAAAAAAGAAAAAAAAGAATAGAAGGGAAGGTATATGGTATTTGCTTGTTGGCCTTAAAGAATGAGGAGGAAACAAGGTGTCCAACCTTGCTCTGGCCGAAGGTAAGGAGGGAGAAAGAGAAGGTGTGCGACTGACCAGTGGAGGTTGGATCCCCTTGAAATGTATTGGTCACTCAGGGGATTTTAGTATAGAGGTAGATAAGTTGGTTTAAAATAAGTGGGTGTGTGTATGATAAAAAAAAAAATTCTATTCCATTTCAATTCACAAATAATTAAATTTATCAAATCAATCAACCATAAAATCTCACATTTTATGAAATATAAAAGAATTCAAACACCCATAATAGAATTAAAATGAAAAGACTAAAATACCCTTGAAAAGGGATATTACATTTCTATCCTCCTTAAAGAAATTTTGTCCTCAAAATTTTAGACAACTCACCTACTCAAACAAGTAAGGAAACTCCTGGCGTAAGTCATCCTCAAGCTCCCGAGTTGCCTCCTCAGGAGTTGACCCCTTCCCAAATAACTTTCATTAAAGGAATTGTTTTGTTTCTCAGGGTTTTCAAGCTACGATCAATCACTTGTGCCGGCATAGGTTGAAAAGTTAAATCTGGTCTTAACCGGACAAGATCATGATTGAGGGGTTGACAAGGATCAGGAATATACTTTTTGAGTTGAGATACATGAAAGACATTGTGTATTCTTGACAAGGAAGGAGGTAAAGCAAGTTGGTATGCTACTGGACCGACTCAGTGAACAACTTGGAAAGGTCCTATGAAACGAGGACGGAGTTTCTTGGCCCGAATGGCTCTTCCAATGCCTATTGTGGGGGTTGCTCTTAGAAACACATGGTCATCCTCTTCAAATTCTAAGTGTCTCCTTCTTTTGTCTGCATAACTCTTTTGCTGACTCTGTGCAACTTTTAATTTATCCCTAATGGTTCGGATTTTCTCTGTAGTCTCCTGAATTAACTCAGACTCGAAGATCCTCTTGTCACCCACTTCAGCCCAACAAAGTGGAGTTCTACACTTCTGGCCATAAAGTGCCTCATATGGCGCCATACCTATGTTGAAGCGATGACTATTATTGTAGGCAAACTCCACTAAGGGTAGGTGATGATCCCCACTTCCTCCATCCTCCAGAATACAGGCCCTAAGCATATCCTCTAAGGTTTGGATAGTTCTCTCAATCTGACCATCTGACTGAGGATGATAAGCAGTACTAAAGTTCAACCGAGTACCCAGGGCTTGGTGAAAAGCCTTCCAGAACCTAGAAGTGAACTTAGGATCCCTATCTGACACAATACTAACTGGTACACCATGCAACCTCACTATTTCTCTTATGAATACCTTGCTAGTTTAGCCGTATCATAAGAGGTCTTAACAGGTAGGAAGTGAACGGACTTAGTCAATCGGTCCAATATCACCCAAATGGAATCATGCCCCGACTGAGTGCGAGGCAAACCCACAACAAAGTCCATGGATATGCTCTCCCATTTTCACTTAGGTATTTCTAAATTTGTAGCATGCCTGAGGGTCGTTGATGCTCGATCTTGACCTTTTGGCACACTAAACAGTGAGAGACAAACTTGAACAACATCATTCCTCATTCCTGGCCACCAGTACATCTTTCTAAGGTCTTGATACATCTTAGTAGATCCAGGATGTACTGAAAAACCACTCTTGTGGGCCTCCTCTAACACCTGTCTTTTAATCTCTTCATCATTTGGAACACATCATCTTTCATGACTTATTTTGTTACAATTTAGGCTCTGGAAGTTCTAATTTTGATCAAGTTTTTTTTTTTTTTGAGAAAACCCAGTTTCAAGTTGTTGCAAAAATTTGTTTACATAACTGTGAGCATATGGGTACTTTGTGTGGAATAGATTCATATGTGTTTTAATTCTATCCAACCATGAATAATATGTATATGTGCAATTGGTATGGTGCTCTTTGTGGCTATATGATCTAACTTAGCGATTGTTGCATGGTGATTTGGTTGGTATGAATTGTAATACGAAGGTATGACATTTCCATTTGTGCTAGGTCTTCACTCTTTGCATTTTGTGCATGTTTAATGAAGTTATCATCTTGGTATGGTTGATGAATATTTAATTGCATTTGACTTCCATTAGAGAAGAGTATGAGTAAATGAATCATAGCATGGCATACACACACCCACTTATTTTTAACCCTTCTTATCCACCTCTACCAGAAAACCCTTCCTATTCCTCTCTTCTCCCTCTCATTTTCGTTCCAAACCCGCACCCTCACCATCATCACTTTCCTTTCCAATTTAAATACTAAAACAGTATCAGTCCAGAGTTTTCAGTACGAATAGTAACTTGCATGCCATTTTTCTCCTTCGATACCTCAAGTGTGAGCGGAAATAAGGCACGCGTAGTTTAAACTAGTTGATATGGCAGTCAGAGCTCTATGACAACACTTAGGCGTACCTTAATTGCTAGTACCATATCCTAGCCTCCAAAAAAATGAAGGACTTACAAAAACATCTCACCCACAAGAATATTGTGGCCTTAAATAATGGCTAGAATAGTTTTGAAACCTTAAGTTTCACTAAACATAGACCATTTTAAGTTTTTAATGCCATACTATGATTCATTTTCTCATACTCTTCTCTAATGGAAGTCAAATGCATTAAATATTCATCAACCATACCAAGATTATAACTTCATTAAACATACACAACAATGCAAAGAGTGAAGACCTAGCACAAATGGAAATGTCAAGTCTTCATATTACAATTCATACCAACCAAATCACCATTTTAGATTTTTTTTTTTTTTTTTAAGAATTATACACCACCCTCATTTAGATTAATTCCAATTACCCGCAGATTTGAATGGGTGTGGGTGCGAGTACTGATACTATGGTACCCACCCGCCACCCACTCGCGCGCACACACACACACGCACACATGCGCGCACACACACACACATATATATAATTATTTATTTATTTATCTATATTACTAATATATATATTTTTAACTATAATGCAAATTATAAAACCAAAATCTAAAGATTCTTAACTTTCTAAACCTAGTTGCATCTATAATTCATTTTCGGGTGCTTTTATTTATTTAAATATTTTGATTTGTAATGTTTTGTTAGTAGATTTAAAAGACATTTGAATCATTTTTTAATTATTATAACGTTTCTTTTGTTATTTATTGTTTTTTCACAGTTAAAGTACGGGTAATGGGTATGGGTCCGGGTACTTAGGTACCCGGAGGGTCCGGGTAAGGATACTAAAGTTGCTACCCATGCGAGTCCGGGTAACTTTTTCAAACATGGATATAAAGATGAATACTATAGTATCCTACCCAGACCCCACTTATTATCATCTCTACCTCCAAGGTGGGGAGGTGAGAAGAACCTCTTCACCACGTCATTGTTCGCTCATTTCTTAGCTAAATAATCCAGACAGAAATTTTCCTCCCGGAAGACGTGACATCGTGACCAAGCATTTCATTGATGAAATCGTAGGATTAGAAGGAATATAAGTGAAGAATGACAAAAAAAAAATTGTATTTATTTTCATTTTTTTTTATGTGATAAAATTAAAAGTACAATTAATATAAAGTTTTTATATTGTTAATTAATCATAAATTATTTTATATTTTATTTATAATTTTGAAGTTAGTTATGAATTTATGATAAGAGTCAAATATTTTGTAATAATATAATAATTTATTATTGATTAACAATATACTAATTTTTTTATATTAACATTGCATATCAATCAAATCCTAAAATCAAAATATAAAAAATAAACTTATACAAATATGAATTAATTGTTTAGGAAAATGAAAATCCCGCATCATGATGACAAGAGGTTGATGTCATGAATATGATTGGTGGAAGTGCAACTATAACATTAACATTTGCCCACGCCTCCAGTCCAGAAATGTCAAACCCAACTAACCCATCTTTTCTGCGGCTTCATATCATGACACATTCTCTAATGCTATCATTGATTACCTATATATGTCCCTCCCAACTCCCAACCCAACACACACCCTTGTGAGAAGAACCACCTTTTAGCTTTAACTGTTGTCTGTTGTTGGGTTGTGTAGACTACAGGTAGAGCCAAAAGAAAAGAAATTAACATCATGTCGGATTCAGATCAATGCAACCCTTTCAACACACCCAGATTGGTCCTCAAGAAGGTTTCATCCAAATCTCAACAAGAAGGTGATGGAGCAGTTGTCAGGAGAGGCATTGGAAGGTATTTCTTGTTTAGGATCAACTTCTTTCCACGTTTTACCTTTCTTTTATTTTATTATTTGATCGATAAGGTGAGAGGTATGTGACTTTTGGGATTTTATCTTTTTTCTTGTTTGTTCATTGTCATTGATTTGGTGGCATCTGATTCTCAGAAGCGAGTTGCCGAGCTTGGATCCTTTTCTGATGTTGGATCACTTCTCAGGTGCAACTGTGACCCTTTCTTCTGTTTATATATGTTGTTAGGCAATTATTTTTTATGACCGTATTTCATGTTTGACTTTGCAGTATCTCCGCCTGCAGGGTTTCCTGACCATCCACACCGAGGTATTTTATTTCACTAGGATTCTCATCGTCCACCACTAATCTGTTTTCAAATTATGCTCATTTTTTATTTGCAGGTTTTGAGACTGTCACCTACATGCTAGAGGTATTAGTTACTTACATTTGCCATAAAAATAAAACGTATTTCATTTGTTTGAGGGGGTAGAATGAGGAGCCTATAAATTTCAGGGAGGCATAACTCATCAAGATTTTGCTGGGCACATGGGTACAATAAGAAGTGGTGATGTTCAGGTAACCTCAACTATAACTGCTGATAAAATAGATAGAAGGATAACATTGACTGACTGGTTTCTTTTGTTACACAGTGGATGACCGCAGGCAGAGGAATAATTCACTCTGAGATGCCTGCAGGAGAAGGAACCCACAAGGGAATACAACTATGGATCAATTTATCTGCCACAGACAAAATGTAATAATCATCTTTTTCTCTTAACACATGTAGTACTATAATATTCAATACCAGTGAAGTGATAGTGGGGATGGGGTTTAATTTCTTGGATTTTACATTCAGGATTGAACCTAAGTATCAAGAACTTCTAAGTGGGGACATACCAGCAGCAGAGGATAATGGTGTTGAAGTTAGGGTGATAGCAGGAGAAGCAATGGGAGTTCATTCACCGGTTTACACTCGAACTCCAACCATGTTCCTTGATTTTACCCTCAACCCCGGAGCTGAATTGCATCAAAGTATTCCAGAGTCATGGAATGCCTTTGTTTATGTGATTGATGGGGAAGGGGTTTTTGGTTTCCCAAGCTGTTCACCAATTGTGCGTCACCATGTGCTGGTTTTGAGCCTGGGTGATGGTCTCAGTGTATGGAATAAGTCTTCAAATGCATTGAGGTTTCTGCTGATTGGAGGACAGCCACTGAATGAGCCAGTGGCACAGTATGGTCCATTTGTGATGAATACACAATCTGAAATTGAAAAAACCATTCAAGACTATCACTTCTGCAAAAATGGGTTTGAGATGGGAAAATCTTGGAGATCTCAATAGTAACCACTCTTATTACTAATAACAAAATAAAAAGGCAGCTAGCTATATGTCACTGTCAATTCCCTCTCACAGCAATCAAATTAGTATGATTTGGAAAGTTAGATTGTTGCTGATATTTTGTACCCAAAGCTTCTAGAAGTCCCAAATTGTTGTTGGGTGGGTTCACTGGTGCATGTCACTCTCCCCCACCTTAGAATTTACAATTTTAGGATTTGCATAAGAAAGCAGATCTTCTTAATTGATGACAACTGTGGCATATTGACCAAATCACATTGGGGAGGATTAAAGATAACATTTCATTATTATGTATGCCTTACATTGTGATTAAACAATCTTTGCCATCCATTCCATCACGGAACACGCCAACCCGTTTAATTAATCAACTAACAAAAACCGAACTCAATTAACAAATCAACTTTTGGAGCAATTGGAAATGAGAAAAGGATCTCATCTCGAAAAACCAGCTTGAAAATTGAAACCTTCACTCTTTTTCTTTTCTTTTTTTCCACACACTTTTTATATCTACTTTATGATCATCCATAAAAAAAAAAAAAAAATATTTTCGAAACAGCAACGTATAAATCAATCATGAATGATTATAAAATAGGTATAGAAAAAAAAATGTAATATTTCTAAATTTACTTTGACGTACTACACCTATTATTATTAACAAAGCTTTGGTAGATAATTGTACACCGTACACAGTTACCTGTATTTTATTGAGAAAGTTTTTTATAACATTTTTAGATTAGTTTGAAGCAACATTTAATTTATATGAGTGTAAATGAATATGTATTTCAAGCAGGGGTGGCCCTGAGCATGGTCGAGATGGGCGATCGCCCAAGGGCCCGATTTTTTGGGGGCACAAGATAGTGTAAAATTTTACATAATATATATAAATGTTATATAAAAATTTATATAATTTATAAAAAAAAATTTAAATACTATCCCTGTTACTGTTGCATCAACTGTGAGAATTTTCTAAATTGAAATTGTTAAACTATTATTTACGATCTACTATGCCACAATATAGATTAAATAGTCTTGCTTTGATTTCTATTGAAAATGATTTTTAAAAAACTTGATTATGATCGGATTATTAAAGATTTTGCAGCAAAAAAATGTAAGGAGGACAATCTTTAAATGATTATGAGGGCATAATTTTCTTGAATTCGTCCAGGGCACCCAAAATCTTAGGACCGGCCCAGATTTCAAGTTAAAGTAGATAAATGTATATAAATGTGAGATTATCCTCAATATCATAATGTTTTACAAATAACAAAATTGTATTTTATATTTTCTTTTTGACCATTTGCAATGTACAATTAGGGTGTAACGTCTATGACATTACTTATTTCAAAACTTGATTCCTTTAGAGAGGAAAAAAAATTAAAGATTGCAAGCGGTTAATGATGAAAGATATCCATTTAAAAGAACCGAGTTATTATTTTTCTATAGAGGTGAAAAGTTCTAAAAGATAAACAAATTACAAAAACAAACTTATACTGGATAGAAATTCTTAAATCTTCTTACAAATCCTTCTATTCACTTAAGGTTGACATATGTTACGTGTTATATCTGTAAGATAATAATTAATCTTGACTTTCTAATATATTTGTCTTTTTCCAAATGGGTAAAAAAGATTTATAGGAGAATATATCATTTCTCATCCGATAAACCAAGGTTTTTTAAGGTCAACATGAACATCCTTGAACTAAATACACACTCAAGGATTCAATAAAGTCTCATAGTTTAGTTTAAAAAAAAAATTCAAACATCAACTAGTTGCTATTTTTTTTTTTTTTTTTTGGTATACAACGGAGGGAATAGCCAAACAGATAACAAAAACACTACAGAGCACAAAATACTAATTGGGTATAGTTTCCCAACAGCATCACTAGCTATCAGCGAAGCCAGATCCCCTAGAGGTGAGGACAGCACCATGCACCGTCGCATAGGACTAATTCTTCAAGCTAAAATTGACCATCCAATCTGCACATATGTTCCCATCCTGAAGGGTTTGTAGAAAGTCAATCTTTATATGACGGTTCTTCGAAGAGAAAATCCTTCTGGGAAGCTGGTTGGGGACATCAATATGAAGGTTATGCAGTTGATCAATCACTACTTTTGAGTCACTAGCCAACACCTTTCTGTAATTAGTTGCTATTTAGACTAACTATTTAGAAATAAATCGAGTTTAAGTAATTTTTTTGTTGAAACATTAATTTTTATCCAGAGTTTTCTTATAGTATTGAAGAAATATGAGATCTGCAAAGATAGGGTAAATATGTTGAAGATATGTGAGATATATGAAAGACTTGTGTGACATCTATTTTAAATAAGAAACTAGGAATGCCAAAAGCATTGCTAGGAGATCAAGTAAAACTAATTTGAGAGGAAGTAAGTTTGTTTGGAGACAAAGTACAGGACAGCATATATTTGTGAGGGGAAATTATGTGATTACCGGAATGAAAGTTTTTTTTTTTTTTTTAACATTGATTACCGAAATGAAAGTTATGAGAGAGATGACCCACTAGTGTAGCTCAAGTGGTAGAGTTCAGGGACATTTGGTCTCAATGAGGTTGCGGGTTCGATCCCGCGGTACCTCCAATTTCCCCTTTCCCTATAAGACCTAAGTATGTCTCCTATGAAAAAAAAAAAAAATTATGAGAGATTGCTTTGTAAAGTGGCAAGTCATTTCTCTTTTGGTAATAAACTTAATATTTTTTTTTAACTGTGGGCGTAAACATGCAAGATTGAATCACGTTAAACTTTTATTTGGTCCTTCAATATAAACGACTAAACATGTTTTTGACGATTACTAAATATTGAATTTTTCAATATCCAAAGTTTGAGTCACAGGAGAACTACACCCATTATTAGTCACACCCCAGTTTAGATGCCAAGTCGCTCACCATATCATCACCACTTGAACACTTAACAAATATCACTAATAACAATATTATTATATGAAGGCTAGCCCGGCGTGAAAAAAAAAAAGTTTGGGTTTATGTTTGGGCTGGAATGAAGAGAAAAGCCCAAGCCGTTGGAGTAGATGAAAGAAAAGATCCTTTTGTTTGTTTATAAAAATGAAAATGCGTGAGTGGGGGCTGAGGAGGACTTGACTTATTATGTGTGATGTGATGATAGCAATAGCATGTCAGGGGAGGCCAACGGACTCAGTCCCCCACGGCGGCCACTGTTTTTTATTTAACAAATACCCATACTTACTTTAAAATAAAATAATTATCGTATTCGCCTGAATTGAATATATTTAAATATTTCTGATTCAAATTTTAACCTATGTATATAAAAATATCATAATACACAATGATAATTTATATTAAATTTTAAAATTATTATTTTTATGTGTTATATTTTATATTTATATTTATATGTCTGGTGGTATACTTGGTAGGTTCTTGGATGGCATGTAATAAATCAAACTAAACTATTCTACACAAGTGGCATATGTCTAATCTACTTTTGTAAAGCAAGTTGCGTTTTTTTATTATTTTTGATCCATTCCATCTCATGTGATATCAATTCATCTCTCTCGATGAGCATCTTTCTATCTCTCCGTTTGATTTGTGTATCTGTAATTCTAAATTTCTAATCTAATCGAATAATCTGTTGAGTTACTTAGATAGATAAATGTATTCATCCTCCTCCTCCTCCCACTGCGAAACCGGGTTGACCCGCTACGGCTCAGCCCCTAGCTCCCTCCTAACCTCCGCCGTCGATGCCGTCGTCAGCGGATCCCGCCCTCTTCCGCCCCATTACTTCTCCTCCGGAGAGTCGAGCTTCGGGGTCGGCTTGGGCGGATCTTCGGCGTTGCTCCGTCAGAGAAGCTCCCCGGCTGGTTTCCTCAGCCACCTCGCCACTACTTCACATCCCGACAATGGTAATCTATGCTCTCTTCTCGCTTTTTTCTCATCTCATGAACACAACACAACACAATCAAACTATTTTAACTACTAATTTTGTGTTTATTGTATAATTAATTACACCAGTTAATCCATTTTCCTGTTTTTCTTAACAATAAATGATGGATGTAGATTTTTTATGTCCAAATATATAACAATCAGCACACTATATATATATATATATAGATTCAGTCCAGATGCTGATTTTATGATCATCATTGTCCTCTTGGTATTAATATATGCACATAAATGGCAATAGCAAATCATGCATATGTGTAACAAGTGTGAATGAATATATGAGCAGCGGGGTTCACAATCACAACTTCTCATGGACATGGTGGTGTCTCTGATGGTCGATCCTCGGTGTCAAGGTTGAAGTCTCAATTGAGCTTCACAGGGCAAGATTCTCTTTCCCAGATATCAGAGGTGAGTGAGGGCACCAGTTGTGACCACCGCAGTAGACCTCCACATTCTTATGCTTCAGCCACCTTTGGAATTGAACCTTGGGACAACTCTAATTCCATTGTCTTCTCCTCCCCACCAACTAAACGTTCTAAGAATATCGATGGAGACATTCTGAACTGTCTCAATGCCTTGGAATCTCAGGTAGTAATTGGAGGATTCCACTCACTAGCATTGCACTTCTCAATTATCTGCTCTTCGTATTACTTAATGTTTTCAATTTTTATCCACCTCAGTTTAGCCTGCCACAAACAACTTTGGAAATGGCAACAGTCGAGAAGCTATTGCATATTCCTGAAGATTCTGTCCCTTGTAAAATCCGTGCTAAGCGAGGCTGTGCTACTCATCCACGTAGCATTGCAGAACGGGTTAGTCAATCTTGCTTTCAAACACTTTAGTGTTTCAAACATTATCGCAGCCTGCTTCTTTCTAGTTTTTCTAAGAAATAAAACCTTTCCCTTTTTTCTGAGTCGATATTGATGCATGAAAGTGAAACTATACACACAAGTGTAGTTCCTTCAATTGGTAGGATCGAAGAGTGATACCAAAAACCTGTTTTCTTTATTGTTGTGGTCCTTCATTGGTAGCTCAACTTGCTGTGATTCTTCTTCCATGTTTGTTATTTGTACATAATGTTATTGATGTAAGACAAATGTGTTTGGAATTTGCTGGTTTTATAGGAATTATGGAGTAATTAAAATCCATTCACAACGATTATCATTTTTTTTTTCCTTCTTCATGTAAACAGGAGAGAAGAACTAGAATAAGTGGGAAACTGAAGAAATTACAGGACCTTGTACCTAATATGGATAAGGTAACGGTAGTTTCTTCCTTAGTTGCTATTTGTGCCTGAACATTCTTTAGCCATCATTGGTGCTTATGTTTTGTCTTCAGCAATGAGTTTTCAGGGAAACCTTAATACTGGTTAAACTTCTATTATATTTTAAGGGCTATCAGAGTATAGTCCACTGCTAATGAGTCATGATTAACTTTGGATTCAATTTAAAATTATGTTGCATGGCCATCAGTCCTTGTTTTAATTACTAAAGGTTGAATCTATGTGTAAGAGCTACCAAATCAACCGTCTGGATCAAATTAAATTACCTCAGCTTGTAATTACAGAGTAAGTTTTGTGTATTTTAGATATGGTTTTCTTTGGACATTACTTTTTAATCTTAATCGTTGGTATATGGATCATGCAATGAGAGCAATTTTTCAGAATACAAATTTATTCTATTATTGAATCGGGTAAAGCATCATACGTCACATATTTGTGTCAAATCAGTTTGTGAAGTTTATATTACAGGTTGCTTAATTTTGTTTAAAAATGTCAATGTAGCAAACAAGCTATGCAGACATGTTGGATTTGGCCGTTCAACATATTAAAGGTCTTCAAAGTCAAGTTCAGGTGTGTAGCAGTACCTTAGCTTTTACTCTGTAGAAGAATAGTTTAAATTTTTAATGTCTATGCATATTCGCAGATAAAAAGATGGTCATATGAAGACAGTATTCTTGAATATTAATATCTTCCTTAATGGTTATGCTAGAGAGATATACACACAACTATTAACATGTATGAATCCACAATGGATTGATTGTAGGGCCCACTAGTTATAGTTTAAAACCTTTTTTTTGTCTCTCTTCAACAAAATTGTATCATGTTTTATGTAAAGAGGAGATGAATCTAAATCCATAAAAACATGATAACGAGTATGTGGGCCTACTTTTAGTATGTATGCCCTTATATTTGTAACCACTCGGCTTAATCATCATTTTGTTTTATTTTGGGTATTGTAATATTTAGTTTTAATAGCATTTTATTTAGGTTTAATTACATTTTTGGTCCCCTATTATTGTTTATATGCGATTTTGGTCCCTATAATTTTTTTAACACATTTGGTCCTTTCGTCTAATGTCCGTCAAATTTTTCAATGATTAACAAAGAGGAATCATTGCTCTAAGCGCATAAAACCTCAAACAAAGATTCTATGCGCTTAAAGCAATGGTTCCTCTCTACTGATTATTGAAAAATTGACGAACATCGGACAGAATGATCAAATTTGCAACATTGAAAAAATAGGGAGACAAAATGTGCTAAAAAATATAGGGATCAATATACAAGACATAATAAGGGATCAAAAGTGCAATTTAATCCAATATTTATTTATTTTGCCCTTTTCCCCACTCAACTCACAAAAGAAAGTGTAACTATTTATCAGCCAGAAAAATATTGAAATAGAAGTACGAAAAGCTCAAAATATAGCGCTTAACATTTTGGAAAATTGCAACTGTAAATTTAGATTTGGACGTAAACATTTACAACAGCAACCAAGAGTAGTGTGAGCCGTATCACACTAGGTGAGGTACAGATTGAAACTGTAAATTTTTAAAAGAAAGAATAAGAAAGGATTTGATGTGAAAAATTATATTGAATCATATAATATAATTTGTATGAAGAATATAGTCTTGATTAGAGGATGCTTGATATAAAAGGAATACGGTTTTTCTCCTTCGTCCTGATTCATTCCTTAGTTCTGGTCATTGGGGACTTCTTGTATAGCAACATCAATAATATCAATTATGTGTGCCTGTGCCGGCCGTGGCCCGTGTGCAGACACACACACACGAGTGAATTCTTAATACATACATAGAAGTGAATCTTGATTGCTCATATGTATGTATGTATATGTAAAACCGAAGCATTAGCTAATTCTTAATACATACCTCCGTTGATCTTGATTGCTTCATCTTTTTATCCTCTTTCAGAAGCTTCACAAAGAACTTGAGAATTGCACTTGTGGATGCAAAGAAAGCACGTGATGCGTTTTGTTACAAGATTCTATGGCAACGTGCATAGAATAGAAGTCAAGGTTTTGACGGCAACGACGGAAAACTGATTTTGAACCTTCCTACTTAAATGGATAATGCACGAATAGAAAGATTGTGGATTATCAATTCTACAATTGTACATAATGTATGTTTGTAATCTGTAGCCTAGAAAAATTTCTTCCTTTTCTTCAAGAATTGCCTTTCAAAGTGGAGATTGATCCCCCCCCTCTTTTTTTTTGTGTACTTCTGGAACAATGAATAATTAAATTTTATGGAATCAGAACCGGAATAGAAGTGAAATGGGATGAACAAGAATAAAATGATCAATCCTATTCTTAAATTTGGAGTTATGATATTTGGACACAAAAATGGTATTGAATACCGTATAAAAGTACTCTTCTCCACTTATTTATTGTTTTCTTCTCTGTCATCATGTATTTCATCACTCCCAAGACACTCATAACTCATAAGCTTTATGATGTCTATACAAGATGTCCTAAGTTGTGTGTCCAAATATCTTTACTCTAAACTTTGATTGGCTAAAATACCTTTTTGGTCATTTACCTATTAGTGAAAATTCATCTTTGGTCATTTATCTTTTAAAAGATTTATTTTGGTCATTTATCTTTCAACATGTTACCCAAAATGATCCTTTTGTCAGATCTGTTATTGGATTCCGTTAATAACATACCGGAGATCCGCCGAAATCTGTGCATTTCTTTCTCTTCCTCTTTCTGAAAATCTTGTTTTCCATCAACAATGGCTACCTCGTCTTCAAGAACAAAATCAAGTGGATCGGTTCTTCGTTCCCTCTCACCTTCACCCTCTAGTAGATTCTACTCCTATACCACATCAAAAAATGACCCCTTCTCTTCGTACTTATCAGCCTTCACATCTTCCAAATGCTCTAATTTCTCCTCTCTATATTCCACTTTCTTCAACCAATCACATCATCATGATCACCACAACCACAACTATCATCATCACAGTCATCACCATTCCGCTACACCCCCACGTGTCAATTTATACACCTCAACCTCCCTCTCTTCAGGCGTTTGGATCCGTACCCTTCGTAGTCGATCCTAAGGGATGGGGGAAGCTCGTCTGATAGTGCTCTGAGCGCACATTCCTAAAGGGGAATCGGGTTAAAATTCCTGAACCGGGACGTGGCGGCTGACGACGACGTTAGGAAGTCCGGAGACGTTGGTGGGGGCCTCAGAAAGAGTTATCTTTTCTGTTTAACAGCCTGCCCATCCTGGAAACGGCTCAACTGGAGGTAGGTCCAGCGGCCGGAAGAACGCTGCACGTCGCTTGGTGTCCGGTGCGCCCCCGGCGGCCCTTGAAAATCCGGAGGACCGAGTGCCTCCCACGCCCGGTCGTACTCATAACCGCATCAGGTCTCCAAGGTGAACAGCCTCCGGACGATGGAACAATGTAGGCAAGGGAAGTCAGCAAAATGGATCTGTAACCTCAGGAAAAAGATTGGCTCTGAGGGTTGGGTACGGGGGTCCCAGTCCTGAACCCTTCGGCTGTCGGTGGACTGCTCGAGCTGCTCCCGTGGCGAGAGCGGGTCACCGCGTGCAGGTCGGGGGACGGATTGTGAACGGGCCCTTCGGGGCCTCTTCCACGGGCATCGAACAGTCGACTCAGAACTGGTACGGACAAGGGGAATCTGACTGTTTAATGAAAACAAAGCATTGCGATGGTCCCTGCGGATGTTGACACATTGTGATTTTTGCCCTGTGCTCTGAATGTCAAAGTGAAGAAATTCAACCAAGCACGAGTAAATGACGGGAGTAACTATGACTCTCTTAAGGTAGCCAAATGCCTCGTCATCTAATTAGTGACGCACATGAATGGATTAACGAGATTCCCATTGTCCCTGTCTACTATCCAACGAAACCACAACCAAGGGAACAAGCTTGGCGGAATCAGCAGGGAAAGAAGACCCTGTTGAGCTTGACTCTAGTCAGATTTTGTGAAATGACTTGAGAAGCGTAGGATAAGTGGGAGCTGGAAACAGCGAAAGTGAAATACCACTAATTTTGACGTTATTTTACTTATTCCGTAAATCAGAGGCGGGTCGCTGCCCCTGTTTTTGGACCCAAGGTCGTCCCTGGCCTGAGCATACGTAGATCTGTGATGAAGAACTCGTTGGTGAAGATAGGAGGAGTGGAAGGCGAGTGGGTGAAAAGAGCCCTAACAACGTTTATTCATCCCTCTTCTCACCCGCAGAGGAGGAGATCAGCGTCTGAACCCAAACCGAGTCGGCTCAGCGTTATGTCCAACGATGGGGAGGTTCTTTGATTTTATCTTTCTTTTACAGGTTCTTCATTCATTGTTCAAATTGGAGAAGATGGATCAAATTGTCACACGAAAATTCATGATTGAAGATTTTACTGCACAGATCTATGATGAAAGGACGAATTCCAAAGGGAAGGGTTTTCAGAAGAAATGAGATGAAGGGGTTTTCAGAAGAATGAGTGTGTAATTTGATTTTAGAAGAAATGAGATGAAAAGGGAAAGGGTTTTGAGGCGAAATTCCCAGATTCCGACGAATCTCCGACGGGTCATTAATGGAATCCAGTAACAGATCTGACAAAATGACCATTTTGAGAACGTTTGAAAGATAAAGGACCAAAACCGAATGAAATCTATTTTAGCCAATTTGATTCACATAGGAATGAAATCCATTTTATTCTATTCTACGTTTGATGTATGGAATTATTATGGAAGATTGTATGGAAGTTTATGATTCGAGTTTAATTTTAATTTTCTATCAATGTAAAATTTTTATATCATCAATCATACATTATTATGTGTGACTTTTGATGTAATTATTATGAGAGTTAAACATTTTAATTGATATAGAATAAGAGTGTTCATCAACCGATCCAAACCAATTCAAACCGAACCAAACCGAATAACTAAAAATCAAACAAACCAAAAACTGAAGAAACCGCTTTTTTCATTGGATTGGATCGGATTTTGGATCCCCAAGTGAGAACCAATCCAAATCGACCTACTACATACATATACTATTATTTTAGTATTAATCATACTTAAGCATTATTTTTCATATTTTTATGAATAAACACACTAATTCTCCTTAATATTTTTGTTGAAATAACACATGAGATTATTTAGAATAAATGTTAATATCTTGATGTCATATTTTGCTAAAAGTTTTTATGTATATCATATATATACTTGAATGAGTAAACATGAAAAATAGGAAATCAAGTAAATTAAAAAATAATTAGATTCAATTTATTTGTAATTGATTCAAAGAAGAAAAAATGTAGGATAAATGAGAGAAGATAAAAAAAACTAACATAAAAGAATATTTTACATAAAAAAATATGACCTAATAAATTACCCATTAAAATCTTTGGTCTTAATACTTACATTCTTGGTACTTGAAAATAATTTAAAGTTTGCTTGTTGTACGTACATGCTATAAAAAAAAAAAAATTATTCATGTGCCTTTTATTAACGCTTGTCATTCCTCAAAATAAATATGTAATTACATGTTTGGCAGTTAGTTATACATGAGTAAAATAGAAAAAAAAAATGTAATTAATTTTAAAATAATCAAGCAACATTTTTTTTAACAACTTCCAACTTCCATAAAATCATTTTTTTAAATTTAATTAGATTTATCGAACATAGAAAATTATACTCAACTTTTTTCACAAAATAAAAATGTTTCCACGCAGCTCTAATCTTTTCCAACCACTCGAGTCTACCTGAAATAGGAAGTTGGGTTACATCATATCATTTTAACTATGCAAACATAAATGCTGAGAGAGGAAAATGAAAATAGTTTTTTGAGAAATTTCGAAAACGTGTTTCGGCTGGAGTTAACCCAAAATTATGTTGCTTGAGTTTTACGTCAATCAGTTCGAATTGGGTTAGAATTGAAGTCAACATTGTGTTGGTAATAAAATCCAAAATAACAGTTTAACATTCAAAGTTCAAATAAAAAAAAAATCGCACACTATTTCAAGTTGAGTTGAATTGGAATTTATCTATCTAATCAACACTTCAAATATTATTTAACATACTACCATCAGCGACGTAAATAACTGATTGTATGTTTGATGAGATCAGATATTAAAAGCAAAAGAACTTGAGTAAAAACACAAGTACGATTGACTTATTCAACTTCTCCTATCTACCATAATAGAATTCTGGTCAAGCAGCAGACTTACTTCAAACATTTATAACAAGGTTGAGACTAATATATATGAATCCCCATTCCCCAACTTATAGCAGAAAAGAAGCAAGATTTCATACTAGAACAGAACCTGTCACAGGATGAGCACACAGCCATTCTCCATATAGATATCTTAATAGGTAGGTTCATCTGCAAGAAATGAAAATACGTATCAAATAGTGGTGAGCGGAATAATTGAGAAGTTGATTACACTAAAACATGCCGTAGTCAAATTTGGATGTAAGATAATCAATGTCAATAAATATATATTAAGGAATGGATAGAAACAGTAAAGTGACAGTACCATCTCCATCGTCTGCAGGATTATAATCGTCTTCATCATCATCATAATATTCATTCTGCAAGATTTTAATTTAGACACCTGTGTTATGTACTTTATCCTTTTAAAACGAAAACCAGCACACTGTTTTGCAACTTCATGGTTCATATCATAAAACAAAACATACCACACCCACAACAGAAAAGACAAAAAGAAAAATTAGTGAAATAACTCCTCAAACTACTACCATCAGCCCAAAAATACTGAAAAATTCTATTAAGTGACATGTCATCCCTAGTGGTTATAGGGTTGGCTTGGTGGTTAGGGTGGGGGAGTTGAGGAGTGGAAGTGGAGTGATAGGTTGAGGATTCAAACCCCACCCACTAATAAAATACTAACATTTGCCTATAAAAAAAAAAGTGACATGTCATCCCCCTATGCCCCCACCATATCAAATTTAGCAACTTCTAATCCCACTTTACAAACAAATTCCATTGAATGCTGAAATAAGTTTATGATGTCGCCAGATTTCAAATGAAGGATGCATCATACGTTTTACATTTGAATAAATGCCAAGTTAAATATAGAATTCACTTCTATAATTCAAAAGAAACCCTACAAAGCTCAAGCAAGAAAAAGATAGACCAAACCCTTCACAAATTTCATTTTCTAATTTTCTTTTCCTTCCCTACTTGTTTCTCTTTTTTCCTTTTTGTTTTGACGGCCAGTATGGGAAGAGCGTAATATGTGTGACATTTGAACAAATACCAAGTTTCATATAGATTCAAAGAACCCTTGAGGTTTTCATTTGTAATTTTCTTTTCCCACCAACAATACTCTTTTCTCTTTTTTTTTCCCCTTTTTTTGGGGGTCAATGGGGCAGAGTGGAGAGCTAATGTATCATCACGTGGATCTGCAAGACCTTGCATCACCACAAAGCCTGACTAGGCAAGGCTACTTATGTTATCAACAATACAAAGAAAGGGGAAAGATGATATACAGTTACAACTACGAAACCCGCTTGCATTATCAACATAATAGGTGTGCTCCACATATCAATTTTCAAATTTTAAACGTCACAAACCCCTTGACACAGTAACTAAAAAAAGTTTCCATGCAGACATGGAAAACCATTTCATAGTCGATGCTGGATTAATTATAACCTTTATCTTTGACTTCAATTTTAAAATTTTGAGTTTTGTTAATGCAATGAATTATTATTTAATCATGGAGAGAACCAACTTGAGTCAATGAGCGGAATTATTAAAACATCAAATGTTACAGTGGAACCTGATTATAATCATCATCACCGAATTCTTCTTCTTCTTCGCCTTCTTCATCTTCTGCATTTTCATCATCTTCATTTTCTTCATCTTCCTTTTCCTCTTCACCTTTATCCTCTCGGCCCTGCAGGTGAAAGAATAATCAACATTGGATTTCATTGGACAAGTGGTGGTAGCCCAAAACTATGAATCGAAAATGAAAATAATAATATTCTTTTGGACCTAATGCACATTTACAGCCAAAACTAATGATCTAGGGCTCAATGCTCCTTGAAGTTTACTAATAACCTAAGGATGACAGCGATGGTGCTAGTGGAGAGTTGCAGCGATGGTAGTGTTGGTGACGGAAGGGCAACGATAGTGGAGGCAGAAACTGCAAGGCTGCAGTAGTGATAACAACATTGGTGGCAACAATGGTGGAGGCGATAATGGGTCAATGATGGTGTTGGAGTACAGTGGCAGTGGTGGTGATGATGGTGGGGGCACGGCAATGGTACTGGCAGACAGCAAAGAAGGTTGTTGAAGCATCAATGATCAAACTAAGGTGGCTGTAACTTATTACACCATATATGTGTGGGTTAGACACTCTTTTATTTCTCGCTTTTTGAATTAGAATTCCTAGGATCTAGATTAAGAATTCAGAAGAGATTTATTTAGTTATACCTCAATTCCTTGGAAATCTAAATATGTTATTGGGAGTTACTAATTTTAAAAGGTATACGAACCTGATATTTTGAATTGTAGGTCCAATGTTTAATTGAATCGAACTCCTTTTTCAATTTTAAGTGCCATATCCCCACACATAACAATATATATTGAATTAAATATAGAAACCATAAATGAATTAACTGAAACTGTTACTACCGTCTTGTTAATAAGAAAAAAATATATATAGGTAAGAATGGTAAGCAAAGGTGTTGTACCTGGACTTTTTTCTCTTGCTGTTCAAAGAATTCCATTCTCTTCATCCCTATCACACAAACATCTTAATCAGTCTAAAGAAAAATCTGAAGGCTTTATGATCATCTGATAGAAATTGGATCAGACAACACAAAGATGAACAGGAACTGTATGATATCTCCTCTGTCGAACTGCTATCAGTGAGATATCAGATTTTTGGGTTTGGGGGGGTGTCTCTACAAAGTGAATGAAAAAAGGCAGAGAACAATATAACCTATGCAAATCAAGAGTGTCTGTCTTTCCCACCCAATTCCTCCCTTACCCACTTTTCATGCCTCACATCTGGTCCCTCCTCTCTCTTTATCCCTTCCTCACTAATGATTCAGCCCCTGATGTCCAGGTCACCAGTTGGTTATTTTCCCCAACATGGTCAGCATGAGAAATATTGGGCTCTGATCCTCTCCTTCCCACTGTAGTTACCCTAGTAACTGTAGGTTTCCTAACTACATTATTTTAAGTAAACAAGGATCCCTCTCATAAACATGGATAACATCCTATGAAAGTTTGACAAAATATTTCAATCCAATAAAAACCAGTTTCAGCAGCAGCAGAAGGTATGAACTAAGGGTGTCATTGGTTCGGATCGGTCCGATAACCCGAGAATCTGAACCAAATTCAGTGTTCGGATTCGAACCGAACTAAGCCCGATGATAATTGGTTCGGTTCTCGTGTTCAAGGATTCTAGAACGGAACCCAACCAATTACTATATTTTAATATTTATTATATTTATATGTATTTTAATTTAAATGTTTTAATAGTTTAATATTTATTATATTATTATATATGTTTTTAATTTTTAAAATTTTATTTTTAATATTTTTTGGGTCCGAACCAACCCGTTTTTTAATGGTTCGGTTCGGATTTCCTATAAAAAAATTGCAAATCCGAACTGAACTAAACCGAACCAATTGATTTTTATTGGCATGAAAGCAAATCCGAACCAAACCGACCCGTGAAACCATTTATACACTAATATTATAATCTAGAACTAGAATGGTAAAACCATATGTACATATACTGCTCAGAAGAACGGCATATACGTGTATTGAAATCATCAAACCTGACTCTGGGTTCCATCGAAATTTTTTTTGGCTTGCCATCTGTCTACATGTACCTGGAATTGCCAATTTAAGATCAAATAATCTGTTAACAGGAACCTAAGATTCATAATGAAAAGAAGAAGCATTTTTCAAAATATTTTTCTGATATTCACACCTTGAACCAACTCCGGAGCAAATTTATTGAACACTAAAACCTGTGACAGAGAATCACGAGTAAACATGGTCTTCTTCTTATCAGAATATCTTTCTATGTGCATCTTTTGGCTCTCTGACAAGAAAACAAGAGAATTAATATAGTCCAATGAAGTTTAACACAAAACAGCTAGTGTCCTTGTTGGGGAAGGGAGAAACCAGATGCTTAGGGACAAATATGGTACCATGATAACATTAGAGCGCATATACTTACACATAACACAATAATATAATTATGTATTTTATGTGAAAGATTTTGTTATGACCATCTTTTAAAAGAATTGACATCCCCCAGTTCATATATCGTATAAAGATAACTTAATGCTTACCCTTTGAGGTTTTCTCCTCTAGAAAATAAGGAGAAGCTTTCCAATAATTCTGATGCCGAGTACTCCAGCGAAGCAACTGTTTCCTATCAGCATCAATATCATCGACTTTAACATCAGGCAGATTAACATCCTGCAGCATCATATAGATAGTCATGAGCAGTCACACCAACCTATACTCAAAAAAGAAACTTAGAAACAATAAAGTTAAGTATTACATACACAGCCATCTCCCATTACTTACATAATACCCAATACCCAATTCACGATATATCAGGGTACATGCTGTACTGTAGAAAGTTGTCTTTCATAATGTTGAGAGCCTTTTCTTACGACATTATACTTTATTTCTTTTCTGTTTGTGTCTCTTAGAATTTGGGCTTTAGGCCTAACTAAACCTACATAACCGGCTTGTGAGGTGAGGATTGCCTAAGCCTTATAGTTATAAGCACTACTTAGGCCATATCTCTAGTCGATATGACACTCTCAACACACCCCTTCATGCTCAGGACTGGACACCTGAAGCGTGAACTGATGCAGGAGGAATAACAGGGATCTCAATAGTGTCTACAAGAACAAAAAGAGAGAGCCTTGGCACAAGGAACAGGTTTGTGTCCTGGTGGTCACAGGTTCTAGCTGTGGAGAAAAGCTTTCCACTCACAAGGATTAAGGTTGTGTACATATGACCTTTTCCAGAGCCCACAGTGGTGAGAACCTCATGCAGTGGGCATCCTATATATCTTACTAGAACATGAACATCCCCTCAGTTTTGATTTGAAAATACTTCAATCCACCCACTTGCAATCTTCTGAAGTTCAATTATGTTTGTTCTTTTAATTTTTAAAGAAATAATTGAGGTTTTAATAAATAAAAAAAGAGTTAAGATTCTGCATAGTTCGTACCACAAATCATTTATTATAGAGGGCCTGAAATTTGAACAATTAGCAAAGTAATGGACACAAATTTTTGTTTGGTCAAGGGAGGCCCATTAGGCCTATTATTAGACTAGCCCCTTCTCATCGTCCTTCCAGTCCAAGTGGAGGTGAATATTTACGTATAAACAGAAAAATCAAGAGTAAACAAGCCAGTCTTTTTATACGTTAGTTCACCTACAGTCTCAGATGGAGAATAAAACCACAGCACACAATACCATAGTATTCTCAAAGGCACAAAGAAAATGAACGGGAATATGCACAGATCTACTTACCTCAGGAAAAAGTACAAATGGCTCTGGTGTAATGTGGTTGAATCCTCCCCCGAAGCCTTGTCCTCTTCCACGTCCACGTCCTCTGCTTGCCATCTGTATATTATTTAAAATTCAAATAAATAGGCAGAACTTGCATAAATATGAAGATGTTCCATACGATTGTATCATCTCAAAAAGAATATGCACTATTAAACACACACAAGTAGGCAAGTAGCTGAAGGTGTATCAGGTTATCAACGGCTGTACTACCACTGAGAGTGTAAAAAATATTGAGAACTTGATTTATTTCCTCACTTAATTTTAATCTGAACTTAGATTTCAACTAAAAGACCAGGAAACAGATAAATGATTGAGTAAACCATCCATATAACCAATCAATTGCTTCTGCTAATTTTAACCTTCACACCAAGAAATTTCATAGTATGAATTATATATCCAATACAATATCAATTTACATAATTCTTCAACTGGCTATTTTGAACCATTTAAGAAAAACATAGCCATTTTGAATGAGAAAGAAATTCTAAAATATCAGAAGAAAACAAATTAGAAACAATACCACAGATTCCACAATCATACTTATTTCTCTTATTAGTTGGAATTACACGAGTATGAAAATGATTTTTCATCACTTTCATCATGAATTCAGTACAGTAGGACTTACCCAGAAGCTTTCTCAATTCAGAACCAGAGGGATGTGCGAAGGTGAGGGGAGGGAGACGCGACGATGACGAGACGAGGTGCGACGGCGAGGAGACGAAGGCGCGACAGCGAAGGAAGGCACGGAGTGGGAGAAGCGGTGGCAGAGGGGAGTGGACGCGACTAGGGGAGGGAGACGCGGCTGCACGGGGAAGGAGGCGCAGCAGTGAGGAGACGTACTGAGGCGCAGCGGCGGGGAGACTAAGACGCGGCGCCGGGGACACTGAGGCCCAGTAGCGGCGGCAAGGGGGAGAGTGGGTATGAGAGTGACGAGATAGGGCTCTGTATTCTGAACTGATACTCTCATAGTGAAGTAGCCGAAGTGTAAAACACAGCATCTAGACAAGTAAAGCGTAGGCTATCCTTATTTTAATACAAGGGTTCGGTTCGATTTGAATCGGTTCGGTTTTATAAAAATAAATCAAAAACCGAACCGATCAGTTTTAATCTGTTTTTGATTATTTTGGATCGGTTTGCGATTATTTTTTGGATCGGTTCAGATGTGAATACCCCAGATCACATCACTTCCCCTGAAAAGTAAAAATCCTTCTCACATCTCATCCCCTGTTATGGCCAACCACTACCACCAACCGCCGCCGTTGATGGTAACCAGACGCCGGTCACAACAACCCGCGCGCCGTTCTCTCCGCCGTAGTGATAGACATATGACTTGATTCTTGTGAGTGATGACAGAACATGGTAAATGGTAAATGGAAGACAAATTTCCCATCTGCTATTTGTACTCCAGTAATGGCATGGTAATGTGGCCACTATCAGCGACCTCCCATCTCACTGAAGGTCCAAAACTCCAAATGCCCTTGAGCCTTGACAGAAACCAAAAGACATTAAGGTTTTAAACAGACTAACTAGTACACTCAACTGAAGTATTAGCTAGCCATGTTCAATATGGCGCTTACTGTATCCATCAAAGTGAACGGCAATACGGCGGTGTGTTCGCCGTGAACGGCGCTGCGACGGTGGAGCGCTTTGCAATAGTGATGACGGCGCGAGGGAGAAGGGAGAGGGGCGAAGTGACGGAACGGCAGAGGGAACGGCGGCGGGTTGCAGTCAAGGGCGGCGGTTGGCGGTGGCAGGCCGTTGTTGGGGATGAGACTTATGAAGGAGGAGTCAGGATGGTTTTCATTTTTCACGTTTCAGGCGAAATGGGTTTTCTTTTGGATTTTCATGTTTTTAAAGTTTTAAAATGTTGCCTTTTTTAGAACCGTCAAATCTAACGGACGGTTGTGATCAACGCTGAAGAGAGAGCTGGAGACAAATGGTGCTGGAGACAATCTAAATCCAAGGACTTCAACTTTTCAATTACTAGTACTTTAGAGTTTAGGCTTTTTATCTTTAGGAATCATATTTAAATTTTTTATAAAATAATATTATATCATATTATATTTAATTAAAAAATAATAACATATTATATATTATATATTATATTTAGAGTTTAATTGGTATGCACTGTCAGTATGAAGTTTTTTACGCTGTCAAATATATATATATATATATATATATATATAAATTAATAATCCTAATTCCTAATTAGTAAAAATATTGAAAAAGCTTAGTACAAACTACAAAGAAAGAAAAAAACCTAATCTGAGTGAAACCCTAACAAAGAAAGAGTGTTACTCTCTTTTTCCTCCAGAGACCTGAGTCCCTAACGGCACACACTCTGCGTCACCACTCACCAGTCGTCGACCGCCACATTGCGTCACAAGCTGTTCGTTCGTTTCGTTCGACCGTCCTCACAAACTGGTTCGTTCGATTCCTCCTCTCAAGCTGCTTCGTCGTTTCATTCGGCCGTCCTTGCTCGTCGTTTCGGCAGTCGTCGTTGTTTCCTTCGATCGGTTCCTCCTCGCTTGTCGTTCGGTCGTCCTCGCTTCATCGTTTCGCTCGGCCGTCGTCGCTCTTCGTTGGCTTGGTTGTTTTCTACGTCATCAGCTCCTCCCTTTTCCGGCGGTGTCCTCTCTTCATTCATAGGTATTTAATGCTTCTACTTTACCTTTGTTTTACCATTTTATGTTTGCTGGGGTTTATGTGTGTGGGTCATTTTTTCTGCTACAAAGAGGGGGAGGGTCGATTTCATCCCTTACAGCATTTTGTTTAGGTCGATTTCAGTTTGTTGCTACACTGTGTGTTTCGATTTCATTCTCTTCTCCATTTAGGGACAATAATGAAACTATTTCATCTACTCCTGCTTGTACTAATGAGGTAAGTGAACGTGCACCAACAAATTCAAGTCAACCAGAAAACACGCAATGAAATGAAGAAGACAAAGATCAAGTAGTTGAAGAAGTTGTCATTAAGAGGAAGAGCCAGAAAACGTCAACTGTATGGAATGATTTTGATGAGGTTGAAATTACTGGAGGTGCAAGGAAAGCTGTTTGCAAATTTTGTAAAGATAAATTCGCTACTGGTGGGAATGGGTCTAGCACTAGCCATCTTAAGAGACACTCCGAAAATTGCTTGCAAAGGAGGTTGCAAATGGCTCAAGAAAAGAAGCAAACAGTCATTCCATTTCAGCCTTCTAATTCAGGTAATCCATTTGTGAGTTCTAGTGTTAGATACTCTAATGAGAAGATGAGAGAAATAATTGCCACTGCTATTATGGTTCATGAACATCCTTTTAGTATTGTTGAGGGTGAGGTTTGGATGTGGTTCCAATATGCAAATCCAGATTTTCAAAAGGTTAGTCGTAAAACTGCTAGAAATGATTGTTTAGCAATATATGAGGCGGAGAAAAAAAATTTGAAGATGTTGTTGAAATATGTGAGTAAGGTTAGTTTAACAACAGATATGTGGAAATCAAGCCATCAAGTAGCAGAATATATGGTTATCACTGGCCATTTCATTGATGCAGGGTGGAAACTTCAAAAGAGAGTGTCGAGTTTTGTGAAAGTGCCTTGACAGCGTGAATCCGCAAGTATACATATTTGTCGTCAGGTAATAAAAAGATCGAACCCACAGAGACCGTGATCTTAAATAACAATTAATTATTAAATTAATTAAACTAAACAAGAAAAGATTTGGTTTTTGAAATAAGAATTAACTAACAAATCTAGTAATTAAAACGCAATCAAATAAAATCGCAATCAAATCAAATCTAGTGTTTTTCAAAATTAAAAGAGATTTCCAGGAATTAGGTTACCAACAAGACTGCTTATGCTACTAAATTGACTACCCCTCTTGTTAATTATCAAAATTGCTTTGGAGGTAAATTTATCATAATAAAGTTAATGTTCCCTCTCAAGATACAAGAACCGTGCCCAATTAAACCAACCCCTACTCTCGTGGTAATTGTATTTAAATTGAACCCATTAAGATTTGTGACAATTCAATGAACCCTCGAAAGACCGCTTCTAACTCTCGTGATTTAAGTCCTAAGTTCAATCTCTATAAATCCAATACCTAAGTTCACCGCTAGGTTCATCCTTAGAATATCTATGACATGCGAATAAGTGCGCACCAAATTCACAAGTAATTCATGCAATAGGAATTAAATCGAAAGCAAATTGAAATTAACAAGAAGCAAAACGTCAATTCATCACATAAAACGAGTCTTGGGCATAATCCCAATTCCTAGAAATAAAACGACTACTCAAGCATTGCCATGTTCATAGCAAACTTGATTAATAAAAGCATAAAAATCCGAAAAGAAGAGAAGAATTTGGAGAAGAAGAGAAATCCTAATTTTTGCCAAAGGTTAGCAGCCCAAAGATCCCTATTTTCGAGCCTAATTGCCCTATTTATAGTGTAGGTTAACTTGGATTTAAAGCTATCACAAAATCAGATCAAATCATCAAATCAAATTCCAGATTTTGCGCGTCACGGCCAGGCCGTGACAGGTTCTGACTTGGGATGGCTTCACTGCTTGGTCTGTCACGGCCGTGATGGTCATCACGGCCTAGCCGTGATCAGTTCTGCCTGTGAGGGTCTAGTTCAGCTTGCATGTCACGGCCGTGATGGCCATCACGGCCTGGCCGTGACCAGTTCTGAGATCAACATTCTTTTTTCTTTTCAGCTCTACTCGATCATGGCCGTGATGGGCTCTGTTTGGCTCATTTTTCTTTGTTCTTTTTCAAGCTCCGTCTTCATGCAAGCTCCAACATAGCTGATCCTGAGCATTTTAATCTTCAATTCCTGCACACAAATACCACAAAACCACCTTACCATTTCCAAGGTAAAAACTAACAAAAATCAAATTAAATATGCCCAAACTATATGAAAATGCATGCAAAATGACAAGGAAATATGAGGTGAAATTACACTCATCAAACTACCCCAAGCTTAAGTTTTTGCTTGTCCTCAAGCAATAACTAAGGCCAGACAAGATAAACAGTTAGAGCATGGACAGTGAATCTAGAACCCGAGTAATAAATCTAAGTAATAGGCATATCCAATAAGAAACCAAGAGACAATCAATTTCAAGTCCAATTAGAAGCTTAGGTTCCCTAAATTCATATCTCTCACTAATTCATGACAATTCACTAAATTTCCTTAAGGAAGGTATTCTACCATAAGCTTGACTATTAACCAAATCTATACTTTATTAATGAAAATACATAAGAATCAAGAGGTCTTTTATTTTGGTTGTAATGGGGCCATGGGACTAATCGTTAGGTGGGGAAACCAAGAAAAAGGAAGATTCAATAAGGCTAACAAAATATCAAACAATGGAAAGCATGACAACCTTCTAAAATACCTTTTTGGGCTTTACTTCACTTTTCCACCCTTCTTTCTTTCTTTCTTCCTTTTTTTTCCCTCTCATCCCCTTCTCCACTTTTTTTGTTTTATAATTTTATTTTATTTTTTTGGAGAATGGGAGATTTTCAACTTAAGAGAAATATTTTTCTAACTTTTTCATCCCACATTTTATTTTTCAAACCAGCTTTTTGCCATTTTTGCAATACTTTAAAAGGTGTCATACCAAGCATCATTCATCAAAATAAATCAAGGTACCAAGAAAAGCATTTTATTCTATTACGCTCAAAATTGGGCAACTAAGGGGTAGCATTTAATCAGTCAAAGCTCAGAAGGCCAGAAAAATACCTAGTGCCTCAATCATTTTCAAATATGTTTTCAAAAATTTCTAAGTTTCAAAATGGTTTCAAGTCAAGTTCTAGAGAATACAATATAAGAGGAATAAAACACTCAATCACAAGGAATGTGGTAGATTTAGTGAGTACCCCTTTTAGGCTCAAGAATATCACATTTAGTAGTTTTAAATAAATGAGAAACACAGAATCTAAGGAACCACATGCTAATTAACAACTATCAAAAGATCATCTCTAGAATTTCAATTTTAGCCTATCACAAGAATACAAAAATTGGGTTCAAAAATTCACTGTCTCAATTCATTTGGCACAAAGCTCTCACAATTGGATGCAATTTCTAAACAATGGGCAATTTAATTACGTGATCATGCAAAACTACACATGAATGCAATATGCAAAAATAATACCCCTACCCCAAGCTTAAAAACTTATATTGTCCCCAATGTAAATAATCAAGTCGGGGAGAAGAAAAAAATGGAACAACTCACCTAGGTGGTGTTGGGTGCTGCGTGAGTTGACCAGAGAGTGAGGAAGAAATATATATATATATATATATATATATATATATATATATATATATATATATATATATATATATATATATTGCAACAGGGCGCGTCACGGCCGTGACCATATTCACGACTGGGCCCTGATCGAGACTGCTTGTGTGGTCCTTTCCGTGTCACGCCCGTGATGGCTATCACGGCTGGGTCGTGACCTCTTCTGGTCTTCTGCTGGTCCTTATCACGGCCATGACACTAGTCACGGCCAGGCCGTGATCTTCACTGCCTTCCTTTTTCATGTCTTTTTGCTCTTCATGCCTTCCAACTTGAATTACTTAGCAAAACCATCAACAATGTTCTTTCTCCTCTAATCTTCTCAAATTATTGCAAACAAAAATCAAAAACAAAATAGCAAGGGAAAGAAAGCTTGGGTTGCCTCCCAAGAAGCGCTTATTTACGGTCTTAAGCTTGACCATAGTCCCTTCAATCAACCAAAATCAGCTGGGCTTGGAAGTGAAAGAACACCTCTCTTCCAAGGAAGTCCTTCAAAGAGCCTATTTTGTTCATATGGCCACTGGTGCTTTCGCTTTGCTCTTTTCACTCTGAGTCTCATGGCCTTACTTCCTCCTGGCGGAAGTTTTAACTCCACATGTTGAGCAACTACCGGTTCATCTTTATTTGGTACATCATTTATCATGCAAAGTTTGGGAGTTGCTTCCATGTTAAGCTCTTCTTTCACCTCCGGAGGCATTATCTCAATCATGCACACTTGATTCTCAAAATGAGGGTTGTTATATGAGTTAGTCAAATCAAAATCCACCCTACCTTCATCTACATTCAAAGAGAGCTTACCATTTTTTACATCTATTATTGCTCCAGCTGTAGCCAAGAATGGCCTTCCAAGAATGATAGGGAATTTAGAATTCCCGTTCATATCCAACACCATGAAATCAGTGGGAAATAAAAGTTTCCCTACCTTTATGGGGACATTCTCTAGTATGCCTAGAGGGGTTTTAGTTGAGTCACCCGCAAATTGTAAAGAGAACTTGGATGGACTCAATTCCTTGGTTCCTAACCTCTCAAAGATGGCAAGTGGCATCAAACTCGCACTAGCCCCTAAGTCACATAAGGCATGATCTATTTTAACTTCCCCAATTGAGCAAGCAATAGAGAAACTTCCTGGATCTTTTAATTTAGGAGGCATATTAGTTTTTATCATTTCATCACGCTCCTCAACTAAGCTCTTAGTCTTTTTTTCTACTTGCTTTTTCCTGACTAGCCTTTGTGGGAAAGGTATTGGGGGTTGGTAAGGTGGTGGAGGGGTATACTTTGGTTTAATCTCTTCTTGTTCACTCATGTCCACCTCACATTCCATGCCATTTTCAACTACCCCAAGCTTATCATCCCTCAAGTATATAGCATTACAGTGCTCACTGGGATTAACTTCGGGTTCTCCCGGAAATGTACCATTAGTCCTAGAAGATGTACTAGCTTGTTGGGCAATTTGTGTCTCTAGCATCTTATTGTGAATAGCTAAGTTATCAACCTTAGAAGCTAGTTCCTTAATGGCTTCGCCCATAGCCCTACCATGTTGCCTAAACTCTTCATTTTGCTTTGTTTGAGTTTCAACAAAATTTTCCAAAAGAGACTCAAGTTTAGAATTTTGTACCTGAGGATACCCCGATTCGGGTTTCATATTACCTTGGCCTTCTTGGAATTCGTGGTTCAACGTGTTGTTATAGTTTCGGAAGGAGAGATAAGGGGTATTCTTCCTTCCTTGGTTGTAAGAGTTTGGGGGAACATAGTTTGGCAACTTCGGGTTCGTGTCATAAAAATTGTGACATGAATTTACTTGTTCACCTGAAGCGCCTTTTGCAGGAGCACTACCACGTGGCCACTCCATGAAGTCATGTCCCTGCATTCCACAAATCTCACAAGCAACATTAGTAGCACCTATTGAACTCACATTAGCTTTTTCAAGCATATCAAAGCGCTTACTCAATGAATCAAATTTAGACAATATCAATTCCGTACCACCTACATCAAACTTACCTCCCGAAAGCTTTTTTGGGTTATTACATCTTTCTGAACCCCATTGGTGATAATTGGTGACAACGTTCTCAATGATCTCAAATCCTTGAGTCAATGGTCTGTTCATCAATGTTCCACCAGCTGCGGAGTCAAGTGTCACCTTCGAAGAATAGTCCAATCCATTGTAGAAGGTATGCACTAAAAGCCACTTCTCAAGCCCATGCAAGACTCTAGCAATCCCTTGTAACGATCCCAAGCTTTGGATAAGCATTCTCCGTCCTTTTGGAAGAAGCCGGTGATCTGAGTTCGTAGGTAAGCGATCTTGGATGGTGGAAAGAATTTTTCCAAGAATGCCTGCTCCAGTTGGTCCCATGTTGACAAAGTATTAGCAGGCACTAATTTCAACCAAGCTCTTGCCCTTTCAATCAGAGAGGAGGGGAATAACCTCAAGCGAATAGCATCAACCGGGGCACCTTGAATTCTTATTGCATCGGTGAATTCCAAGAATGTCTCCACATGATCAGTCGGGTCTTCCGAGGGTAATCCTCCAAATTGATGTTGCCTAATTATACCAATTAACTGAGGCGGCATAGTGTAGTTCTCCGCCTCAATTTCTGGCCTAGCAATCCCAGTCCGCAAACCCCTAACATTTGGGGCTGCGTAGTCCTTTAGTGGTTTGGTATCCGGTAGATTGGCCATGAGTGGAATGGGGATCAACCTTTCTCTCGCTCTTTGTCTTTGTAGTCTCCTACGTCTATGAAAAGTCCTTTCGATCTCGGGATCAACTTCAATATGAGTTCCAAGACTTTGGGATCTTCGCAAAAAAGAGAAAAATACCTGCAAAGAGAGAGATAGATACACTAGAAAAAGAAAGAAAAATTAATAAAAAATGTCCAGAAAAATAAATTTAAAAATTAAATTGAAATTCAAGAAAGCACAGTCCCCGGCAACGGCGCCAAAAACTTGACAACGTGAATCCACAAGTGTACGTATTCGTCGTCAAGTAATAAAAAGATCGAACCCACAAAGACCGTGATCTTAAATAACAATTAATTATTAAATTAATTAAACTAAACAAGAAAAAGATTCGTTTTTGAAATAAGAATTAACTAACAAATCTAGTAATTAAAACGCAATCAGATAAAATCGCAATCAAATCAAATCTGGTGTTTTTCAAATTAAAAGAGATTTCCAAGAATTGGGTTACCAATAAGACTGCTTATGCTACTAAATTGACTACCCCTCTTGTTAATTATCAAAATTGCTTTGAAGGTGAATTTATCATAATAAAGTTAATGTTCCCTATCGAGATACAAGAATCGTGCCCAATTAAACCAACCCCTACTCTCGTGGTAATTGTATTTAAACTGAACCTATTAAGATTTGTGACAATTCAATGAACTCTCGAAGGATCGCTTCTAACTCTCGTGATTTAAGTCCTAAGTTCAATCCCTATAGATCCAATACCTAAGTTCACCGCTAGGTTCATCCTTAGAATATCTACGACATGCGAATAAGTGTGCATCAAATTCACAAGTAATTCATGCAATAGGAATTAAATCGAAAGCAAATTGAAATTAACAAGAAGCAAAACGTCAATTCATCACATAAAATGAGTCTTGGGCATAGCCCCAATTCCTAGAAATTAAACGACTACTCAAGCATTGTCATGTTCATAGCAAACTTGATTAATAAAAGCACAAAAATCCTAAAAGAAGAGAAGAATTTGGAGAAGAAGAAAAATCCTAATCTTTGCCAATGGTTAGCAGCCCAAATATCCCTATTTTCGAGCCTAATTGCCCTATTTATAGTGTAGGTTAACTTGGATTTAAAGCTATTACAAAATCAGATCAAATCAGCAAATCAAATTCCAGATTTTGCACGTCACCGCCGTGATGGCTGTCACGGCCAGGCCGTGACAGGTTCTGACTTGGGATGGCTTCACTGCTTGGTCTGTCACGGCCGTGATGGCCGTGATCAGTTCTGCCTGTGAGGGTCTGGTTCAGCTTGTATGTCACGGCCATGATGGCCATCACGGCCTGGCCGTGACCAGTTCTGAGATCAACATTCTTCTTTCTTTTCAACTCTACTCGATCATGGTTGTGATGCCTATCACCGGCAGGCCGTGAAGGGCTCTGTTTGGCTCATTTTTCTTTGTTCTTTTTCAAGCTCCGTCTTCATGCAAGCTCCAACATAGTTGATCCTGAGCATTTTAATCTTCAATTCCTGCACACAAACACCACAAAACCACCTTACCCGTTCCAAGGTAAAAACTAACAAAAATCAAATTAAATATGCCTAAACTATATGAAAATGCATGCAAAATGACAAGGAAATATGAGGTGAAATCACACTCATCATGCTTGCTCCAAGGCGTGGAATTGATGTGATGCAATTTAAGCTTGGGGGATTGAAAATAAAGTTTTTTGGGTATCTGTTGATAATGTTGCTTATAACGATTCATGCCTGAGAAATATTAAGGAGAACCTATCTCTTAGCAATAAGTTATTCCTTGGTGGTGCCTTGTTTCATGTTAGATGTTGTGAACACATACTAAATTTGCTAGTGCAAGATGGACTTAGTAAGATCAAGGATATCATTTACAACATTCATGAAAGTGTTAAGTATATTAACTATAATGATGTAAGGCTAAAGTGATCTTTTTGTGATGTTGTTGAGCAGAAAGGGTTGAAAGATAGGAAGCTTATCATTGATTGTTCAACAAGATGGAATTCAACATTTCATATGTTATCAACTGCTTTAAAATTTAAGATTGTTTTTGCTTCTTTTAAGGAAAGAGAGCCGCACTATGATTATGCACCTTCACTTGAAAATTGGGACAAAGTTGAGAAAGTTTGTAAACTTCTTAAGGTGTTTGATCTAGCTACTCATGTGATCTCAGGTAGTGAGTATCCTACTGCTAATTTGTATCTTGATGAAGTTTGGAGGGTGAAACAAGTGATTGACAATGCGGCTGACGATCGAGATCTCTTCACGAGAGAATTGGCATCTCCAGTGAAAATAAAGTTTGACAAGTATTGGGGGGAATGTAATTTGCTTATGGCGATTGCTAGTGTTTTAGATCCCAAGTGCAAATTTCACATTGTTGACATATGTTTCCCCTTGATATATTAGCCTGAAGAAGTAGCAAAAGAGAATATAAAGAAGGTACGAAGTTCATTGGAAGAGTTATATGATGAGTATGTGTGTTTAAGTCTGGAAGAGTCATCCTCTACAGAAGGAAATAATGGTGGCAACAATCCAACATCTTCCATTGAACCTAAATCTTCAGTCATAACTGGATTTGACCAAATTATGAGCATTGTGCGTAAGAAGGAAGCAGTTCCTCCAATGAAATCAGAATTACAAGCTTACTTTGATGAAGGCGTTTATATTCCTGATGGTAATAACCCCTTTAGTGCCTTGGAGTGGTGGAGGAGTAACAACCTAAAATACAAGGTTTTGTCAAAGATGGCTGCTGATATACAAGCCATTCCAATCTAAACTGTGGCTTCAGAGTCTACATTTAGTGCTGGAGGTAGAGTTATTGATGAATATCGCTCTAAATTAAATGGGGAGTCTATTGAGACACTCATTTGTGGTGGGGATTGGCTTCGTCATTAGTTTAATTTGAATAGAAAGTTAAAGGTTAGAACTTTTGCATTGTGACATTTTTTTCTTATATTTGTTAACATAATTATTTTTAAAGAATATTTATGGACTTTATATATGGATTCTATTACTTTATTGTTTGCTGCAATTTATATGTGCTGAGAAGTAGTTTTATGCAAGTTGGTATTAGGTGTTGGCCTATTTAGTCATTGGCCTATTTGATTCGACCTATTTAGCAGTAGGCATATGGCCTTATTAAAGGCCTTAATAGGATAGGCCTTTAAAAAGGTTTTCAGGCCAGGCCAGGCTTTTAAAATGGTCAGGCTAGGCCTTAAAAAAAGCCTATGTCAGGTAATAGACCAGGCTTAGGCTTGATATTTTTGAAACAGGCCAAGCCTATTAGCTAAAGACTGGTCTGGCCTGCCATATTCCCACCCCTATTCACACCTTAATCAAGTCAGTTTTGCAGATATGCCCTTATCCTATCGGCCCCCTCTTTGCCGATTTTGGATACGCCATGAAAACGGATTCAGTACCTTTGAACCGAGAAAGGCACCATGCCTTCCCCCAATTCTGAGCCGTCGGATTGATCCGACGGCCCATATAGTGACACGTGTAACTTATTTTAAAAAAACAATTAAAACTTCAAAAGGCAGCATATCTGACTCGCGTCCCTAACCTTGCGCACAAACCCAGACCTGTCGCCCGACGCCGCAGCGACGCCAGCCACCCATCGCCATGGCTCCGTCACCGCCGTGTCCACCGCAGTATCCCCTTTTCTCTCTATGCTCACACTCTGCCTTTTTTACCTCTCTCTCTCCTTCTCTCACTCGGTCCACCACAAAGCCACACCGTCCATCACCGTGCGCAGCTGTCTTGTGGCCGCCGTCGGCAAAAGGGGTCTACACCTTGATCCCTCCTGCATCAAAATCCTTCTTTTGATTTTCCCTGTTATTATAAATGATTTATCTCTTTGCAGGTATCTAAAATGATGAAAGTTAAATAATATATATGATTCCATCAGCTCAATGATGTGCAGGGCCTAGCCGAAGAGTTATCTTCGATGCTAAACAAAACCAAAGAGTTTGCTGGTTCTGTATCATCAATTTTGACTCCTGTGATAGATGATAATGGAAAGGCCTCTAATAACAAAAAAGCAAAAATAGAGCATTGAAACATACATAACATACAATACATGTGTGGGAGTGAGTAATAAAAGAAAGTAATAAAGCATTGAAACAGAGGAGTGGGTTACACAAGTTGGGTTATTTTGGGTTATTTTGCTGAGTTGTTCACCTTACAGCGGTCGGAGTGGCATCGGCGGCATTAGCGGGAGGTGTGGCGATGAACGGCGCGGCAAGGCGTCGGACGACTGGTATGGAGATTGGACATGGGGCAGGGTACAATGCGGGTTACACAAGCTTATTTTCAGTTTTGAAGTTTTATTTTTTTTTTAAAAAAAAAATTGGACACGTGTTACATTCTGGACCGTCGGTTTGATCCGAAGACCCAAAATGAGGGAAAGGCATGGTGCCTGTCCCGCGTCAAAGGCACAGAATCCGTTTCCGATATGGCACCCAAACGTTTTATTCTGGCACATCGCATGGAATCGGGTACAATCGTGAAGGCTGAAGAGGGACACCCATGAGAGAGCGCCTACGCCGCCGCCACGACTAAGGGCCCATTGTTGCAGTTCACTTGGATCTGGGTTTATACTCATCTGAAACCCATGCTTCGGTCTTCTTCAAAAGCATCCGCGAGATGATCAATTCCCAGTGGCAGAGTGATTGTTTGGTCCTCTGTTCGAACATGATAATCACGCCACAGTGCTAAGGAAGGCAACGTCCACGTTTTCATCTAGTCCCTGATATTATTTATGCAAGTAAAACCAATGGCTTAAATAAGTTTTTGGTCCCTGAAAAGTTTCTGTTTTTTGGTTTTAGTCCTTTTACTTTTTTTTTCATAGGTTTTCATCCCCACTTTTTCCAAAATTTAGGAATTAGTTCCCGCCGCCAACTCCCCTCCATTAGCCACATCATCCACATGGAATTAAGTTTGCCACGTCAGCAGGGACTATTTCCAAAAAAATTGAAAATATAGGGACTAAAACCAAAATTTGTGAACTTTGGAGGGACTAAAAACTATTTTCCAGCCATTTTTCAAACCAAGTGATACAGGGACAAGAAACTACCTTGATATCCCCGAATATTATCTTAAAGCTATTTTAAGAAACTTATACTCAGTTTCCTCGTCTAGCTATACTTAGGACAATTCTGCAAGCTATAATAGACGAGTTAATCCTTTAACACAACTTTGTCATACAAATTTAACATTTTTATTAACACCAAAACTTAAGAGATTATTTAACCAAAACCACTATAGTTTCAACAAATTTGAAACCTATGACTCTAATATATGATTTATTTTTATTTTCTACTCAAGTTTTTTCATGGTTTAAATAGTCAAATTCCTTCCTCTGCGAAACTGGTTATCCCGCTGGACGCCAACCGGAGGTATAGCTGTATGGATATTCATGTATGGCAATGGCCAATGGCAGACATGAATGAATGAATGAATAGCGAGCGAGCAGGGAGAGAATAAGCAATGGGGGTCTCATTCCCATTGTCATTCTCAATCTCAAGGGTGAGAAGGAGCAGCATCGTTTTGGGCGTTTCCAACCTCCTCATCTTCTTCCTCGCTTCCTTTCTCTTCTTTCAAACTCGCACCCTCTGCGATCCCCGATTCGTACTCCCTTTCCTCGCTGTTTCCGCCGCCTCTTTTGTTAGGGTTGCTGTCATGGTTCAAACTGGAATTGCCCAACAAGCCACTGCCACGGTCATCCTTGACTCTCCCTCTCACCCTCACCCTGTCGACGCTGTTGTACGCCTCCACACACGGGTGCGTGCGTGCCTTCCCTCCTTATTCTTCATTCCATTTGATCATATTCAAACTCGGGTTCCCAATTTTAGTAGATTTCTATTTAATAATTAACAACATGATCATCGTGTTTTGTTATTTTGCAAGAAATAGGTAAGGTATAAGAAATGGCTCTGGTGGAGTCGATGTATGATAGCAGTTATAGTCTTGCAATTTCTATGTGCAGCTTACCTTATTACAAAGTACGCTGACTATTTCAACAATGATTGTGTTTTAGGTACCTCACTCACTCACTCTGTTCCTTCCTTCCATCTACTCTTAATTTTATTAAAATTATTACACATTGCTTATTATTTGCTTTACTAGCTCATGCTCATGCAATTTTTGTAATGCAGAATTGTCATTGAACTCTGCCCAGTGGAAACAAAAATTACTCGCTTTATTCATCATCATGGTGTGTCTCGTTGCTCTAGCACAGTGTTTTACAGGGTCTGATGTTCTGAGATGGAGATCTTTCTATGAAACTCATGATAACGCTTGGAAATGCCAT
Organism: Echinosophora koreensis; assembly: GCA_035048595.1. Lineage (NCBI taxonomy): Eukaryota > Viridiplantae > Streptophyta > Magnoliopsida > Fabales > Fabaceae > Echinosophora > Echinosophora koreensis. The sequence continues at coordinate 314,236 of JAPCYP010000006.1, forward strand.
TATAGGGAGGTATTTGACAATGGCATACGCGAGACCTTGTGTTGTCTGGGCCGGGTTAAATACTTGTATCTACTTGAACTTTGATCTGCTTATCAAACTTTTCATTCTATTTTTACTCTAACCTCATGTCCTTTAATCACCTCTGTAGGACTGTGATGGAAGAAGATGAGGTCTATTCAGTTGCAAGGTTATTAGGCGATCTTGTTGCTTATCGTGCTTCTGGAACTGGACATATGGAACTCTTGGCTGGTTTGTTATGCTTTTCCTCTGTAACATGTTGGCCTTCTCTCGTTGGTATACATCATACAACAGCATCCTGAAGGGGTTTTATAGTTGAAAGCAGCTTTTGCATGATTTATAATATTTTATCCAAATAGGAATATTTGTGCTAGTGGGTCATCTTTCGGATGGATGACAAAACATATTATTCTGATAATGTTGATCTCAGCGATTTTTCATTAGAAATATAACCTGATCCAATACCCTTTTATAGTGTATGAATTGAAGTGTTTGTTATTCAGGTTTAGCTTTACTTCAAAGCCATGCAAAATCTTCAGAATCCTACGAAGAATACACTGAAGCACCAAAGATGCGGATTAGGGAGGCTGCAGCTCTTCATAAATTTGCTGAAGCTGCATACACAGTATTGCTATTAAAAACTTATTCCACATTAATGTCTTGTTTCTAACTTGGTTTGAACACTTATCCTGCATTCAATGATGCAGGGTCCATTACTTGATTTAGGACGAAATCCTTTCATATTTCCTTGTGCATGGCTCTATAGACAAGGGATTTTGTCTCCTTGGACACGCAATAGGTGGTATTTTGTTGGATATCCAATTTTATGGTATATATAACTAAATTCTTAGCAACGTGAACTCTGTAATTTACTGGTTATTGGTTGAATAATTACACCTTTATAGTCAAGGTGGTCTTGATACTTGTTCTTCGTAACTTATAAATGGTTTATTAACTCCACAAGAAGTATATTACTTATCAAAGATATACAACATGGTTGGAGGGGTTTACTGTATTGGTATATTTCTCTAGTTTGATTGGTCCTCCACCCTTCCTTTTCCATTCAGTTTATTAAGAAAGATTCTTTCCCTTGTCGTGTAGTTTTCCCCCTCTTTGTTGACGTTTCTTCATCAAAAGAAACGGAATTTATTATATTGAAGATTCATATAGTTGTCTAGTAGATCAACTGTTACAATATGTATGTATTTTTTAATTCAATTTAGAAAGCTCATAAATTTTGAATCTGCAGATGCCATCTGAAAAGTTGTGTCCATATTTTTCTTTAGTCCATATGCAGTAATCAGGCACTCAGGCATACTGATAAATCTTTAGGCTTCTTACGTTTTCTCTGTCCCCCAACTTCTCTTTATGCTATTTCTCTTTAGCAATTTTTTTTTTCAATATGCATAAATTCAGCTTTTTTTTACCTTATCCATTTCCAACATTGTGAATCTGTGTTCCTATTCCATCTTCTTAGACGACCTGCATTGGATGGTGATAACTGGTGGCGAGGTCATGCAGCAGCCTTTCTGAAGTATGTCAATTTGCCTCCAGAAGTGCTTAGACATGGGCGAGTCAGCCAGGTTAGAGAATTTAAATGTCCAAATGTGCTCTACATGAGATGCTTTGGTTGTAGGAGACAGAGGCTTACCATGCAAAATGCAAAAGAATGGAATTCAGTAGGAAACTCACTAGGTTCTGTGAAGATGTAAAGGGACATGGATATTAGTAATAATAAATAACATAATTCTGAAAAGATGTTGTGATCATTATGTTCGAAATATTTTTGTTGACAGGATCTTGTCATCATCAAACACTCACAAAAATACAAAAGAAAGATGTCATTACCCAACACTAGTTTGATTTCTTTTGTTTATAGCATAGAGCATATTATGGCCTCTCTTTCATATTAGGCCCATGTCCTCTTTGAGGGTGTATCCGTAATACATATATTCAAAGGGGTTGGTATGTATTGATGTCGGTTCTAAGGAGGATATCTTATATTCCCTTTTTTATTTTCGCTATTTATCTTTTTAATTAATATTTCTTCCATCTAAATATCTTATATTACTTATTTACGAAAAATAATTTTTTCTCTAATCTCTTAAGTTTTTAAATGTAAGTCTGATCAAAAGTGGCTTTTCAGTACAGACTTGATCATTTTTCTGTGGCCTTATTTAAGAAAGCTAGCTTATTAGGCTAGTCCTAGTCATATCTCATTTTTAGAATGCACTGTTTCCTTGAAATGTGGATTTATACTTTTTAATATCCTAATTTGATAAATATGAAAATAATAAGTAAAATTGCCATTTTAGAATTATGCAGGAACTTACTAGATTTTGGTTTAGGCAGGAAGTTAATCTATCATATAATGTAGATAGCTTACCAGTGCTTGTTTTTCATTTGGATTAATCTGTATATATGTCCTGATTTTTTGATCCTAAAGGTGGGGACACTCAGAGTTATCCAACTTGAGTTGAAAATTGAATTAATTTGTGTATGATATTTTAAATATTTCTCTCTCTTTTTTATTTTACAATATACTGGCTCAGTCTTTATTTATAAAAGGGTTTTTTTGTCTGATACCCATGCCAGGTCAAATGTGAAGCTGCATATTTTATTGTGGTTTTACATCATCTACAAACTGTTGTAATTGCTATACGTGGAACTGAAACCCCTGAGGACCTAATAACTGATGGGTTATGCAATGAATGCACCATTTCTGCAGAAGATTTGGCTGGTTTGATAAAGTATTTTGCATTGTTTCTCTTTCTCACCTCTGAACACACACAGACAGATATAGAGCTTTAGGGTGGTAGGGAAGAATTCACAATTAATACTTTCATTGAACTCGCATGAGTTGAATAATTTGTACTCACTTTCACACACACCGTAATACCTATAACTTTTATATGCATGCATATACTATTGCGTATATACACCTGACAAACATGAACATGCATTAAATAGGAGTCATGCACAAGGTTTTACTTGGGGGGGGGGGGTGGTGATATTGTCCAATAACAACTATTGTTTTCGACTTTGTCATCTTTATTAAAATAAATGCATCACATCTACCCTTACTCTGTTTGAATAATCTTGGTGGCTGACATAGCAAAATGCTTACTTGATTAGCAATTGTTATGTGTTGCTTAATAGAGTATATGAAGGGATGATAGGTTTATTCCAACACTTACTGGAACTCCTTTATGGCCTTATCGATTAATTGAGGCTATTTTCATTTAGAGTTGCGACAGATATTGTTAATAGATAATTGTAGATCATATTTTTATGGGAATTTGAAAGTGTGGAGAATGAGTAAGAGAGAAAATCCACTATGTTGGGCTTACATTGTTATATGTATGCTATAACATCACATATCACTAGCCTATTTACAAAGACATCACAACTGTAGTACAAAATTTGAGTTTGCTCAAGTCTTTTGTTTGGAAGTGATCGAAGAGATGTTTTAGTTGATAGATGACATCTTTGTCACTGCATATGATGGCAACATGCTTGATTTATCAACACCTTATCGCAGTATCAAGATAATAATTTTTGTGCTTGGAGCACCAAACAAATGGCTCAGGTTTGAGAACACACAGTGAATTTGAATGAACAGTACACAAACACAAAACAATCAATAAATCACCAAATGTCAAGGTTTGACCTGCTAAACTTTCGGACAATAGCATATTGTCTGGCATTGTGGTCAGATCTGAAGTATGTTTTTCAAATGACTCTGCAATTGGTCACATAGGTAGGAATTTGATTTATGACATTTTATGCTGCTTTACTGTCAACTATGTTTCCGACTTGCACAATGGTGAATGACATCCCTATTGAGTTCTTTATATCCGCAGAAAGCATCATGAGAAGCTTTGCATCTTCTCTTCTATATAACTTACAGTACAATTCCATATAGTTTCACTGTCACCCAATTTGGGTTTTGGTCCTTGTAGTGTTTTTTTCTTTGGATATGGATATTGGTTGTTGGTCCCTACATTATCATTTCTTTGGATTTTGGTCCTTGTGGCTATGGTATAAGTTTCTATATATTAAGGTATTCACCCTATTTTTCATAAAGAATTGGTCCTTACAATTCCAAATTAAGTTATTAGTCCCTAAGGTACTAAAATCCAGATTAGTGATCTATAAGGACTAAAATCCAAAAAATAAAACTATTGGGATTAAAATCCAAATTGGGTGAAACTATAAGGACTAATTGTTTATTTTAACCATTACAGTTTCATTTTCAATGTGTAACTGATTATATGACCGAAACTGTACAGATGTTTTACATGTTCTAACACAATATTTTGGTCCCCCACGCCAATATTTTTATGTTTCAATTTGCAGCTGCAGCAACATTCATCCTGACACAAAGAAAAATGTGACTTCATCATTCCCCCACCATGGACATTCAGGTATAGTTGGGGCTGCACGAGAGCTTTTTATGCAGATTGAAGGAAGTCCTGAAGAGAATGGTAAGGAAAGTTATAGGTTCTTTAAACTCATGGTTCTATGGTCTAGAGAGTTGATCTTGTCAATTTGATTTTTCTTCCTCTTTCTTACTTTCCAAGACATGCACTTTGGTTATGGTGAGAATGAAATAGTCACCATAGAATAGTTATTTAGTCACGTAAAACATAGTACTTTTATATATCAATTCCCAAAATAAAATTGGAATTGTATTTAATTTATAAACATTTGACTTCGTTTCATAACTCCGTTTTTTACAACAGATGCTTTTCGAAATGGTGATGCAGATTTTGAATCCAACGGGCTTCTTTCTAAATTACTTGGAGTCGGTTGTGAATGCTTTGGGTATAATGTTCGCATAGTTGGGCATTCGCTGGGGGGAGCTATAGCTGCGTTGCTTGGTCTGCGAGTATGATATTTCTCACTTAAAAAGGAAGTGCTTACTTTCTGATTTTGCTTACTGAGTTGACAGACGTACATCTAGCCTGACAAGCCAAAGAATAGAAGGTTATTAATAATACAATAATAACACAATTATGAGGCTACAGAATCTCCAGCAAAGTGTCTAGACCTTAAAACTTAAGCAAACACCATGATTCAATTTAAACTGTTCAACGACATATTTCATATCCAGAATTAAATCTCCAATATATCGGTCATCAGTCCAAAAAGGTCATCTATACAAACGACATATCATGACCCTATGATCGTATACAAATAAAAAAAAAACAGAGAGATACAAGCCTCATCCCAAATAACTGCAAAATACTGGAGCTAAACATGACAGCGATGGAGACCTACCAAAAGAATGATAGCTCGGGGGCGGATTAATAAACCCTGGGAACCTACTGCTCTGCAGCCTCTTGAAGGCTATGAGCAAGAAGACGAGGAAGGAGAAGATATCTCCTCTCTCCCTTTTAAGAAAAATATGAGGTGTTATTTCTTTTTTTAGCTTTATATATGCTAAATTACTGAAATACCCTTACTAATAGAAATTCTTCTCCTTGTATCCCCCTTCTTCCGCTATACATAATCTGCCATTTTGATTGTATTATGAACTAAGTACTAGTTGAATGGCAATAACAATAACCAAAGCAATTTCTCAGTAGGCGGGTTCACTACATGGATCAAACACCGCCATTGTGTTTTGTCATATTACCAAAAAAATATACTATCCGAAAGGCTATTTTGAAAAAAATTGTATATGAAGAACAAAAATTCCTTGCTTCCTTATATAATGCAGATTGTAGATGCAAATATAAAATGCCATATACATCTTAATATGGAAAAAGAAACATATTAGAATTATATGCACCCGAATTGAAATAGGTTTTTAGCTTGATGACTTAGCCGAAAATCTGGGGTGAAATCTATTTTATGCCAATGACCCTTGAATAAGTAAAAGGCAGCAAAGCATTGCTTTTGTAACTTGTATTTAAGAAAAGGGTTTGACCTAAAATCAATACCGGAAATTAGATATAAGATTTCATCTTAATTTAGCATATTTGTCAGTAATACTCAAGCTAGATCAGACTTGGTGCTTAAAAACTCATTATGCATCGAAAATGATTGAATATTATTAAATGTAAATCTGACCAAAAGTGAAAGTGAAGAAGTGTTGAAAACATTTATCACAAGGGAGGGCATTTAATAAATTCAGCTGCAAACATTTTCTTATTTGTCATTAAATCATAATTCTTTCCTTTAGCATTGCATCATTTATTTTATTAGATGTAAGTAATTTCCTTTAATATACATTCCGCATTTAATGAAAACTTTTTCACACAAATTCAGTGCTGAATTTTCATCACTAAATGTTCTCAATTTATGAACATGCTCCTACTTGATGGAGTGATTTTCAGCATCATTTTCCTTTTTTTTGTATAATGTTTTTCCTGTCTTCTTTTTCTTGAGATGCTACATTTTTCTTCTAAGCATTTTTCTTGAGATGCTACATTTTTCTTTTCCACAGCTTTATAACCGCTACCCTAATCTGCATGTTTACTCATATGGGCCACTCCCATGTTTGGATTTAGTTGTAGCAGATGCATGTTCAAAATTTGTAACAAGGTAATTGCACTAGTGAAATTAATACACTGGTTTGATTGTGGTTGATTCTCTTTTGGTAACATTTCAGTTCCCCTTGCTTCTTGCTTTCATTCTTTATGATGCAGCATTATATTTGGGAATGAATTTTCATCACGCCTTTCAATTGGATCTATTATGCGGCTAAGGGCAGCTGCAATCACATCACTGTCACAAGATCCTAAAGCCGATAATGCCATGATTTTCAGACTTGCCCATCGGTTTCTATCTATAAGCAAATATCAGAGAAATAAGGTCGAGGCAGAGGCAGGGGATGAATCTGGTTATTATTCAGGGGCCATTGTCCAGGAAGATCTAAACCCTCAAATATGCAGAAGCCATTGTGCAACTGATAGTAAAGGTTGATCATCTTTTATAAGATAAGAGGCATGATGGAAAATACATATTTTTGCTATTATTATGAGGGACAGAAATCATGTGCGTTACTTTTATGATTCATTAAACTGGTTGGTGAAAGGTCTTTTTCTAAAGATTTCCACTATTGCAGCAGGCAACGACGAACAAGTGATTCAAGAAATTTCACTCTGGACTGAGACTGCAGCTGGCAGTAGTGAATATACAAATTCTTTTGATAGCAAAGGTTGCAAATCATTTTAATATTCTAATTGTTGGCATTGTAATAGTGTATATTGTTTATCTTACAGCATTATGTTGTAATGCAGGCAACCATGAGCATGAGGAATTTTCACTCTGGACTGACACTAGGGCAAGGGACCAGATTGTTGAAATTGATAATGCTACACTTACAAATCCTTTTGCTATAGATGTACATTCAATTGATGATCCCGTGTCTCAGTTTATAGATACTGTTTCAAATTCTGAAAATCAGTCCGCTGGTGATCCTCCAGATATGTATTTGCCAGGACTTATAATTCATATTGTACCGGAACATAAAAGACCTCAAACAGCTCTTAAGACATCTTGGATAATGCAGGAGAGGGAAAAATGTTATAGAGCTTACATAGCAAACAAAGAAAGCTTCAAAGATATTGTCGTTTCACCATCCATGTTCCTTGACCATCTCCCTTGGAGGTATGGCAAATCACAACCAGGTCCTTTCCTTGTTTCTAAACCTAAATGATTGATAAGATTTTGCAGAAGTTACTTCGATACTTCTTATGGTCAAATGCTCAACTCTCAGGTGTCATGATGCCTTGCAAAAGATATTGAAAGCTCAAGCTGCTAAAGAAGATCGAGTAATGGAATCTCACCTCATCTAACCTACATTGGGGATAAATCGTGTGCGTACTGACATTGACCAGGACATCAACTGGACTGATTTTTTTACTTCTGATTCTTTGTATGGTGATGCTTATGAGTGAGATCAAGATCTATAACAAGGAATGAGCCTTTTGTTTTGACAGGCTCGCTCTCCCTTGAAGAGTATATTACCATCTAAGAAAGGTATATGTGCTTATTTTCATGATATATTTTATATGGTGTTAATCCATACACGTTTCTCAATTTGCTTATGTTGTAAATGATTTTCCTCTAACAGGTGGTTAAGGCTCTAGTCATTGATATGACTTTACTCATATGAACTAGACTTTTCTAACTTGTAATACTATTTCGGCCATTCAAAGAATCTTTCTGCCAACTGTTTTTTTTTCTACTTACTATCGAAGTGTTGATAATTCTTATGCTCCGAAACTAAAATCAAATTATACGTAGTTTTTCCTAGCAGAATGGTAGCTTTTTCCACTACCTGATCTGTTTTAATTTAGAGAATAAAGAGTGAAGACACGTATTTTTCTCTTGGAAATAAATACCAACTACGTACATTTTGTTTAGTTTTATCGTTGGAATTAATATCTGAAAGCACTATAAGACCAAGATTTATTCGAGCCACTTAGTGGTAGCTGTCTGACGGAGCATAATCACTTAAACGAATGATAATTTGTATTTCATAATGATAATCTTGACTGAAAATTGAATTAAATTTTAATTTTAAAAATAAATTCCTGAAATTTCGTAAATGTGCACGAAATAGTTATGCTGGTTGGGTAAAAGTGGAGTATTGTTAATTGTAGCTAGTTCATTTTTTTAAAGAAATAATCCAGCTGTTCAATTATGGGTATGGCTAACTTACTAATGGCTTTGTTCAAAGGCTGCTGACATGGATTTTCCCTTCGCATCGCTGTTTGGATATTTGTTCGGTTTTCCCCTTTTATAACTGTAATGTTACATGTTGAGAAATGATTATCTGGTTGGTATGAGCTTATGCCTTACGGAGAGAAAGGAAAACAAGGTTCGCAAACATATATCGTATTATCGCAAACTCACTTTCAATGAAAATCAAGTTTATTCGAATCCCAACTTGCAATCTCTAACTCAGTGGCAAGGTTGTCAGATTCCAATTCCAAGATGATGTCTTCACAACTTTCGAGTTAACAAGCAGGAAGTAGAGGTAACACTATCAATCCCTTACTATATAGATATAGATATAGATAGATAAATAAATCAGAACATGGGATGGGAGTATGTAACTTCCGTGACTGTAGTTGGGCCAGCTATGAGGCAATCCCATTATTTTCTCTTTGCAGCTGAGTCGTATAATTTGGATGTCAATCTTGGCAAGCCATAAGATTTCTTTTTCGTTAGAATTCAAGATGAGTTAACAAAAGTGCTTCAGGCAATGCAATGGGTGCATGGTAACTGGTTGATGGGACCCTTAGACAGAAGAAAGGCCCAAATGGGCTGAGAAAGGAAAAGGGGAAGTGGGCCGAGAATGCTCTCAGCAGTCCTCTATGGTAACTTTCGGCCATTTGCATATCCTTTTCGCATTTAGCATGTTCAGCTTAGAATTAGAAGGAGGAGCAATGCTAAATGGTTCCAAAAAACACGACACGAATCCTGTGCGAATGAAGTTGTCATTTCTTTTTAAATAGATAAAATTAAAAGTTAAGATTAGAAGTTAACAATAAACGGTTGATACGGTTCCTACCAATTTCGTACTTCAACACTTTCCTACTATTTATCATTTTGTCAGTCTACACTTTACCGGTGGACTAAAATATGTCAGTTGTCAGTTGTGCTCCCCAAATGGGACTAAAACGTACGTTTGGATAATTCTAATACATAAGTTTGGGGACTACAACCGACACGTTTTAGAATTTAGGGACTTAAAAAGTATATTTTTCAAAAGGGGACTAAAATCAAACATCATCTTAATTTGAGGGACTAAAAACATATTTAACCTTAAATATTTTATTGAATAACATAAATGAAATTACATTTTATATAATTTTTTATATAGATTTTACTATATGAGGGGCCGATTAAAATAGGAATATCATTTAATTAGTAAGGGTAAAAATGAGAAGAAAAAAAGTTGATAAGTTATAAACTAAATAAATTAATTTGTAAAGAAAAGTATAAGTTAATGAGATAAACTTATTTACCAAATATATATGCTTTGGTCAAACAAGCTTATAAGTTAATCAAATAAGCCCCGGGAAATAGCTTAATTTCTTGTAGTGGTTGGAGTTTGTAGCTACCGCCGCAAGTGTAGCCTTCCTTATGTCTGTCTCTGTTGATGAAAGGCTTTATCTGAGTTTAGCTTTACGTTCCTTGTTCTTGTTGTGTTGGATTCCATCTGTTTCGGGGCAAGCAGCAGCAATTTTCCTTTTTCTCCACTTTGAACTTTGAAGTAACTAGCTTTATGGGGTGGATATATATGAAAATGCTCTATACCATCATGTGTTGGTCCACTTTACAAATTCAATTTTCAAATATATGGCTGTTTCATTTTTGAGAAGGGGAAGGGGTACAGAGTTTAGCTACAACATTTACTCACACGAAATTTCCAAGAATTACCCACTTCACGTAAATGAGTAGGTATCATTGTTAATGTGCCCGCTGTAGTTTCCAGCGCTAGCAGGTAGGGCTCACCTCTAGAGAGAATGTCTATACCAACCTATCCACGTAATGCCTTGTCCTCCTAATACATTTTTAATATGTTCCCATTGTAACCAACCACTCCTAATGTTGTAGCGTGAAAAAAACGTGTAAAATTTGTCACTTAAATCAATAATTAGCTTTTATATAGTTATGTAAGTTATATTTAAATATATACTTATATCTATTAAACCCTTTATATAACATTAAATAATTTCAATATAATCTAGAAACTACTCATATATGGACCTTCAGAGAATCGAGGAACCCTACCAAAAAACAAAAGAATTGAGGAACCCATTGAATGTGGGTGTAGACAAAATGACAAATTGATGGATGCTACTTCCTACCCCACATGGACATGGGGACTTTGCTCTTTATCACCTTTCTTTTTGAGCTCTACTTACTAGTTTCATTTTAGACTTGTGATACTGGTAAACAATACTATTTTTTGATCAGGACTGGTAAACAATACTATATATTCAACTAAAGATTTGTATTTATTTTTTATAAAATCAGTTCATTTTTTAATTAAAAATAAAGTGAAATTATCTCTAAAATAAAAAAATTAATTAGTGACATATATTAATGTTTTAGTTCATCAAGATTACGATATACTTTACTAACTTTAAAGTAAATAACTATTATTTTCTCATTATGAACAAATTCACCTTCTAAAATTTTTAATCTAAATTTAAGTAACAAATATCAATGTGTGTTGGTTCAAAAAAAATGAAAGAGAGTTGAGTCCATTAGGGCCTGTTTGATTTGTTTCTCATTTCCTGTTTTCATTTCCTAATTTTTAAAATAATTATAATTAAAATAATTATAAAAGTGTCACCTTATTTTCATCTCGTTTCCTGCTTCCAAAGATTTGTACAGGAAACCGTGAAAACAAATAAAAAGATGTTTTTAATGTTTCATGTACAAATCTTTAGAAACAATAAACAAAATGAAAATAAGGTGACATTTTTATAATTATTTTAGTTATAATTATCTTTGAAATTAGGAAATGAAAACAAGAAACTGAAAATAAACTAAACAAACCCTCAGGGATGTAGTCCTATGGTTGATCGTCGGATCGATTTATGTGTATGAAATTCTTATAATGGGAAATTGATGTCAAGACTTTATATAGTGTTAAATGCCTGAGTTTTTGTGCAAAAAATTCTTATAATGGGAAATTGATGTCAAGACTTTATATAGTGTTAATTAGCACTTAGCAACAGCAACAGAACTGGACAGGATATGATTAAAAAATAGTGTAGAATTAGTTTTTTTTTTTTTTTTTTACAAAGGAAAAGGAGAAAAAGAAAAGAATTAGTTTGAACACAGACATCACTTTTATTTTTAAATTAACGCTAAATTATATTGTAATTCCATGAAAAAGACATTGACTGTTAGATGTATTCTTGAAAATTTATTTAATTGAGTTCTGCAAAAACATATAAAACTGAATTCTTAAATGATTGAACCCAATTGAAAAATGGAATTTTTAAAATGATCCCATTGAAATTTTAAAAAACTGATTTGAAAAAATGGTCTTGCTAACTACTTTTCTAAGCATATTTGTTAAAAAATCAATAAATAATTTTTTTATTAAAAAACCAAATATAATACTTTTTAATATATTAAATACATTATTTATTTTTTATGGCAAAAGAAAAGTGAAGCAATTTCATAAATAATGGAGAACGCAGTACAATTGGTAACATCATCACGAATTTGGAGAATAGTAATATATGTAGCCACCCCTAACAAAGAGTGAGCAACTACATGGACTTTCCTCCTATCAAACTCTACCAAAGAGTTGTTAACATAAGATGATAAAAGATTCCTACTATTTGAAATAACAACCCTATAATTAGCTTGGTCCTCTTGAAGGAGACCTAGGACTTCCTCTTTTTGCACCTAGAGTCTGGGAGAGTAACTATAAAATTTAGCTTTGAAGAAATATCCTCCCTCATCTCGTAAATTGTGATCGAAGTCGATGCTTCGAGCTACCTGCAAAAAGGGCTCAATGCACTGCCAATTGTCTTCGACTTTATTTGCATAAACTAAAAAAAACCAAAATTAAAAAGAGAAGACGACAAAACGCTTCTGACCAATAACACCAAACGAGGTATTTGGGGATAGAAACTGCACACATGTTACCCATGCCTCGACAGTTCCAACTAAGGATACTTATGGCTTCTGGCAGGCCTGAGAACCAGAACCTGCCAATATAAAATGGAGAGAAATTGAGAGAAACAACCAACAACACTAGACTCTCACAAATGGAGAGAAAAACATAGCTCTCATAAGCGGAGAGAAAAACATAATACTCCTGAAAAGCATAGTTTTCACAAAAGGAGAGAAAAATATAACTCGCGTTGAACGTGCTTTTGACGCAACAAAACTCAAACTAGCGGCACATATACAAACCCCCCTTTGAAAAGGTGGTGACGAACAAAGAAAACCTAGAACCCTAGCGGCACTGTTTTTGTTATAAAAGGATGTTACTAGAAACTTAATACATTATTCTTATATCTTCTCCTTTAACAGAATTATTTTTTCAACGAAACGAAATGTAATTCAGCCAATCATAAACTAATGGTTGGTACGCAATAACTTCAAGCTTGATTATAATATTGATATTGATCAAAGATGTTGCTCCTCTTAGTTTTAATTTCAATACTGTTATCATCATAATGTATATATTAATATAATTTAATCTTCTTAACCCACACGAGGTGGGCTATAAAAAAAACGCTAAAATATACTTTAATTTGGTCCTTATCTTTTGATTAGAATTCATTTTTATCTTTTATCTTTTAAAATATCCATTTTAGTCCTTTATCTCACTAACGTTACAGAAACTGATCATTCCATTAACTCTGTTAAATATATTGACGAAAATGTCTGATGCAGGGGCTTCAACGCCTTTAACTATGAACACTTTCAAACATCTCCTACAACAACTTAATGAATTCTGCAAAGACATGAATACATGATCCTTTTCCCTATTTAGCAATGACCATGTTTTTCTAGTCCATGGAGAAGAAGATAGCCTTTTTAATTTGAGGATGAATACAGCTTCTTCCACAGTAAAGTCCACGTTTGGTGACACGTCACATTACTTTGACATCTCACAGGCTAGGAAGGAGAGTTGAAGGCCACCTTAGCTCACACGAACGTTTGTTGTAATAGAGTTAATGAAAAGGATCAGTTTGTGTAACGTTAGAAAAATAAACGACCAAAATGAATATTTTAAAAGATAAAAGACGAAAATGAATTATGACTAAAAGATGAAGGACAAAAGTATATTTTACCTAAAAAAAATGGGTTGTATCTTTCAAGAATAAGACATGTCTTTTCTTTTTTTTTTTTGAACCCGTGTATCCTCTGACCGAGAGTCAAAACTAATCAATCGAGGTACTGAGATCCATTTAAGGGGTAGATCCCTCCCAATAGATGCTCTTCCATACTCCTACCTCATGCTTAAGGTATCCGGATATCTACCAACCGTGCCATACCATGTTGGTAAAATAAGATGTGTCTAATTATTGAGTAAACCCCGTGAGGTAATGACCATGTCGTTTACTTCGCAACCCAAATGTAATGGGATCTCCGAACGAGTTATGTTTATTTTATTATTTGTTAGTTGTTAGTTGTTACTACTCCGATCTCTAGTATAAGCAAAAATTAAATAAAACACATATTAAGGTGAGTAGTTAATCTCAGAGGTATAATCTGAGGAAGAACAGAAAACTTACTTTAAGAGCTGAGCAGTACAACTCCCAATTCAAGGGTGGTCATAAATTCGTTTAGCATGGTTTTTAGTTTATGTCTCCCCATGATTTTGTTTCTTTGTTTTTCTTGTTTTTGTTTTTCTTCTTTTTATCAATAAATTATGGTGTGCTTTTTGCATGTCATTTTGCTTTAAAAAAAATATCTCATTTAGTATTGTTAATCTTATTTAAAAATTAAGTTTGTTACCTAAATTATCCTTCATCTTATTTATTAAGCTTGTGTTGTTAGGAATAAAAGTAATTATTGAAAAATAAAGTTTGTATTAAATGAAGGTTGTTTTTGGGAAGAACATCATTAAATTGGATAGAAGTAGTTGAAATTTGTTTATATATTAAACAAAAAAGTTTTGAACTTTTTTACTTATAATGGAGATCAGACTTCAGAGGGAGTACCACTTACCACTCAGACTCTCTTTTCTTTTCTTTTTTTATGTCATTATTTATTATTAAGAAAATTAGTCTTCTTGTTAACGTTTTCGTTGTGTTTATTTTATTATTGTTAGTTGTTACCACTTACCACTCAGACTCTCTCTCTCTCTCTCTCTCTCTTTTTATGTCATTATTTATTATTAAGAAAATTAGTCTTCTTGTTAACGTTTTCGCAACATTTTTATTTCATTGGGTAGCCACGTTATTTTTCACAACAAATCATCCATTTTGTTTCACATAAGCATAGTGTCATATCAATAAATAGTTAGACTAGAAGAATAAAATGAGATCAATCAAACTTTAAATTTAATGAAATTAAAAGTAACAAAAAGTTTAATCAAGCTGTAGCTTTAGTGAAAGTGAATTTATATTTTGCAGATGCTAAGTAATAGCATGTTTGGATGCATGATAAAAAGGATTAGAACTACCCTTAAGAATCAAAAGCTACTAATAATATCTTCGAGAAAATTTACTCACAGAGCAACGTGGATCCAAACAAACCATATAGTGAAGTAGTCAATTCAATTGTTTATCTGAAATAAGTGAACTGAAGGTTGATTCTCTAGTTCATAACATATTTGTTTTTGGTACGTAGTTCATATTGTCTCTACTTGGCTGCGCATCGGGTAACAGCATATCCAATGCTCTTCATATGTAAGCAACTCATTTGATCCTTTTAAGTGAGTTACCTAAATTTTAAGCAATCCAAACAATTTTCATTCCAATGAGAATTTCTATCAACAAGTTGCTTAACTCACAAATATTCTCTCTCTTCAAAATTCCATATTCTCTCTCCTACATTTACACACAATAATGTTAAGCAATCCATAAGGAATGGTTGCTTATATAAGCAACTCTCTCCAATTTTAAGCAACCCAAAATCATATGTGATATATCAAAATAGTATTTTATTGTTAAGCAACCCTTAAGCAACTCCAATCGAAGATGCTCAAAGTGCAAAAATAAAGGTGCAAGATTAGAAAAAAAAAAATCATTGAAAATAATAAATTATTAGATGACTAAAAATAAAATTTCAATTTATTTATATTGTATTTTATAAAAAATTAATTATAATGCAATATCAGATCCCATATGAAGATTTTTTACACTATAAACAAATTGTGTATTTTTATAGTACTAAAAAGTTTAACTCATGATAATTACATTAAAAATTACGTATATATCAAATATATAATTAATTGACGATGTAAAATAAATTGTACTAACAGTGTATAAAAACAAATATATTTTATAAATTAAGGTTACTTTTATAATTTTTACTAATTAATAATAAATAAATAAATAAAATTCCTCATCTTCTTCTTCTTTTTGCCTTATTTTGAGGCCCTTTATATTTTCATTTCCCTAATTTTCATGTTTTGAAATAAGTACAGGATATTTATTAGAAGAACATAGGATACCGAATTAGTGAGCAAGTTGATAAAGAAAGTTTGGTGAAGGTTTTAAGCGGTGACGACTCTTCCGACAAAACACTGGAAGCTTCCGGTCTTAATATAAACAACATACGCCAAAGGGAAATAAAGTGACTGGTCATGATTGGGTTGCTACTTGAAATAAAATAATTAAGCTCGTTCCGTGAACGACGCGAGCTAGGGGTAATTAAGGAAATAGGGTAGGTACGTGGCGCAACAATTAGAAGACTGATTAAAATTTAAACGTTGCTTCTGAACTGATCTCTGCTTGTCTTTTGGCTTTTCACTTCATTTTCAAACCCCAACCTCACATGTGTGTGTCACAAAAGACCAAAATAATATTCATCTGTGTCACACAATTCTTCAGCTTAAACCTTAACACAGTGTTTGGAACAGGTGAAATATGGTGGAAAGAAAAAAGTTGGATGGAAAACACACTAATCAAGAACTTTTCCATTGTTTGGTTTGTAGGAAAAAGAGGGAGGGGAGAGAAATTAGGCATGGGACCCACTAATTTTTGCTTCCCCTCAAAATTGAAGGAAACACACGCGGATTGAGGGTGACACAGAAATCTAAGCATGGGAAATATGAAAGTACTGACATCCTTATGCAAAAAGACTAAAAACAAAAATATGTTTTATTTTTAAAATTATTTTATGAGGGTGTATATGTAATTTCACAAACATATTTTTTCCTTTCCTCTCACTTTCTACTCAACCAAGCAAGAGGAGAGAAAAGTTTTAGTTTTCTTTCCACTCATTTTCTCTCCAACCAAACAACTATACAATCCTCTTATTTTCCACTCTTTTTCTTTCCTCTTATTTTCTCTCCTACAACCAAACACAGCATAAAGAGACATTTTATGTCATACATTCATACTATAATAGAGCTTCTGAGACATTAGCGGTTTCTTCCTAATTAAACTAGGTTTTACTTTTTTCAAATAAGATTAGACAGGTTATTATTTTAACACTTGATAATCAGTATCACATGGCAATGATTCAACGAAGTGCAATTTATTGGGATGATGGCAAACACTCCAATTAAGGTACACTTGAAAATAGAAATAAAGAAAATAAAATGATAAAGATAGATGAAATTAAAAAATGTATCCACATAATTTTATTTTGAAAAATCTATATCTAATTTTTTTTTGTCTAAATATATTATTGATTATTTTGTATTGTATAATTGTTTTCTATTCATTTCTGTTTACGTGTTTTCAATCATTTTCAATATTTTCTTGTGAATACAGGGAATACGGTTCCTTCTCACACTAACGTTTCGCACTTTTGATGTGGGATTCAAGTCTCATACCTAGCAATTTTTTATATCCTAATTAATATGTTATCCCATGAACAAGAGAAAATCTCAATCCTAATTTAAAAATGAAAAAACAAACAAATATATTTCAAGCTAATTATGAAGTTGTCCATGCATATTGTGGAGTTATCTGTAACTAGTGCATATACGTATACGACATGATGAGTTGGTACTTCGTAGTCATGATGCGAACTTACCCACCACCTCATACGTTGTTAAGATAGAGTAACGATAGATGAACACTCAAACGGCACACTCATTTAGAATACTCATTTAAGACACCTGGTTAATCATGTATAAATACTTGGTTAATTTAGTTCATTATATGGTTAATCATGTTAATGAGCTTATTTACCATAACCATGTAAATATTTGGTTAATCACATGCAAATATCTGGTTAATTCAGTTTTTTATATGATTAATGGGTCATCATGAATTAACCAAATATTTGCACGTGATTAACCATATAATAAACTGAATTAACCAAATATTTATATATGATTAACCAGGTATCCCAAATGGGTGTCCCATTTGAGTGTTCACCTATCATTACTCTTAAGATAAGATTATCAATACTTAAGAGTGCGTTTGATACACATTAATGCACAAAACATCACAGGACAAGCAGGACAACATAGTACGGCTCCTTGAGTCACATGACAACTTTTTGTCATGTTAATCGTTTGATAGATAATGGACAGCACAAATAAAATAATATTAATTTTACTATTATACCCTTTGTAATATATATTATTATATATTAATATATGTAAGTAATAGGCAATATATAATATATTTTATAATATATAGTTTTTATGATAATATATTATTACTACCATAATAATACTATATATGCCAACAGGGGTTGACACAACAGATAAAGCCTTCTGCTTACACTAGCTGTGACTTGGGTTCGATTCCTAGATCTCCCCTGTTGGTAGGCAATATATAAATTCCACTATAAATCATCGCTGAGGTTGGTGGTATTCCCTGGTCTTGCAAGGGGATGTGCCTTCCCCCAATCTAAACCTTTTATATCCAAAAAAAAAATATAATACTATATATATTAGAGAGAGAAAGAAGAGAGAGAGAGAGAGAGAGAGAGAGAGGAGGAGGAGGAGGAGAGAGGGGTAAGGATAATTTTGTCTTTTTTGGTAGTCTGTCCATGAGGTTTGGTGAGGGATAAAATTTTGGGTTTTTGTCCTATCCCTCATTCCTTTTTTTGTTTTGTCCTCTAACCACTTTTCAAATCAAACAGGGGACAAAAATTTTTGTGCTGTCCAATCCCCTACATTTTTGCAAATCAAACGCACCTTATATCTATATTTAAGGACCCATTCAGAGGTTTAATATATTTTACAAAATTAGTTATATATAATGCATATCAATTATCTCTATGATAGAAGTTTTATTAGAGACCAATTTAGATATCAAGTTTTCAAAATATAACATATTCAATTTAGGTACTTATTTAGAGACTAAATTAGCAAATATATATATATATATATATATAGTGTTTTGAGACCAATTTAGGATTTGTCATTAACCCTTGGGCCAAGGGTGGTGTTAAGTAAAGCTCTCTCCAAAGTGACGACTCCAACATTTTAATTATTGACCTTGTAAGTAATGTTTCCATAGGGCGTAATCCAGTACTTCTAGTAGGATCGACCACCGTTGGATAATGCATATGGGTTTTTAAAAAGATAAATAAGTGAATAAATATTTGCATAAAGAAAAACATCATATATAGGCTCATTGAAAATAATGGATAAAGTTCCTTGAAGGTGAGCACAAATATAAAATAAAAAACTAAGGATGTATTCATCATTGTTTAATTAAAATGCATTACGATCTTAACCTACTTTATACAACTAATCAACTTAATTACACCCTTTTGTTCTCATTTTAGAGGAACCTGGTCCAACAGAATATAGGATAGGTATGTAAATCCACTGTGAGTGTCCTCTTCACCTGAATTGATTCATTATCCATTATTATTGGGGCAGCGGCTGTTTTAGCGCCAGGCACCAAGACTCAACTTTATTACTACCCAATCGTCATAGATCTGTCATATTTTGCCTCTACAATTAATTAATAGAGTAAATTATATATGACGACGTAGCAAGTTTTTTCTTTCTTAAATTAATATACCTTCTTATTCTATCTTTATTTCACGAAGTCGACCGAATTAATGGCAGGCGAGGAAGGAATTTCCTTGGTGCTGTTTTTAGATGCTGCACGAGTATTTGTGGGCACTGTGATGCCACATTCAGGACGTACTTTCCATTTATCCACCTAAGTTGTTTGCGGGCACTGTGATACCACATTCAGGGCATATTTTCCTTCGATCTACCTTAGTTTAGTTATGCTAAGGATGTCCAATGTCTCAGGTTGTATCAGTTTTTGGGATGATTTATTGTATATCTTTCTTTTTGTTGGACAAATAGGTTATATCCGGTGTATACCACTTAACATTGAGATGGTATTTCTCTAATCTTGTAGAGTAGAACCGTGTAAAGCTAAACATAAATTGAATAGAAATTTGATAACTGAGTACTAGCTAGTAGCAATTCATAATGAGTATACGGTATAGCTCTCTCTCTCTCTCTCTCTCTCTCTCTCTCTCTCTGTTTTAGGTTCATGTGCCTAATAAAATACTCCTTCCGGTCTCTATTATAAGTAAAAATTAAATGGGACACACATATTAAGATAGTTAGTTGATCTTATTTAAAAGAGTCATTAGGAATAAAAAATTAAGTTTGTTACCTAAATTACCCTTCCTCTTATTTATTAAGCTTGTGTTTTTTAGAATAAAAAGAGTCATTGGAAAACAAAATTTGTATTAAATGAAGGGTATTTTGAGAATAACTTCATTAAATGAGAAGAAAGTAATTGAAATTTACTTATATTTTGGACCAAAAAATTTGAAAACTTTTTGCTTACACCGTGGACACGAGGGAAGTAGAACAAGTGATCACACGAGTGACAACTACAAGCCGTAATCATAACCAATTTACCACTCTCTCTAGGATCGATGATAGCTTATTTGTTTATAGTTAAACCAATTTCAGCAGCAGCATCTACGTCTCTCTGTCTACATCTAACTAAATTAATCTATATGAATATATCAAGAACGACATATCCGTTTATGCGCAGATAAAGCGTGAGACAAATTAATGTGCTTGTTCTGCAAGGAGTATTAATTTGTCTGATCGAGTATCTTAACTACTACTACCTGTTAAACTCTAACGTTAAACTCCAATTTAAAGTTAAAATTACGTGGGAATTTTCCATTTTGATGTGCGTAATATATTATGTTAATCAAAGTAGCAAGTTGACCGTTGTGAGCTTGATTGAAATCAAGTAATTAATGCTCAAGGCCATGAGCCTCTAATCGGATAGGCGACCACACATTTAATTAACCTAGAATTTGATGTAATTTTTGAATTAGTAGAAGCCGTTGTCATGACATTAATTGGTTTTGACTGTTGTAGTAAAACCGTTGCGAATAACTAATTTTTTATATCATCATCAATCGCCTAAATGCAAGTGATTTTGAATTTTGTTTCTTCTACCTGAGAAATCGAAATGTCAAATGGGTCAATCACGTTCTCGAGCTAAATGTTACTATGATTCTTTATAGTGTAGTATTCCTGAGCCTATTCCTAAAATAATATTCCCTCTGGTCTCTATTGTAAGCAAAAATTAAATGGGACACACATATTAAGATAGTTAGTTGATCTCATTTAAAAGAGTCATTGGGAAAAAAAAAATTAAGTTTGTTACCTAAATTACCCTTCCTCTTATTTATTAAGTTTGTGTTATTGAGAAGAAAAGAAGTCATTGGAAAACAAAATTTGTATTAAATGAAGGGTATTTTAAGAATAACTTCATTAAATGAGAAGAAAGTAGTTGAAATTTGCTTATATTTTGGATCAAAAATTTTGAAAATTTTTGCTTACATTGTGAACCGGAGGGAGCAAGGAATTAGAAAAAACACAAAAAATTAGCTTTCGTAATGATGTAGATTGAGACCCACCTGCTTTCTTTACTCTCTCCCGTACTGCATAAAAATTCTAGATCCGCTAAAAAGTATCACCTTTAGTAATAATTCAAACTTAATTATAAACATAAGATCCAACTCAAAAATTTTCAAACTAATATATGAGCATGGACTGATCAATAACCATATATGTTTCTAGTTCTGCTTAAGCAGCAATATTATGTAGCATGGGACGTGGGGGAAGATCGGACGGATTCAGAGGGGATGAGTATGGTGATATATATATATTATTTCTATATTACTAAAAATATTTATTACATATATTTATATATTTAATATTTAACTCCTGTTTGTTTTTTTCCTTCCCTGAATCTGTCCAGCGATAATGGGGGGATTCAGAGGCCATGGTGGAGGACAAAGACCATAAAGAGGTAACCAAGTTGCAATTTATAGTCTTGCCCTGGCGGGCCCGGCGGCTCATGGGGAGCTTCAGACATTGTGCTTTTTATCTCTGTTATGCAATTCAGAGAATAAGTTTTAAATTGTCGGTCGTATTATTTTTTATATTTAAAAATTAACATATTAGTTTTCAAAATTGTAATCAATCAGTATGTGTGAGGCCTAATTTGAATAAATAATAGTGAATTTAATTTTAATATATTTCTTTACAGTTAAATACATATTATTTCAGGTGCGATTTTTGATATACTTATTATTAAAATCAAATATTTTTAATAATATAACAATATATATTTAGTTTAAGTGTAAAACATTTATGTTGACAATGCATCTTAATTAATCTAACAATAATTAACCCAAAGAACTAAACTAACCTGTATTTACAACTTTTAAAACTAATAATAAAATAACAATTTTAAAAATTAAATTAATATAATCATTACTTACAATTTCACAAATTGAAACGAGAATTTACTCTTTGCAATTTGCATATATTATCATGTATGATTGTATGTCGTCCTTCACTCCAAGCGCCCCGCTCCAAGATCAATTTATTATATGCCTTTTTCAATTCAAAAAGTTTCTATTAATTTTTTTTTTTGACAGGAAATTTTTTTTTTCCTATTATTTTGTCAGATTTGACTTTTTTCTGATCTAAAAATAATTCGCCCCCCATCGTGATCTCATTGCCATGTGCCACGTGTTTTGCACCTTGTCTTTTTTGTGATAAAAATTGCAACGTGACGAAACTCAATGATTAATCATTAATCATTACTCCCTCCCGTCTACGATGTAAGCAAAATTTCCAAATTTTTTGGTCCAAAATATAAGCAAATTTCAACTACTTTTTTCTCATTTAATGAAGTTATTCTCAAAATACCCTTCATTTAATACAAATTTTGTTTTCCAATGACTCCTTTTATTCTCAATAACACAAGCTTATAAATAAGAGGAAGGGTAATTTAGGTAACAAACTTAATTTTTTATTCCCAATGACTCTTTTAAATGAAATCAACCAACTTTCTTAATGTGTATGACCCATTTAATTTTTGCTTACAGTAGAGACCGGAGGGAGTAAAGTGTAACGTTGCCTTCGTAGTACTATAATCAATCACAGCTGTATGCAACAAAATAGACGAAGACTGACTTAGTTTTGGATTACATATGGATAACAGTCATATATTTCGTAGCATGATTCTTCTGGAAAAAAAATACCATTTGAATTAATGATAAAAAAAATTAGGTAACATTTCATTAAAAATCATGAAATATTGCAAGTGATGATGTCGGATTTTGTTCTAAGTCATTTCTTTCCTCCAAACAAAAAGAGACGAGAGCAATAGTAATCACTAATCAGTATCCTAAGTGCGCCGGATGGAGACCTATATTTTGGCTCTGTTTTTTTGCTCTGTTTTTGGGGTATACATGGTTGCCCAGCATTTGTACACATCCTGCAGGTTAGCGGGGGCATGCTTATGGCTTGGGTGCTGCGTTGTAATTAATTATGATGCCAATAGTGGTGGTCTTCTGCAATGCTTTTGTGGCTAGCTGTTAATTAATAGGATTAGTCTTTGCTTATAAAAAAAAAATGGTATTCTATCTTAGGTGCTTGGTTGATCTTACCTTCCCTCTTTTTTCCTCTCTTATTTTTTATATGGGTTGAGTATCCTTTATACCCCATTCAATACATTCTTCGCTTATCCAAAAAAAAAACAAAACCAGTGTCCTAGGTATTGATTAAAGAATCAAACATAAAAAATTGTATAGAAAAATAGTGTGTTCAAATCATTGAGCTCTTTTATTACCAAAAAAAATCATTGAACTCTTTTTTTTCTTTCTTCGAGGACTCAATCATTGAACTTTTAAAAATTATACTTTCCGATAATAAAAAATTTATTTTTAGATTCTTTAATCAATATCCTTAGGATACCGGTTAACAATACCCAAAAGGCAATTGAAACTTTGAAAGATAGAAGGCTTGAACAATGGATATTTAGGTGACATTTGGAAGAGTTTATTTAAGCTCCTTTTGACTTATCTGATGACATAAGCTCTTATGCAGTATGTTTGGCAGAGCTTATAAAAGTAACTTATGTTATCCCATAAGGAGTTTTTGACTTATTTTCATAAGTCACTTGAACAAGATTATGGAATTTTAACAAGTGCTTATAACGCCTCCGTGTTTCCCCCCTTCGAATCATCTCCTGCCCCTTTCTTCCTAAGCTCTTATGGCATAAGCTCTCATACGATAAGGTCTTATGTGATAAGCTCTTAATTAAGTTGTTTACCCAAATACGGCCTTAGGTGGTGTTTGGAACAACTTAAATAAGTTCCTTTTAACTTATTTTATGATATAAGTACTTCTGTGATGTGTTTGGCATAACTTTTCAAAAGAACTTATGTTGTCCCATAAGTTATTTTAGGCTTATTTTCATAAGTTGGTGGGAGTAGCTTATGGGAATTTCAAAAGGGCTTTTGCGGACACAAATTCCGTGTTTTTCACTCTTCGATCCTCTCTGCCCCATTTCTTCTTTCTTTCTTTTTTCTTTCTTTTTTCTTCTGTTCTTTCGATCGATTTCTGCAACCCTTAACCCCTTCTTCTTCTCCTTCGTATAGCAGAGGTATAGCAGAGCAGAGGTAGAGTGAGCGAACCCTAGCGGCCCAAGGTGCGACCGCCGCCTGCCATCCGCCGTCCACTGTCCGCCGTTCCTCTATTCGTTTGTTTCTGTCCATCACTCCCCTTCGCATATCAGAGGCAGAGAGGAACCTTAGCCGCGCGACCACCGCTTCCGTTTGCCGTCCGGAGCGTCGACAACCTCTGCGCCGCCGTCTCCCTTTCCCTTTTCTTCCCCCTCCCCCTTTCCCTTTTCTTCCCCTCCCCCTTTCAATTTCCTTCCCCCTCTTCCTCTCGCGCCTGAAACTATCATGGGTAGATTTTTGGACGGAAGACTTTTGTTCAGAGGAAGATTTTTGGACGGAAGACTTTGGATCTGGAAGATTTTTGTTCGGCTCTTTGGCTTGTATCTTGCTGGTTTGGCCATTGTTTTGGATTTTGATGGTTGGTTCTTGGTATCTATTTGCCTGGTCAGTGAGCATGATGGATCGTGTAAAATCATTGATTCTTGAAATTATTTGTTAAAATTACATTTTTTTTATTGTAATTTAATAAATTCAATTTTTTAAAATTTTAAAATGTTAATAAGCCCTTGTATAGTAATGTATCCAAACACCTTAATTTTATATAAGTGCTTTTTGAAATGTGCATCCAAACGTGCATAACTTATTGAATTAAGCGCTTACGGCACAAGCTCTCATGCGATAAGGTCTTATACAATAAGCGCTTAATTAAGTTGTTTACCCAAACGCGGCCTTAATACATCACCCATTCTTCTTCTTCTTTAAGTTAATTCAGATAGAAACTAAAGGCCTAATTATATAATAATAATTGTGCAGACACAGTAGTTACGTACGCACGCACGAAACATGATTAAAGTTGAAGAAAGTAGACCAAACACTTGTGTGCCAAACGCCTATAATAGCAATATATATATTTATGCTAAAATTAGCTGCAAGCTGATAAAAGTCTAGATCAAGATTTTAAACTTGAATTATGTAGACCTGGCACTTACTCATGCGTACGTATGTAGAAGCAATTTCTTTTTTTCTTTTAAGGGGAGAGAGGGTTTACAATACGTAGAAGGAATATTATGCTGTTGAAAAATGCCAAAATCATTGACCCCAACCCCCCAAGTCGACATCAAAGTTGTGTAATGAAACCCAAAGCGTACAGTGATTCTTTATACACTTAGGTTTTTTTTTTTTTTTACACCTGAATTTGGAATCCCGTATAGACACCATAAATTGATATGAGTGTGGATGAGATGGAGATGTATTGTATTTTACGATAGAATAGATGTATAGTATGTAATTGTGAATATAAATATCACTTAAATATCCACAAAAGTTGTACAAATAACATAGCTCTTCTTTGTATGGACCCTAGTGAATTCCAATTCATAGTGCAATTGCAAGATGCCATCCCTTTTCATGTGATGATTTAATTCCTCTTTTTCATTTAAAAGCAGACAAAAAATTGAATGACTTTCAAGTTTAATTGCATTATTGCATATAGTGTATTTCGTTAAAGCTTTGACAACAAGCTACAAGTCTTAGCCTTGTTTTTCTTTTAAGAAAATCGTAATTAAAAGAATGTTTACATTAATTAAAAACACTTTGTTTTCCTGTTTTGGACAAATAGCATGGAATATTCTTTTTTTTCTTCTCAAGAGGGGCCTATAGGAGGTCGCGTGGGAGGGAAGAAGGAAATGGCAAAAGGCATAACATATTGCAGGAATTTGAATATATACGTAAATTCACAATTCATATTTGCGACTTAATAAATTGATCTCACTATGGGACAATTAAATAGCATGAAATATTCTACTCTAATTTCCCATGCTATCTTCTATTTCAAATATAACTACTAATTTGTACATTGAGTTAACTGATTAACAAATTGAAATTTTTGACACATGCATCCATTTTTTCTTCATTGTATTATTTTGTTTTTTATAGGCAAATATTGGTATGTTAGTATTAGTATGTTAGTTGTTAGTTTTTGCCTCCTTCTCCAGAGTTTGAACCTCGACCTCCAACTCCTTCAACACTTTCTACCATAGGCTTAGACCAGTTGAGCTACCTGCCTACCCCAACCCTCACTCATTTTATTCTTTTGTTGCTAATTGCTATAAAAACAAATTAAAGTTTTGCACAAAAAGTAAAGTTTAAATAACTGAAAGCAAATAAAAAAGAGTTAATTTCTATGCATTGTTAGTGTAAAGTTTTTACACTGTCAACAATCAAAAATCATGATATGAGTGACTTTTAAGATATAGTTAGAATAAAAATCAAACATTTTAACTTATGTGACAATTATTGATTGGTTGACAATATAAAAATTATTTACACCAATAATGTATACCAATAAATCCATAATAATAATAATAATAATAATAATAATAATAATAATAATGAAGGAAAAGAGAAGATGAGGGGTATTACTAAATTCAAGTTATACTTCCTTGAGTTTTTTGTACCCAGAAAACTCCTCAGACTCGTCATGAAGCTCGAAAAAGTATACGAGGTTTGGATGCCTTGCGACAACTAATTAATCAGCTATTCAAAGAGAGACATTTGAGTCAGTTGACGCACAGCACAAATTAAATCACCGCCCTATTAATATATGGGTATCTCTTGTGAGTTTTTTTTTTTTGATACCATGGTATTGGCAGGAGTATCCCCCGGCTTTGCCGAGAACTAATCTCCTTCGAGACCTTGGCTGCATTAAGGCTATCCCTCCCAACGTCATTTTTTATCACACCCAAGGCTCGAACTCGAGACCTTGGGGATGAGGGCCAACCGCAGTACCAGTTGGACCCACGGTGCGTTGGTCTCTTGTGAGTTGATTGGCATGCAAATTATTTTTCGTTTTCAAACATGAAGAAAACACGAGAAACTTTTTTTTTAAGTCGTATCAACGATCACCAGTTGTTGCACTATATTCTAAATAAATATATAGGGACACCCTTAAAATAGGTTTTCCTGAGAGCCTCCAGCCACCAACCAGCTGGCTATGCATATCATACAATGTACCTTAATTGTCCAAGCAAGACAAGGTTAGAGAGATGATATTTGAACAACAAAAGCAAACACAACACCATATAAAACTAGGTGGCTTCTATGGTGAGGGATCCATCAAGTCCCTCACTTGTGAGGGAGAAAAATTAGCCATTTGATATAATATTAAAATAAGTGGATGGCTTAGATTGATTAAGGGTGACCTATTCTACTAGTAAATGCAAGTTTTGTAAAATTCACCCGTCATTTTCTCTATTCTCTCTCTTCTCTATTTGTCACTTTCATCTGGTGTTTTTATTTAGTTTCAAAGAACAATCCATTTGCTTATCAATTAGTTTTATGATGTAATTTCAAGGAACAGTCCTCACTCTCATCCCCAAAATATTACTGGTTCACAAAGTAAGAAACATCAAACCAAAAATAAATATAAAAAAAATGTTCCATATTTTGAGATCTGGGTTTTCTTCTTCCATATTTGCTTTCTGTTCTGTTCATTCTCTTTAAGCTTTCATTTTTCTTTAACCATGGATGATGATGATTCACGATTCTCTTGGCGAGTAACAATCCCAGTTTAATGAGCAATTTGGTCCATGTTTTCACAGATAAGAATCATTGATTTTAGTCTCCCCTTCCAGTCGCTGATTTCGGTAATCGTTCAATGCCATGGATGATGCCGTCGGGGCGAATGACAACGTCACAACGGAGGATTGCAACGGAGAGAATCCCTGTGTATATGCTCTACCACCCATCATGGTCCCTTCGATGGACATACTAAATTTTCAATATTCAACAATGACAACAAAACTTGAACAAATTTGAAAACCTGTGTATGAGTGTGAGCCCTGATGATGAACAACAGAACATGGAAAGATGATGGATCTAGATTAGGGACTTTATTTCAAAAAGAATATTTACACAAGTCAACCACAAGACTTTAAATTTATATAAGTACCACTGACTTTATCTACTGTATACCTGATGTGTCAGGTTTTTTTCCTCTTTGATAGGTGAAGGACTTAATTAAGCCCTCACCTTGTTTATAAATTTTTTTCTCTCTCCTTATCAATTGAAAAGTTGCAAAAATTGGTATACAAATACGGTGTTATGGTTGTGGTGTCCCAAAGTAACGTTCAAATATCATTTCTGGGTTAGAAAATACGGAATGCAAGCTATCTTGATTCTTACATGATATACGGCTAAATAGGTTACGTAAAACCCACCTATTTTATCAAGAAAATTTGTATGAATACTAATACAATACACTTTTTGTATTGAAAAAGAGTTAAATTACCCTTTTAGTCCTCTATTATCGGTTATTTGCGATTTTGGTCCTTATATTTTTTAGGATACTTGGTCTCCCTATTTCTTCAATCTCTATCCAATGTCTGTCAATTTTTTCAATGATTAATAGAGAGAAACCATTGCTTTAAGCTTATAAAACATTTGGTTGAGTTGTATGGTAAAGGACCTTGTGGTGGAACCAAAAAATGGTTCTGGAAAGGAGGAACGAGACCGAAAAATGACAAAGATGAACTATTGAATCATGTTAAAGCAGAGAGGTAGAAGAAGAAGTTCAACTAAAGGTTCTATATGCTTAGTGCAATAATTTCTTTAAGTTGATCATTGAAAAATTTGACGTACATTAGATTAAATAACCGAAATTACAATATTGAAAAAATAGGGGAACCAAAATTGTACAAGACTAATAATAAGGGGACCAAAAGTGCAACTAAGCCTTGAACAAAAATGATAAATTATACAAACCATATCTTAGAGATTCGTGTAAATGAAAATAATTAACCCCATTTTAACATAGAAATTCCATCTCACCCAACTAATAGTGTTAAAAGTTAATTTAATTAGTGAACATATTCTGTTAATATATATTTTCATTTAACCAAGGTTACTCTATTAAACTTAAAAATAAAATAAAATAAAAAAATAAAAACTCGTTTTTATACCTGAAACACCATACACCTACCCTTCGAGTTCAACATTTCTGGCCGAAACAAGGGAACTTGCGGGTCATTCATTGTATTGGATAAGGCTGCTTTACTCATAATTAGATGATGGACATGTGGGATGCACCGATAAATAATGTGTGAGAAGTATAATTATATATTATTAATAAAGATAAATATTTTTTGTTAATTATAAAAAAAATTGATAAAAAATTGTTGACAATTTAATAATTTTGTTACAATAGAAAGGGTTACAAAAATTAACCATTTCTTGTGACATGAAACAAATATTCTTAAAACTTAAATTACAATATTAATGAATTCAAATTAAAAACCCCGACAGATTTCCTATTAAAATAGAGACAAAATAACAAGAAAGGTATAAGAAAAAAGTTTAAAATAATTGTAAAAAATTGTTTGTAACTTATTTTGAAATTAATGAAGAACATTTGATGAGATTTTGGCAAGTATAACTAGTGGTGACAAACAAGTAATACGATGGTGAGACCAGATATCGTTCTCAGGAATCGTGGACAAGTATCACTTCTCAAATTGAACTACTATCTAGACAATCGTTTGGAAGGAAGTGAGCTCAATTAACATGCAACAAAACAAACAAGAGTAAAATGTTTTTGGTCTTTTGGGATTTTTAACAAACACTTAACAAGCACAAAATAAATGTGATTAACAAATGGATAAAAATATTGGGGTTAGACTACAGTAATCTTCCCTCAAGTGCAATGAAATGGTTACTAACACAAGTCTTAGTTCATTTATAACAATCAAACCTTTTAAAATACTCAAACCCTAATTCCTTAGGTGGAATGAGCCTAAAACCCCAGATTAAACCCTAATTCCTTAGGTGGATTAACATGAGATTTTGCATAAAGAGCTAAGACTTACAAGATTGCAAGCGCTTCAAGACCTATTCCTAGATTCATGAACAACTTGATATTTGATTTATGAGAATGCATTGGCATCAACTTTCCAATTGTCTACCAAAGCAATGAATCATTTCATGGGTGATCAAGCCAAGAAAAGCATTAAGCATAGAATCAAATACTCATAATGAAATAGGAACTTGCATTAAAACCAAGTCAAGATATAATTAAGTTCAGAAAAGCAAACATCTAACCCCAACAAGAGGGGGTTTAGCTAGACATAGTAGAGAAAGCAACAAAAGAAGATGAAATAAACAAGAAAAATGGAACAAACTCCATTAGAAATGGTGTTCCATCTGAAAGAGAGTCTCCTTATATCCTTTTTAGGTCAGAAAATGCGCAGCTGCTCATGGGTATCTTTCAAAATGGAAAGTAAGGGTTTAAATACCCTGTCGGGAATCGTGTCACGTTGAGTGTGGAGTTGGTCACACTGAGCGTGAAACATGCAGAAAGTAAGTTGTATCAGTCGAGCCCATGCTAGCGTGGGAACTCCACGCCGAGCGTGGGTATGGCAGAAACAGGTTCTTCTAACATGTGCAATTGGCTTTTTTCTTCATTCTTCTTTGCTTGCTTCTTCACCAAATCCACTAAATCTTCATGGTTTACTTATTGAATCCTAAAAATGACAAAAGATGAACCTAAAATTAGATTGCATAAAAGGAAAACAAATTAAGCTAAAATTAAAATCAAATGCAAAAATTTAACAAAAATACTTAAGACAACTAATTATGACTCAACTAACTAAAAATGGGGACAAAACAAGGATAAAAACATGCAATCGGGAGTAAAATCCACTCAAAAAAGGCACAATTACTTGATAATCTAGCGGATTATCAACATTTTTCTTAGATTCTTCTTCATCAATTATCAGATACAACTCCTCTAATGTGATTAGAAATGTAAAGTGAGAAAGTAAGGGTATATTTATCCTTAATTAGTTAAAGTGAATTGAGATCTCAATACATTTTAACTAATCAAGGATAAATACACCATTTACTTTCTCACTTTACACTTTTATTCATTTTAGAGAAGCCAAATCCTAATCGTAAAAGTCATCGAGCACAATATGTACACATTTATGAGTCACAAAAAAAAGAGTGAAATCACATTTATGAAATGAATGAATCCACGAAGAAAAAAAAGAGTCTTGCTAATGAGGGATCCGGATTCCATGCAGTTAGAGAATCCACGCATTCATGCAGTCAGTCACTCTATCACCATTAAGGGGCTGTTTTGGTTAGCTGCAGTTATTGGATAGTTTCTTTTCTGTTTTCATCGTTGTTTTGTATCTATACTTTAGATCAGTACTTCTTGTACTCAGTTGAATGAAATATATTTTTTCCTGTTTCAAAAAAGATTTGATTCTCTCACACTCTCAACCCTTGATTTTCTTTATCCAAATATATATATATATATATATATATACACAAGTAGAGAGAAATAGAAATAAGTATTCGCAAGGAATCTGAATCCGCTAACGAGTGCCTTAAGGGGCATTGTTTAAAGAATCTTAATAAGGTAATCATTCATTGAAAAACTAAGTATATCCCTTCCCAATGAATGAATTCATTACATCACTTCCTATAGAAACTTACTTTTTTCGTTTTTTAAAAAATGTACTACCTCTGAATTCAATTATAAGCAAAAAAGTATCTATATTTTTTGGACTCAAATATAAGCAAAATCCAACCAACTCAACTCTATTTAATGTAAGTATTCCAAAAATCAAAAAAATTAACCAATCAAACCAATTCTCCCTTTACTTTTCCAAGATCATTGCACATTCCTAAGACAATTAAAAGGTAGTTTAGTAATTATAACTCTTTTTTTTTACATAAATCAAGACAATTAAACTAAATTAACTATTTTCCTTAATAAGTGTGAAATTAAGTATTTTTTATTTATAATTGAGTCCGAAGGGAGTAATTAGGATACTGGTTAGCATTTCCCAGAAAATTACTCAGGTACAACTAACTTTCCCCAAGGTTATTGACCATATTTGTTGGCATCACTTGGCAACCAAAACCCAATCACAAAGAATGTAGAAGAGATTTCTCATACAATAGTTGCATAATAAAAAACCTTATTTATGAAGCTCAAATAACAAACTTTCAACTTTATTTCATGAAAAACACTTCAAGGTAGCCTATGTGAATAGAAAAAATAACACCCTCATCCTATTAAACCATAAGACTGTCAGGTCTTTCTCCCCGTAATTCACCAAAACACAAATAACCAAAAACATTCAGTTGTTTTTTGAGGATTCAGCTGTTTTATGAAATTATTATTATTTGAGTACAAAAATTATTTTTTACAAAAGCTTTTTTATACTCATTTAAGCTGTTTTGTTTCCATCAACTCCATCCAACTGTTTTTAAAAAAGCTTTTTTACGTTACACAACCACTTTCCTTTCTTTACTGTACTTTCCGTTCTTTACGTTATTGCCCCCACCCCAGCGTCAGGCACTTTGCTTTTATACACTTCCACACGCTTTTATACAATACATTTCCACTGGCTTATAGATATTATTGGTGCAACATATCTACCACCAACATATCTAATTAACATATTTAATTATTTATTTAATTAATATTCATTATTTAATTATAAATTTTTTTTTAAAAAATTAATTATTTTAACAAGTTTTAAAGCTAAAAAGAAAGCATAAATATTATTAATATAAACAAATAACTTTATACCCTTTTTCGTAATTTATTATGTAAAAGTGATTTTTTTTTTTGTACCATCCAAACGAAATAGATTATTTTAAAATCATTTTTCGGCAAACAGACCCAAACAAAAATAGATTCTGATTATAATCGATTATTACAATAAAGTAATAATCGATTATATAAAAATCAATTATCAGCATAATCTTTTTTTTCAGCTTTCCCAAACACACTCTAAAAGTAAATAACAGAAAAAAATTAATCCCAAATTCAGAATATAATAAAGTAATGTTAATTAAACAGCCTAAAAGTTTAACCGAAACCGCGCGCTGCAATTGACGTGGACATTTGAACTGTGATCCAAGGATTTCAAGCTTCCAATTATGGTTTTACTTTATTAATTTTTCAAGAAACAGTTGTAATTAGAGCATTTGACTCGCTAGTGTCGTCTCAGGTATCCACAAACTTTGGCCCTTTGAAAAGGTTACGGGAACAATCTGTTATAGTTTTACTTATTGATTAAATGATTGTGCTTGTTTTGGTGGATAGACGTTAAACATTCAAACGTACACGCAGATCTTTTGCTTCGTATGATGAGTTTTGACTATATTTTAACGTATTAATTAACTAATTAAGCTACATTGTTCTATTCCTCATGCATGTTTGCACTTCAGATATGTTTAAATTTTAATATAATGTATATATACCCTGTCGCTAAACTTTAGTCTCCCATAATCAAAATCACAACTCACAATAAGTTTCCAAGCAGATAAGCTTTATGCTTTATTATTACTTAAGAGGCTGTTTATTTAGGTTTAAAAAATGATTTTAAAATATTTTATAAAAAAATGTGATTTTTTTATCTGCTATTTTAACTTTTTTTTTTCAGCTTCTGCATTTTAGTAAAAGATCAGTCAAACAATCATGCATGTGATTGTTTGTGGAGGTACTTTATAAAAAAAATATTTTTTTATGAAAAAGAAATTAAACAAACAGAACAGGTCCTAAAACGAGGCAAATGTCTCTTCTATCTACATTTTTTTATCACCCATGTTGTGTTTGAGAATAACCTTAGCTACTGTTTATCCTCAAGCAGAAGATACATAATTCCAGGAGTCAATAGAGTGCAATGGAAAAAGAAGATACATAGTTGTTCTTTTAAGGAATGAGAGGAAATATACATGTTAAATGACTCACTGCAATTATATAACACTAATTAGCTAACCAAAAAA
The DNA here is from genome assembly GCA_035048595.1 of Echinosophora koreensis. Taxonomy (NCBI): domain Eukaryota; kingdom Viridiplantae; phylum Streptophyta; class Magnoliopsida; order Fabales; family Fabaceae; genus Echinosophora; species Echinosophora koreensis. Next base: position 348,619 of record JAPCYP010000006.1, read on the forward strand.
AAAAATTAGCTAACTGCAATTATACAACACTAATTATCGTAATCTTTATTGTGATTTGTTTGATGCCGTATCTCATTTTGCTTCCCCATTTATTAGATCTACAAGGTTTTTTTTTTTTTTTTTTTTTACTCAAAGATCTACAAGCTTCTTGTATCACTTTTTTGGATAAATGTTAATGAGTGTCCTAATGACATTATTTAACTAGCAATCTAAGTTTCTATGGAAAGTGATTTCATTAATACATTGAAAAAAATATACTTAGTTTTTCAATGAATAATTACTTTATTTGGATTACTTAAACCATATTCTCATTACACTCGTTCGCGAGACTCATTTTTATTTTTTTAAAATAAATTAAAATAGACTTCAGGAAAGGATCCCATTTATTAGATCTATAGTGGCTTCTACGGTGAGGTAGAGGGAAGTGGGAGAAGAAGGTGAAGGGGTGGGCTCACTTGGGGGTGGGAGGTGGGAGGTGGGAGGTGAAGGAGTATTTTGGTAACAATAAAAAAACTGGGGGATGTGAGGTCGGGATATCAAATGTGGGAGATGCCAAAATTAAACCCCAATAAATAAATACAATTTTTTTTACTCAAATCGCACCCCATTTTCGGTTTACCCCATTTTCGGTTTAGCTAGTAAGGAAAATAAGAAAAATCAGGCTTAGTCCAGGCTTGGGTAAGAAAAATATTATGCTGATAATCAATTTTTGTATAATCGATTATTATGATAATCGATTATAATCAAAATCTGTTTTTGTTTGGGTCTGTTTGCTGAAAAGCAGTTTTAAGATAATCTTTTTGTTTGGGTGGTGCAAAAAAATCACTTTTTATATAATAAATTACGAAAAAGGGTATGTAGTTATTTGTATAATTTAATAATATTTGTTTAGGAATAATTTTTGTAGGGGTAAACATGGAAGAGTGTTTTGAGAATGAAAAATAATCAAATCACAATAATCTTAAGCTAGAAAAAACTAGATGGCATAAAACAGCTTTTTTCCCCTAAAAAAAGCTTTTTTTATTAATTTAAGCAAAATATCAAACATGTTAGATTATCTATGAAATAGCTTTTAAGCTAAAAAACAGCTGAAACAAGGGAAAATAATCTTTCCCAAACACACTCTAAGATTCAGAATTTTTTGTAAACAAAAAAGACCTGTGTTAGTTATTTTTCATGCAACTCATACAGAAAAAGAAGAAAATAATCATCTCACTCGTTTATACTTTATAGATCATGCAATAGTATGGATCAAGGAACGTGAAAAGGAATATATAAATACTCAGATTGAATAATATTGTTTTCTTTAGCTGTAACAAAGCACTACGCTGCCACATCTTCGAAAAGGATCAACTAGTTTGTATGCATTATGGACGCAGATCTAGACAGGAATGGTTCCGTCCATCAGCACATGCATAAAGAATGAGATTCATAATTCATAAAGCATTGACATTTTCAATTTCAGTGAAAATAATTTGGCCTCAAGACTGATGAAAAACAATTTTTAATTGCTATCTCATATTGTCCCTTTGAGTCTTGGGCAGAAATATACAAAAAGGAACAATTTTAATTTGAAGGTTTTCTTTGATTGAGTGACCATATAGCACAGTGGTGTATTTTGATTCATCCATCTCTGATCTCGTCAGCTTTTGGCTTTTATCGCATTGCTTCATTTTACATTTAGCCTTTACCTATTCCAGTCAACATACATACATTTTGGATGAACATGCACCTGTCAATTCACTAAGAGTGTGTTTGGGAAAAATTATAATCCCACGTTTCAGCTGTTTTTTAGCTTAAAAGCTGTTTCATAGATAATCTATCATGTTTGGCATTTTGCTTAAATTTATAAAAAGCTTTTTTTAGGAAAAAAAAGCTGTTTTATGCCATCTAGTTTTTTCTAGCTTAAGATTGTTGTGATTTGATTATTTTTCATTCTCAAAACTCTCTTCCCTGTTTACCCTTACAAAACTAACTTATAAATAAATATTATTAAATTATACAAATAACTTCATACCTTTTTTCGTAATTTATTATATAAAAGTGATTTTTTTTGTATCACCCAAACGAAATAGATTATCTTAAAATCGCTCTTCAGCAAACTGACCCAAACAAAAACAGATTCTGATTATAATCAATTATCACAATAATCGATTATACATGCCTACTTGATGTTTTTATTTCATTTCCTTCCCATCATCACATCAAGAGCTAGAATTGTCTGTAATTGGCTAATTAAGCAAATGCTATGAAAATGAGGTTATAATTCAATTCGCTATTGTATAAATCATTTTGCTCAAATCGAAAGCATAAAAGCACAGTCAGAATGTCTGAAAAACTAACTAGAGAAGAAATATATATTGACCAACTCATACACCAAAAAAAAAAAAAGGAAAAAGAAGGGAAAAAAAGTGTACTCAGTTGGACAAGGTCCTAGATTAATAGTTGGATGAAGATAACTTCGGCCTGCAGATTTGTATCAACGAATACCACTACACCTAAACCTGATAATTTAAGGACCAAAAGTGGTTGGAGTGGTCCTCCGAATGACTCCAACATGATTAGCTCTGCTTTAAAAGGAAAACTCTTTTCTTTGATTTTGGCTGTGATTTTACTCATATGATTCTTACATTATAAGCATCGAAAGGGACTCATTTTTCCTCCATCTTATTATGCCCATCCTAACTCATCGCTGCCACCGTCCAATCCTTCTCTCGTTCTAATTAATTCACCACACACTATGCCAGTTATGTTTAAACTTGTCAAACAAAGATGATTTTATTTCCCTTATACTCAACAACCATCATGAATTAAGAATTTCATGTTCTATTTACATCTCAATTCAGAGACGTTTTATTACACGGCATTGACTAACCATAGACACACAGAGAGAGAGAGAGAGAGAGATACATGCATGGTGGCTACTAGAAATTTGGTACTCACATGGGGGCCACAGTTAATGCACACATGATATGGTAATTTTGACCAATGGGGCATGTGATTACAATGGATTTCACTGCCATCTTAGCCTTAAGAACAGTAAATAAATAGACCTTTAGTGCCAAAACCCAAAAGCTACCACATTTACCTTCAAAGTAATGCATATCAAAACTGGCGATAGTCCCATTTTATTTATGTCCAGGGAAAAGAAGATCGTAAAGGAATCTTGACTCTTCAACAAATAATTTCTATATTTGTTCAGCACATCATAGACAAATGTAGCTAATTTTTAATTCGCAAATGCTTAGTTGTCAAATTATATTATATTATCCAACAGAACCAAGCATAATATTATAAGGGTTCAATAGTGTGCACGTTTCATTCATTATTGTTGTCATAATTTTATGTTACAAGCCGACATTGATCAAATGCTTAAAACTATGCATCGAGTTAAGTAAACTACATATCTCAACTCTGGAGTTCATCAGACAGGAACTTATTAAGATACAAATTAAATGAAATCCTAGTTTTTTTATGCAATAACATAAAACTATATAGGCTTAATTGCACTTTTGATCCCTCCATTTTTTCGAGTGTGCGATTTTGGTCCCTCAAAAATTTTAATTGCACGTTTCGTCCCTCAACTTTTAAAATTATGCGATTTTGGTCCCTAAAAAATTTAATTGCACATTGACTAGTCATGGACAGAAGGACTGATTTTGCACAATTCGACAAATTAAAGGGACAAAATGTGCAATTAAATTTTTGAGGGACCAAAATCGCATAATCGAAAAAATGGAGGGACGAAATGTGTAATTAAAGTTTTTGAGGGACCAAAAGTGAAATTAAGCCAACTATATACTCCCTCCGGACTCAATTATAAGCAAAATTAATTAATTTCACACTTATTAAAGAAGTTAGTTAATTTAGTTTAATTGTCTTGATTTATGTAAAAAAAATGAGTTATAATCACTAATCTCCCCTTAAATTATCTTGGGAGTATGCAACGTTCTTGGAAAAGTAAAAGAAGAATTGGTTAGATTGATTAATTTTCTTGACTTTTGGAATAGTGACATTAAATAGAGTTGAGTTAGTTAGATTTTACTTATATTTGAGCCTACAAAATATAATATATTTTTGCTTATAATTAAGTCCATGGAGAGTACACAACTGCAAATATAACTGCCGAATTCAACAAGAAAATAAATCAAATATAATTACTACATTTTCCATCATTTACCATTGGAATATTTCGACTTTTGTGCACGTTTAATTTTTTGGAATAATTCCTTTCTTTGATACCGGCTGACAATCAATTGCTAAGAGCAATGCATATACTAGTAATCCAATGGATACCTCTGAAGATTCATAGATTTTCGATGCGCCCAAACAGAAAAACATTAAGAAAAATTTATTACATTTCCTCTGCTAGTAATAAAGAGGCATAATTAATATTATCACGGATGGTCCACAAATTACCTCAAAATTGTCGTTTTTCCGAGATTTAAGACATACTCCCTCTGGTCCTATATGTAAGAGGCAAAACCCTAAAACACACAGACCAAGGAAATGCATTCAACTAAGTTATTTGTAATTAATATTCATATAAATTTACAAATTTAACCCTTCATTTAATGACAAATTTTGTATTGAAAGTTGCACTGTCTCGTAAATATAAACACCTATTATAAATAAGGGTAAATTTAGAAATGAGCATTTAATATTTGTCAAAATACATGCATGTCTCTTATATTTTGGACAAAAAAAAGTAGTTATTTGCCTCTTATAATAAGGACCGGAGGGAGTACTAACTAAAGAGTAAAGATCAAGGTCCGAAAAACTTCAATTATTATCACACGACATGAAATTAATATGGAAATAACTGGTGTTTTTTCCCCTGCTTTTTTGTTTCACCCTCTCAAGTTTGGGTAGCTCCAATTACCTACAAAATAGCAAAAGCTGCAATGTGCGTTTCATGCGGGTATCATTGAGAACATCACATGTCAATCTCATTATTGAGAAATCACATGGCTGAGAAAATTCTTAAAGAAAAGGAAAGAAAAAGAAAAGGAGAAAGTACCAACTAGTGAGCCAAAGTGGAGATGAACTTGCAATCTCATTGTCTCCTCCTCCCACGTACGTATTTAGGTAGATTAAGTTGTGTTAGTAAAAACGTATAAATAAAAATATGATTTTAGTTTTATTTGTAACGTAACCCCACAAACACGTGGCACCTGTAGCCAAATAAGGGAAATAATTTGCACATTGGATTATTCTTTATCATAAGCTGCCAAAAGCTTATGTTCGAAACTTACAGAACGAAATAATGAAAAGTCAAATAGTTTCATTCTTCAACAAAAAAGGATTTGATCCAAAGGTTGCAATAACAGCCATCAAGAAATCGAGCAAAAATCATGACCACTCATGGATCCATGATTCAAAATACAGTATTCACTTTCCCTTTCCTCAAAGAGAAAAGAAAAGAATTAAGAAAGTGAAAAAAGAATTTTGGAGTTTCCTTTTAGTCAAGATAGGCAACTCAGCAGGGCAGCTAGAGCTAGGAGCCTAGGAGGGAATGATAAAAGAATAGGACGGTTCTGTAACTTTTTTTCAATACTATCTATCTGTAATTGAGAGTATATTTATTGAGTAGTTGGGAAATTTGAATAGAGACTAGTTCTGGCCATTTGGAGGAATACAAATAAAGAGAGTTTTAAAAAAGTCACAAGGCCAGCTGGGGAAGCTTAATTATAACATTAAAATCAAAATGAAACCAATTGGATATTTGAATTGGCCCCTCATGACAGCTCCCCTTTAACGACTCACTCTCACTATAAGTACACTAAGTAGTTCATGCAACTTTACTCAGTCATCACTAACACCCTCTCTCTTATTCAGAGTTTCTCTGAATTCTCCACTTCTAAGAAAATCAGGTCAGAAGCATTGGCCGGGAAGTGACCAGCTTGGTCCTCTACTCATGACTGCAAGGGGCAGCGACCCCGGCCGGGGTCCTCTTTGGCCACAAATGGCCATGGCATTGGCCATGGTTTTGATTTCCACTACTGTGGTTTCTGTTTCTGCTGATGGTTACCCTTACTCTTCTCCTCCACCACCTTATGAGTACAAGTCACCCCCACCACCATCTCCTTCACCACCACCTCCTTATGAGTACAAGTCACCACCTCCACCGCCATATGAGCACAAGGCCCCTCCTTATGAGTACAAGTCACCACCACCACCTTCCCCATCACCTCCCCCTCCTTACGAGTACAAGTCTCCACCTCCACCACCATATGAGCACAAGGCTCCCCCTTACGTGTACAAGTCACCACCTCCCCCTCCTTATGAGTACAAGTCACCACCTCCTCCTTCTCCATCACCTCCCCCTCCTTACGTGTACAAGTCTCCACCTCCTCCACCACCACATGAGCACAAGGCTCCACCATACTATTACAAGTCCCCTCCACCACCCTCTCCCTCACCTCCACCTCCTTACTACTACAAATCTCCCCCACCACCCTCACCCTCCCCTCCACCACCATACTACTACAAGTCCCCACCACCACCTTCACCATCTCCTCCCCCACCTTACTATTACAAGTCTCCACCCCCACCAGTAAAGTCTCCATCTCCAAAGCCTTACTACTACAAATCTCCTCCTCCTCCTTCACCATCTCCTCCACCACCTTACTACTACAAGTCCCCACCACCACCTTCACCATCTCCTCCCCCACCTTACTATTACAAGTCTCCACCCCCACCAGTAAAGTCTCCATCTCCAAAGCCTTACTACTACAAATCTCCTCCTCCTCCATCTCCTTCACCCCCTCCACCTTACTATTACAAGTCCCCACCACCACCTTCACCATCTCCTCCCCCACCTTACTACTACAAGTCCCCACCACCACCAGTAAAGTCTCCATCTCCAAAGCCTTACTATTACAAATCCCCTCCTCCTCCATCTCCTTCACCCCCTCCACCTTACTACTATAAGTCTCCCCCACCTCCTTCACCATCTCCTCCACCACCTTACTACTATAAATCTCCTCCTCCTCCATCTCCTGAACCCCATCCACCTTACTACTACAAGTCTCCCCCTCCCCCTTCACCTACTCCACATCCGCCTTACTACTACAATTCACCACCACCTCCGGTAAAATCTCCACCTCCACCAACACCTTACTACTACCAGTCTCCACCACCACCCAAGTACCTTCCACCTCCATACTACTACAATTCTCCTCCTCCACCCGTTGCGTACCCCCCACATCCTTACCCACATCCCTACCACCACCCGTTGGTCGTGAAAGTAGTGGGTAAAGTCTACAGCTACAAGTGCTATGACTGGGAGTATCCTGAAAAGTCGCATAACAAGAAACACCTCAAAGGTACATTACATTCATTTCTTTATCCTTTATCTTTATCATTGTTTTTTTAGGCTCATATATGTTTTGATCATCTTCTTGTCTTTTAAGGGTTTTAGCTGCATTTCAACACAAGCACTTATTCTTAGTTGTCTCATTTCAACAATAATTCTTTATCCATTCTATTTCTCTATTGATTTTAGAGTGTGATCTAGTCGTATTGTCAAATCGTGAAAATGAGCACTGTATTGCTAATTAAAGTTTTTTTTTTTTTTTGGGCAAGGCACAATTTTAACAAATTTCATTATAATTATTGGTTAAATAAAAAAAATCTTTTAAGGTTCGAGAAAATATTTTAATGAATTCGCTTGCTGTACCCTTGAACCAAGTAAACCAAATGAATATATTTATAATTTACCCTTTGTCACTAATTGATTATTAAAAAGTCCAAATCATCCTTTTCAAAGATATGTAGAACTAACTGGGAATATTTTGTCATCCAGTTAATTGGCATTTCAAGCTACAAGGTTGCATTATTACCAAACCAGCATATGTTTTTTTATGAAATACTTAAAACCAACAGAACTCCCATCTAAAATACAAACTATTGATAACCGGCTGCAGCCAGTAATTGATAAAGCAAATAAAGAATATGACATGGATAATTGAACTCGTTGTTCTTTTAGTAATGCTGGCTAATGTAATATGTTATCTGACAAGGATAGTTTAACTCGCTTTTCTTTCAGTAATGCTGCCCAATATAATATGATTTGTCGTAACATGTATAATTTATAAATTGTGATTACTTTTATATGTGGCAGGTGCCGTTGTGGAGGTAAAATGCAAAGCTGGAAGGAATATCATCAAGGCTTATGGTGAAACCAAGAGCAATGGAAAGTACAGCATCACGGTTAAGGACTTTAACTATGTTAAATATGGACCCACAGTGTGCAAGGCCAAGCTCCATGCACCACCTAAGGACTCACCCTTCACCATCCCCACTAAGCTGAACGAAGGAACAGATTTGAAGGTGAAATCCAAGGACAAGTATGAAGTTGTGCTCAAAGCTAAGCCATTTGCTTATGCTTCAAAGAAGCATTTTAAAGAATGTGAAAAGCCCAAGCCTTCACCAACTCCTTACTACTATAAATCACCTCCTCCTCCATCACCAGTTTACATATACAAGTCCCCACCACCACCATCACCTACTTATGTATATAAGTCACCACCTCCACCCGTTCACAGTTATTCTCCTCCGTACTACTACAAGTCTCCACCTCCACCATCACCGGTGCCTAAGCCTCCATACTACTATAAATCACCACCTCCTCCCGTCCACAGTTATTCTCCTCCATACTATTACAAGTCTCCACCTCCACCATCACCGGTGCCTAAGCCTCCATACTACTATAAATCACCACCTCCACCCGTCCACAGTTATTCTCCTCCATACTACTACAAGTCTCCACCTCCACCATCACCGGTGCCTAATCCTCCATACTACTATAAGTCTCCACCTCCACCATCACCTGTACCCAAGCCTCCATACTACTACAATAGTCCCCCTCCACCATCACCCTCTCCTCCTCCTCCATATTATTATAAATCTCCTCCCCCACCCAAAGAACTACCACACCCTCCATACTATTATAAATCTCCCCCACCACCATCACCATCCCCTCCTCCTCCATACTATTATAAATCACCGCCCCCACCATCACCCTCCCCTCCTCCTCCATACTACTATAAATCTCCCCCACCACCCAAAGAACTACCACACCCTCCATACTACTATAAGTCACCACCCCCACCATCACCATCCCCTCCTCCTCCATACTATTATAAATCTCCCCCACCACCATCACCATCCCCTCCTCCTCCTTATTATTACAAATCTCCTCCTCCACCCAAAGAACTACCACACCCTCCATACTACTATAAGTCACCACCCCCACCATCACCATCTCCTCCTCCTCCATACTATTATAAATCCCCACCTCCACCCAAAGAACTACCACACCCTCCATACTACTATAAATCTCCCCCACCACCATCACCATCCCCTCCTCCTCCTTACTATTATAAATCTCCCCCACCACCATCACCCTCTCCTCCTCCTCCATACTATTATAAATCCCCTCCTCCACCCAAAGAACTGCCACACCCTCCGTACTACTATAAGTCACCACCCCCACCATCACCATCTCCCCCTCCTCCATACTATTATAAATCTCCCCCACCACCATCACCATCCCCTCCTCCTCCGTACTATTATAATTCTCCTCCTCCACCCAAAGAACTACCACACCCTCCATACTACTACAAGTCACCACCCCCACCATCACCATCACCACCTCCTCCATACTACTATAAATCTCCCCCACCACCATCATCATCCCCACCCCCTCCATACTATTATAAATCTCCTCCTCCACCCAAAGAACTACCACACCCTCCATACTACTATAAATCTCCCCCACCACCATCACCATCCCCTCCCCCTCCATACTACTATAAATCTCCACCACCACCATCGCCATCTCCACCACCTCCCTACTATTACAAATCACCTCCACCACCATCTCCATCTCCACCACCTCCTTATTACTATCAAAGTCCTCCTCCACCATCTCCCGTTTCTCATCCTCCCTACTACTATAAATCCCCTCCACCACCAACGCCGTCTCCTCCACCTCCTTACCACTACGTGAGTCCTCCTCCACCTTCGCCATCTCCTCCACCACCATACCACTACACATCACCACCTCCTCCATCCCCATCTCCTCTACCACCATACTACTATAAATCACCACCTCCCCCCTCCCCATCTCCCCCTCCCACATACATTTACAAATCGCCTCCCCCACCAGCAAAATCACCTCCACCACCAGTTTACATTTATGCTTCCCCACCACCACCTATATACAAGTAAGCTCGGAATGCCTAAGCAACAGTCGTGATTAATCATGTAAGTTAATCATCTTTACATTGATAAATATATATTATCACTACATGTATAAATCTTTTAGTAATATAATTTTTTATTTCTTTCCAGGTTCTAGTTTTCATTGAGTAATAAAGGCAAGCTCCATTTGGAGCAAAGTGAAACATCCAGCTTCCGGTCCAAGTTCTTTGAATAAAAGTCTGAATGTATCATCTCTGAGCTACACTCTCTATGATTCAGACGAACCTTCTATTTCTTTGATGGCCTCTTACACGTCCTGATCTTTTACAATATTCAAGTGACGGACAAATCAAAACAAGGAAGCGAGATGCCAGTGAAAGTGAAAAGTACAGTCCACCTTAGTGACCTCTTTAATTTATTTGTTCGTAGATTGATATGGCTGTGTATGAATGTCTATTTATTGTGGAATTTTTGTATTGTACCATGATGCTGTTTGAAAATAAGAGTATTAATAATAAATAAGCACATTCAATTTCTGTTCACTAATTAGTTCATGTTTCTTCCCTACAACAAGCATATATGTGATATATAATATATTGCAATTTCAAATAGCTCAAACGAAGCATTAAAAGGCTTCCCAACAATACAAAGAGAGAAGATGCATGCATCACATCTCTGATAACAATCTGCTTTTTTTTTTTTAGTTGCTTCTGTCTTCTCCTAAGAGGGAATGACAAAATCTTCGATCATTGGCCTGGAAGAGTTACTGGTCGACCGTCTGATGCCTACTTTTTTGTTGTTTTCTGTATTGTCTAAATCCTTAACCAGTTTTGCTTTTGATTCCCCATCAAATTGAAAATTCTTGGCAGATGTTTTGATAGGTACCAGCTAAATTATATGGATAATCCAATAAGGGTTACCATTTCATTTTCCTACATTGATCAACTAATTTCCTCTTCGGTTATGAACTTAGAAAGAAAGATATGATAAACAAACACGAAAAAAAGGAGGATAATTAATGTTTCTTTCTTTGGATTCCTGCCTTCTAGACTGCAAATTCTTTGGTATTATGTAGGCCAGCCATACATTTTACAAGACTTCTAGTCATATCCAACCAGGCACCCATTATCTAGTCAATAAACAATTAAACATAGACCTACCACCACAAATCATTAGGGAATACTATAGTCAAATTTAATCGACATAATTAATAATTGTGGGCCCTTCATTATTATTTTCATGTAATTTCAATCCACATTATATAAAGTTAATTTCCTTCTTTTTGAATAGCTGGAAACAATACAATCATGTTCATTTTTAGTGTCCCAAATTTTGCAAGATTAAACCTCATGCACGCATGAATAAATTCAGGACATGATGAACATATACATCATGCGTCCATATTATACCAAAAGTTTAATTTTACTATCAAAAGTTGAAATCATTAGTCAAGATGTAACTTTCTTTTTATTGATTTTCAAAGTCGAATCGCTCATTTAAAAAACTACGATATGTGATGTTAAGCTCAAATTTCTACCATATTAACCTAATCAAAATTTTCAAAAAGAAACTCATGCAAATAATAAATTTGTCTACCACGCAACAAAAAGGTCTCCTAACCATAACACTAGAAAAGTGGCAACTTGTTATAAAAGGGAGAGAGAGAGATAGAAAAGGGTTGCAACTTGTTCGATAGTTAATCACTCGAAATTAGTCTTGATTTTTCAAAAAATAAAAATAAAAATAAAGGAAAGAACAAAGATGCTGCACCAGGTGATGGCCATCATTACCTAATTTTATAATACTTTTAAAAAGTAATTTATAAATCCTATATAAAATTATAGAATTTCAAAACTATTAATTTAGAGTATCTTTATCTCAACACCCCATTTCTTTTTTTTTTTAACTTTTTGGAGTTCTTAAATGGGTTACATTATTATATAGGGTTAAATATGTTTTTAGTCCCTCATTTTTGACAAAAGTTCGGTTTTAGTCCCTCGTTTGAAAAATATACTTTTTTAGTCCCCCATTTTTTAAAATATGTCGGAAATGGTCCCTGCACCAATATTTTTTTGTCCCTCAATTTTGACAATCACACATTTTTAGTCCCTCATTTTTTACAAAAATTCGGTTTTAGTCCCTCGGTTTTCAAATGGAAGTGTGGTGCAGGGACCATTTCCGACACATTTTAAAAAACGGGAGACTAAAAAAGTACATTTTTCAAAAGAGGGACTAAAACCGAACTTTTGTCAAAAACGAGGGACTAAAAACATATTTAACCCTATTATATATCACTCATTTTTACATTTTACAACTTAAGTACTTCATCTCTCCAACCCAATAACTTCTAAAAAGCTCTTAAATAGGCCCCATCAGCGATCAAACATCCTTACAGATTTCATCAATAATTTATTTATTACTCAAAAATGGCCCTATAGTTGAAAAGCTATTTTCCTTGAAGCATTCCACAAGTAACGATGATTCTGGAAGCACCCCTCAAAGATGGGGTACCTGACATAAACCTTCTCCAACGATGCTCAAAGTATAAGCACCGATACTTATTTAGTTAAGCACATCATTTTGGGACTGATAAAGATGTTCTTAATGCACACAAAATAGTTTGTATGCCTAAACTAGTATTCTTTTGATAATAAAGATCCAAATTGTTCCCTAAAAATATACGGTGATATATTTAAAAATGAAAAATCTCAACTTGTTCCTCAAACATCTCAAATGTCAATCAAAATTCCTAATAGAGATTAAAGTATCCCTAAAATTTATCTTAAAATGACGAATTTGACTAGCATTTCAGATTTTTTAGGATCAAATTGAAATTTTTCATCTTTCAAGAACTAAATGTGTCTCCGTTTTTTTTTTTTCATGGATTAATTTGGACCTTTACTTTCCTTTTGATGTTTCATACAACAATTTATTCAAAAATGAAATAAATTCTTTCAATTTAAGCTTTTCTTTGGTGATAGAATAAGGGGGAAATGATAATTGTAAAACTGGAAAGGGTGGCCAAATTTAAACAAGGGAAAATGTCTTAACTTTAAGTTGTTATTGATTGAAAAAACATTTATAAAAATGTTTAAAAAATATATATTTCTAGATCAATATTTTCTCATCTATTGGAGAGAATTTATTGACGCCAATGTAAAAATCAGGGTCGTTTTACCATATGTAACCACTTTCAGCGAGCTCCGATGCACAGGGGTCATCTTATGGCATACACAAAAATTTAAGTGAGGAAAAAAAATCAACGGTCGCAACTCGCAAGTTGTGACCAAGAAACGATAAACCCAATTTTGAAAATTGCGGTTTGTAAAATAGTCTTAGGCATAACAATCATGCACCTCTAGATCTTGCACTCCTCCTCGGCCTAAAACCACCACATCCAGGTCCCCTCCACTGCTCCGTTCCAACAAATGTCCAGCACCAACAAGCCTGGAACTCTTAGACCATCGAACTAGAACTAATTTTTGCACTACAGATTGCGACCTGAACTAGACACACCACAACAACGTTGTTGCCTCGTCGTCATGCCAGAATCCATCGCAAGCAGAACCGAAACCACCCTTGCAGAGCCATCGCACATCCCACAAAACCATACAACCCACATGTTCAACTCTGCCGCAAACTTGTAGTCGTCTTCTCTCGTGAATGTCATCGGTGTATCATACCCCTATCCAGGCTAAACGTGAACCCTCTATTCTGTGGTCAATTTCCTTTTTATTTGGTTTGAAGTCGCTCCTCGATTTGCTATTGCAGTGAGTGGGGTTGTGCAACTCATCGACAGTGGTGACCTGGGCAGTGATGGAGGTTCGCACAGCTAGGAATGAGAGTGGTTTTAGGCCTGTAGTGGAGAGAAGAAGTAACGGTGGTGAAAACCATCATTTGAAGTGTGACGATCGATGGTGGACTGCGGTGGTTGGTAGGCATGGCAATGAGGCCCGAACCCGTGGGAACCCATCCGAATGCGCCCCGATTTTGACAAGGAAAAACCCGCTTTAACTGGGGACCGGGGCGGGGATGCGGATACAGATACCCGCCCTGCTCCAAACCCGAACCCGCCCTGCTGTTTACGTAATTAGAATAATACCCTCGTATATCTGTGTAAGGAATTTGACTTGTTTTGATTAAAAGGTTTCATTCTGTATAAAATGATTTTTTCTGAAAAATTACATAACATTTAATTGTGCTTTTATTATGGTGTTTTGATTCTATCGGTATTATTTGAAACATAACGAAGCACTTCTAAAGAATTAGTTTCTATTCAATTTGTAGCTGAAAGAAAAACTAAGTTCCAGTTTTTGGTTGATTGTTTTAATTGTGTAAAGGTTTTATTTGTTTATTTTTTGAAAGTGTCATTTTTTAGTTGTTAATTTCAATTAAAACAAAATAGTTTTTAAATTTGGTTACTCCGGGGGAACCCGACCCTCTTTGGGGATGGAGATCTATTTACCAACCTCAAAGGGGGCAGGGACAGGGTTGGGGAAGGCAAACCAACGCCCCCCCACCCCCCACCCCCCACCCCCCACAAGCCCCGTTGCCAACCCTAGTGGTTGGTACTGGGTTGATGGATGGGTGTTGGTGGTAGCAGGGTTGATGGATTTTGGGTGGTGGTAGGGTTCATGGATGGGTGCCGGTGGTGGGGGAGAGGGGGATGGGTGGTGGCGAGGTGTGTGGTGGAGGATGGAGTAGAACTAAACTAAAAATATCAACACTTAATGTCCTTAAATGTAATCGTAAAAACTTGTTGCAGGTTAGAAAGAGTGAGCATTGACCAATATGGTGTTGGGTGAGTTGGTAACCTGGCATCTCCCATTTGATAGGAAGCCCAACCTTGTGTGTAAAAAAACCCGACGTCCCATCGGGGATTAGTCCCATAACGGGTCCAAAAGACCTAATCTTGTGGCCCTAGGGCGTCCACTGAGAAGCCAAAGCCCTTATAAGTAACTTTATACTCTTTCATTTATTTCTTAGATTAACACAACAAATTAATCACTTCTCGATCTTTAACAGCAATAGTTTTTCAATTTTTTTACATCCCTGATTAACACAAGAATACCTCATTATTTATAAGGGGTTATGAGGTGAACCTTGTCTCGGCGGGCAGCTTGTAGACATTCCTTGGCGGCTTGACCCAATGAACTATGGACTGAAGGTAAAAAAAAACTCCAAGTCTTGGCGTGCTTCTCAAGTAAATTGTCATGTTGCTGCATAGCCGAGATGTTTAAGGCTTTAAGCAATTATTGATAACACAACTGGGTTATAAGTTATAACTAAAACCAAATTAATGATATTGGTAGACTAACCTTCACAATATCCTCCCACAGAGTTTCATCTGTCACACCAAGAATCTGCCGAGCCTCTTGCTCTGTCGCTCATGACTTGGCTAGCTCTGAAAATCAAGGTGGTAAAAAACAAGTGTCAGCTTAAAGCACGCTAAAATACAAAATGCAGGGTTAGGGCATCCACATCCCAGCACCCCACTTTAGGGTTCTTAAATGGGTCTCACTATTACACATCACTCATTTTTATTTTTAATAATTTAAGCACCTCATCTCTTCATCCCAGCAACTCTTAAAATATTCTTAAATGGATCCCACCAACAATCTCACATCCTTACAATTACAAAATTATATTATTTTTTAAATGACTCTCACATACTTTTTATTTATTCTTAATTAAAAAAAAAAAAAGGACAGGGACCAAGCACAAGCACCGGTGCTTGTGCAAGATCTCTGCCTATTAAGCACCGAAGGAAGCATCACGTCCATCGCCTCCCAATTTTAAGCATCGGTGCTTAATAGGCTAAGAACCCCAATTTTCATACCGATGCGGATGGCCGACTTAATTGGATTGTTACCAGAATTCACTAGCATATCATATCATAGAATTATTATATTATAGAAGTATAAGTTAGTTGCAAGTAACAACTGAGACAAGGATAGTTTGAAGTGAATGTCATCACTCAAAACAGATATCAGAGAGAACATGGCCCCGTGATGGAATGGCAATAATGAAGGGGAATAGGCTGAGTAGGAGTTGATAGCATGAATTAATGCTTATTTATGACGAGACAAGAGGAGTCTGAATCAAACTAGATCCTAATATAATAATAATATACATAGTATTATATTCAAATTGCAGAAACCTTACCTTTGGGGCAACTGCCAAGGCTACTCTCTATTTCCAGATTGTATGAATTGAAAAAGCGGTGGAATGTAAATGTTAGCTTAGCAGTTAGCATGCTGAGAAAGAATACCAAATTGGCAGGTGAGAGAGGTTAACCGAATCTGTCATTAATCTAAAAAAAAGAAGAAGAAAAACATCGATAACACGAAATTATATATATGTTATAGATTAGTTGAAGAAATTATAAAAAAAGAATTCATTCCCACCGAACCATGGCCCCACGCCTCCAAAAGAATCCACTCGCTCCTATCCTATAATAAGAATATATAATCTTTCTGTATACAACTTGTCTCCCCACTTCACAGACAGAGGCAAATTTAGAAATTACAGGCAAAGAATGAGGCAAAAATCAAACACTATTCAACGTCCATCGGTGAGGCCACCACCAAATCGATCTTCAATCTTTGATTAATAAAATAAAAAAGAAGAGAGAGATTGTTACCTGACTTCACTTCTTCGGTGTGGGTGGGGTATCCGTCGTCCAATCAGATACAGCAACTGAGGCTGAAACGGAGACGGAGTCCAGACTGCACACCACAGAGAAAGAGACACCAAAAAGAGAAAAGAAAATTCAAATTTCAGGGTAGGGTTACAAAAAACAAAATAGTTAAATTAGACCCTGATTTTTTCGTAATATTTTATTTATTTCCAATATATTTTCTAATTTTCTAATTAATTTCATAAGTGAATTCTTGTAATATTTTATTTATTTTAAATGTATTTCGAAATTTGTTAATTAATTTGTATAATTATTAAGAGTATGTTTGCTTTGCCAAATTTGATAGCTTATAGCAGATAAATAAGTAGTCTCGTTTGATAATCGTTTTTAAAATTAGTGTATAGCGTTTTTCACTAGCGTATAGCGTTTTTTTCGGATGCTATTTGAAGTAGTGTTTAAGCTTTTAACTTATAACTTATAACTTATCATTTTTTTCTCATTTTTATCCCTGCTATCTTAATTAAATTCCTCAATTATCCTTAGCTAATAAAATAAAATACTTCTCAATTAACATGATGTATAAATAAGAATTAATTTCACTATTTAGATTTAATTTAAGATAAAAATAGAAAATATATTTTTATATATGAACCATAAAATTTATATAAAAATCATATTAGTATATAAATTTATTTTTATTATTCCATTTTATTTATTAAAAATAATTTAAACTAAAAATAACTTAAACCCTAAACCCTAAAAATTTAAAATTATTTTATTTTATTTTTTAAATGATAAATAATTTAAATTAAATTAAAGTGTTAAAAGTGATAATTATTTTAAAACAAATAATATATATATATAATTTATATTAAAAAAACACATGCAAACATATCATTTTATGTCATTTTACATTTATCAGCTAGTCTAATCGCTAGTTTTACCAAACACTTCAATTCTAATCCGCTAGCTAATCTGTTATCAGCTAGCTTATCCTCTATCCGCTATTCGCTAGCTTATCCGTTATCTGCTAGTTTATCTGCTAGTTTTAACAAAACAGAGCATAAATCTTACTTATCAACTAGAGATTATTCACTCCCAGTCAAAAAAAAAAAGTATAGACTATTCCCTTTTAGGGCAGAGACAATTCCTCATTTATTCAGTTTTTTTTAAAAAAAAAAAAAAAACTCCTCGTTTAACAATTTTTAAACAAAAGATTTGATTTACAAATCAATTAAATTAATATTTTTAATCAAATATTTAATCATAAAAATTTGATTTGTAGATCAAATCAAACTAATTCAAGTAAAATCACTTCCAGATTAACAAAATGAAAATACTTGGAATGTTGTTAACAAGAAGACATTTTCATTTTGGTTCCCTTTCTATTGTTTCTAAAACTATATCCTCCAATGCTTGGAAGGCTATTGCTAATATTTGGAATGTTGTTAACATGAATCATCTTTGGATCATAGGGAATGGGAATAATACCAGGTTCTGGAGAGATTGTTGGATCCTAAGAATAGGCAAGCTTGAAGACCAAATCCGTAATGATATTCCTGCACACGAAATCAATTACCCAGTTGCATTTTATATTGCTAATAATAATTGGAATTGGAGTCGTTTTCAAAACATGCTGTCTGAGGAGATCTGTATAGCCATTGCTAATGTGAAGCCTTCCTCAAATGATCAACCAAACTTCCCTTCTTGGATTCCTAGCTCCGACAGGCAGTTTTCTCTGAAATCTGCTTATGCTATCATTTCGGCCCCTGTGATGGATCATACTCCTAATATTTTGCTCCAAAAGGTATGGAGGTGGAAAAGAGCTGCTATAATGAAATTAGTTTTATGGAAATTAGCACATGGTAAATTATTGTCTAATGAAGAAAGAAAGCACAGAGGAATGACAAGTAATGACCTGTGCCCAAGATGCAACAAATGTCCTGAAACCCTGTTGCATCTGTTAAGAGACTATGAGGATGTGCATCAATTTTGGTCAAAGCATATCAACCCTTCTCAACGGAGTAAAATTTTCAGTCTGGGTCTATCTGCGTGGCTTGATTGGAACCTTTCATATAATGATATTGACTTGACTTCCTTAGATTGGTCCATTCTATCTGGTGTGGCTATATGGGCTTTGTGGCATGACATAAATACCCTTATTTTTGCAAATCAAACATCCATGGGAGAGGATCTTTGGATCTTTGTTTCAAGCTCATTTCACTAAGAACTCTCTAGCTAATCCGCTAAATTCAAGGAGTAATTTTTGCAACCTAGGGCAATCTGTCTGGAGTAAACTGCCTTAAGGTGTCTTCAAGCTCAATATAGATGGAGCCCATTGAGCTGGGGGGGGGGGGGGATTGGCTTGTGGAGGCTTGATCAGGGATGGCACGGGTCGATTCATCAAAGCATTTTTCTGCAAAGTTACTTCGAGCAACACTTTCTGGGCAGAGATATGGGGAGTTCTCTTTGGTATCTGTCTGGTGCGAAATCTTAATCTTCAGAAGGTCATGATTGAGTCAGATTCCAAGATGGTGGTAGAGGCTATTCTTCAAGGTCTTTCCCCAAACCTGTCTGCTCAATTCATTTTGGGTGAAATTGTTTATTTGCTTCAGCTCGGAGATTGGGATGTTGAGGTTACTCACATTAGGTGATCTGCAAATAAATGTGTAGATGCTTGTGCTCGTATGGGATACTCTGCAACTTTTGACATTTCTATGGTGGAGAGTCCTTGGCTGTTACTATCTCTCTTGATGCAGGAGGATATGTTAGGAAACTGTTCTACTCCTTTTTCTATTTCTTAGTCTAGGGCCTTGTGTATCCAAAAAAAAAAAGTTTAATGAACATTTCGATCCCTACATTTTAGGTGAGTTTTGATTGTGTCCCTAACATTTTTTTTGCAATGGTTTTGGTCCCTGACAATTTCAAAACGTTGATTTTAGTCCCAGTGTAATTTCAAAACGTTGGTTTTGGTCTTCACCTGTTGTTCCGCACATCCCAATATCTTCCATTAACAACTCTAAGAACAACGTCTAACTCTCCTTTGTCTCCAGCTCAACCACTGCAAAAGCCTAGGGTAAGTACTGATCATTTGAGTCCCTCCTAACTGCTATCAGTAGTTGTCTCTCGTACTTTGTCTTTAAGTGGCAGCCATCAACCCCAATTAATGGCCTACAACCAGCTATAAATCCATTTTTGCAGCCTTCAAGACATATAGAGAGAATTCCAAACCTAGGTTGCAAATTAGGACTTGGTCTATCTAACTTCTGGGATTAAAACCAACGTTTTTAACTTGTTAGGGACCAAGACCATTGCAAAAAAATGTTAGGGACTAGAACCAAAAATCACCTAAAATGTAGGGACTAAAAAGTTTATTAAACAAAAAAAAAAACCAGAAAGATCGATGACGTTTCAATAAAAAGGTTAACATTTGATATAACTTCCTGCCATATTTTTGTCGATGCCTTCTACCTTGCACTATCACAAAAGCTGGAGTAAGGCTGCACCTTGTTGACCAAGAGTTTTGGACCAATGATTTTGCCACATTGGATTCACTTGTACTTTTTCTTTTTAACTGTTCAAACTTATATGTATTTGGGACCATACAAACCGTAAATACTAAATACAAAGCCATTTGTAACATGGCCCATAATTGCACTTCCTATTTCCACCTCTTCTCTCTCATGACTTTCTCTCTCCTTATTACCAGCAATGGCTCTACTGCTCTACACAGTATTATACAAAAACTCCCAATTTTCAATCTCACTCACTGTACTAGGTCCCAATTTCTTTCACCCGAAAACCCCCCTCTCTGTGCTTGGGCTAACGTTCATACGTATGGATCTTTCTTAGTCGCTATGCTTGTGCCTTTGTCCGTTCCTCCTTGTGCTTTAGGAAGCTACGGTGTAGTGTTAACAATGATGAGTGGCTTTTATAATTAACCTTAACCAGGTACAATGTAATTACAAATAAAGGGTGAATAATTGAAATGCATACATTTTCATGGATGAATGGACATAACTACCGTGCCTCTTCACCCAAAAATGATAACAATAACGAAACATAGAGGGGCGGATCTGAGCTAGGAGCGGCGGTCTAGGCGGCGGCTATGGGATGGGCCGTGATGGAGGCCAGATCTGCTGTGGAGATCGTGCATCTGGTGGCGCAACCCCTTCACCACCTGCCCCGTCACGTTTGCCGTGTCAGTGTTGTTCCGCCCCGTGCCTGTCCCAAGGCAAACCAATGAGAGAGAGAGAGAGATAGCAACAAGGACCAGATCTGAAAGCCGCTGGGACCTCCGCCGTCGGGACCTCGTCACCGTCACGTCTTCCCGCAGGTTCGTCGGCAACATCAAAGACATCCTCTCAAAAAAATGATTTATCATTTTTTTTTCTGTTTTGTATAAGTGTAAATACTAAATACAACATATATACATATAAATACAACATCTTATTACCTATACTACAAATATAAAATGCAACAAATACGTTTGACCAACAGAAATACTCTTTGATTATGTTTGTTGATGTGTCAAATAAAGACACCCCATTGGCTGGTCAACATGGAGCAAGGTTGCACTAACAAGAGTGCTGGTACAACTTAGATGAAACCATTTTTGTCGCCAAAATACTTCGGTGCTTTATTTACATAAGATGTCAAGAATATGATCTCACAATGATATCAGGCATGGCTATTTAATAATTTCCACCTTCAAAGATAATTTGAGTTCCTTGTGTTTCCAGAAGCACAAGAATGACTTCTTTTGAATGAAACCATGAAAATGAAATATTCAACTTCCCGCCAATGAATGTTGGTAACTCATAATCCACAAGGTCGTGAGTTCGAATCTCACTACCGATGTGAGGACCTTATTGATGGATAATCTGTAAGTATCTCTATAAACGTTTTTTGAGCTGTGGGGCCTGTCCTGACCCTGACCCAACTCACCTAAACTTTTGTAAACCAAAAAAATAAATAAAAATATTCAACTCCCCTTTTCATATTACCGAGTCAACCCTTGGAAAAATATTTGCTTCCCGTGAAGTCGTGAACAAGCCTTATTATTTTGACTATCATTGTCAAAAAACAATTTTTTTTTTATAAGCCAAAAAGCAAATTGATATATTGAAAGAAATAACAAACATAAGTTGGGACATTTGTGTCAACAGAGATCACGATGCAGGACTCGAACTGTTTACGCTGGCATCTTCATCAATCATCATCGCCCACATAAACTTTTCATAGTGAGGCAATTGAATTAAAAAAAAAAAAACAAATGATCTTTTTGACATTTAGAATTGAGTATGAAATTGAGACTTGAAATTCTACGTTTTTACGTATGCAAGTTATTTTAGAATTTAAATTATAATTCAATGGAACAGTTTCATAGAATGACAAAATAATTAGCTTAAACTATTTTCATTTCTTAATCAATGTCATATGAATTCTTTTTTTGGTAAATAATATCATATGAATTCTAATTCTATAAAACTTTTTTTTTTATAAGCCTAATTCTATACAACTAACACGAGTAATGATAGTTGCACACCCAAAGTTGACACCTTGGTTAATCTGTACAAATATTTGGTTAATTCAATTCATTATATGGTTAATCACATGTAAATGTTTGGTTAATTCATGATAACCCATTAAATATATAAAAAACTGAATTAACTAGATATTTGCATGTGATTAACCAAATATTTACATGATTATAGAAAATAAGCTTCATATAACCTATTAACCATATAATGAATTGAATTAACCAAAAATTTACACATGATTAACCAAGGTATCAACTTTAAATGTCTCCGATGTTCACCTATCATCACTCTAATATGAATTTGATGCACATTGAACAATGACACAAACATAAGCAGAACAAGGCGACTACCACCATTACTGCCACCTTCACCATTGCCAATGTTAGGAAATTAATTTAAAATTATAATTCTACTTTCCAATTCTTATCAAATCAAATATAAATATAAAATTATGATTCTGATCAAAATTGAAATTAAAGTTTGAACCAACTAATCTAATTGGTAAGAGACCTGGACACCTTAAGCAAATGGTTAGGGGTTCGAATTCTGACTCTTGTGTATAGAGAAAACCAATATAAAAGGGGAGAACCCACCTTGTGTGCCCAACAAGTTCCCCGATAAAGATCAATCACTGCTAACGATGGTAGATACTTCGTACTTATAATACGGTTATCCAAAAAACAAATTGAAAGATCAACCACTGCTACAACTAAGCAGGCTATTGGTCCTTATAGTTATATTATTTGGACTAAAGAAATGAGACAACAATCAATAACTGATCAATGACGTTTATAATTATGGTTAATAATTTGTTTGAACTTAGTCGATAGATACATCAAAATGGCTAATTCATTATTCATTCGTTGAGTTACATTAACTTAGATTTTATACATCATTAATTAAGTTGTCGATTAACGAGTTCAACAATCAACACACTATTAATAATATGTTTGGGAAAAATTATTTTCCCTCCTTTCAGCTTTTTTTAGCTTAAAAGCTGTTTCATAGATAATCTATTATGTTTGGCATTTTGCTTAAATTTATAAAAAAAGCTTTTTTTAGGGAAAATAAGCTGTTTTATGCCATATAGTTTTTTCTAGCTTAAGATTATTGTGATTTGATTATTTTTCATTCTCAAAACTCTCTTCCCTGCTTACCCCTACAAAACTACCTTATAAACAAATATTATTAAATTATACAAATAACTCCATACCCTTTTTCGTAATTTATTATATAAAAATTATTTTTTTTACACCACCCAAACGAAATAGATTATCTTAAAATTGCTTTTCAGCAAACAGTCCCAAACAAAAACAGATTCTGATTATAATCGATTATCACAATAATCGATTATATAAAAATTGATTATCAACATAATCTTTTTTTTCCAGCTTTCCCAAACACACTCTAAGTATTATTTTAAATGTTATTAACCCGTCTTGATTGTCTATTTTTTATGTCCAAAATAACATTTTTGTGATCTTAATATCATTTATTTTGGTAATTATATTGCATTTGTTCCCAAATCCCAACTCCTTAATCGAGTGCATGCAAGTTGCGCTGAGTTTGTCTAGCTCATGTTCTTTCTTTTCAACTTTTTAACAGGAATCTTAGAGAGAGAAAATCAGAGGCGGTCTCTCATAATGTTGGAGAATTGAGAGAGATACAACTCACACACACAGCTCTTGCAATCTGCTCTCTCCTAATTGGATCAGGTTCGCTCTCATTTCCCCACATCCAACATCTCTGTTCCTTTTTCTTTTGAAGGTCAACAGTTATAATTGGTTAGTTTTTGTTTGTTATTTCCAATTCAACTTTTCTTGAATGAGTTCTTGGTGTCATACACATTTATTTTATGTCTTTCACTGTGTTCTTGTATAATTTCTGATTGTTTGAGCTTTGATTGCTATGATGACAGTGCTGTTTCACTCATTTGTATGTTTCAGAATCCGGATTCATCTATGAAACTTCATGTAAGACTTGTTTTCATATTGCCATCTTCATTCTTTCACTGTAATTGAATTCGGTATTTAACCCAAGAAGCAAAAGCCATAAATTTTTACTTTACGCATGTTTGATGCAGATTTTGACATGTGCTTATTACTGCTTCTATCTTCTTTAATGAATAAATCAAGTTTCCAACTAATTGGGATTTTTCTTGTAACTGTAAACTCATATGTTAGTACAAACAAAGAACGTTGCTTGACAAAATCCTTCAGTATTCAAGTAACCGTTATGTTGTTGTTGAGAAAATCTAAGCTTTTCTTGAAATAGTGCATGACAAAAATTTGAAGTGGTTCTTATTTTAGTTTGTACATAGCAGTTCAGTCCGTTGTGCTGGGACGTGGTTTCTACCGAAAGGCAGCTAGTATGAAGAAGGCCATTGGGCAAACTGTTAGGGACCTGTAAGTATATCTGTTTATTAATGTATGGTTAAATATGTCATGGCGGTAACTTCTATTTCGGGCGTTTATTACTATTTCAGAACCCAACCCTGTTTCATAATTGCTTTAATCTCTTCATTGTATTCTTGCAGCAAAAGAGAAGTAAATAAGAAAGTATTGAAAGTTCCTGGGATTGAACAAAAGGTAAATTTGAATTTTGTAAAAATATGATTGCACAACTCATAGCAAGATAATTTGTTTGAGGATTTGTCTGAAGTCTGAATTTACTCTTCTGCCAACTTGTCCGTGAAATAGTTTGTTGACTATCTTGAAATTTACGTATTATAATATTGTGCAACTTTTAATTAGATTAATTTTCTTTCTCCCCTCTTACAGGTTCTTGATGCTACTAGCAATGAAGCCTGGGGTCCTCATGGATCACTTCTTGCAGATATTGCTCACGCGACCAAAAACTAGTGAGTTTTGAACACTTTATTTTACACTTGATATTGTATATTTCGTTATGAAGAACCTCATTTTTAGCTCCCTTGCAGTCATGAATTCCAAATGATCATGGCAGTAATCTGGAAGCGGATTAATGACACTGGCAAGAATTGGCGGCATGTCTACAAGGTTTTTGCACGGAACTATTTTATGTTTAATTGTAGTTACTCCTGGGTTCTGTTAATCTATTTTTTACTTTTATTTTTGCTGTCATAATTCTCTTTAGTCCCCCTCAAAACTTCAATGTACCCATGAAAATACACCATTTATGAACTTTGTCTTAATACACCTTTGGAATCATGATCAATTCTTGCCTATCAAGAATGCTGGCTTGTATGACATTTGCATTTACTCTTGGAATCAAATAGTGGTTTTGTTTATATATTAACTGTTAAATAACAGGCTTTGACAGTGCTAGAGTACTTGGTGGGCCATGGGTCAGAGCGAGTCATAGAGGAGATTAGAGAACATGCCCATCAAATATCGGTAATTTCCGTTTTGTCATTTGTACTTAAAATTTATATTCATATACTGTTAATTAATTGTGACACAGCTCCCTAGTATTGTTGAAATGATCTAAAAGTTAGGATGTCAACTTTATAATATTGTAAATTCCATGTGAGCAGGCGTTGTCCAATTTTCAATATATTGATTCCAGTGGAAGAGACCAGGGAAACAATGTCAGGAAGAAATCTCAGAGTCTCGTTATCCTTGTGAATGACAAAGAAAGAATCATAGAGGTTAGACAGAAGGCTGCTGCTAACAGGGACAGGTAATTCTCATCTCAATAAAATTTTTTTTGATATTTTGAATTTGTTATATCCCAGTTGCTATGAAAACCAATGTCCTACCACCTTATTTAAGAAGCATCATCAGACATTGTTTTATGATATCCGGCATGTGTGTGAATTTCTTTTGGGTTTCTAGATTATATATCTAACACCACAGTGAAGAATATACTACATATGTATGGGGGTTTCTCAATCCACAGGAGATATGTAATTGCCCTATATGATTCACCAGGTTTCGCAACAATTCAACAGGTGGAATGTATAAACCTGGTTCAGATTCAAGCAGTGGAGCCTATGGTGATAGATATGACGACGACCGTTACGGAAGCAGAGAGGAAGATAGAAGTGGTTATGGTTATGACAGAGAAAGAGAATTGGGCTATAGAGATGATGATCGGTATAGTCGTGATGGAGATCGTTATGGCAGAGATTATGAGGAACGCTATAGCAGAGATGGCTACAGGGATGATGAGTGCAGTGGAAGAAGTCGAAGTGCTGATGATTACCAATATGGTTCAAGAAGCAGGAGTTCTGATAGAGATCATGATCGTGGTTATGATGATGGTGGTCAACACTCATCTCGGTATGAGCCTGTATCTGAATGGGATTAAGCTTTTGATAAATCCTTTATTTATCAAATAGTCTGAAGTTGATAATGTGTTTAATAGTTAATGTCATAGAGGTTCATTTAGTTTTGGATTGTATTTTTCTTGTGATCATATGTATTTTGTGTTGGTGCTTCAAGCTGATGGATCTTCTAGCTCTAGGTTTTTCATCAGCTAACTTCTGGTAGCTTTGATTCTGAAGGGGAAATAAAGAGTCTATATCTTTAAGCTTTTCAGTATAAACATTTTTCACGGAGAACCCAATCCATTCAACAGCAGTCTGGTTTTAATCTATATCCTTGATTAGTTTAAGATGGAATAAATTGCCCAATTGTTAATATTCTTATGTCATTACTTCCTCCTTGCTTAAATTTTTCGCTTTGACTCTCGAAATACAAGTTTAGGGAATGTACTGGTGAGTTGTATACTGAATACTCTAACAAAAAATGAAGACAAAATTTTGTAAGAGTTGATGTTTGATTATATTTAAAAATTAATTTGATGGTTAATTTGATGATTATAATTACAAGGAATCAGGTCTTGTGCTTCAAGGTTTTATAGAAAAGATCCAAAGCTTTTTTTAAAAAAAGGATATCTAGTGTCAAAACTAGAACTTTATTTGTGGCCTTGATGCTGATGCAAAGGACACAAGTTTTCTGGTTTGAGGTCTTTCAGTGGTGTTATGATTAATGAAGTTCACTTGAGGATGTGTTTGGGCCCAGCCCAATTAGGAGTAATTGTAAGAGTTAGACTGAGCCACAGCTCAAGGTCACCAATCTCAACACAAATCACTAATTCCCCTTCCTGTCACAATTGCCTCCCTATTTATTCAGCTAACTAACTAACTCCTTCAACTTACTTTTTAAATTACTCCTAATTGGGCTGGGTCCTAACAGGATGTGATTCCACATTTTTTATTTTTTTTTAAATTTGCCTTCTCATTTATCATGAAACATGGGGATTAATGTGATATTATAGCTGTGTGATGTACCTTATTCATGTTACTAATTATTTTTTTTCCGAGGTGGCAGTGCTAAGGCTGAAGACCATTCACTGGAAGGAAGGTAAAGTTTCATAGAGATGTTTCTCTCTCTCTCTCTCTCTCTCACACACACACACATATTTATGCATATTGCTACCAAGCATTATTTAGATTGACCATATGCAATACAAAAAACAGGCTAGAACAGAAACTTTCTCTGCAAAATATGGGTGCTCCTCCTAGTTATGAAGAAGCTGCTGGTGAATCTCGAAGCCCTGTACAAAATGAGAGGTATGAATTTATGATACAGACATCACTTTTCATAAAAGGAATCTGTTACTAATATTATCTTGATTGCAGCGATGAAGAAACTTCAGCAGCATCTGCTCCAAAAGGCTCTTCTCCTGTAAGTGATAATCCACGCCAAACCTCTGCTCCTACAGGGTCTTTTCCTCTCATGAATGATAATCCAACCGAAGCAACAGCTGCTGCCACTACCGCTGCATTTGGGAAGCTGGAAGTTGAGGCTTCTGATGAATTTGACCCTCGTGTTCCTGTATCAGGTGTGGAAAGTTCTTTACAAAATGCAGTTATGTTGATCCTCAATATGCTTGTAACTGATTGTTTCTCATTTTGAAGTATTTTTATATTTTACACATGTTGGAGTTGAAATATTATTTTATATTTGCAATTATGCGCAAATTAAATTCTTATTCAGCATATTGTCTCTGCCAGAGAGGTGTAAGTGGGACTGGGGGATTGCTACACCTGTTGTTGGTTTGGAAGTTCGGAATAGACTGTGTTTGTAATTTTCTTTGCATGCGTCTCATTACAAATGGAGTTTTCAGACAGCCCATTTAAGTATTCTGACTGTGTATATGTTGTGCTCCCATGTCCTAACAATGGGTTTTTCTGGTCCTAAACTCCACGGGCTTGTCAGAGCACTTTCAAAATTGCTGAGACGTGTTAAGAATATGTTGTAGTATACTAATGTAGTTTAGAAAGGAACTTTCCAGTTTATACAGTTAGAATATTCTAGGTTCACTTAGTTAGATAGAATGTTCCAGACCCTATGTAGAAATACTCAACACTGTTGCTACTGTGTTTCAGTTAATTCAGTTGCAAATTTTCAGATCTCCCCTCTCTATGATTCTTCGTCTTCCTCGGATCCCTAGAATTCTGAAAGTATGAGCATTTTGCAGCATCCCTCTACTGCTTAGATGACCATGTAACGAGGATAGTGAGATAGGTGCTGGGATACTTTTATTGATCAGTCTCTGTTGTAATAGATTTGTATGATGGAATGATAGCCATACAGATCATAGTGTTATATGTGCAGAATAGTTTGCGTAAATTATGAAGACTTTTGAAACTGAATCTTGATATCCAGTAATAATGTGGGGAATTTTCATGAATTAAGGGTGTGTTTGGATTCCCATTGGAAAGGTCCCAAATGGGCATTTGGACCTTCCCAACGAAAATCCAAGCACACACTAAATAGCGAGCAAGGTTTCCCGTTCACTAGTGAGGGTCATAATTACATTTATTCTCATTCTCATTATATACATTTTGAGTTGTGTGTGACCATGAAGTACATTTTGAGTTGCGAGTAGGAAATTGGAAGTACTTTTTAAGGAATGTTAAACTATGGTATGTGGCATGACATAACGCTTAATGGAACTCCAGTTTGGTCCCATACTTGTAAAATATATGGGATAACACTAATTGAGATTGGATGAAATTATCATCAGCAGTCATTCAGGGTTTTAGTTTAATATTGATGGTCTTCAAGAGCCGGCATTAATGCTTTAATGGCACTTTCTTTGCAAGTAATTTTGTTAGGCTTTATACTCATGATACCTTTATGTTTCTTCTTAGCTGCCCTAGCCGGTGCTAATATTGTTGAAATATATTTATTCGGCTCCCTGTCGGAGTCATTCTCTTCTAATGCATTGGATATTGTGCCTTCTGCATCAGCAACCTCAAACCCTGAAGGCAAAGTAAATCTTGATTCAACAGCTTCCTTTGCAGCAGTGCCATCCACATCCAATAATTTTAATCAGGTAGGAATTTGTTTGATTGTTTCTACCTTCTAGTGTAAGAAAGTATTTGGATCCTTTCCCCCCCGTTTACACTGTAGTATTAAGAAGGGATTTGTGTATGACTTGTAATGCTTCTAGTTTTGGTGGGTGAGTTGCAGCATGATCATTACTATTACTTCTGTTTGTGGACCATAACGAATGTGTGGAATTCTCGAAATTGGAAGTGCTGTGTTTCTATAAATAGCATATCTATTTTTGTGCTTATGCTTAGAATAATCTTTTAAATGTTTCTGATCTTAGTGTGTATAAAAACAGCCCCTCTCAATTCCTCTTATGAGAATTAATCTCTTCTTTTTTTTAATCCTTGTTGAAATAATATGTTTATTTGACTTTTGACAGTCTTTTGAAGATCCATTTGGCGATTCACCATTTAAGGCCATTCCTTCCACTGAAAGTGCTCCATCTATGCATCAGAGTCTTGAACCATCCCAGCTGAGCCATCCTAATTTAGAAGCAGTCTCTAACTTCGGGTTTGGAGAGTCATTTTCTGTTGTACCATACTCTACATCAAGTGCCAGCGAAGCTCAGCCTTTATCAACACACACTCAGTTTTTGTCTCAAGATTTCTCCACTCCACCACAGGAAACTGATATTCTTGCAGACATTCTCCCACCTGCACCATTACCTGGGATGACTTCACAGCAGAATTTTTCAGCTTCTCCTGATTCTCAATCTTCACTTTCCTTTTCAGCTTCATCTGGGAAAATGGCATCACAATCATTTTTTGTACAATCTGGCCAACTTATGCAGCAAGATTTCTCAGCTGCTACCAGTCAACCTGCACCACAAGCCTTTTCAGGTCCCAGCGGCCAACCGGTACAACCACCTTTTTCGTCTCCCATCAGTCAACATGCACAGCAACCCTTTTCAGCTCATGTTGGTCAACCTACACAGTCAAGCGATCATCTGTATGGTGGATTCCACTCTCAGGCTGGATCTCTGACTCCAGTAGCTTCAGGCCTGTTTCCTCAATTTCAAAGTGGATATAATGGACCTATGAACAGTGGGAACTACCTGCCACAAGGATCTACATCGACTATTCCTTCACACATGACTCCTCAAGCTCCGACAGGGCAGCTGTCACAGAGTGCAAACTATTTTCCCCAGCATGGAGGATCTACTGCTCACAGCACTTCCCATTTGGTTTATAAATCCCCAGCTGATCAAGCATCACAGTTCAACAGTGGAAACTTCATTGCACAACAGGGGAATGCAGCTCCCTCTGCCCATCAACCATTACCATTACATAATGCTTCGAAAAACGCTGTGTCTTCAACAGGATCAAATTCTATGTTTTCTCAGCCGTCCAAGGAAAAGTTTGAAACAAAATCAACAGTTTGGGCTGATACCCTGAGCAGGGGACTGGTTAATTTAAATATATCTGGACGTGGGTGCTTATACCTTCTCAAACCCACCCTGTTTTTAACATTTTAGTTACCATAGCAAAGCTTCAGTTAGATTGATGATATTATCATTTTTTATGTGCAGCTAAAATAAATCCGTTAGCAGATATTGGAATCGACTTTGATGCCATTAATAGGAAGGAGAAGAGGATGGAGAAGCCGACCACGACAGCCGTAACATCAACTGTAACCATGGGTAAAGCTATGGGATCTGGCTCAGGTATAGGCCGTGCTGGCGCTGGAGCTCTCAGACCTTCGCCAAACCCAACGATGGGCATGGGCATGGGCATAGGTCCTGGTGTTGGTGTTGGTATGGAAAGCTACGGAGGTATGAATGCACAGATGGGTATGGGTGTGGTGGGGCGAGGAGTCCAGATGCAACCACCACCTACTGGCACTGGGTTGCCTCCTGGGTCCAACATTAACATACCAGGTAATTATAGTAACTCCATGATGGGAACGGGAATAGGTGGTTATCCTCAACATCAACAGCCTTATGGTGGTGGCGGTGGTGGGCACCGATGGGGTTGATCATTATACATAGATAGCAATTTTTTTTTTTTTTGGGTATAGATGGGTAGCAATTAAGTGTATGAGAATGAACATTATACGTCGATAGCAAGTTAAAGTATTATTTTGTAACCAGTTAAGATAGAGATAGCATGCCCTGGGGCATGAGTGAGTGTTGTACCAGTGACTGTATAGATTAACCTTCCTTTGTGCTCTATTTACATCAATGATTC
Source organism: Echinosophora koreensis (assembly GCA_035048595.1). Lineage (NCBI taxonomy): Eukaryota > Viridiplantae > Streptophyta > Magnoliopsida > Fabales > Fabaceae > Echinosophora > Echinosophora koreensis. The sequence goes on from JAPCYP010000006.1 coordinate 380,525, forward strand.
ATGTTATATGTTTGTTGATTTCCTGCCGAGGTCCAATGACGCTTCAAGGGTATGTTTGGATTGATAGAAGGAGATGGAATGGAGTGGAATGGTATTGTGTTCCATTGTTTGGTTTGGATAAAAAATGATGGAATGGAATGGAAAGCAATGGAACCCATTCTATCCTATTTCATTATCTCCCTTCACTTCTCTTCCCTCCCCAATTTGGGAGGAATGAGATCGAACCAGGAATCAAAGCTTTATAAAATTAGAAAATTACTATTATATCCTCACACTACTGCTCACTCCTTACCGTTTAATTTACAATCATCAATCGCTGCTCCTGTTACCACTCCCTCATCCATCTCTGCTCTGCCATTTGAAGCACTACGACCAGCTCCAAACAGGATCGTTTTAAACATATTCACCGTCGCCAAATTTGTTGTGATCGTCATCATCTTTGCTGCAACTTTGACAAAATTCTATAAACATCTTTCTTTTTTTATTTTCATGATTGTACGTCTTTTTCTTTTTTAAGTTGCTCGTGTGTCCAGTGTCATGTCATTGGAAATTCTTTTTTAAGTTGCTCCTATACTAATATAATCTTCTCTGTAATTATTTTATTTAATTTAATGTGCACTGCATTTGTTGTTATAATATTTGATTCAAGGTTGGGATATAAATTAAGGGCTAACTTTCTCTTTTTTGGAATTTCAGAGTATTCTTTCATAGTAAATAATTGTCTTACATTTATTAAAGGTATACTCAATAAAATTTTAGTATTTTCAAAGTAAGGGTAATAAAGGAATACAAAAATTATAATTCATTCTATTCCATCCATTGTCCAAATGAATATCCAAACGATGGAATAGAATTTTTATCCCATTCCATTCCGTTCTGTTCTATTCCATTATGTTCCGTTCCATTTCATTCCATCATCTACCACCAATCCAAACATACCCCAAAAGACAGGTGATAATCATTCTACGTTGTGAAATGTGTTGAAAATTACTCGCTTGTGAGTTAATTAAGTTGGGCATCCCAGAAGAATTGCCAACGTCAGTAATAGCGTAATTCGAGCCATATAACTTCCCAAATTTTGTTTATCTTTGTATAATTTTTTTCCTCTCCATTTTTGTTTTTAGAGAGAAATTATATGTTTAGCAACATACTGAAGGTTGACCATCAATTTCAAAAAATCTCAAAAAAAAAAATCTCAAAATTCTAACTAAATAAACTATTTGTATTCAAATAATAGGGACGAGGACAAAACCAGCATCTAATCAATGTTTACTGACAGTAAAATTTGGAGTAATCTGCATCTTTGTCAGGAGATTCTTCCTCATGGTTACTTTACTTTCCTTGTATGCAGTATGCACCTCTACTCCAGGTTTACTTTCTTAAGCTACTTAGTCTTTAGATTCTTCCTTTACTATTTATTTCCTGAGTTGGCTTCCTCATCGCGTCGTCTTTGGTCGGCAACATTAGAAGGGTGTTGATTCTCATCTTCACCTCTGCAATCAGATCATCAACCACTCTTGCTATATTAGAGATATCCAATTATTGCTTTTGAGAGACATCAAAACAAAGCTACAAACAAATACAATAGGCACTTGGTTGTATTTGTGAGAAAAACTTTAAGATAGAGGATTATGGACTACAGAAACTTGGGCCAATTGAACATGATTGAATATAGATTTCAGAAAATGGCTAAGCTACAAACAACCCACCAGCATAATGCATTTCAAATATTTCTAACCATCAGGAAGCAATAAATCTGGATTAGAGAAAATGCCTGAGCTACAACCTGATCAGCACAACACCCTGCTGCTCTATATCTCAAATTTTGTAATTTGGGCGTGCATCTAAATCAGCATAAATCCCTAACAAGATTGACATTGCTCATGATATTCAACTCAGGTTTGATTATGTAAATAACATGCCTGAACTAACTGAATGGGTTGCAATCATTCATTTTTAGAAAGACCAATTTTATGTTTCTTAAAGTGTGAAATAACATACCCAGAGTAGATAATAAGCCCAACAACGACAGCACCAAAGGCCACATAGTACATCCAGTCAACCTGTAAAGCAAAATTACCACTAAAAATGTTAGCACACTCAACATGTGACTCACATATAGTAATACTAAGTCTGTCTGGAAAAGTAGAGACAGTAGAGGTTGCTGTCAAACCTTCTCATGGTAAGCAAAGATGCGAATTAAGACAGCCCACATGTCAGAGGTCAACAGAGACAGATTTAGCATAGTGGAACCTTTGATCTGTGACAACAATAACAGCACTTATCTTAAAAATACAAGTTCCCTGATATTTACCACACTTCTCTTTATAGTATGATACATTCAAATTATAAGATGGTTTAACATCTGACACTTTAACTACATAAGTGATGCAAGATACATGTCACCAACTGGACGAGCATATAGACCATAAAAAAGTATGAACTCTCAAACAGCACTAAGCAAGATTTTCAGGCAGCTTCATGGGTGAATTTTTTTTCAGTGCTACCATAATTATTTAAAAAGTTGATCCAGAAAACAAGGTGTAAAAAATAATAGAGACTCGATCATAAAAAAGAAAAAGAATAAAACCAAAGAATTACATCCTACAGTGTTGGGTCTATTATCACTTCCATTAATTCATTTAGTGTCATCATTTTATTTCAGTCATAATAACAAATATATTTTCAAATGGAAACCGCAAAATGGTTAAAGTTTGAATCCACACCTTAAGTAGGATAGGGACTAAGGAGTAAAACATGAACATAGCCACTGCAAATCCAAAAAATGGAAGCGCCTGAAATCAATAATGAAAGAAATGGTTAACGGACATAAATAATAATCCTTCCAGTTCTACATAGCCATTGGCCCATTGCTAATTGGCATGTTGTACAACATACACAACATGATGTACATATTAGGCAATACTATACTAAGGGGGTATAAACCAGGTATATATATATATATGTATGTGTATATATATATATATATATGTATGTATGTAGAGAGAGAGAGCGCTTACTGCCCCAGCCGACCAGTGAATAGATTTGAGTTCATTGCGCTCAAGTATGCTTCTGTAATAATCATCAAGGCCAAACCAGAGAAAAGAAAACTAAGAATGTACTAAGTGTAATAAATGCACATATCTTTGTAATTCGTCCTTTATAAAGCCAAAGGGGAAATTCAACACCAAAATCATCATTGACAAACTATTCAATTTGGAACAAAAAAAAAGCCTTTAGTCCATCTGTGACAAACTACTCAATCCATTTTGATATTTCATAATTAATTCCAAAATCAATCTCTGACAATATGATTATGACAGCTTGATTTATAAATAAGTAGACATACAGTAAGCTAAGAAAATTTGTTCAGGATCTTAGTTTCCATTCATAATAAAATCAATTTCAAGGATACATTTGAATGGCACTAATAATGCCACCAAAGAGACCCAACATTGCCATGAGCTCAACTCTATCAGCATTTTTCACTAGAAACTCCTGCAAGTGCAATCAGACCAATGATGACAAAAGAGATTACACATAATGTTCACTGTCGAGCGTGGATGAATTATGTGGGAGCATCTCAAGAATCAGACCAAAAGAAGAAGTGCAATCAGCTTACCTCACTGACATTGCTGATAGCATACAACGTAGCACCAGCAATAATAATAAGGTCCCCTTTCAAAGGATTGCTTCCACCTATAGCATGTACATCAGACAACTAATCATAAAGAAAAATGATTTTGTGTCAATATCAAGTTACAAGTACATAGAAAGCAACCTACTGGCTCGGTCTCCGGCATGGGCATCTGAAAATACAATGAGGACAAGGCCAGCAATGCAAACAAGTATGCCAGTTATCTTCTTGAATCTATATTTTGCTTTTAAGAAAATCCATGTAAGAAGCATCACACATGGAATGGCCCAGCAGTCGAGCAGCATCACACTTGTTAGTGATGTGTATTGATACGACTTCACAACTGTTCATTACATGTAAATAATAATCATCATTTTGATAAATATGGATTCCTCATGATGAAATCTCAATTCTTATACAAATATGTTCATTTCAACAGAAACACTTACCAAGAAAATTTGCTTCGACATCAATCAATCCAAGAAGTATGTAATAATACCATTTTGCCTGCATAAGTAGTACAATATGAAGTTAATAAAATTGTAAAAGGAAAACAGAGTAAAACTAAAAAGAGCAGATCAGTATAGCAAGCCAAGAAGTTAAACAATATCATGTCTCATGCAAGTGTGGTAGCTTGTATGGTTTGCTTACTTTTCTAGCAGCATCCCAACAATAGGTTTATGAAATGAAGAGAAAAATAAATTATGAAGCATTAATTAATTGTGTACAACCTTGAGTGCATTCCTTCTGTATAGAACAATACTCCCATAGATAATTGCCAGGAAGGCGTAGTTGAGAAACGACTGCGAAGTTGGTGCATCAATTCCTATAATAATAAATTATAAAAGAAAAGGTTTATAGTTACGAAATTAATATTTTAACATGGTTAGGGAGTGACTACTTGTATGTATGCAAGTATTTAATTTATAGTGAGACATTGACATAGCAACAATTAATAAGATATAAAATGAGGAAAGACAAGGTGTAAGTAAGTGTGGACCAATGAAATGAGAGGAATTGGCATCAGAGAGAAAACCTTTTTTAGCCAATAGAGAAGAGGTGAAGCCAGTGGATGTGATGAGAAGAGAAAGAATCTGTCCCAACCCAACACCTATTAACATTTTTCTGCTCCAAAAACTCCTCATCCTATCCTATCACAACCTCAATTTCATGCACCCTAATAACAACGAGACCAGATTACACGATCGGAACACAAACACCAGATTTCATTGCTCGTAGCATTTTTTGTCACGTCTTGGGAGTCAAATGAAATGACACGCTAACGTTGTTCAATACCCGGCCCAACCTCGTCACACTAATTTTTATACTCGAAATTAATTGTGCCCCATTTTTTTTTTTTGCGTTGGATTTAAGCTACCACACATTCTTCCAGGACATACTTTCATAATTTTTTTAACTTGAATTAATAACATTTTGTAACTATGTGTTCAGTGATAAGGGACTTGAACACCTTAAGAAATGGTCAGAGGTTCGAATACTGACTCATGTATATGGAGAAAACCTGGTTTGGGTTGGGAGGAGAGAACCCCACCTTGTGTACCCACCCAACATGTTTCCGACAGAGATTAGTCACAACTAATAATATTGAATACTTCGTACCTATAACATGATTTAAAAAAAAAAGGTAAATATTATAAAATATATTTTAGTTTGAGGTTTTTACTTCTTAAAGTAAGCTCTGCATTCTATTCTTTTCTATTCTATAATCTAAACGTCGGCACCACTGCACATGATGGGTAGTAACAAGTAACAACACTACGGTGTGGAGTGGAGGCCTTATCCTAGGCACATGGTAAATACTAGTGTAGTTGCACGGGCATCTATTAGATGATTATTTTCTTAATATTTCTTTTATAAATAATTTCAACATAACAAAATTAAGTATACTAATATTTTAAATATAAACTGATACTATTGTATGCAACAATTGGATTCGTATATTAAATACTTAATGAATAACAGGCTACATGAGAAATTTGTATCATAAAAATTTTAGTAGGTTTTATAAAGACTTGACTTTTCATTACGGATATGAGTTCATGATATACAATTTCTTAATCTTTTAAGTTTATGAAAAGAATATACATTTCAATAATATTATATGGTATTGTATTAGAAGCTATTTTGTGTTTGTTACAATAAAAATATTACTTTTTTAAAAAGTAGTAAGTGATTTTGAATGTTCTAAAAGCTAATGAAAATAGGTTTTCATTTTAACCTTAAAAATATTTTTTAACAAACACAACAAAACTCATTAAAAAATATTGTTTTTACTATAAAAAAAAAAAAAAAAAAACTTTTTCGACAAATAATTTGTATCAAAAGTAGAGTAATTGATTATTGTTATTTTTTTCACAAAATTGATTATTAATATTATTAGTATTCTTCTTATTTTTATTTTGCAAAGAGATTAGTCTTGGAATCATTGCGTCGAATTAAATATCTATTTTAATATAGAAGCATATCATATACTGATATATGATTTAAAAAATAACCAATTGGATGTTTGATAATTAATGCATATTATTGTGAAACGAATTTGAGATGAAAGACGAAAGTTGCCTATTCCGTATTCAATAAATTACTTACTTTTGAAGCTTTCTTTCATTAATAACTGTTAAAATAAGTCGATATTTGTATAAAGTCAAAATCCAAAAGAATCGGATGAAAATAATAAGGTATATCTATGATTCAGAATACTGTTTTAAGAATTGAATTAACTATCAGTTAATAATACAGTTAAAAAAAACTATCAATTAATAATAAGGGAACCAAGGAAATTAACAAAGTGAAAAACATGAAATAAACCTGTTCCAAAAATTCTAATCCTGCTTCATATTAAGTTCATACGCACTTCTATTAAGCCATTTCAAAACAGTCTTATAAAATTGCATAAGATGCACAAAGACAGGAAAGTAGCACAATAATATGTCAAATAAAAAAAATATCATTAAAATAAAATAGTTGAGCCTTGGACAAAAAAATGGAGGCTATGAAGAAGCAGACTAAATTCCCAGAAATACCTATACAACTAATGATCTTCTACATGCCATGCAAACATACTGCAAGGCATCCAAAGGTCAAAATTAAATAATTTTTTACTGTTGGAGAAGGTTTTCACCATTAGGTCTCCTCAAACTCCTCCTTCTCCAAGGCCATGTTAAAAGAGAAAGAACACGTTCAGAATTTGATGTCACTCGTCTCCCAGAAACAATATTCAATGGTTTTGGCGATCTTACGTTCTCAGTCCACACTTTGAGAATAATCTCGAATCTATATTAATTTCAATTTAATTTGCTCATTCAACTGACTGGAGTGTCCATGCGTTTGTAACAGAATTTATCACACAAGGTCAAAACTAAAAATAAACTTGTTTAACTCCTCAATAGCTTCTTCTCTCGCAGCTGCCTCCTAGACAGTTTCATCATTCTCACAATCTCCATGTTATGGAAGAGCATCACCATCATAATTAGAAATTAACATCTCCACCTAAGACACATTCAAAAATAATTCAAAATTGATCTCAACCACATTAAGTTACAGAAGAAAACAGAACTAAAAGCTATGATGTTGAAAACTGCAGGATTTATGAGGGGCCGTGCCTATAGCACAGAACTATAATCAAACACAAAAGATATGCAACCCTCATCTTTCTTTGTTGTGTCGTTTTTTTTGAAACATGTGACTTCTCTAGCTAGTCAAACCACTTGTTTCATTAATAAAATCCACTTATCTTTTCTGCAAACATACTTTCATATGAACACTTGACCAAAATATACCACAAACCAATGGCATTTAGCCTTCAACATGACCACAAAATTCACATCCCAACTTGCTATACTTCAATCTGACACAATTAAGTTTAGTCCCTCAGTTGTAGGTTATAAAGTTCCATACATTTTTCCTAGACAGCATATATAATTTTATACTATTGACTGATACAGTAACTTTCTTATACCAAAGTGTTAACAATGCTCTTTAAATCTTTGTTATTAATGGCACTTGACAGCAGAATTAATTACATTCAGTGATTGCACATCTACTTAACATAAGATTTAAGCTTGCACAATTCATACAGGTTGAGGGAATCAATACCCTTGCCTGTTGCTCATTATCCATCCATATAAAAAATGATAACTATTCATAAGATATCATAATTGAAGGTTTAATATAAAAATTTAAGGCTTCAGTGTGATAGTTGGAAAATGTGACAGCTATGATTTGAATGTAAACCAAAAAATATTTCAAGTAACCCACTTTTAGCACTACAGACACAAAACTAACCTAGCATGAAGATCAGAACTGCAAAGAAAATCAAAGAAATCGACAACTAAGTTTATGGAGACAATGCTTCATATGTTAAGTCACTCAATCACTTGGCTTCCACAATGAATCACAAAGCTTTTAAAATTGCTTCCATTCAGTAGATTTAAAGCAGTTTTCCCTGGTGTTGTATTCCACTTCTCATCATTGCACATAATTCCTCATAATTCAGTCTCCCATCTTGGTCGTTTAAAAATCATTAGTAACAATAATTCTCTATCCTCAGTGCTATACTCAAGTTTATATCACAGGTAAGATAAAGCAGCCCTATATCAGAGATTCATATCACATTTAAGATAAAATCTGTTCTGGCTGTTCATAAACATGCTACATCAAGGGTCAAAACTGTGAGGGGTAGGGTAGAGAAAGCAACACCTTTGGGTGCAACTCAAGATAAATATTTGACACTTCAGTCTATCAACCTGACTTTCTCTGTTAAAGACAAAAAAAAAAAAACTATACAAAGAAGGCCAGAGATGGCCATGCAAAATAAACTTGAAACTTTTGTAAAGCACCATTTGGCATGAACTCACCAACAATTGAGTGCAGCATCGAGTTTAATCAAATCCCAGAATCCATTGTTCCTCATTCTGTTGACAAACAAAACCACCATCTTTTGTTGACTCTCCTTTCTAAATAACCCACAAACTCGTTCAATTCCCCAAACATCCAAACCCTCCATGTAAATTAAGAGTGAACCAAGAATAAATTAGTCAAACTTAACCTATATACCTTTTCAACAACACCCATATAACTCCCACTATTTTGTTGGTTATTACCATATTTTGTCTCTTAATTCAATAAAATGTTTTTCTTTCAATTCTAAGATTGTGACAAAGGCGCAATTCTATAAATGACATTTGAACATCCAAGGTTAATATGAACACAGGAAAAGTGCAGTTACTTCTCTGCAAATATAATGCAGAATTGGTTTATTGATTTATTTAATACAATTCCATATCCACAATTATAGGCTATAGCACCATAAGTAGGTCCCTTTCATAAGAATGGTGAAAATCAAATAGAATAGATATATAAAAGAAAAGGAAAGAAAAGAAAAAAGCAGATCCAAGCAAATCCTTAAAGATCAGTAGAGCAGAGAATGTGTATATACCTTTTGAGGGAGTCCATGGCAGGTGCATCAGCGATGTGGATGCAGTTGTATTAATTGGGTGATCGGCCAAATTCCATTACAACTTTGAACTGCCCATATCTCATTTCCTACATTTTTTCAGATTTTCAATCAGATTCATAACAAATCAAAATCGATTGTATTACATTTGAAGATTAACACTTCTTAATATTAAAAGAAGATCACATAATTATACCTCACTTTCTTTCTCCGACTGGTGCAATAATACAAAAGTCATATCTATTCAAGAGAGCAAACATCAAAGAAAGCAATGCTACACGATGTGGCTCCTGGGTTGCGTGCCCTCTTCATTGTCGCAAACACCCCCATGATGTGGTTCCTAGTGGTGGAATGCATCTCTACACAGATCAGGTGTACATTAGTTTAGTCGCGATAAAAAATGCTTGAAAAGCATACCCGATAAAGATCAATCGATTCCCCCTAACCTATACCTCCCCCAGTCAGCAGCTAAATAGTAGGAAAAAAATTATGAATGCTTTTTTATCCAATATTATTTCATGTTTAACAATGATCTATGCAATTTACCGTGAGATAAAGTTTGGTTGTTGGTAGCATCATATACGAATCACAATCTTTAGCCAAAAACCTGAAGAAGAAAGTATGCTGAACATAGTTTTATTGAAGATCACATTATAAAAGAATCAATTGAATGAAAGAATGGATTGAATTTGTACATATACAGTTCTGTTGCTAGATCTCAACTACATTATAGAAAATCATAATCTGCTACTGTACTTTCGGTTGCACAATAACTAAGAAATTTGAGGGCAGGAAAAAAGGCAAGGAAGAAATTGCAAACACCATGAATTGCAGTTTCACAAATTATGAATATGATTTTCAGTGAATCTCAATTTCTCTGTCCTGATATCTTGTGAGCCTCAGATTTACCACTTTTGTAGATTCCAAAAGCAAGAGAATGTCTATAATTTACAACCTACTTATTTATATTTTTGGCAGCAGTTGAGTCAGTCTACTAACCAATACATCTAAAGCTTCCTTCATCCAAGCATTTGGGCATATTTCTTTTGTTCAGCCACAGTCATGTGCATGATAATGCAAATCAATGAAGCTTAAGTGCACCAAAAAATAAATGTTACCGCAATCAGAAGAGGGCTTCCTTGTGATGTGGATTGAAGCGGAGGAATATCCTGGCAAGGATTTGACTTCCTAATAACTAAAAACCATGTACTACCAGATTTCATTCTCTTGAAATATGAAAATCCATACTTTTGGCAAAACCCAAGCCGGAATGCCTTGTATCGAGGGTAGAAAAACTAAGCTGGCATAACTCTCGCACCAACGACCATTGCTGAAGCACAACAACACCTGAACCACAGATTGAGAATTCAATCCAAACTAAATTGATAATTGGCAACAAACATAGCAAACACAAAATTGAAATACATCATAATTTAATCTAATTAAAACACAAACTATTCAGTTCATTTATATTTTTAATTTTGTGCAATATCAGTGGCAGCATTGATGCTAGCTTATTCTACCTTCCCAAATTCATTCTTCTGTTCCTATTCCTTTTGTTTTTGGTAATCCCCTTATTTTTCAGCTTTCAACATCATAAATAGAATTCATTGATTAACAAATCAATCTAGTAAAGCATAGTCACATATTAATTGAAGGAATGGAAAGAAGCATAGAATTGTATATAACCTCTTTGTAATATGCAGCTGTTCTTTTCTTGAAGAGCATAAAAATTAATATTGTAGTTTGAACTAAGAGACATGTTTTTTTGCATACCAAGCACTTTTCTGCAAGGCTTTTCAAATCTTATTAGTCACCTCTATTTTAAACCCTCAACCCCTCTCCTAGTATTTGCATTAATTGATTCCAGTGGACATGAACCATAGGGAACCAATGTGGCTGCCCTTTAAAGCAATGTCTCTCACTGTTGGGGGCTTTAACTCCGTACAACATTTATGATTTGTGGTCTTTTCATGCTCAGAATAAAAATACTCTCCCTCTCTTCAAGCTGTGAATTTTGATAGGGAGCAAAGCACTGAAGAAAGATCAATAACTGGATTTAACATGCTGTTGGAGAGAAGAATCTGATAGATTCATCAAACTTTGCATACTATTGCAAATTTATACTCATAGTAATCAACCATGAACCATTTATGAAACAACAAAGATCAATATGCAACCTAAAACAAAAACTCGGTATAGTAATCATTAGTTAATGAACTTCTCAGATAAAATAAGATGACTTAAAGGGCAAGTGGAAACAGGAGTAGAGAATAAGATAATTAAGAAGAAGAAACAATAAGAGAATACCATAAAAATGTATACACATACTTTGGTCCAGTAGGTCCATAGCATTGAAGCTCTTTTAATAAGCAATATCTAGCAGCGGTTCTCTCTAGAACCTGCATCTTCAAAAATTCTTCCTGGTCATGTCTTCTACCAACTGAACAAAAGGTTTGAACTTGTAACAATGAAGAAAAATAAAGAAAAAGGCAGTAAAAGATCTGAGATTATTATGCTACTTTTCCAGATCTAACGTATTCTTTCTTTCCTACTCTTGCAACCCATTCTCTATTATTCTACTCTTATGCTCATATTATTATGCTGAGAAAAAAGAGAACATAAAGTATCACCCTAGAAAGGTCCAACCTTTACAAAGCTATGAAATCAGAAACATTTCACAGTGGAGAGAGATAAAGAGAGAGAGAGTATTTCATAGAGAAGTTACCTCAGAAGCCATAGAGAAGTTGTTGTTGCTGTTGTGAATGGGTTTCCAGTAACTAACACCACCGAATCGGGTGTCGGCTTCCTAAACCGTTCCAAATAGCGCCAATGTATCAATCTCAGCTCTCATCTCCACCCTAAACGGCGACATCGTGGAGTTCAGGCTCCTGAACCGTCATCAAAGATTCAAAGACGAAGGCCACCACGGCATCTCCGACGGCGAACGACGAGGTAGTTGAGAGCCTTATGAAATCCATTGCAATTGCAGAATGTAACAATTTGCAAGCACCGAAAAAAAATGTATGATGTAAGCACTGAAAATTATGTAAAATTGTTGGGAGAAACTTGCTGCTTCTGGTTTACGTCATAGAGAAAGAGATGGAGACAGAGGGGGAAAAATCAATGAAGAGAAAGGACAACAGAAGGAGGTGCATCGAAAGAGGCATAAGAAAAAGAGATGTGACGGGTGACCAAAGAAGTCAGCTTATTGAAAGGAAAGAAACGTGTTTTATGAGATAAAAATAATATAAAAAATTGAAATGAGAAGATAAACACTGATAAAGTAGAATAGAATTGAGGAGGAGATGAGAGAGGCAGCTAATATTCTAATAATATGTCTCTGACCAATGTGGAATCGAAAAGACTGGTAGCATGTTTGACTGGACCCGGATTCGCTCCAGCGCAGGAGCATCCTGCTGCTCGTCCTGGGCTGTCAGATCGTGGTCCCACACCTCATCGCACGTGGTCCCACCCCCAAAACAGCTGCTGTACCGTTGGATCTCGCAGGAGCAGCGCTAGAGCGGTGCAGTAGCGAATCCGCTCATTGTTTGACTACCCAAAGGTCCTGCCCTTGTAGCAGGTCTCTTTTCTAAAAAAAAAAACAAAAAGTTACTTCTTTCTATTCTTTTAAAATTGAAATTGAAATAGCCCAAAAAAGACAAATGCATACGCTAAGGAGCCACGGTGATCCGTGGATTAGTATAGTATTGATAAAAAATAAAAACAAACATACTAAAAAATTTAACAAAAAATAAATAAAATAAATATATAAAATAATATAAACAAAGGCCCAAACATATATGAGACCCGACAGTGACATATGTCATCGTTTGATCATCTAAAATAAAATAGGATACCCACGGTTTGTAGCAGATTAATTAAAAAAAAACATATTTATGTTTATTTACAATAATAAAAAAATAGATTTACAGTAGTTAATTATAACAAAATATATTTTTTTTCCAAAACCAAGTGAAAATTGTTTCTAATTTTAATCCAAAAAATGATTTTTTGTTGTTGCTAATTATTATCAAAAGCAAAAACATAATGATTTTGTTGTAAAATGATTTAGTGATTATTTGTAGATGTTTAAAAAAAAGTAAAAACATATTTGTGTTTATTTACAATGATAAAAAGATAAATTTATAGTAGTTAGTTATAAAAAAAATATTTTTTTCCCCAAACCAGGTTAAAGTTGCTTCTAATTTTAACCCCAAAATGACTTTTAACTGCTACTAATTATTATCAAAAGCAAAAACAAAAATACTAAAAATTTTTAACAAAAAATATAAATTTAATAACAAATAATATAAACAAAGGCCCAAAACATATGTGAGACTCGACAGTGACACGTGTCATCGTTTGATCCGTCTAAAATATAACAGGATACCCACGGGTTGTAGCAGAATAATTTAAAAAAACATATATGTGTTTATTTACAATAATAAAAAGATAAATATACAGTAATTAGTTATAAAATTTGCTTTTTATTTCAAAACCAAGTGAAAATTGCTTCTAATTTTCACCCCAAAAATGATTTTTTTTTCCTGCTACTAATTCTTATAAAGAGGAAAAACATAATAACTTTGTTGTAACAGGTTAATTGATATGAACAAAAGATAATATTTAATTTGTTAAATAAATAATAATAGGAACCGGAAGCTGAAGTGGGAAACACAAGTTAATTTTTGAACAGTAACATAATGCTATACACTATACCTATCAGATTATATAATTAAGCAATATGCATAAGAAGACAAAACCAATGAAACTTGTTTAGGACCCACCAATCCGCCACATGTTGGCATGTAGTTGTTTAATAGTGATTTTGGGTTCCACTAAGTAGTATAGTATTGAAGTCCCGAAATCTAATAACCAAAACCCAGATTTGTTTTCCTTGGTTAAGTTGTTTTTTAAAATTATTTTCATTTTCCAGCATACACTAAAATACCATACTTTTTGTTACAATGGTAAGTCGTTTTTTTTAGTCTACAAATTGGGACCTTTTTAAAAAAAAAACAATGGTGAAAAGACATTTTTTCAAAAGACGACTTCTGATCATCTTGTTTTTATTATCAAAAGCAAAAAAAAAAAATGCATTTTATTTTAAAATAATATAGTAATTATTTTGTTGTTACTGATTAATTGATATGAACATAAGATAATATTTAAATTGTAAAATAAATTATAACAGGAACCGGAAGCTGAAGTGAGAAACACAATTTATTTTTTGAACAGTAACATGAGTTGTAGAAGATTAACTTACAAAAGCATACATGTGTTTATTTACAATAATAAGAAAATAAATATACAGTAATTAGTTATAAAAATCATTTTTTATTCCAAAACCTAGCGAGAGTTGCTTCTAATTCTAACCCCAAATATTATCTTTTCCTGCTACTAATTATTTTCAACAGGAAAAAACATGATAATTTTGTTGTAGCAGATTAATTGTTATGAACAAAAGATAATATTTAATTTGTTAAATAAATAATAATAGGCACCGGAAGCTGTAGTGCGAAACACAAAAAGATAATATTTCATTAGTCAAACAAATAATAACAGGAACCGAAAGCTGAAGTGGAAAATGACTTTTGACTGCCACTAATTGTTATCAAAGCAAAAGCAAACATACCAAAAAAATATAACATAAAATATAAGTTTAATAAATAAAATAATACAAACAAAGGCCTAAAACATTTGTAAGACAAACAGTGACAAGTGTCATTGTTTGAGCCGTCTAAAGTATAATAGGATACCCATGGGTTGTAACAGATTAATTTAAAAAGGGATATCTTTGTTTATTTACAATAATAAAAAGATGAATATACAATAATTAGTTATAAAAATTGCTTTTTATTCAAAAACCAAGTGGAAGTTGCTTCTAATTTTAACCCCAAAAATGAAATTTTTTTCCTGCTACTAATTCTTATAAAGAGGAAAAACATGACAATATTGTTGTCGCAGATTAATTGATATAAACAAAAGATAATATTTAATTTGTTAAATAACAAAAAACAGGACCCAGCAGCTGAACAGTGAGAAACAAAAAGATTAAATTTAATTTGTTAAACAAATAATATTAGGAACCGAAAGCTGGAGTGGAAAATGACCTTGGACAGGAATCGGAAGTTGAAGTGGAAAATGACTTTTGACTGCCACTAAATGTTATCAAAGCAAAAACAAACATACCAAAAAAGTATAACATAAAATATAAATTTAATAAATAAAATAATAGAAACAAATGCCTAAAACATTTGTGAGACAAACGGTCACAAGTGTAATCGTATGATCCGTCTAAAATATAACAGGATACCCATGGGTTGTAGTAGATTAATTTTAAAAAGCATATCTGTGTTTACTTACAATATAAAAAATAGAAATATACAGTAATTAGTTATAAAAATTGTTTTTTTATTCAGAAAGCAAGTGGAAGTTGCTTCTAATTTTCACCGAAAAAATGAATGTTATTCCTGCTACTAATTCTTTTTTTTTTTTGAAACTTTTCCTGCTACTAATTCTTATAAAGCGGAAAAAAAGAGTAATTTTGTTGCAGTAGATTAATTGATATGAACAAAATAAAATATTTAATTTGTTAAATAAATAATAATAGAAGTCGGAAGTTGAAGTGGGAAACACAGGTTATTTTTGGAACAATAACATGATGCTATGCACTGTAGCTATCAGATTATATAATTAAGCAATATGCATAAAAAGACAAAAGCAACTAAAGATAATATTTAATTTGTTAAATAACCAAAAACAGGACCCAGCAGCTGAACTGTGAAACACAAAAAGATTAAATTTAATTTATTAAACAAATAATATCAGGAACCGAAAGCTGGAGTGGAAAATGATTTTTGACAGGAACCGGAAGTTGAAGTGGAAAATGACTTTTGACTGCCACTAATTATTATCAAAGCAAAAACAAACATACCAAAAAAGTCTAACATAAAATATAAATTTAATAAATAAAATAATAGAAACAAAAGATAATATTTAATTTGTTAAATAACCAAAAAAAGGACCCAACAGCTGAACGGTGAAACACAAAAAGATTAAATTTAATTTGTTAAACAAATAATATCAGGAACTGAAAGCTGGAGTGGAAAATGACTTTTGACAGGAACCGGAAGTTGAAGCGGAAAATGACTTTTGACTGCCACTAATTGTTGTCAAAGCAAAAAACAAACATACCAAAAAAGTATAACATAAAATATAAATTTAATAAATAAAATAATAGAAACAAAGGCCTAAAACATTTGCGAGACAAACGGTCACAAGTGTAATCGTATGATCAGTCTAAAATATAACAGGATACCCCTGGGTTGTAGCAGATTAATTTTAAAAAGCATATCTCTGTTTATTTACAATATAAAAAAATATAAATATACAGTAATTAGTTATAAAAATTGTTTTTTATTCAGAAAGCAAGTGAAAGTTGCTTCTAATTTTCACCGAAAAAATGAATTTTATTCCTGCTACTAATTCTTATAAAGCGGGCAAAAAAAAGTAATTTTGTTGCAGCAGATTAATTGATATGAACAAAATAAAATATTTAATTTGATAAATAAATAATAATAGAAACCGGAAGTTGAAGTGGGAAATACAGGTTATTTTTTGAACAGTAACATGATGCTATACACTGTACCTACCAGATTATATAATTAAGCAATATGCATAAAAAGACAAAAGCAACTAAAGTTGGTTGGACCCACAAAAATGCCAAGTGTCAACATGTAGTTACTCAATAGTGAAAACTTGCTCCACTAATTAGTATAGTATAGATATCTCATCTGCTTAAATCGCCTACAGGATGACTATATTATTTTAAGTTGCATGCGTAAGTTTCTTAGCTCATCGTGATATTTTATATTTAAAAGAGTATTGACCCAAAATGATCTCTCAAATTTTTCGAATAGGCTAGTTTGGTTCCTAAAAAAATAAAATGACAATTTGGTCACCGAAATTTTAAAATGGGGGACAATCTGGTCTTTTGGAGGGATCGAATTGTCCCCCGTTTTTAAAAATTGGGGGACCAAATTGTCCCCCATAAGGATTAAATTGTTCTTTTTTTTTAGTACCGAACTGACATACTCAAAAAATTTAAGATACCACATCAGGACTTTACTCTATTTAAAATTTAGAACGAGGGCACGGATGATCTAATTTAACGTTAGAGAATACTCACAAGAGACTTTAATTTCACAGCAGAAAGCAGCAGCCAATGCAATGGCAGCAACCACACTCCAATGTATCACTTCAAAACCTTTCACTATCAGAAGAAGACACGCATTCATACTTTCCTTAACCATCGTCCTCTGCTCTGTCTTCTACATTCTTGGTTATGGTTCCTCCTCACTTCTCAACCAACCATGCCTCCACCTGCAGCATAATAATAATGTCAACAACTTCTCACAACAGCTACTTCAGTTGGACTTTGAACCCCATCATCACTTACTTTCTCTTCCACAACAAAAACCTCACTTCTTCTTCAACTACTGCTCGAGTAACTTCACCAACTACTGTCCATGCCAAGACCCACATAGAGAAATGCAGTTTGAGGATGGAAGAAACTTCCACAAAGAAAGACATTGCCCTGAAACCAACGAAAGACTTCGGTGCTTGACTCCCATGCCAGTTGGGTACCGGAAGCCATTTCCATGGCCTAAGAGCAAAGACACTGCTTGGTTTAGCAATGTCCCTTTTCCCAAGCTTACCGAATACAAGAAATCACAGAACTGGGTTCGGTTGGAAGGCAATCGTTTTGTGTTTCCCGGAGGGGGAACTTCGTTTGTCGAAGGGGTCAAGGGTTATGTTGATCTCATTAAGCGTCTTGTGCCACTCAAATCTGGGAATATCAGAACTGTTCTTGATGTTGGTTGTGGGGTAGGTTCCGTTTTTATGTTAGACCCATTATTTTAACAATGTCAAACAAGTATCTGAACGACATTCTTATAGGTTGCTAGCTTTGGAGCCTCTCTAACGGACTATAACATATTAACAATGTCAATTGCACCAAAGGATGCACACGAAGCTCAAGTGCAGTTTGCCCTCGAAAGGGGACTTCCAGCCATGCTTGGAGTGCTGAGCCGTCATAGACTCCCTTTCCCTTCAAGAGCATTTGATATGGCTCACTGTTCCAGATGTCTTGTACGATGGACTGACTATGGTATTACTTTGTATTAGATTTTTCTGAATAAGATTCTCTTAAAGTTATTTCAATGTCAAATGTTGGTAAGTGAACCATGAAAAGCAATACTTAAATTTGCTATTATCTGAATCATGATAGATGGGCTGTATCTACTAGAGATTGACCGAATTTTGCGCCCTGGTGGATATTGGGTACTGTCAGGGCCACCCATCAATTGGAGAAAAAGCTATAAAGGATGGCAAGTGGAGCCCGAGGTGTTGAGAAAAAAGCAAAATATTTTAGAAGATCTTGCTAGGAGAATGTGCTGGAAAAAAATTGCTGAGAGAGAACATATTGCAGTGTGGCAAAAGCCCACAAATCATATCCAGTGCATCCAGAAATTAAAGACTTGGAAGTCCCTTCAGTTCTGCTCCTCAGCTGATGCTGATGCTGGTTGGTAAGTTTCTTCATTTCAAAATAACTTTGAATTGTGTAGCTAGGAGTGTGATGGAAATCTCAGTTCAGCTTACATATGAATTGACCAGTAGAAGAGCTAGCTAGTAACGTGTGTTGATATAGAAATCATAAGGTGGTGTTTGATTTGTTTTCTACTTTTCTATTTTCATTTTTTGTAGACATGTTTTCACTTTTAATTATAAATGTCACATTGTTTCATTTTCCCCCCTACTCTGTGATGGAAATATCACCCTTTCCTTCTCAAAAGCTTGAAAACAGGACTTAGTGCTCTTATCAATTGTTAGTGAGAACATATCAATTGAAAATGAAAATGAAAACAAACCAAACGTCTCCTAAGTTTCCACGTAGTTTTCCTCATTTCTTTGTGCATTATGTCTAGACTTTCAACAATTGATCATGATTTTATAGCTTAACTTGGTAGAAGTTCGTTTTCCAACAGGTACACAAAAATGAAAGCATGCATTGTTCCACTTCCCGACGTTAAAGATATCTCTGCAACATCAGGTGGTGCCCTTGAGAAATGGCCTAAAAGGCTAAGTGCTGCTCCACCTAGAATTAGAAATGCAAATGATGGTGGAACCATAATTAGAACTTATGATGAAGATAATCAGACATGGAAAAGGAGAGTTTCGCATTATAAAGTCATACTGAAATCCCTTGCTGGTGGTAAATATAGAAATGTGATGGATATGAATGCCGGCTTTGGGGGATTTGCGGCTGCAATGGCAAAATATCAAGTGTGGGTTATGAATGTTGTTCCTTATGATGCAAAAAACAATAGTCTTGGGATTATCTATGAACGGGGCCTAATTGGAGCTTACATGAATTGGTATTTGCAGCTTATTATTTCTTTCCTCTTCTTGGTAAAACAATATGTTAATCTTTTCATCTTTTTTACCTCCTTATACTTGTGGAAAGTCTAATTTTGCTTTCGTAAACATGTTTACTTGACTTGCACAGAGCAATTATCTATGGCTGAAGCAAGGCAGAGTTTCTTCATTCCTTGCTATCCTAATAGTTGCATTTTTCATCCTCTCCTCTCTAATGTTTTTTAGTGTAATTTATTTAAAACAGCAGTGTTTGTTTTTTAACTCATGGATTAGAATGCACTAAGAAGAAACATCTATGTATTGTTGGCTTGTTTGCAGGTGTGAACCCTTTTCAACATACCCCCGAACATATGATCTCATACATGCCAGTGGTTTATTTAGCATGTATATGTATATGGACAAGTAAGCTTCATATTTCTCTCAGCTTCTTTCGCTATTATTAAGTGCCTTTTCATTTATCTAATTTATTTATGATACATTGAGTAATCGATCATGTGATGCGTTTTGGTTGCAGATGCGACATTACTGATATAGTAATTGAAATGCAGCGGATAATTCGGCCGAAAGGAGGTGTTATCATTAGAGATCATATAGATGTGGTCATCAAAGTAAAGAGAATAGTAAATCAAATGAAGTGGGATGGGAAAATATTCGACGGTGGGAATGGACCTTTTCACCAGGAAAAGGTGCTAATCGTTGACAATTCCGAGTAACCATACCGTTTTCTTTTCTGGGTAATGGAAGATTGCAATTTTATTTATTTCTAAATAAAAGTTTCAATTTCACCACTTTCTGCTTAATTCTCCCGTTCCCCGTTTTACTGACTATTGGATTGGCAGATGGAGTCGTGGATTTTATTCTGCTCTTTGCGAATTCATTTGGATACTGGTCAGACCGGGAGACTAGCTGTTAATGTTTTACGCTTAAAGAAAGAAAAACTGTGTTTGTGTTGATCAAGGATGCTGTTATGAAATCAACAAAATAATAACATAAAACATAGAATAATAGTTAGAAGAGATTAGAGAGACAAAGAAGAAAGAATAGAGTCATTACATTATCTTTTTAAAGTGACAAAGTTTATAACGCTCATGAGTCCTATAGACCATAAAACTCATTTACAATACAATATCAAGAGGAGTAACCAGGAGATTACAAGATGAATGGACATCCACATTTGTCACATGTTTCACAACAGATGCATTATTGTTTAGATTTTCATTCGTTTTGTTTACAACATGTAATGTATAATCAAACCATGCAGATTTCAACAAACATGTAGTTGGTATATATGCATGGTAGTGAACTTGAGTGCCTTAAGCAAATGATCAGAAATTCGACTCTTGATTCTTGTGTATGCAAAAAAACTTAATTGAGATGAGATGATCTTTAAATATCGTCCAGGTCCCCGACAGAGATTTGTATTTCTTTTTTGAGTTTGAGAAATTTAGTTTCTTGCTATTGATGTAAAGAAGTTCATGATGTTTCCATGTATTATGTAATATTCATAATATTTTATAGGGATTAAAATATTAAATGAGTACATAATAATTTAAATATTTACATTGTATGGCATCAAATTTTTAAATGATTTTCTTTATTCAAGTGATTCATTCCCATATCACAATGTAAGGGCTGAATAAAACTAAATTTTTTATAGGGATTTAATTAGTATATATTGTCAATATTTTTTATACTATCCACCAATTATAAATTAGCACATCGTTAAAAATGTCTGACTCTTACCCTAACTATCTTAAAAGTCAGTTATATCATGATTTGTGATTGATTGACAGTATAAAATACTTTACACTGACAATGTATAACAATTAAACTTTATATATATACACATATATACATATATATATTGTTCTATAAAAAAAATCAATTCCAAATTGCCAAATTAACTTAACTAATATGAAAAAAAAAAAATAAATAATTTTTTATTATTTATCCAAGAATGCTAACCCTTGATTAAGGGAAAAAAAAGAAATTTTAAATAAAAAAAATATTATATTAAAAAGTGTCTTGCTTTATTTTCGGTTTCCTAATTTTTATTTTATAGTTTTTGTTAATAATTATAAAAAAAAGGCCTTTATTTTTAAGAACTTATTATTTTTTATTAAAATTTTA
Source organism: Echinosophora koreensis (assembly GCA_035048595.1). Lineage (NCBI taxonomy): Eukaryota > Viridiplantae > Streptophyta > Magnoliopsida > Fabales > Fabaceae > Echinosophora > Echinosophora koreensis. Next base: position 402,211 of record JAPCYP010000006.1, read on the forward strand.
AAGATAAAAAAAAAATATGAGGTGACAATTTTATAATAATTATTTTTTAACTAAAAACAAAGGAATCAGGACCTTCAAAATCAAATCCCGTGACAAGTAGAAACGAGAATGAGATAGGGCATCGCGTCCATAATGATAATATATATATAGATCCATCCACGTGATTTTACTTTTTCTTCCTTCCGCCTTTCTTCTTTTCTGTCTCCTCTCCGGGAAGTTGGAATTGGAACCCTAGCGCCTAGGGTTAAGCTTCGTTGGTTGAGCCTTTCATTCTCAAATTCGTTATTATTGAGTTGAAACAATGGATCATCGCAAGAGGGGAAGGTTTGATGCTTCTTTCAATGGTAATGCCGCCGCCAAGAAATTCAGGCCAGGTATCTATACACCTTTCTCTTTCCCTCTCTCTTTTTGGTTGTGCCATGCTCTGCTATTGTGCTTCTTTGCAAACTCCTATGATTAATTCTCCACCAACAAGATCTTCTCAAACTCGTCAATTACTTCCCCAAACTCTTTAACCCTTTCATTTCGTTTTTCTTCTTTGAAAATTAAAAAGATACGAAGGAGGTCTCTTCCACCATACACTGAGGTTAAATTAAGTATTTTACTTCTTTATCATAAAAGTAAGCTTGAATTATTATTTTTTGAACCTTGTTCTCAAAGAAACGATCCAATATTGCTTAAATAGTGAGAAGATATGGTTCTTGGATGTTCTTTAAATTGAAGCATTAAAACTCAAGGAAATTTTAACTGAGCGGACTTAATTAATGTTCTGCAACAGAAACGGAGTCCTTTTCATCTGGTTTAGGAAGCAAATCCAAGCCTTGCACAAAGTTTTTCAGGTTCAAATCTTTAACCTATCCAAAATTAAATCTAATGCAATTCAATATATGCACAACTTCTCCAATGTTCCAGAAAAGATTTAATCTATGCAAGCAGAATCCCTATGATTTCACTAATGAATTGGATAGTTAAAGCTGTGATACAGGTTGTACTCTAATCATCATAACAAGACAATGAACAGAAATTGTTGACTCTCAAGATCACTTCTGTTAAGTGCCTGCTGGGCTATATATAATTTGAAAGCAGTTCTATGGGAGGCAAAACTTGATCCGCATATATTGCTTTTATACAATTTTGGCAACTAAAGAAGTCTGATGCAGATAACTGAAATGGCTAGAGCAGTTCATGGCTTAAGACATGGTCTATCAATACAACAAAACATAAGTGGATTGATGCTTGGAAGTATTCATAAGTTCATAACATACTTCATTCTTGATTATGTTCGGAAATCTTTAAATTATATGGCGTTCAAAAAATCTCCTTGATATAATGATAATAATTTGATGTCTGTGTTGACTGTGCTGCTTATCTCTAACGTGCTGTTGATATGTTTGTTATTTATTTTGTGTGTAGCTTTTGTTGCTTTCATTATCTAGAGGTTTTTACTGCTGGATGTCTTAATTTGAGGATTAACTCTATCTTGGAGAGTAACATCTATTAAAAGAAATCAAATTTCAACAAGAGGAGGTTGCAGTTGGCACCATCCAGAGGCTATTATTCAAGCACCAAAGAAAAATACAAGTCAAATACAAAGCATTAGTTTTAGAATGAGTGCACTACTGGAATTAAGCAACTATCTGTATGAAGAATTGAAAACTTTGCTTTGAAGTCACTAAAATTCTTTACACTAATTGGACAGAATGATCCTTCTGAACCTAATAGTCCTACTCCCATCTGCAGTCCTTTAAATAATGAATATAATCATTATTCCATGGATGACTTGTAATATCTCTTATTATCTCCTCTGTGGTCAATAGAGGCACTATCGCGTCATCGCAGGGCAGAGCATAGGTGAGGCGTCACAGGATTGCGCATGGTGGGGCATTTATGTGTAGCGGTTGTTGCAGCCGCAAATCGTGGCTAAAATGCAGACAAAACGCGGCCGTCGAGTCTACGATGGTGAAGGCAATGTGAAAACCGGTCATCTTGTTCCCTTCTTCTGGATGCAGAGTGGTTGCTGGCGGTTGCTAACTTATTTATATATATATATATATGTTTCTGTTTCATTCTTTTTCTTCCCTACCATTTTACCCTCTCCTTAACCATTCAAATATCTATTTTTGCCCTCTTTAACTTATCAAATATCTATTTTGCCCTCTCTTTATCTTTTGAAATGTCTTATTTACCCTCAATTAGACTCAGTAAATTTTCATTTTATCCTTGTTTTTACTGCCCTCTTCACCTTCTTCTTCCTCAGGTTCTCCTTTTTCTCACGTTCTTCTTCTTTCTCAGTTCTTCTGGTTTCTGGTTCTTCTTTCTGAACATTCATTTTCTTCTTCCAAGCACAAACCCACTCTCATTTCCTTCTTCTGCCCCTCTTTTGAATAATGACTATCCCGCTATAGCATTTTTGGGCTCGGCCGCTACACGCCATTATCCAGGATTGATTACGTAGATTCTCTCAACACATGCTGATACCCTAGCTTCTTTGATCTAGAAACAAATACAAGTGTGGAAAAAGATTCTCCATAAAATTTGATCAGCTCGCCACATAATTCTTCTTGTTAACCTATGGCTTTTTTCCAGCCATAAATTTTGTGACATCTGTAATAATTCATTTTTTCAGGGTAGTCTTTCCATATCCCATTGTGTCTTTTAAATTGCTGAAGACAGTTTTACCTAATATACTCCAATACATATTAAAATCATTACCATCTTCCACACGCTATTCTTTTCTATTTCGAATCTTCCTAACTGTTATGCTCAATAGGATTTCAAAAAGTATAACCACCAAGTGATTACATCTTCAGATTTTGCATTGAAAGCATCAACATCTTTCCAGGCTAGCATCAGCTTTGTCACCTACTTACACTAAAAGGGCGGCCTAATGTATGAGGCTCCCACTTGCATTTGAACCTGTGACCTCCAGGTCACAAGGCAACAACTTTACCTTTGCGCCAAGGCTCACCCTTCGTCACCTACTTACACTAATCCTATTTAATTGAAATTCTCCCTGATGCTGATCAGTTACATTCCTTCTCCTTGATCTCTCTCATTTGATGCGGTATTCAGAATATTGTTGTGTAGTTTGCTTAGTTTTTCAGTTTCAATGACATATTTGTTTGGTCATTTTATATTAATGTAATTTTATGTTTTCATGAAATGGTCTCTTCATGCTGACTCTTATGTTGATTAATCATGATTTTTTTATTAATCTGTATATGTACACTTGTACAGTATTAGAATTGAACCTTTTGCTTATGTGTTCAATTTTGAAATTAACTTAATTTTTAGCATGTGATATAAAACTTAAAACTGTTATTCCGGTGATGTAGGAATTGTATTTTTTAGTGGTATGTAGTGTCTGATTGTGACACAAAGTATTAGGTTTTCTTTATTGCATAATATTGGCAGAAGTCAGCAGGGTATTTGATAGCTTATTGTTGCATAATTTGGAATTTTAGTTCTCACCCAGAAGATTTGCAATGAAATGAAAGTAACTTGAAATTTATGCTGCATTGTATTTATATACATCTAATTCCTAAAATAATTAAATATTTAAAATATCATTATATAATGTTCTGCTAACTAATATATTGCAAGACAATACTTATTTATTAGCTTGGTTCTTAAAAAAACATATGACGCTTGTGTGTTTGTTTTACAAATGAACCATGTTGGTTTAAAATATATAAATTAAAATTAGGTAATGATAAGAGAAAATGTGTGACTGCCTCCCTTTAGTTATTGACTAGACCTTCATGTTATGCTCTCTTTCCTTGCCTCCGTTATGTCTTTGACTACGAACTAAGGGGGTCCTGAGAACGCTTTATATTCTCTTGTTTGAATCAGAATTGGTGAAAGCTCATGATATTTTCACTCGTAAAATAACAAGAAATTGAGGGAGTTGCTGATTTGCAATGATTCTTATTTCCAAATTTCTATTCAAAATTCATTGTTGTTCCCAATTCGTACTGATAATTGGAATCTAGAATTCAATGAAGTCTCTATTTGAATTGTGGATGATGTAATGCTGATAGTAGTATTGCAAGGATTAGAAATTATGCTTTTACCCTTTTTCTTGTTTTCTGCATTAGAAGATACTAGTGTGTGCTGTAAGTGTTTGATATCTGTGTGTGTTACAACCCCTGCTTATGTGGTGCTATTATATTCAATTTCTCATTAACATTGGGAGTATCCTGTGTGGTCAATCCTAAGTAGTGACGCATAGCGAGTGACCCCAAAAACGCTATAGCAGGATAGCCACTATTGCAAAGACAGAGAGAAGAAGGAAAAGAAGGGGAGAAGGTGGGTTTGTGTTTGGAACTAGAAAGACGAATCAGAAACAGAACTGAGAAAGAAGAATGTGAGAAAAAGGAGAACGTAAGGAAGAAGAAAGTGAAGTGGAAAGTTAAAGTAAGGGTAAAATGGAAATTTATTGAATTTAAGTAAGGGTAAATAAGACGTTTGAAAAGATAAAGAGAGGGGAAAAAAGATATTTGATGAGTTAACGAGGGCAAAATAGATACTTGAAGAGTTAAAGAGGGTAAAATGGTAAGGAAAAAGAGAAGGAAACAGAAACGTAAAAAAAAAAAAAAATAATCTAATTCTAAGTTAGGAGTTGCCAGAAACAACCTCTGCATCCGCAAGAAGAAAACAGGAACGATTGGTTTTCACCCAGCCTTCACCATTGCAATCGTGATGGCTGCGTTTCTTTGTTGTGACGGCCGCTCCACAAAAACGCAATGCGGCAGGGTATAGTGTCGCACCCCAGTTCCACTCAGCTATGCAGCTATTGGTCACTATTGAGTACATAGGGAGTATCAGATATGATCTTTAAATTCCTTTCACCAATCTAGTACATTTGGACATTGCAAGTCTCGATTGCTTGCAACTTTCAAGTGGTGAATGCTTATGTCTACTCTCAAGTTTGAACTATTGCTCTTAAAGCAATCTGGACTGCCCAGGGTGAATGCATGTGTTATATGGATTGCTAATTGTCCATCATATTCTGTTAATGTGTATCCTTAATGTTCACTTGTTTAGTAATTAAGCCGTGGGAATCATGAACTGTGATTAATATTTGTAAGCTCTCTTGTGTTTGCTGTTAGTTTTAATTATATGGTTTCTACGTTATTTGATGAATGGTTGCCGCCTGGTGCATCTTCTGAATTATAGATATACCATGCTAGAATCCGTTTCATATGATTATCATTCTTGTAGTTGGCTAATGCCAATAAGGCACCCACTTTACTGTTTTTTCTGGGTTTTAGAATTTGGTTTATGAAGAATTCTTTTAGGTTTGCTTTTGGGGCTGTGACGTGCTTTGATATTTGTCATGTTCTCTGTTGTATTCAGAGGCAAATGAATTTCTCCATTTAATCCTTGTTGTCTCTACTTGATTATGGAGCAATCCTGCTATATTCTTTCAGAGGTCCATTACAATTTTTCCGATCTCATTAGTTGGTTGTATGTTAGTTTGATGTATCTGCTTTCATCTATTATGCAGCACCTCTGGCTGTCCATTTGGTGAGGGATGTCATTTCCTGCATTATGTTCCTGGTGGCTTCAAAGCTGTCTCTCAGATGATCAATGTTGGTAGCAATCCTGCTATTCCACAAGGTGGTAGGAATCCAGCTGTTCCACCATCCTTCCCAGATGGGTCTTCTCCTCCAGTTGTTAAAACCCGATTGTGCAACAAGTATAATTCAGCTGAAGGTTGCAAATTTGGTGACAAATGTCACTTTGCCCATGGTGAGTGGGAGCTTGGCAAACCTACAGTCCCATCTTTTGAAGACACTCGTACCTTTGGACAAATGCAAAGCGGCAGGATTGGTGGCCGAGTTGAACCCCCACCTCCAGCACATGGAGCTGCTTCCAGCTTTGGAGCCTCGGCTACTGCAAAGATTAGTATCAATGCTTCCCTAGCTGGAGCTATCATTGGAAAAAATGGTGTCAACTCTAAGCAAATTTGTCGTGCAACAGGAGCGAAACTCTCTATCAGGGATCATGATTCAGATCCTAACCTTAGAAACATCGAGCTTGAAGGCAGTTTCGATCAGATCAAACAAGCCAGTGCCATGGTTCATGAACTTATTGTAAATGTCAGTTCTCTCTCTGGACCTCCAATGAAAAACGTTACTACGAAGACTTCTGCCCCTGCAAACAACTTCAAGACTAAGCTGTGTGAAAACTTTGCTAAAGGTACCTGCACTTTCGGGGAAAGGTGCCACTTCGCACATGGAACGGATGAATTACGCAAGCCTGGAATGTGATCCATGTCTCTATTTCTTGTTCTTTTTAGCATTGAGGACAAACATCCGGTTAAATTTTAGTTTACTTGGTTTTAGTGAGGATTGAATTGTGCAGAATTTTCTAGTGTTTGAATTTATTGTCAATCGACTTCTAATCTGTCACATGGTAACTAATGGTATGTTTTAGCTAAATTTCAATTGCCTTCCGCTATCAACGTATGTTTGGGGATGAGGCTTACCGTAATAATCAACCTGATCATCTTATGCGCCCCTTTCAAAGGTGCACTCGGGGGTTGTTAGATACATAACGCTGCACGGTTGCAGTGAAAACGTTAGCCTTTTTTTTTTTTTTTGGCAAACCATGTTATTGATACGAAGTATTTATTATTATAAATAGTGATTAATCTCCATCGAGGATCTGAGTGACATATAAGGGTTGGCTCCTCCAAATCATGTTTTTTTCATGCACAAGAGTCATGAGTCGAATTCTTGACCATTTGCTTAAAGAGTCCAAGTCTATTATCACTCGGACCAATTACATGTTGGTATGTGATCGTCCTTTCGAGCAACTGGGTTTTAATGATTAATTTTTAACATGTGACCAGGGGGAATTCTCTCTACTTGGTGCCTGTTTTTTCCCTGAATTGTGTCATTGTCATCTTTTCTATCTTGAAAGGGAATTCCTACATTCCTTCTTTAAAGAGTTAATTATTTAAAGATAATATTAAAACCTATGAAGACTTATATTATTATGGCTTGATTAGTTCAAAACAATCAAGCTGTAGTTGAACTGGATAACATAATAAGGGGAATTAAAGAGGAAACATAGCTGGTTCTTGAATTGGTATGTCTGGTCCAAGTTTCATACCTTGAATTAGATACTCTTACCGCCTATGGTACCTAGAAAATAAGAAGAAGCCACTGTGTTGCAATATAGGAAAATAATGTAGAAATATCTTAAATTTTAAAAATTACTCGATGTTTTGAGTAAGGATGGCAAGGGGTACCCTCCAGGTACGGTATTATAGTACCCGTCTTCATTCCCTCATTTGAAAAAATGACTCGTATTCATATCCATTCTCGCGTGGGTATCAACTTTAGTATCTATCAGTATCCTTCGAGTACCTAAGTGCATGTGCTCGTCTGTTATCCGTACTTTAACTATAAAAAAACAATAAATAACAAACGAAACATTATAACAATTAAAAAGTGTGCGCGTGCGGGCGCGTTCTCATCCTTAAAGATGAGTGTTTCAAGTTTTATATTTGAAATAAGTCGGTTTCATTCATCGAGTGATGATACTTAATTTGGATATTTGATTCATAAAGTGAAATATAGGTCGTTTTCTATCCCAAAATCTACTTCGTCTATCAAAGTTCCAACCATTGCATCGTTCATTTAATACTTCATCATGTGCTCCTTTCAGGCTGTCATTTGGGCCCACTTTTAGCTATTCCATCCCATGCTTCATATTCATATTCATAAGTATACAATGACTCAAAAAAGAAAGACACATTATTATACGCGTAAATAAGTAACTTGTATTAATTTGCGATGTTGCTAATGATGTGATAACACGTAATGACAACAGTTTGCTGAGTGGGGTCATTCAATAGTGGAGGCAAATAAAGCATGGAATGGGATATTAAATTAATTAATGCGTGAAATCTTCAAGTTCTTCCACATGTGATTGACTCCTAAAGTGAAGAATTAGATTGCATGGCAGCAGCACAGCCAAGAGAAGTTGATGCAATATTGCAACCATACTTCACATAATTAATCTGATATCTGTCGGCTTGTGGACTTTTGAAATAGGAAACTAGTATTTGTACGTTAATATTTTACACTATTTTTATATAGATAATTAGCATGCATAATCAATCAATTATGATCAAATAACGTATATTATATGATAAGATTGAGAATGTTAATATATTACTATTATCTGATAATTGTGTATTATGTATAATTAGCATATATTATGCCGTGATTAGTATAAAAGTGGTTTATAAATTTTGATACGTGGTTAACAAAACTGTTTGAAATGTTCAGGGGAAAGCCAGAAACTTGTAATCGCTATACATGATGGATCCCACCCAGCGACATCGTAGCAATGTATTCAGGCATAGGCACACAAGCGAGTTTCATTGAATACCGCTTATGGAATACCCACACATTGCACGGGCAATCGATAATGCAGTCAAATATTGTGTTATATTCTTCCCATCTGTACCTATGTCCAAAATTTTGGTGCAATGGAAGGGGATTTCTTCAAATAGTTTTTATATATGTGATTTAATATAGGACAAACATACTTGTCCCTTAACAATTTGATGGCATAAAGCAGAGACTAGGGATATGTTAAATGCATGGAACATATGAGTGAATCACTGGATGGCAAGCCAAACATTATATGGATTAAGCTTAGTTTGTGAGTTGTGGCCATGGACTATTATTCAATAGTGCATTAGGCTGTTGGGACCCTATATATCTGGTTAGGCGCCTATGCTTTTTTATTGGTGATGTGATATCCATTTGGGCATTAAACCACTGAGAAATTTTATTGTGGGGCTTGAATACATGTCCCGGAAGTGTATTTGTCAAATTATATAGCTTGAATTGAAGACAGCCAGGCAAGCTAGATTAAGAGGGCGAGTGAGACTGATCGTATGCTAGCTGTGAGTGTTTTGGAATTTTGGGGCTTAAAAGCAAAAAATTTTAAAGGGACCTAATTTAATATAAATTCATTAGTTTTTTTTTATTCTTCAATTTTTTTGAGTTGGAAACTCGTTCATTCAGTTAACAATGCTTGCATGACAATTAATACTGTTATTAAGCAATAGAATTGATTATAAAAATTGTAACAGTAGTTTAGAGATAAAATTGATAATTAACAGCAATTATTACGTTGATAATAAATGTTTTAAAGTAGTATTAAAACTCCAAAATACTCAAAATAAAATTATTATAATAATTCACTACATTAACAATAAATGAAACTTAGTAAAACTATAGGGGTTTTTTTGGTCTTAGAGGACTACCTAGGGATTGTTATATTGTATGACCCTTAGAGTGTATTTGATATGTATTAATGCACAGGACATCATAATACAATCCCTTGAATCAGAGGACAACTTTTTGTCATGTACATCATTTGATAGATAATGGACACCACAAATAAAATAATATTAATTTTACTATGAAACCCTTTGTAATATATATTATTATATATTAATATATAATATAATATTATTAATATAAATTATTAATATATGTAAGTATTAGGCAATATATAGTATATTTTTATAATATATAGAGAGAAGTGTAAGGATAATTATGTCTATTTTTAGTAGTCTGTCTATGAGACAAAAAAATTGTCTCATGGTTTGATGGGGGACAAAATTTTGGGTTTTTATCCGGTCTCTCACCCCTCTTTTGTCCTGTCCTCTGATCACTTTTTAAATCAAACAAGAGGTAACAAATTTTGTGTTGTCCAATCCACTCAATTTTTGCAAATCAAACACATCACTCACTAACTTTTGAACGCACAGGAGTGGTTGGCACCCGATCCTCAGTTTAAAATTTGCGATACGACTACATATATAAATGATGGGTAAGGCTAAGGTCTTCCAACCAATAAGTTAAGGATTGATCTTTCAACAATATGAACTATTGATTAATTGATTAAAAAGTTTTGGTTCTGTTATTTTTTATTGTAAGACTTTAATTCCTTTTTCAATGACTATGTGATCTCTCATGTTAGGCGTGATGCAAATATGCTTGCTCACAATTTAGCAAAATCTGCTTTAGAACTAGGAGATCACATTTGGATTGAAAAAGTCTCCTCCTTGTATTGCTTCTTTGGTGGCCTCTGAATTTAGAGGTTCTTAATCAATACATTTTCCCCCGTCACAAATAAATAAATAATATGTACATGAATCCTCCACAAAATTTTGAAACAGCATAGAATTTGCCGTAAATGACCCTGGTTACAATAAGTTAAACAATAATAATTGAATAGTTTTATAATGAATTTTCAAATTTTTTTTACTGGATAATGATTTTTCAATTGATTCGTCCTATCCTATTTTTAAAAAATAATCACTTGGAATAATAAAATAGAAGCCCCCTAAGCTAAGCATGTCCTAAAACAAACTTTTGACGACGACATGAGAGGCCTTACCGCCTTAGAATATCTCCAATGCTCAATATATAAGCAATTCGGTTTATCTCTTTAAGTAGGTCATCTCAATTTTAAGTAACCCAAACAATTTTCACTCTAATAGGAGTTTCTACAATAAATTGCTTAACTCACCCTCTCTCTTCAACATTCCATATTCTCTTTCCTATATTTATACACAAAAATTTTAAGCAACCCATAAGGAATGATTGCTTATATAAGCAACTCTCTCCAATTTTAAGCAACCCAAAATCATACATGACACATTAAAATAATATTTTATTGTTAAACAACCCCTAAACAACTTCCCATTGAAGATCCTCTTAGGAGCAACTTTTATCGCTATGCAATTGTAAAGTATGTCAACAAGGGCATATCCTTCCACAGACAGGTATCAAGTTTCTAAATTGTATTATAATACATACCTATATACTGTAAGAATGAGAGTCTCTCTTTTGACATTTGAAAGAAGACAAGTAAATTAAATGAGTTTAATTGCTATACATTAATAATATAAAACCCTTTTACATATACATTTAATCGTAAATTGTCATGTCAATAAAAAAAAAATTATTCTCATCCTAATTACCTTAAAAGTTATTTATGCCATAATTTGCAATTCGTTGATGGTGTAAAAAACTCTACACCGCCAGTATTAAACTCGAATTAAATAGTATATAGAATAATGCGAGTGTAAATAAATATTTAATTATTTTATATTTTGAGATAGGACGGACATATTATATATAAAAACGTGAATCTGAATATCGTCTGAGAATCAATTTTATAGTCGCTTTTGAATCTTCTTCAATTAAAAGAGCCTACAATGTCAACATATATATAAAGTGGAAAGAATGACCCAAGTTTATTTGTCATACATCAGTTAACAGATCCTAAACAAATACACATAAAATTATTAACTAACTGAAAGTGTCCCCGAGAAATACATTAGAATTATTCAACTAAAGTATACATGTAGGGATGGAAATGGGGGGGGGGGGGGGTGGTAGCCCCCTACTACCCGTCCCATTGGATGAATTTCATACCCGTCCTCGCCCCATATCCGTGTGGATATCCATCTTGTGGGTTTTAAACAGATTTATAAATATTTGCAGGTATCCATGGATATTAACACCTCACAAATTATTGAATATTAGACTAAATTTTTTATTCAAACACCCTATCTTGACATCATTCACGCATAAGCATTAATCCAGAAGCTATAATCCATAAGCATTAATCCGTAACACAATAGTTGAACAAAAGCAATAATACGTAACAATGATCCATAGGGCTTGGGTATGATAAGGTCTGGGAGCTGCGACTGTCATATATTTCCAAAATAAAATAAGGATAGTGAAAAAATTAGGGCATTTGATGTATAAATGTAAAGGTATTTTAGTAATTTTACCTTAGGAGATACTTGCGGGTATGGATACTACAATATCCGTCCCCGCCCCATTAATAAGCGGGTAGAGAAAATATCCATTTAATTTATCCATGAATACCCATTAAGGTATCCATTTCCTACCCGTTGCGGATATTATCCACTGATATCCGTGGGTATGGGTAAAATTTACATCTCTATATACATGGATCATTTAACCTGATAAATCACTGCATAATATGGCTAGCTAGAGTAAGGACGTAATTGATGTTGAGACTCTAAAGATATCAAATAAATGCCAATGGAGATAAATTGTAACTCTTAGACTTTACTATTGACATGATCCTCCTCTTGGCCTCCGGTGTCAGTGTCAGTGTCAGCACTACCTTCAACATTGATGCTCTTGTACCACTTGGCACAGAATAAGTAAAGCACAAAGTCAAAAGCAGCTAGCCCTGCAAGGAGGAAGAAAAACCTATCCATGTGTCCTGTGTTCAAGTTTTGTGGTATCCACCCTCGGTTCTGGCCTCTTGCAGTGATTCCCATAACCATGTTCACCAGCATGCTACTTACATAGTTTCCTAGAGAAATTGAAGCCATGCAAAGTGAGCTCCCAAAGCTCTTTAGTCCATCTGGGGCTTGCCCATTAAAGAACTCCAATTGACCCACATACATGAAAACTTCTGAAGCACCAACCAGAATATACTGTGGGATTTGCCAAAATATGCTCAAGGAACTACTCTTGTGCCCAGGAATAATATGTCTGAGCCTTTCAATCTCTGTGGCACCAGATGCAACCATTGATAACATTCCAATAATTAGGCCAATTCCCATTCTTTGAAGCTCGGTTAGTCCCTTTGGATTACCACTTAATCTTCCGGCTAATGGAACAAGGATTTGGCGATAGATTCCAGTGAATACAAGGACACTGCATATATCAAATGCAGACATGCTGGCTGCTGGTAAACGAAATTTTCCTATGTTGGAGTTCATGACATCTCCTTGCTCAACAAAAAGAGAAGCCATTTGTGTAAACACAACCGAGTAAATAATGGTGCATAGCCAAACTGGTAACATTCTTAGGACACATTTGGCTTCCTCTACTTGAGTCACAGTGCAAAGCCGCCATGGATTGTTTGGACTATGATCATCATTCTCTGTAATTGTTGCTGCCTTGTCCATGAATCTGCCCATCATCAAGAACAATGACAGATATAAGTTTCAATAATTATATCAATCAAATAGATGGCCCAAAAAGAAACTAGTAACCAGCATATATTTTATTTAAAATGTGGTTTCTAATTGTTCGGTTCTTCCATCTTTTGCATAAAAATTATATGGCTATATTACTTTGTTTGATCCAAAACTTATTAAAAAAAAAGGAAAACAATCAATCATCATTCATTACATAATATGTCATTGAAATCTCAATGCTTACTCAAAATCATCATTGTGCAGAATCTTTCTACTCCCTTTTATAGCAGATTTTGGACCATCTACCTCAAAAAGTTCTTCTGCCTTGGCTGGAGTAACACCCCATTTTCTAGCAACAGCCGTAAATACCTGAGCAACCCTTATCACTGGGTTTCCACATGGCTTTACATACCTATATCTTGGAGTTCCTGATAAGAATGATAAAAAGGCTATGACAGCAGAGGCCAATGATACCAAGAAACCAATAGTCCACTTCCCTGAATCCTCGTAATAGACTAACACAGTATTGGAGAACAAAGATCCAACATTGAGAGCAAAGTAAAAATAACAAAAGAAAGCTACTTTTGAACTCCTCTCTTTGGGGTTCTTCTCATCATATTGATCTGCACCAAATGTTGCTAAGGTGGGTTGGTGCCCACCATAACCAAATGCTACTAGATATAAGGACAAGTAGAAAATGTTAACTCCAATCGAGGATTGGTGCATACATGGAGTATTGCCATCACCACAACCAGCTGGCTTGATCAAGAAAAGCCAAGATGACAACGAGGACAGTGCTAAGCCCTTTAAACACACATGTTCAACTTGTCAGAAACTAGAAAAATCTCAGAATATTGTTAAACAATAAAAGTTACAGTTACCAGAACAAAAATGAGCTGAAAGATTGTGCAGGTTATGTATCGACCCCAGTAAGAATCACTGAGAAGAGCTCCGATCAGTGAGAACATGTAGACAGTTCCTGTCCACTTGCTGACATTGTTAGCAGCCTCGGCATTGTCTTGACCAAGAACTCTGGTCAGGAACAGAACCAAGTTCACTCCAACTCCAAAGAAAGCTAGTGTAGCTAGTGCTTGATTCACTGTATTCAGTAAAAAACTGAAAAATTATTGGATCAAATCATAAAACAAACAAATGAATGGCTCAACATATTTTCTCATTTCTTATTCTCGAAAATTGATAATCGAATGAACTGCAAAATTTGTTTAGTACCTAGCAAGAGGCTTGCAACTTTCGTCCCTCCTATTCTCTTCACATCCACTTTGCTACTTTCCTCCACAGCTGGCTCTTCTCTGTAGCTACCATTACCTTCTATTACCTATTTATTTTCAAAGCAAATAATATATATTATATATTTTTGCCATGGAATGAATCTATGTACGATATTTAAGTGGATAAATAAGCTCATCATCATATATAGAATTTTACCTTTTCATCGTGATGTATATTACAAATTTTAATGTAAAAAAAAGGGATAAATATAAAAAAAAGGGATAAATATGGTTGTGGGCCTATATGGATAGTTTAATGGTATGTTTTTGGGGTCACTAATGAACGATTTGCACATTACATTAGACATCTAGCAATTTAAGATGTCTTAAATATTATATAGAGTGATATTCAATCTATCTTTGTAAAATCTTTCTAAAATAAGAGAATTTCAGAAGACCAAATTCATACGTATTAAATTCATCTTAGTACAGCTGCAAGATTTTGGTCACTTCAATTTTACATAATTTTCTTTTTGAATAATAAAATATGAAGAAAGAAAAAAAAAAAACCATATCCCAGCACACATACTCGACAATTTTATCGGAAACAAGAAAGATTTAGAAGGTTATGTAGCATTTTAGTGTGCAAATAACATCACTCCTACGTCCTACCTTGGTTTCTGCAACATTGGGGGAGTTGACAGAGAATGGAGTGGTCATTCTTGGTTCCATCTGCATCATGCAAAACGCTGTTTAATTAAACTTTACTAAGCCAGCCAAGAAGCTGATTAACATAAAGGTGATTATTAATTAATTCGGGCAAATGAGTTAAAATAGAGCGATATAGTAATGGAGTAGACAGTGCAGGGATCAACAGCTAATTTATAGAACTACTAATAAAGGTAATGGAGAGACAAAAGCACTTACAAATCGCAGAGAATAAGTATGATGATGAAGAAAATCTTGAAAGGATGGAGAAAAGGGTTGATAATAGTTTAATTATAGCATGCAATATATAGGGGAACGTTGGGGAGAAAGACACGAGGGATGTCACTTTCAAATTAAGCTTTATTATTGATATTGCTTGCCCAAAAGATAAATGTTACGTAAACATTGGTTGCTTTGGTTACTATTGATATTGCACCCGGAGGGTTCTGAAATGGTTACTTTGGTTGATTGGTCTCTGGTTTTTTGGTTTGTCAGTGGTTAATTACAGTATTCCCTTTACATTTATGCCTTTGTATACATGTATATGTGTTTGGAGTGTCCTCAGCACTTTCTATCAATATACTTGTTAGCTTGCCACGTCTATTTAGCTTAAATATATTTTTGGTTTTTTATCTTATTTTTTGGATTTTATTTGATCATCTATCTTGAAGAAGATCCGATTTAATTCTTTATGTCTCAAAGGTTAACCAATCTTACCCTTTATGTCGCTTCTGTTATATATGACAATCTTTCTTTTTCGATGAGTCTTCTTCTCCAAATTGATGACTTAGGATTTCTAGAAAATCTAGGCATCACAACAATTCATAATTATTTTGTGCCGTCTTCTATGCAATTCATGTGTCTTATATTTATTTTGTTGTGTTAATTAAAATAATTTTCTTTCTCTTCTGAAAGAAAAAAAAAAACCTATCCCCTTCTTCACGTTCCCACCACTCAGTGGACACCTGTAATTGGCTTGTTGTGATCTAATCCATTTCAGTGAAATAATCAAACCTAAACACACAAAGTTTAGCACCTCATAAAACAATACTTAAGGAATCAATCTAAATCACAGAAGCCATAAAAGAAAAGGAAATTAATGAAAACAATTAAGGATTAGACCCAGGTGAACCTGAATCATATTGCTCAATCTGGCAACTAAAGAGAAACTAAGTATGCAAGGTTCAAAAATCAGGGCGTCTTTGTTGTTGCCCTTTTCTTCTCCTCCTTATTGTTGTGTTGTACAAAGTTGGATGAATAGAATGGAATGATAGATTTTGACTGTGTTAGAGAATGATCATCCATGACTGTTTGCAGTACTTGGGGAATAAGACCCGTGAGAGAAGAACGGCTAAAATATTATTTTTGTTCTTTATCTTATTTTTTGGGTTCAATTTAGTCGTCTTCACCATGTCATATTGAAGGGCGTGCCAGTTCAACTGTCCAGATCATCACTTAACTGGCACGTACACTAAAATTAATGACATTATTAATAGAGGTGACAAAAAATGTAAGATTGATTAACATTTGAGACTTAAAGGACTAAAACATATCTTTTTAAGGATAGAGAACCGAATTGAATCTAGAAAAAAGATAAAGGATTGAAAGTATATTTTACTTATTTACATGACAAAAATAAAATTTAAATGTATCAAAAATGATGGGAGCTCGGTTATAATTAAATAGTAAAATTTGTAAAAATGTGAGATAATATGTAAATAAGTATGTGTCTAACATTTTTCTAGCCACAAATATATTAATGATTGGAATTGATATGACAAGAGAAAGTGTAGTGACAATTTGGATGAAGATAGTGGTGAATAGGGAAGAGGAGTCGTCTTAGATTCTTTAATTAATGGAGATGAGCCTGTGCCACAAACTGGATCACTTTTGCCATAAAAGCTCACAGTGAGGGTGGGGACTTGGGGGTTATCTTTCCACCCGATAATGAATTATGAATCTGATATCTTCTAGTCCTTTTCAGATTTTATTTTCTTTTAATTATTTGATAGCCTCACTTCCATTTCATTTTTGAATTGTGTGGTAAATAATTTCCAATCAGTTCATCAATTATGTATTAGAATATTCATTCATATCTCAACCACGAAGTTATACATATATAAAGATGTAATGTTTTTTCTTTAAAGAGAATCTAGCTTTGCAAGCAACTGTGTTGTTTACTTACATAACATGGAGCTGAAGGCTCTGTTTTTTTTTTTTTTTTTTTTGGTAGATGAAGGCTCTGTTTAATGATGTTGTCAATTGATGAACAGTTATTTTACTTCCAACATATCGGTCCACAAGCTAATTGCCTGAGCAATGTAAGAAATCCCATGCTGTTAATACCGAACATCCAATAGGACCTACATAGGATATATACATTTTCATTCATGTTAGAAAAGATATTTCGATTACGCATACTCAATATTTTTATTAATTAACATGTATAGTCACATAACCAACAGTTTCGTGAACTCATCTCCACATACAAATAATGCAAATTTTGAAGTTGACATCACTTTCTTGGTTTGACATACAAGCCCTTTTGCGGAAAAATCCAAGAAAAATAATAATACAAGCCATATATTGGTGGGCCGGTATCCATATCCCTGCATAGAAATATAATCTATATTCTATAACCTTGGTAAAAAAACCAAAAAAGAGTTTAATGCGAGTTACTTCCCTGCACGCAGTCAAATAAACTGTTAATAAACTGCACTAACCTTCGGTAAAACTTGATGAGTGATAGAATAAAAACTTGTGCAGAGTTATCACAAATTCGGCTTCCAAAGAGCAAGTTCCAAAAATTTAAAACACCAATATTGGCCAAGAAGACACCCCAGTCGCCGGTTTGAAACTTTTTGTCACTTATGGTAAAATGGCAAAAGACGCTTTGCGTTCTTCTCTATGTAAAATTTCAAATAAACCACTTTGCATGCAAAACTCTTTCCTTATTGGATCCCATGGAAAAATCCCTTAGCGGAAACTTGGAGCATTAATTAAAAGTAGAGACGAAGTGAAAAGCAACCGGTAATGTTCCTCTCCGGCCTCTCCTACCTCTCCAGCTAAACCCCCTTTGGTTTTTATTGAGAAAGGTGATACTGCATGAGATTGCCGGAGAGGTAGGAGAAAATCCGAATCCAAAGAGCATCATATATAACTCAATAACAATAATATAATAATAATCAAATGAGATTTCATCACGCATAATTTTAATCTTATAGTTGCTCTCTTTAGTCACATTGGGATGTGGTGGTGGTGCCGTGGTTGGGTGGGGTGGTAATATATTAATTAATAATAGAGTAAACCTGCATGGCCCATCAATAAAACCGAGAGCCAACATGCGGATTATTTGACTGCAATATTGACATGCATTCGAGAAAGAATAAGAACCGTAAGATAAGGTTTGGACAATTGGACCATCAAGTTATATTTTAATATTTTCGGGAATATGACCATGAGAATAACACTTTCATATATTTGGTATAAATTTTTAAAAAATATTCATAGGAATAAAAGATGCTCAAAAATAAAATTAGTAAATAAAAACTAAAAACTATATTCTCATAGGTAAATGTGGGAAAGAAGTATTCATGGATATAAGATTTTTGGAATGTAGTTTACCGATAATAAAACAAATATTTCAGAAACAAAACAACATCGGATTGCCCAAATTTGATTGCAATAAAAACTCTTTTTACCAACATGTGGTTGGTCTAAGTGGTAAGAGACTTAGATATTTTAAGCAAATGGTCAGGGATTTGAATCATTGCTCTTGTGTATGGAGAAAACTTGGTTGGGAGGGGAGAATCCACCTTATGTGCCCAATAGTTTCTTTGACGGAGATTAGTCACTGCTAACGGTGGTGAATACTTCGTACCCATGTGGTTGAAAAAAAAAAAAAACCTTTTGGAACTGAACTGAAACGATATACAACATTTAATAATTACATTATAAGGAACGCTTAAAAACGTGCAGCAGACTCAGGACTCTCGTTTAGATCGTGGGCTTTTTTTATTAATAATAAGGCCACTACGGCATGGATCGTGGGCTTCTTTTATTAAGGCCTAAAACCTATCATGTGTGACGGAGGGGTCCTTAAACCTTTTAATATATAGAATCTAGGAGAAGAGGTAATAAAGGTTAAAATAGAGATCAGATTTTAAATCTAAGCTGGGAGGGATGCCACCCATCGAGGTGTCGAACAAACTCTCGCAGGAGATTAGTCCCCGTCTCAGGTTGATGATGAGATACTCCTCGAAGTAGATCAAAAAAAAGGATAAAGGAAGGGAAATTGAGCCCAATTCTTACCAACACAGGACATAAGTGATCTTATTCTTAGGAGCAATGGTATTTTACATGTTTTCGGAGAGAATAAAAATGTAAAGTGAAAAAGTAAATGTATTATTGATTAGGTAAAATGAGTTGAGATCTCAATATATTTTAACTAATTAAGATTTAATGCATCCGTACTTTCTCACTTTACACTTTTGTTCACTTTAAAGGTTTTTATCCTTCCAACAAATATACCATGATAGTAGTTAATTAATAGAAGTTTTTTTAGGAGAAAATATATTTTTCGTCCATCATCCCTCGGTCAAAATTAATTTTGATCCTTTATCTTTTATTAGGATCATTTTGATTCTTTATATTTCTAATGTTAATGATCGTTTCTGTCATCTCGCTTCCAACCGTTGACGAAAAATTCTGACATGACATGTAACTCCGTTAAGTCATCCTCCGTGGTCATCGGTGAAGGCACTTTCGCGTATTAGCTAGTAGGACAATTAGCTAGTATATATGAAAGTGTGTTTTAAGCGTAACATACGTGATTCAGGTGCGATTTTCTGTTGAGGATTTGGCGGTGATTTTGTGACAGGGGAATGAATCTCAAGAAAGTAAAATGACACATTTTCAATCACAAAGTGCAAAACAAGATGAAGGGTTAAATAGATTATTAGTTTCGAGAAAAATAGATTATCTGTTATCCTAAATTAAGCCAAGGCCACTTCAGATTTGTTTCCATCGTAACTTCAAAGAATTTGTTTGAACTTAACTGAGTTGTTAGTTGTTACTACTACCAAATTTAGTTTGTATGATTATTACCATTTTCGTAAACAGAATAAATTTCATTCATAAATCCAATCACCACAGTAAACAACAATGCAGCTGTCTTCTGCTCCATCCTTCTCACATTATTTTCTGTTAACTTTCTATCTGTTTCATTATCTTTTGTCTTCTCCTTCCATATACTGAATTTTCAATTTCAAAGCTACCAAAAAAAAAAAAAGATAAAAAAAGAAAACAAGAGGGAGATGATTCAAGCATGATTTCAAACTCTAGGATAAATGGCAACAATGAAACTTCAGATTCCAATGCAACCAATTTTGCAATTGATGCAGCAAAACGGGTGAGGTGTGAAGAGAATATTGCAGGGTTTCAGAAGTTCAAAGGTGTTGTGCCTCAGCAAAATGGGCATTGGGGTGCACAAATATATGCAAACCACCAAAGAATCTGGCTGGGTACTTTCAAGTCTGAAAGAGAAGCTGCCATGGCTTACGACAGCGCCACCATCAAGCTTAGAAGCGGAGAAAGCCACAGGAACTTTCCATGGAATGATCAAACAGTTCAAGAGCCTCAGTTTCAAAGCCATTATAGCACAGAAGCAGTGCTGACCATGATAAGAGATGGCACCTATCCATCTAAATTTGCTACATTTCTTATGACTCAAAACCAATGTGAAGAACAAGGTGGTGGTGTTAGTAGCAAATGTGAACATATAAGGATGAAGGGTGATCAGGAACATTTGTCTTGCACCCTACTTTTTCAAAAGGAATTGACACCAAGTGATGTGGGAAAGCTCAATAGGCTTGTCATCCCAAAAAAGCATGCAGTTACCTATTTCCCTTATGTTTGTGGCATTGCAGAAGCTAATAATAATGAAATGGATGTTGACATTGAGGTTGTGTTTTATGACAAGCTCATGAGATCATGGAAATTTCGATATTGTTATTGGAAGAGCAGTCAGAGTTATGTGTTCACAAGAGGGTGGAATCGGTTTGTGAAGGATAAGAAATTAAAGGCTAAAGACATCATTGTTTTTTATGTGTGTGAACCTGTAAATTGGAGAAAAGGGGGAGAAGTGTTTTCATTGATTGATGTAATCTATTATAATGCAGATCATGAGAGAGAGCAATGTTTGGGAGAGAAGGGAGATATGAAACAAAGTTTAGGAAACACGTTGAGTTTAAGTGTAGTAGAAAAAAAAGATGAAGGCCAAGAGAGCAAGGATAGAAAGGATTTGAATGCACTGTGCTCACCACATAATAATGCACAAAAGGGTTTGAGGCTCTTTGGTGTATGCATCAACTGAAGAAGAGATAGTTTATTCAACTTCAATTTGTCGTTTTACTTTTCTCCATCATCCCTTCGCTTTTAGTGCATGTTTGGAAATTTGGTGAGTTTGATCAGAATCACGTTGGAAGAGACAAAAGCTACAAATAGTAACTTCATGTGGAAGTGCTTCTGGCTGACTCACATCCAAACACTATTGATAAGGAGGAGGACTATGTTATTACAACCTTTGTGAAACATGTACTCCAGCTTTGGGAATCAGATAATCAAGGTAGGAATTTGGGGAAGTAGAAAAGGAAGTTGAGACAAGCATTAGTACTTTGTTAGCTGTACCACTTTAACATATTGTACAAGGTAAGGGCACACCTGATTATCATTGAATTTACTTATCCATTGAATAGGCTTGTTGCTAAAACTGTAAAAACGTGAATATAAATATCTAATAGCATGGCAGGGCAGTACACGACCGTGATTTTAGAAAAAAATGGCATTGCTTCATTGTGTTTGGTTGAGCTTTTGACAAACATGATTTTGGAATGCATTGATTTTATAGAATTGATTATTGTTAAAAGTGAGTTATAAGTAAAGTTATTTATGTTTGGATGCTTATGTGGAAAAAGTGATTTTTATCGATTCTTGTTGTTTAGATAGTTTGGATCAAAATTGCTTTTAAGTGTAAAATTACCAAATTGGGTTTTAGTGTGTATATATATATTGGTTTAAATAAGCTTTTAGTCCCTGGAAAGTTCACCAATTTTGGTTTTAGTCCTTGTAAAAAAAAAATTTAGGATTTCATCCCTATATTTTTGAAAATTTTGTAAATAGTCCCTATTGTTACCCCTGAGTACTAGAAATCATACCAGCCGAATAATTTTGTCAATTTTAACCCTATGGTCTTAAGGTATGATTTTATTTCTACTTTCTAGCCAAATTTTGGAGCAAGTCGGACAAGAACGAGAAATTACCTCGGTACCCCCTGAGTACTATATATTATACAAAATAAAGGAATTTAGCAATTTTAACCTTATGTTTCTAATATATGATTTTGTTTTCATTTTATTACCAAATTTTATAGCAAGTCGGACAGTAAAATAAAATTATCTCGATACCCATGAATACTAGATAATAGAAAAAGATGACGATAGGGACTATTTCCAAAATTTGTGAGATTACGGGACAAAAACCTAAGAAAAAATTTCACAGGCACCAAAACCAAATTTGATAAACTTTGTAAGGACCAAAAACTTATTTAAACTATATATATTCAGCTAGATTTCATTGCCATAAAGTGAAGTCGTACATGACATAGACTTCAAAGTCATATATGTCATGTAGAACTTACCCAATAGATAAATACTTTTTAATTTGCACTATCTTGGTAATTTACATTTGCAATGCAAGTTACATGTAAAGGTCAAAAAACCACATTATCCTCTTTCAACGTGCATCTATTGTCCGCAGAATTTCATCCGTATAGATTATAGAAGTCATATTGCATCCACCGTTGGAAACATCAAAGGAGGAGGAAAAAAAAAATTGAATGAAGAGTAATATCTACTGAAATGGGGTTAGGATTTTTTATTTTTATTTTAAACATGATATAGCTGCGAAGTATCTACCGATTTCGCCAATAGCTAATCTCTATTGAGGAATCTGACTGACTAACTTTAGTAAAATCTCTCCTTCTAACCACATTTTTTTCATCCACAAGATTTGAACTCGATACTTTACTTAAGTGATTTAAATTCAATTCCACTCGGACCAAATAATGTTGGTGGGGTTGGATGTTCTAAATAGTGGTAAAACTGGTAATGACAATAAAATGTAATTTTTAACGAGTATAGCCAATTTGTGGATGACTTATAGCCCATCAATGTGTCACAAGTCTATTAATTTTTACGTTCAACACTTAAGATCCATTTATTATTATTCTTTTGAAATTGGAGTATTTGAAAAAAACACGAGTTTTATATGAAAATGTGAATGTGTCTAGATTTTTCATCTCTGCCAATAAGAGTAAAAAAAAAAGTTTTTGACGCATAAAAGTAAAAACTTTATGGATGGGTTTTCGATATAATTTTATAGAAAAAATGATTTTATAAAGTTTTTACCTCTATTTTTAACATCGTACTCAACATACTACCATAATCTTAAACTCAAATCTAAATGTTTCATCTCAATTTAAAAGGAATATCAAATTGGCTCTTAGGTTGGGGCAAAGATGCTCGCAAGACTAGAGGTGGCAAAATGGGCTACCCGGCCCGCCATGGGCTAGCCCTATGCGGGCTAGGGTTTTATAGGGCTGGGCCAAAAAGGCCCGGAATCAATATGGGCTGTAAAATAAGTACCCAAGCCTAGCCCTATGCGGGCTGGCCCGGCATTTTTCGCTAAAAAAATTTATTTTCAATCATTTTTATTTTGAAGTTCCTAAAAGTGACTATAGGCTAATAGCATTGTGTATATGTGTGGATCAGCCGACCAGGACATATTTATTTTCAATCAACCTAAGTGTTTGTAACTTTGTATTGAAAACATTAGGCTATGATTGAAAATATAATAAACATAATCAATGTTGTGAAAGATAACTTTAGAATTAGTTCCCGTACAAAACATAAAAAAACTCCTTAAGTTCAAATAGAGATATATTTAAAGTCTCCTTGAGTTCATATAGTGATATAGAGATATATTTAAAGTCCAATAAGAACATCAAAAAATAAGCAAGTCTAACAATAGAAACAGTGAAAGTCCAACAATAGAGACAATAAAAAAGTCCAACAAAAATAAACTTCACAAATAACAAAGAAAGTCTAACAGTAACAACGATATATTTAAAATCCTATATTTTGGCATCAACATTGACATTTAATCCTCCTTGAGAAAGTTTTACATCTTCAAAATTGATAGCCTTCCGCTCATCATCATCATCTTCATTATCATAATCTAAAATAAAAAATAGACTTTGTTATGAATTTTTATATAAATCAACTACTTGATTTTAAATCCTAAAAATGATAAAGCTTAAAAAAACTTACCAACAAAACCATGTAACCAACTACGTTTGCACAAAAGAGCTTGAACCGTTTCATCTCGCAAAGAACTCCTATACTTGTTCAAAACTCGAGAGCCAATGCTAAAAGCCGATTTTGATGCCACAGTGGTTATTGGAACGCTCAATATATCACAAGCCATCCTTGCAAGATCAGGACATCTATGACTTCTTTCCTTCCAATAAGATAAGATATCAAAATTACCCGATGATGGAATCCTTGGCTCCTCCAAATAGAGATCAAGTTCGGATTTTCCAACCGTGGTAGTTTGTGTGCTTTCATATGCTTCAAAATCCTATAAAATAAATGACCAAATGAATTCAAATATATATATATATGAAATATTGATTAAAAGAAATCAACGTATGAAATAAAATAGTAACAAAATTCAAAACTTACTTCATAGCAACCAATCTTTTCCTTTCCTCCTCCAATTGAAGATTGTACTTGTTGTGAATGACTCAAATTGGAAGGGACACCATCTTTGACATACTCATCATAAAGCCTATACAAATTCATCTTGACCTTTTGCAACTTCCCTTCACAAGTGTTTGGATCAACTCTAGAATTGAAATATCTCAAGAAATTGAACTTCTTGGTTGGATCAAAAATAGCCCCAAATGCCAATACCATATTTGTACTATAGTCACTCCAATACTTGTCAAATTTTTCTCTCATTTTGTGAGCCATGCTTCGAATCAACAAATCTTCATTAGTCAAGTTTGAGACCAAAAGATTCTCTATCCTCTATATTTCTCCAACAAATAGATTTGATGTAGGGTAAGAAGATCCAAATATCAAGTTGGTAATAATGTAAAATGGCTTCAAAAATTCACATAATATTTCGGCTCTTCTCCATTCATCACTTGTGGGACACCACTTATAATTTGCATTGTCACACAAACTTAAGCTACGAAAGGCACGACGATAGTTAATTGCACTTTCAAGCATTATATAAGTGGAGTTCCATTTAGTGACACAATCCGGCCTCAACCCGATTGATGTGTCAATCCCACCAACTTTTTTAACACATTCAAAAAATTGAATTGTTCTACTTTCTGATGCCCTCACATAAAGCACACTTTGTCTAATTTTATGTAATGCATCACCCACTACCTTTAAACCATCTTGAACAATGAGGTTCAAGATATGAGCACCACATCTTACATGAAAGAACTCTCCATTAAGCAACAAGCTATTTGACAATCCCAAGTGTTCTTTTAAAATATTTTGCATGTTGCCATTTGACGAAGCATTATCCAAAGTGAGGGAAAAAACTTTTTTTTCTATACCCCAATCGCTTAAAAATTCCAACACCTTCAATGCTAATTCTTGCCCCGTGTGTGGGGGTTTCATGTGAGCAAAAGCTAGAATCTTACTATTTAAGTTCCAATTCACATCAACATAATGAACAGTCAAAGAAATGAAACCATGATTGGTGCATGCAGTCCAACAATCGGAAGTCAAGCAAACTCTACCAGAAATTTGAGCCAGTTGTGATTTTAACTTTTCTTTCTCTTCCTTGTAGGTTTTCAACACATCGGCTTTAATTGTATTTCTAGTAATGAACCTACAATCATCATTCAAAAATTTTTGGTAATTTCTGAAGCCTCTCCACTCAACCACGTTAAATGGTAAACCATGTGAAATAACCATTTCAGCTAAAAGCTCACGATTAACCTTAGGGTCAAATTTTCTCTTTTTCAATTTTCCTTCAGCATCAATAAACATACTTCCCACATCACGAAACTTAATAAACTTACAAGTGTCCTTATGACGCTTTAGATGTGAAGTTCCATTTTTAGGTGCACAACCCAATATGTTTCCACACCCCTTGCATTTACATTTTTCTTTCCCATCTTTATCAACACCAATCTCATCAAAATATTTCCATACCTCAGATGTTAGGTTCTTAGGCTTTTTGGCCTTTGGTTGAGAAAACTCTGGATGTTCTTGTAGAGTATTATCGTTACTAACTAAATTAGTTGGAGGAATGGGCAGTGGTGGGGTTTCCAGTATTTGACAATCAGCAACAACATTGATATCCTTTTCAATACAATCATCCATATTGCAAGAAGACAATTCAAATAACAAATCTGAAACAATTACACAATGATAGCAAGTATTATAATCTAAACAAATATCAAATCAAACTCACAAATATCACAAGGTAAACGTAAAGATCCAGAAAACAGAAGTAAAAGAGAATGAGATGATGTAGAACTATTACCCGTCGGAGGAGATGAACGGCACCGGAGACTGAGGTGTAAGGAACGCCACCGCAGCTGTCAGTGAGGAGCCGCCGTCACAGTCGCTGTCAGTCGCGGAGGAGGAGGAGCTGCCGTCGCACGCCGGTGAGGAGCCGTCGTCCCGTGCCTGTGAGGACCGCCGTCGCGTGCCGCCTGGATGAGCAGCAGCCGCCTCTGACTAGGGTGAGTGAATAGTGATTGTGAAGACTGAAGAGTGAATTTTGAAGGTAAAGACGTAAAGTGACGAGTGAATAACAGGGGTTACTTAGTTAGGCTGTACCGTTGTAGCCTGTAGGCAGTCTCAGAGTGAGTCTGTGAGTGACTAGAAATTGGGTTGGGGCCCTCTTGGCCCTTTTTTTTTTTCATTTTTTCATTTTTTATTTTTATTTTTTAGTTAAATAAAAATAAATATATATAAAAGTGACCGGGCTACCCGAGCCCGATGCGGGCTAGCCCGATACGGGTTCGGGCTTCATCGGGTAGGGCCAAAAAGGCCCGAAATTAAAATGGGCTCAAATTTTAATACCCAAGCCCTATAATTCATAGGGCTTATCCAGCCCGGCCCGGTGGGCCCGGCCGATTTTGCCGCCTCTACGCAAGACAGAATTTGCAAAATGGGAAGAGTTATTCAAATTCAAATAGTGACTTATAAAAAATAGTAAATTAGTAATAGTTGAAGTTTGACAAATGGTGACAAATAGAAATAGCTCCTGACTGGGTATCTCCGTTAATGGGCTGAGAGCCCACCGGCTCTGAAGTAATATGGAAAAACATGCAAGGACAAATTTGGGTGTGAAAAATCAAAATACAAATTATTATTATTATTATTTTGATAAAAATCAAAATTCAAATTATAAGATAATATAATTAATGCTAATCTATTGTTTTCAATTTTTTTACCTATGTGTTATAACATTATTTAAAGAGTTAAATTAAGATGATAAATATATCAAATTTCATTCTTTTAGTATCATTACAACACAAAATTAAATGATGCAATGAAAAATATTATTATTTTTTAATTAGAATATATCGTGAATGCAAAAGCCTTTTACACTGATAACCAATCATGTAATGTCATGTTATTAATAATATTTGAATTTTATAATAATTTTCTTAAAAGTTACATATGTGGTGATTTAAGATTGGTTGATGCTGTAATTTTAATTTTTTTTACGCTAAAAATATATTGTAAATAAACTAAAAAAATACTTGGTAGAACATGTTAACGATTTAGGGCCCATTTGATATGGATTAAAAAAAACGATTTTAATATTCGATAATTTAGAGATCTTTTAGAGATTTTAAAGAAAAGTAGAAGCTGTTTTATGTTTGTTTGCAATCATAAAAATTATTTTTTTAAAAAAAAAATTAGTTAGTGTTTTTTTCCCAAAAGCTAATAAAAGTAGCTTTTTATTTTAACCATAAAAATGATTTTTTAAAATAATAAATTTTGTGAAAATCTTAAACAAACACAATCAAACTTATTAAAAATGATTTTGTACTTAAAAATGAATTTTTTTCCATCAAATAATATGTAACAAACGTCCTATTAAGATAAGAAATCATATAATAAAAAATATTACTATTTAAGAAAAACAACACTCTTCAAACACACTTTTTATTATTACATATATTTTATGTGAGACTGACTAAATTAAATGAGTCTTCTTTCTATTTATTGGGTCTACTTGAATTTCAATCAATGGTCAATGATAAAAAAAAATAAAAAATAAAAATTGTGTTAATAAAAATATGTAAAATAGTGTGTTGCTACCTTTACATAATATTTATTATTTTAAAATTTAAGTAATTTAGATGGGTAAAAAAATGTCTTGTAGACAATGAATCAAATTTAAAATAATTCAGCTTAAATTTTATATATACCGTCGTCAAAAATTGTTTAAAACAAAAAATAAAATAAAATACACTCGAGTAATAATAAAGGATTAATGTTCGAAACCATACTCCATTTCAGAAAGAGGCTACTATGTCTCATTGATGTTCCTAAACCCCGATCTCTCATTGCCAGGAAAAAATGGGAACAAACTTAAAGCACAAATGAGAGTGATTTAAGCCTTTAAAAATCTTGTTTGATGTTGATATCAAATATTATTTCATTTTTCGCATCACAATTTTCTATCCTGATATTGGATTTTCAATATAATAAATAGTTTGTTATCTGAACATCAGGAAATTTAACATTTGCAACACCTGATTAATGACGTTCAAAATCATGGTTATGACATGTTGAGTTTGGTTAATAGATATACCAAGATTTGATAACTCATTAATCTACCGAGCTTAAATAACCAAGATTTGTACATCATTAACCAAGTTATCCGTTAACGAATTACTCATCTACCGCTGGCGTATCCATTATCAAAACTCAATATGTCATTAGCTACGATTTTAAACGTTATTGACCAAGTGTCGTATGTGTCATCTTTTTAGATGTTCAAATAACATTATTGTATAATAAAATACTAACATCATTTTCACATTTTCTATGTCATTGTTGGTCGCCACCCCAACTGATTTTTTTTAATACAGAGGGAAAGTCACCCCAATCGGTTAAGAATTATTATTTACCAAATTAACAACGAATTTATATATCATTAACTAAGAATTATCATATACTGATTTCTTTAATCATTCTTCTATACACGTGATTTGATCATGCATATAAGTTGATCAAAGAGTACATTCATGATTAATGATATTAACATGTTAACCGTCAAATATATACAATTATTCATGAATTTATACATCATTAATCACAAATAAAAAAATATTTAAAACTAGTACTTGAAAGTTTGTGGTTGATGATGTATAAATCTATAGTTAATCATGTATATAAGTTGATTAAAGGAGATATTTGTAGTCATCGTGTTGGCAATCATCATCTAAAAAATATAAATTGTCGTCGTCAACCTGCTGTTGGTCCCTAAGTCAACATCTTTGATTTTTTTTTTTTTAAGATTTAAATAAGGGTGGTGTAAATAATAAATATTCAAATGGATGTGAAAAATGGTGTTGGTAAAGGGTGATATGAGATGACTATTATTGACAAGAGAATGAAAGTTTGATTTTACCTCAACTCTTATATATTAAACCAAAGTCCTCACTGTGCACATGAGATCACCTATATTAATTAAGGAAAAATGTTATGAGCAATTCCTTGAGTGTTGTTTTTACTATTCTCCGATCACAATTCAACACGTGGATTATGCACCCAATAGTATAAATAGGACTATTTTAAATTTGAATTTAACTAACAAATTTAATCCACATTACATATCATAATTATTGGACAGCACAAATAACACCCATAGAACAACACATAAGTGGTTGAGTGCAAATGGTTAACGCACTGCTACTTAAGGACGAATCGTTCGGGCTCTGCCCAAGTTCGATCATTGGGTATGCAATAACCCTTGGCCATGCTTTACTAACCTTGCGGCCGACTCAGAGATTAGCCTCATAGCGGGTCCAAAGGATTTAAGCCATGAGATACTTCGAGAGCGGTCCCAAGGACTAATTAGTTTGAGTATAAAAAAAAAAGAAAAAAAAGAACAACACACAAGTTTTGTCCATTAATTAATTTTAATAATTTATAATTTTAAAATTCATTTTAAAACTTGTTAGTTATTTGTTATAATTATCCGACGTTTACTTATTTTCTCTATTTAATTTTTAAGGAAAATATTTATAATGAGTAATGTTCGATACTAATTTTTGGATTGTTTACATTTCTAGCAAAAAGTGTATATAAATATTTAAAATTATAAATAACATATACATATTTAATTCAAGAAGGATTTTAAAAAATTAAGTCATTAATCTAAGGTTTATTCTTTTTAACTTAAGAGATTTTAAAAAACTAAGGTTTCATTTATAATCTCTCAAGTTAAAAGGAATATTCCTTTATTCCACTTCTATCTCACCCTCATTTGACATTTCATCTTCACATAATAGGTATACCTCAGCTGCCCTAGAAAAATCCCAATTTGCTAATCATAAATACTCGAATCCAAATTTGTCAAACATAAATCCCTAACCCCACCTCCTTTATTTGAACATTGTCTCTATTCTCTAACCCATCGAAGACAACATGATACTCCCACCGAACGCACGTAGTCCTTTAAGCTCTCGTCGAATCCATCATTTGCGGTCCCTATCTCAACGGCCAGTGAAGACAACCCAGCGAACCCAGCATCCCCTTTGGTTTGTACAGTATTTATTATCTATTCCACCACACCATCACACCAGTATTTTGTCTCTTGCTTTCAATGTATTTTGCTCTTTTGCTTTCGATGTATTTTGCTTATTGCCATACTAGTTACACGAGTTTCATTAGCCGAGAAAACAGAACACAAAATAACAGATAGAATAGGTCCTTGTCACCATCCATGTCACTGATAGTAACAGTAGACTAACAAAACCCTAATAGAAGGACCCGATTACAAATGAAATAATAGTTCAGAAACTCAATTATAATTTTTTTTTTAATAAAGGGGCTTATTTGGAAAAATTCAGGAACTTACAGAGTCATTAAACCTAACGTAAAGATCAGAAAAAAAAACAAAACACAACGTAGGGGCCTTTATTTGATAATAGAGAAAAGATATTTGAACACCCAAATTTGACACCTTGATTAATTGGTGTAAATATTTGGTTAATTCAGTTCATTATATGGTTAATCACGTACAAATATTTGGTTAATTCATGGTGACTCATTAATTATATAAAGAACTGAATTAAATAGATATTTGCATGTGATTAACCAAATATTTACATGATAATAAAAAATAAGCTTCATATGACCCATTAACCATATAATAAACTGAATTAATCAAATATTTACACGTGATTAACTAGATATCAAAAGTGGATATCCCAACCAGGTGTGCAAATAATTCAGCTGTTGATAATAAGGATGCTATGATAAGTGGCCCAATTAAGCGATCGTATATTGTATTACAGAACCGGTTTGATGGAAGGGAAAAGCCCAAAGTCGAAAGAGAAAGTAAGTTGAGGTGAAAAGTATTTTAGAAAGAAAGCGGGAAAAGAAACCTCCATCAAATTTCCTTTTTGCTTCAATTCCGCTCTTTTAAATTCCAATCCACTTCATTCAAATCAAATCTTTTTTTCCTTATCATATCATAATTCACATCTATTCCTTGTTTTCATTCTTTCTTTCAAAATCAAAACCCTTCTTCCCTTCTTCCAAAATTAGGGTTTCTTTCAACCAAACAATGAGAGAGGGGACTTCCAAGCGCAAAAAACGATGCTGCCGAAGAACAATTCCGTTCCGTGAAGAGGGAACGACTCGCTGAAAACGGCGAGTCAACTCAGCAGCAGCAGCAGCAGGAGCAAGATCCCGCCAGTCGCAGAATGATTCGCTCCCAATTCCTCGAACTCAAGTCTCTCATTAACGGTAACAGTTTCACTCCTCCCTTACCCTTTCCTTCAATATTCCTATTTCAAATATCTCATTTTATTTTTTAAATACAATAAAATAAAATATTTCTGAAATGTAACAGAGAAAAAGGATGACTTGATGAACACGGATTCAGACAAGTTCGATACCATATTGAACGAGTTCAAGATATTGCACGACCAAGGTCGCTCTTCATTTTATTCTTTCTATTATACACTCATTTTTTCATTCTTAGGTTATCTATCTGAATGATTTGGGAATTTTCAGTTCAAAAGCCGAGAGAGCAGGTTGCAGATGCAGAGGCACTTCTGGATTTGACTCGCACTCTCGTAGGGTCGGTGAAGTCTCTGGCTAATGACGGTATTACCCCTTCTCGTTTTGTTGCCTCCTTGCTCAGAAACTTTGCCCAAGATGCTGCCCAAAATTCAATCAACTGGAAAAAGCTTGGGATTGCTGTATCCCCCATTTTTATGAGCGCTCACGGCTGTTCTACTATGTGAGTTAATTTTCTCCTCTCAAATATATATATTTTGCGTCTTTAACTTCGCTTCTCATTTTGCTTTGTGTTGCTTATTTGAAGGCTTGGTCCCATGGAAAATGAGTTGAAGCAACGTAAAACAGGGGTGCAGAGAAAACGAACAAAACCCACAACTGAAAAGGCTAGGCCTGAAGAGGTCACATTATTTCCCGCTTCCTATATATTATTCCTTATGGTTTGTGCCATTAACTAACATAAATTCCTAAACCAGTGGAAAATAACAAGTTTCTGTACTTCATTTAGAACATGTTTTGGTTGCAGAACAAAAGGGGTGTGGTTTATTTAGCTGATCACTATATAAGTTTCACAATGTGCATGAGCCTGATAAATGGAATAACGTTTCTCGCATCTTGCATATTATAAATTAGTTGAACTGTATATCATATTGTTGTGAGTATTTTGGTAGTTAATCCTACTTATTGTTGATTTAAAACAGATTGATGAGTCCACAGGAGTGGAAAAAACTGATACTGACAAAAACATGTTAACGATGTTTGGCATCTTGACGAAAATGAAACGTGTCCCACTTGAAAGCCTAATTTTGAACAGAATGTCTTTTGCTCAGACAGTGGAAAACATGTTTGCCCTTTCATTTTTAGTTAAAGATGGTCGTGCTGAGATCAGTGTTGATGAAAATCGTTCACATTATGTTTGTAAGTCATGTTTCTAGCACAATCAACTAGGTATTTGCTTCCTATTCTGTTTTCGTATCATTCTAATATATGTTTTTTTTTATCAGCACCTAAAAATGCTCCAGATGCCGCTTTAAGGCAGAAGAAAGAAGCTTCTCTCACTCATTTTATATTCAGATATGATTACCAAGATTGGATGGTAAGAATAGGTCCCAGTACCCATTAACTGGGAATTTAAATTGCATGTTGTGATTTTAATCTAAACCTTGACATTTAGGGTGATGTAGCCATTCTAGTATAACAGATTCATTATTGTTCAAAAAGGAAACAAAAAAATATAATACCATTAATTTTCCTTTTTCTAGCAATTAGATGGTTTGTTTTGTAATATCTTCAACAAATAGCCTTCTTAGAAGCAAGGAATTCGTCACGTTTTAAATTATTGGTTTTGTGAAGTTATGTTCCTCGGACAAACAATACGATGGTTCATTTGTTTTCCTTAACATTAAATTCACGAGTCTTGTTGTAATTTTGTTTGTCAACATTGTTTACAGTTAATGAAGGATGTGGTGCCTGAGGGCAAGGAGCTAATGCCACATCGGATTCAATTTTGCACTATGGTTAACTCTCAAGCAGAGATGAGTGGTTATAATTCTCAACCAGCTTTGTCTGTAACACCTATCAGGTCAGCCCAGTCAGAGATGGGTGGTGACAATTCTCAACCAACTTTGTCTGTAACACCTATCAGGAAGTTTTCACGGAATCGAGGGTTGGTTGTGCAAGAGGAAGGTGTTGTAGAAGAATCTCCTGAATGCGATGAGGAAAGTGTTTCCAGAGTAGCTGCAATCCGTAGGTGTAAGCGTAAGCTTATTAAGAAATAGCTTATTAAGGATCGGATCAACTTGTGATGCATGTGATTGGGTTGGTTTGTTCAGTTGCTACTGGCCAGTAGCTTATCAAACGGAGTTTTTGATGTATATAGTATGTAAATTTTTCTAAATCGGCCAGTAGCCTATTGCCTTTTGAAGGGTGGCTATGTTTTGTGAGTATTTGTACCCACCATCCAGGATTCACCTCCCTTTTTTTTTTTGGCTTTTGCTTATACAGATTCAACTTATTAGAAGATTGCTTCATTGTTTTCAATTATCTCATTATATCAATGAAATGCTTAACAGAATAGGTCCAGACCCAGTGATTAGTGATTGGATTCCGAATGAGTGTGGTGGTTTAACTATGGAAAAATTGAGAAGGTAATGTGTCGGCTAAGTGGCCTAGGTGATTTTCTTAATTTTAATTGAAACTTCCATACATCATTTGGGCGTTATTTTGGTCTGAATTTAAAATATTTTTGTGAAAGTATAGAAAATATTGCTTCTACGAAATTGTAATGTACGTAGTTCAATGGTAGATGTGGAAGTTTTTCACCCTCTTATGGAATGACGACATGGATCTATTATTTTGAGAATTTCTTTTAATTTTTCATCGTAATTGGTTCTAATTTTTGCTGTATCCAGTAGCATGCTAATAATATGCTGGAAAGTTCATAGATCTTGCGGTGTCTCGCCTCACGCATTTGTTTTGGCCAATTCACGCTGAATATGACAAGGCTAATATGAAAAGAATAAATTGCACCTAGAACTTATCAACAGAAGTAGCAAACTTCAACCATACCTGAAACTTTAGGTATGAATTCTTTCAAGACCTTTGAGTTAGAGCACGTACAATGTGTGAAAGGAACATGTAGCTGGTGCATCTTCATATACAGCATGTAATTTAC
This sequence comes from Echinosophora koreensis, assembly GCA_035048595.1. Taxonomy (NCBI): domain Eukaryota; kingdom Viridiplantae; phylum Streptophyta; class Magnoliopsida; order Fabales; family Fabaceae; genus Echinosophora; species Echinosophora koreensis. Next base: position 437,203 of record JAPCYP010000006.1, read on the forward strand.
ACTGGTGGGAATTAGAACACTACACAAACCATGTTCTTTGGAATTTAAATCTAGCCTAGCAAACCATAATTTACAAAACCAAGGAATCCATCATGCTTGATAATGAGATTGAGAGCCTTTGAAGTGCGTTATAGCGAATAATTTGATGTTATGCCATAACTGTTTTATCCCTGCACATGAAATCCTATGTTAGGCACTGGTATGGCTTTCAAAGGAACGGCTTTTCTTAGTGTTATTCCCATTCCCTCACTCATGTCCATCTCCTCTGGTTTAAGGCCATCTGGCAAAACCCAGTCAAAGGAGTGCAAAAGGGATCCTAATGCCACGGGAAGCACACGAGAGGCAAGTGGCATAGCCGGGCACATTCTTCTACCAGAACCAAAGGGTATAAACTCAAAATGTTGACCCTTGTAATCCACCATGTTAGGCTCCAAAAACCTTTCTGGCCAGAACAATAAGGGAACATCCCAAAATTTGGGGTCCCTCCCAATTGCCCAAACATTCACTAAAACTTGTGACCCTTCGGGAATATAGTAGCCTAGCATCTTGCACGAGTCCATGGCCATGTGAGGAACCAAAAAAGGAAGAGGTGGGTGAAGTCTCAGTGTTTCCTTGATGACTGCTTTGAGGTAGGGAAGATTCTCTATGTCCTTTTCTTCTAGATTCCTGTCTAGGCCTATTTTGCTCCTTAGCTCCGCCTGCACTTTCTTTAGTGTTCTTGGGTTGTGTAGAAGCTCTGCCATCGCCCACTCCATTGTACTTCTTGTTGTGTCTGTCCCTGCTGTGAACATTTCCTACAACCAAATAATTTTTACATAGGTTGAGTATATGTGGCTATGAATGAGGAGAGAATTGGCATGAATATCAAAAGGCGGGATTTGAATTCACTGCATTCACGCAGTTAGGGGTGTAAGACCTGCACCAATGACCCGATGAACCCGATAATCCAAACCAAACCAATTAAATTGGTTCAGTTTTTTTTTATATCCAGGTCCGAACCGAACCAAACCAAACCAAATCAAACCCGATGGTGATTGGTTCGGTTCTCGGGTTCAAGGATTTTGGAACCGAACCGAACCGAACCAATTACTATATTTTAATATTTACATATATATTTTAATATTTAATATATATTAATATTTATATATATTTTAATAGTTTAATATTTATTATATGTATTTTTTTATATACATTTTAATATTTATATATGTAATATTTATATATATTTTGACATTAAATAATTTTCGGGTTCGAACCAAACCAACTGGTTCTTGATTGGTTCGGATTTTGTAGGAAAAAATGTCAAAATCGAATCGAACCATTTTTTATTGGTTTAGATTTTTTTCTCATCAAACGACATGCAGTCACTAAATGCATCGTTAGATCAGAGTTGTTTCATTTTTTAAATACATACTCAAATATATCCATCGGTACATGGTGAATGCATGGATATATTGAATGCAGGAAACAAAAAGCGAAGGGACTTACAAAGACAACGACGTTAATAGTTCTTGAAGAAAAAGTATAGGGTCCGCTGACACCATCCCCATGAAACCTCAAGAGGACATCTAAGAAGTCTTTGCTCTCCTTTTCAGTACTGCAACTATTTTCCATCCTTTCTTTGATGAAGCATCCTGCTATTTCAAAGGCTCTCTCAACGTGGAACTGTGTCTTCTTCCTTATACCTTGAGGGTCAAACCACCTCAAAATTGGCAAGAAATCTGCTGCATTGGGTTTCCCAGCATACTCCATAACCTTAACTGCATGGTAATAGAATCTAGCCCCCCTCTCCATTTCAGGGTCCAACAAGTCCTTTGAGAATATGAGGTTCCCAATAAGGTTAAAATTCATCAAGAAAAAGAACCTCCCAAGATCAACAGCACAAGTGCCAGACTCACCAGCTTCTTCTATCAAGTGCACCATGCGTTGTATGCATTTTGCACGCACCCCTCGAATGGCGTCTAAGCGACTTGTGACAAAGAACTCGGTGGTGCACAAGCGTCTCAGCATGCGCCAGTGTGAACCGTATTGGGAAGTTATGAGGGAGCCTTCATGACCATGCTTCCCTTTCATGGACTCATAGATCTTCCTTCCAGCAAGAACTACATCGTTGTTTTTGAACATGTCACGTGCCACTTCACTGGAGGACACAACCACTGTGCACATTGAACCTAACCAAAGGGTCATGATTGGACCATGTTTATGAGCCAGTATTGTAAAGGACTCATGGGGTGACCATGACCAACCTAGTTGGAAAATGTTGCCAACCACTGGCCACCATCTTGGTCCTGGTGGAAGATCATCACCTTGTTCTTCTATCACTCTACGATGCCTACGTTTCATCACCATTCTCCACCCTATCCATACCAACAACATAGCTAACACCAAACCCACAATCTCGTATTCCATTCACACTACTTTGTTTTTGTTTTTCTATTTTTCATGTTATATGTAATTTAATTCAGAGAGTGCTTCTTATATAGTTAGTTAGTGGTACTAACAAACAAACCCATATCAATCAATTGGGAAATAATTGAAGCGTTTAGCTGCCTGTCATTTTGTTTGATGAGAATCCGTCTATGCGAGATGTTGGATCCAACCATTTGATTCTAAGTTTTAACATATATACGTATGACTTCAACTTAAGAAAACATATTATTACTACTAATTAACGAATATACTTTAAGAGTCAGACTCTCCTACTTCTTACACATGAATCATGATATATATCCTAGAATATCCTTTGGGTGCCAGTGAAATCTTTTAAGTTTGATAAGTTAACATGTTTGTTTCTAGCTTCTGAGGAAACAAATAGTCAATGTCATGGGTTTTAATCAATAATAATATCCCATAATTTGTTCCCTTTAGGTTTGAATTTTTTGTGCAGGAAACCCCAAAACTCAACAATATATGATCATGTACAAACGACGTAGCAAAAGGGGGCAGGGCAATTGATTATTTGGTATGGACTAGGGTAGCCATTACCTTTAGGCTTCAGGGGACCGCAGACACCACGGTTTGGGGACCATATGTTAATGTTTAATATTGCTATCGATTATATTACGAAAATGAAGGAATTTAGGACGTAGCCCCATTCATCATAGAAGAATACCATAAAATACACTCCTAAATCACTCGTCGTACAGAATTGAAAAGTGGCGAAAGGTACTGCAATACATTGTTTATTATTAACTTTTAACTCGAATTAATCAATATCGGATTCGGGGATGCATGATTGTACTAGATGATATATATGATGGTCCATGATCCAAAGACACGGACAACGCTGAATATATTAAGGGGTCATGGCCATCAAGATTAGATATATTATTACTTAAAATCAATCAACATAATTTTGATTCGTAAGTGGATGACGACCAATGTTCTTCTTAAATGATTTATATTTCAAACTAGTTGATTATGAGGCGGTTTGTTGACCCTTATTATGCCTTGTTTGGAGGGAAGGTTTCAAAGAAAAAATAAACGGAAGACTTATTTTTCATTTTTATATTAAAGAAAATGTTTATAAGAATGAATAAAGGATAATTGAAATATTATATAATCAACTTTCATTGTATTGCTTTATTTTAAAAATCTCAAATATAGATCAGTAAGAATAAATCATCCATTCCCTCCCTCCAAAACCCTACCATCCAAACAACGCCTACAGATCAACATATAGACCAAAATGGAACGGTTGGAGCAACTAATTGATGTCAACATCTTTAAGATTTAAAAATGATATGGAAGTTATATAGACTAGATAGTAGATACTTCATTATCATAATTATTTTTTTCTCCATTTAATTAGTGCTTAAACTCAACTAAAATTCATGTTCTATGTAATTTGTTATATCACTCACCAATCACCATGGACAAAAGTAACTCCAATTGAATCCCCAACAATGGAAAGCGTTTGCATTGAGTTAGCAGGTGTTAATTGAGTCATATTCAAGTGATATTAATTATTTAAGCATTTCATGCTCGGGCAACTTTTCAATTATATAATAATTTTAACTTTTATTCTCATCTCATTTTCCCAAAAATATTAAAATATGTCTGATATTAAACGCTATCTTAAGAGCTTTACCTAAAATAGGATAGTGAAATTGGATAATAAAAATGATCAAAAACATTTGGTAATACTAATTACTAAATAAGATTATAAGAAAGTGAAAATGAATAGATATAAAAATTTAAAAGTTAAAAATGGTTGATGGGGTGATCAGACTAAAAAAGAATCTAGGAATCGAATTAATTATAATTGCTTTGGTTGAAATTTAAATTAAAATAAACCAATTAATCAAACCAATATTAATTAATTTAATTAGTTTTAAATCGAGTTTATCGGGTAGATCCAATATATTGGGCCTGTTTTGGAAAACAGCTTAATTAAGTGCTTATCCTTTAAGTGCTTATGTATAAGCTCTTTCTATAATCAAAGAGAAAATATAGTCAAATCGTTTTCATATAAGCTATTTTCATAAGCTATCCTAGAAAGCTTATCAAAATAAGCTGTTATAAGTTATTTTTATAAGCTCTCCCAAACACACCAGTAAATGAGTCCAAATAAGCTGTTAATAATTCAATCCAACCAGTAGAGGCGGCAAAATGGGCCGGGCCGACCGGGCCGGGCCGGATAAGTCCTATGAACTATAGGGCTTGGGTATTAAAATTGAGCCCGTTTTAATTTCGGGCCTTTTTGACCCTACCCGATGAAGCCCGAACCCATATCGGGCTAGCGCGCATCAGGCTCGGGTAGCCCGGTCACTTTTATATATTTATTTTTATTTAACTAAAAAATAAAAAAATGAAAAAAAAAGGGGCCAAGAGGAAAGACTGAAAGAGGCCCAACCCAATTTCACGATTCCTCACTCTCAAGCCCTCGTTACAAATCGCAGGGCACAACACTTTACACAAGGCACAACAAGTCAACAAGAAAGAAGTCTTGTTCACTCTTCAACTTTACTTCATCTTCAAAAATCACAGGCGGCGGCTCCTTAGTCCTCAGTCCTCACAGGCGCGCGACGGCGGCCAGGTGCGACACCCTTTCTGGGGTGATCACATAGTTACCCAAATGCGGAAAATTTAAATTATTAATCGCTGGTTACTTTGGGAAAATAAACTTTTTAGTGAACGTTTTATCGTGAAAATGGTGATGTTTTTTTTTTTTTAAAACATCCATGACATAAACAAATATATCTATACGTATATGCGTCAACAGTTACATACATATAACATCACTAGTAGGAGATTACAAAAGAGCCCTCATCAGTATAGGCTATTCTCCATCAAACTAAGTAAAGAAAGTAAAGACATATACACAACAGTAACGAGCAGTCCAGAACCATACCAAAAACTCATGGCTCTCAGTAGCCAGATCAAAAACTGACAAGACTCGCTACCCCAAAACTATACCTATAGCTGGTCAAGCTAATGAAAACCATTGGGGAGATCATGATGATCACCCCCACCTCCAGCAGGTGTATCTGGTGAAGATACCTCTGCTCCCTCTCCATCGTCAGAAGAGTCATCATCATCAACTGCAGGAGGGTGAAACTCCAGATCGTCCTCAAAGTACTCATAAGGGTCCTCCTCAATCTCAAGCTCCTTTGCCACCTCAACAGGAGGTACTGCCGGTGCTACAATCTGAAGAGGCTGAGGCTGAATAGGCTGAGGTGGAACGATGAGTAACCCATGCTCGGCCAGGAACTGTAGGTAAAGCCATACCGGAGGTAGAGATACCTCAACAGTCTCCACAACATGCGTCCTCTGCTGCGGTCCTGCCTCTACGATGCCAACAATCTCTCTAGTAGGGCCATAATAGGTGGCGCTGAGTGCCCCAGGGTTTATCTCCCAGGCACCACCGTGATGTGCTCGATCAAACATGATCGAACGGAGTCTCGAATGTGCCAGTGGCATATCCGGGTCCATCTAATCTCAGACGAAATCGTATATGCACAAGTAGAGAAACCAAAAATAAAACATGCAAGAGTGAGAAAACCAATCATCTGGATTTAACTCGACAACTCCATGCATGACACCACAGATAACACATACACATGTATAAGCATTCATATCAAGCTAATAGTTTATCACTGGGTTTCATACCCCACACATCATCAGTTGAAAAACTATGCATGAACACTTCAATACATCGTCTAACTTTGCACTTAATCTCATGAGATATCCCAACCGTAGTGAGTTGATCAAGCTCAATTGCCACACTAGGCAAACAGGCACGCTGCCATTGGCACGCAGCCAAAACCCATTGCACACTGTCCAAACCCGAGGCACAGTGATAACAACGTAAATGGGGTTTCATTGTCCAACCCTGGCACAATGAAGAAAATCGTAGCATGAGACACCTGATGCCGCAAGGTACTCACACATAAACCGGGGCACGTCTGCCAAATGCATGTAACAAAACACTTTGTTCTTGACACTTTTCTTTGTGTTCAATCTCCTTTTGCCGAAGCTCAAAATGGCTTACGACTAACCATAATTTTAAACATCTTTAAAACTTTATTAATAACACAGGACCTCAAAGTTCGAGTGCTCAATCACGACACCCCTAGACCGATGCACCAGTCATGGGTTCGTGGTAATAGAAAACATCTTAAATGTTTTTAACTCAGTAGACACCAAGTCTACAGGACCTCAAAGTCCAAAGGACCCCAAGTCCATAACACAACACGAACCTTAGTATCCCGACGTCTCGGTTACTAAGTTCAAAATCACTTTAACACAGTTGAGTTCAACTTGTTTTTCGGAAAATCATTTCAAATGGGAATTAAAACTTAAGTTAAAACTTTAACTTTTTATAAAAGATGGTCACTTGAGGCTCAAAGTTGTTTAAACTACGTACTGCCGCTTTAGGATTTATTGCCGTCGGTATTTTTCCAAGTTGCCGTCAAATTAGCCATTTAAGCCAAATTTTAGCTTATTTCACTTAAATATTTTTATAAAATCATTATTAAGTTATTTTTGAACATTAATTCCATAAAATAACTTTTTATAATATTCCAGAATTTATTACGTAAAAATCAGCAGTACAAAAATATTTTCACGGTTTCGTCCTCACTGTCACTCATAAATCACTCTTACAGCGATAAATCATTAAAATAATGATATTTTCCAAAACTCTTTATTTTTCCCAAATAAATATTTTCCATTAATATTATATTCCAATATTTTACCATTAAAACATTGAATATAATTTATGAAGCTTTTCAAATCTGATTAGTTAATTGGGCACTGACCACTGTCAGGCTTCTCAAACAACATCCACCACAATATCACAGTAATATTTTCAGGCAGATCATGCATCACAGCATTACATAAACAATTGCAAATAAACAATTATAAAAACAATTATAAACAGATAACCAACACAGATAAAAATAAACGACTGAAACACGTAAACAACCACCAACAATTAATTACAGACAACACAAATAGGCATGTATCCATCGAATAAACCCCTTAGGTAATCCCCTCTTACCTCTCGAAGATTTCTCGGTTAGTCGAATCACGTTGTCGGAAGTCAAAAACTCACGTACACCTCGGCTTAAGCTTAACCTTCAACAATGTAATCAAACAATTACTACTCAAACAATTAAAATCCTCCTAATCCCTTATAATAGGTCACGGCCTCTCTTATGTTTAGTGGCTAAAAATTTCTAGAATTGCTCAAGTCTTTGGATTAATGATCATAATCACTTAAGACAATGGATTAATGGCTAATCAACAAAAATTAAGAATCAAATCTTCCTAATCACTCCTAATTAGTCACGGCCTAGACTAGGTTTAGTGACAAAAAAATCTAACTTTGCTTAAGTCTTTGTAATACTTGTTTAACAACAAAGATTAGAACATAAACTTTTAATTTCACAAAACCCTAATTTCGGCCAAGACATTAGATTAGGGCTAGGAATGTTAGTTTGACATAAGAACCTAGATTCATCATTAATACATGTTCAATAGATGATTAACATGATTACTTTCATCAAAAGAAATTAAGTTCCTACACCTAATTTTTGTCATGGTTCGGCCTAGGCTAGAAACTAGGGAAGGAAAATTTTGTTTGAAACAATCTTTTAGATCATGATAGTAGAGATAATAATAAGAATATAGAAAGTGGTTTCACATTTTTAGGATTTTTCTATGATTTACTATGATTTTTCAAAGTTATGAATAACTAAGAGGAATCACATGAAAAGTCTCTAAAACAAGAAATGAAATGAATGAATAAGAGTTTAGAGATGATGAGGAACATGAATCACCTCTTGGAATATGAAAATGGGCAAGGAATCACCAAGCTCCTTCACAAATCTAGCTTATGGAGTTTGAGAGAAAAGAGAGAAAGGTAGAAGATGGATGAATAGTATGGAAGAGTGTGGAATAAGCTAGAGCTCTCAAGTTGCCTCTAGAATTTTGTAGAGCAAGCCTCCCACACATGGGCCTTCGCCACTTTTGGGCCCAAAAAGCCCAAGCCCAATTATTTTTCACTTAAATCAACTTATGGCAAAATGAAGACATAGGAAATTCAAGACTAGAATTCCTTCATGGAAATGAATTCTTGGACATGAAATTGAGACTTTTAGGTGTAGCCCTTAATGGGTTTGAATGGAAAGAATTTGGCCCACTTCACTTAGTGTATCAAAGAAATTAGTTTAGGGACCAAAATGCAAATAATAGAAAGTTTAGGGATAAAAATGCAATTATTCAAAATTGCTAACATAACCCTAAGCCACATTAAACCTCTCACATGGATGACCTATTCCTAATAGAACATAGGGTTTGTCCACTTATCGAGTCTCAAAACGCCCGTAATCGGCTCCGTCGTTTACCCGATTGAACATAACGTCCGTAAAACGTATATTATTTCACGTTTTGTGAAATAATTCTAAAAATGCACAATCGTAGCAAATAAAATAAAAACCCTAATTGTTTCGTTCACGAATTAAAATTAGGTCTTCTGATCAGTATAATTATACTGTCAGTGAAATTCGCAGGCCGGGATTCGCCTGACTTTTCAACCTAAATTTTAATCATAGCTTCCTACGTTCAAGTAGAATAGAGTGGTAAACTCCGTTTATTTAAAATAAATTTCTAAAACGTAATTAAACATTTAAACATATTCATATGTATTTATGTTATTTAAAACAGTAAAAAGCAGGGTGTTATACCAGGCTTGCGACGGCGGCTCTTCACAGGTGCGCGACGGCGGCGTTCCTGACTCCTCAGTCTCCGATGCCGTTCATCTCCTCCGACTGTTAACAGTTCTACAACTTCTCATTCTCTTTTATTTTGTTTTCTGGATCTTTACATTTTCCTTGTGATATTTCTGAGTTTGATTTGATATTTGTTTAGATTATAATACTTGCTATCAATGTGTAAATGTCAATGTTAATGCCAAAATATACGATTTTAAATATATCGTTATTACTGTTGGACTTTCTTTGTTATTTGTGAAGTTTATTTTTGTTGGATTTTTTTATTGTCTCTATTGTTGGACTTTTTCATTTTTTCTATTGTTGGACTTGCTCATATTTTGATGTTCTTATTGGACTTTAAATATATCTCTATATGAACTCAAGAAGCTTGACTTTAAATATATCTCTATATGAACTTAAGGAGCCTTTTATGTTTCGTACGGGAACTAATTCTGAAGTTTTCTTTTACAACATTGAATCATTGATTATGATTATTATATTTTCAATCATATCCTGATGTTTTCAATACAAACAATTAGGTTGATTGAAAATAAAAATGTCCTGGTCCACATATATACATAATGCTATAGCCTATAGTCACTTTTAAGAACTTCAAAATGAAAATGGTTGAAAACAATTTTTTTAAGCGAAAAATGCCGGGCCAGCCTGCATAAGCCCACAGCCCGCATAGGGCTGGGTTTGGGCAACTTTTTTACAGCCCATATTGATTCTGGGCCTTTTTGGTCCGGCCCTATAAAGCCCTAGCCCGCATAGGGCTAGTCCACGACGGGCCGGGTAGCCCATTTTGCCACCTCTACCAACCAGGCCTATTTTATAATGATAAGATAGCCATGGCTTTTGAGTTTTTCCGATCTGTTCTTGAAACCAATCCAAAGCGAGCTAGGGTGCCCCAAAGTCCGAAACCCAAAAGAAAGAGGGATTGACCCAACAAGCCTTTTAGCTTTATGGGTTGTCCAACCAAACCAAACAAAGACAAGACAAGCATGTCAATCAGCGACTGAAATAACCAGACATCAGGCAAGATTCAAGATTGGTTTTCTTTTCTAGACTAGATGTCTAACTACACATTGGAGTCCTTCACGGTGGAAAACACTAGTGATGGAGTTAAGCTCCGTACAAGGTTGTTCAAGCCAGCAACAGGAACGTGCAGTAATGATGAGAAGTTGGCGATAGTTCTGGTCCACCCATATTCCATTCTGGGTGGTTCCCAGGGCCTTCTCAAAGGAATTGCTTCTGCCTTGGCTTCAGATGGTTACGTGGCTGTCACCTTCGACATGAGGGGCGTTGGCAAGTCCACTGGAAGGCCTTCCCTCACTGCTTTTTCTGAAGTTAAGGATGTCGTTGCCGTCTGCAACTGGGTCTCTCATCATCTCTCTCTTCACAGGATCTTGGTGGTGGGTTCTTCCGCAGGTATCATTTCTCTTTCTTGTTCCTGGGTGTCTCTCAGATCTGTCAAGTTACTCTCTTTTTTTATATCAATCTAGTTAACTATCAACATGATCCGCTCTCTTTAGGTCCGTCTTTGTGGTTCAGCAGTATGACATATCTGAATCTGGATTGTTCGATTGATACCTCATACTATTTTCCAATTAGGGATCCACCTGATTTAGACATCTTTATGTACCCTAATGAAATTATGCAAAGCACCTGAAAGAAAGTATATCTTTTGTTCCTGCTTTAGATATAGACCAATTTGCAGATTCGGTTGTTTGCCTTTTCGAGTGTGAAATGTTATTAAATTACATCGGATGTGTGCTGGAGTTCACATGGACTGTTTAGACTTATAGGGTTAATCCATGTGGTTCCTGTTTCTGACAGTTTCCCCAAGTCATTCAGGAGGACAATTAGGACATATATAGTAATCTCTCACATCTAAATGGATGATGCCTAGATTGCAATTTGCAGCATGTATTGCATCAATATTCAAGCCTGAAAGAATTACACATTCATTTTGCATTACAGGCGCACCTATAGCAGGGTCTGCTGTTGATCAGATTGACCAAGGTCATTGGCTATGTGAGCATAGGTTATCCATTTGGCATGACTGCGTCAATCCTTTTTGGACGACACCACAAAGCCATCCTACAGTCCCCAAAACCAAAACTCTTCATCATGGGAACACAAGATGGATTCACCAGTGTAAAGCAGCTGAAAAACAAGCTTAGTTCTGCAGCAGGACGTGTTGAAACACATTTAATCGATGGGGTAGGCCACTTCCAAATGGAAGGCCCTGCTTATGATGCTCAGATGGTAGACCTCATCACTAAATTCATTGCATCGTTGTAAAGACAAATAACCGATTGCTTGACGCTTAGCGTGAATTGCCTTTTCTATTGGGATTAGTTTGTGTATATTATTTGACTTACTTGTTGATTTGTGTCCTCTATGCCACCTTCTAATATATAATAAATGAAAGAAATCAGATATTCACACTTGACGGGGGGATTACAAGCATAAGAACCATGTCTTTCGTGACTAATTTACAAGTTAGGTATCTCATGTTCCACACGCTACTTAATTGATAAAGGAACAGAAAACATTACATATGACAATGGTAAAAAGCCTACTGAAGTCATGAGTGTTGATACTCGGATGGAGCACTGCTCTCTATTGGTAATTTTGAACCTTCAAGTACTCTAACACCGCCCACATTATCACTCTTCCGTTTCTTCCACCCAGTTTCTTGATCCTGTGAGCGCCCTTGCGAAAATGGAGGCTCTCCATCTGGTTTAAAGCAAGAGAGTTGAAGGAACAAAAAGTCTTATAATCAATAATCTAAATTACGTTTGTTGGTTATTGGATAGACAGAAAGAAACACCAAATATCACGTTACTAATTAACAGATGAGATGATATTCCGTCTCAGGAGTATTTCAAAAGGCACTTATATTTAGGTTATCGTGTAGGCAAGGAAGGAACAAAGGAAAATAACGTGCATGCGCCTTGTATTTCATCATTGTATACTCAACTACTATAGGGGCAAAAGAGTTAATAAGAAACATTGACCCTGACTCTGCTGGTTTACTTGCAATATTAGAAAATTAAGATACAGAATGTGGTGAAATTCCATTTAATTCCACATGAACAAATTTCTAGTAACTTAGTTATTACCACTTTCACCATCAGATGCATCTCCAAGCCTGGCAATTGCATTGACAAGGGCCTGTTCATGCTCCTGCATTTCAAAGGGATGGGAAACTCATCATGGTTGCAGAAATATAAAAGATAAATAAATAATGCAGGAGCAAATGGTTGATCCTCACTTTTAGCACTTTCTTTGCTTTCTCCATTTCCACGGGATCAGGATGACTGGCGCCAAAAACCCTTTCAACCTGCTTTGGTGCCATTCTATTAGATAATATTAAGTAGCCAAATATTTGTATCCTATATAGACAAGTAGCCAAGTCTAACAGTAACAAAAGTATGAGAAGTTTCTGTTGCATATGCTCATACCTTCTTGATGACAGTATCTGTGTGGAGTATCTCAATATCACCTGTAGGCTTCTTCCTGCTCCCATTTTGCGACAAAGCAAAATCTTTCTTAGGCTGAACCTTTGTAATTCCCCTACCCCTTCCAGCACCTGTAAATGCAGCGCCACGGGGCACAGACTTCTTCATCCCTCTACCTGAACCCGGACGGCCACCTTTATGAGGTATTCCAGGACCAGGATCTTCACCCTCCCAACGAATATCCTCTGGAGATATCTGCCATAACAGACAGATAGTTACTAACTCGGGTTTCATCATTGAGTGAGTGATAAGTAGTAAGACCAACAAAAACTTAGTTGACTCGCTCTCGCCAGTCAAATTGCTAAAGAATCATGAATGTTAGGACAGAAGCGTAGCTTAGACAGTTAGAGGACGAATTATGCTATATATGCTTGAAATTTCATTTGTTTGCATCAATTATAGATATTTAGAGAAAGGAAATCACCAACAATACTGGGCCAAGCCAGGCAAGGACATTGACTATATGCCAATACCTTCAACCACAAAAACAAACTACACTTTAGAGTTTAGACAGAAATATGATGTTTCTTGTTAAATTTACAAGATATTTCATACCCATTTTAAAGGTTTGAGATTCAACATAGAGTTTGATGCTCCGCTAACGTAAAGTTCTTTACACCATCAACCAATGACACATTGTCATACAGGTGACTTTTTAGGTAATTATTACGACAGGTGTCATGTCAATGCATGATTGAATATCTGTAAAAAACTTGAACTGATAGTGTATTAAAATTAAATCTTAAGGCATAGAGTTTAATTTTGATGCATCGTCAGTATAAAGTTTTTTACACCATTAACCAATCACACATTAACATATGTATGACTTTTAAAGTAGTTATTATAAAAGCAAACTATTTTTAATGATGTGTTAATATTTACGCCGATTGTGTATTAAAATTAAATCCTTGAGGTATAGGTTTCAATTTTGATGCACCATCAATGTAGAGTTTTTTACACCATCAACCAATCACACATTACCATATGTGTAACTTTTAAAGTAGTTATTATAAGAGCCATCTATTTTTAATGACATCTCAAAATTAAAAGTTAAGAGTTCTATGTGAAAAGAAATAGCTCTGAATATACATGTCAGCCAAAAAATATTCTATAAAAAAGGGAACCACGGTAAAATTAGATGGTATATAATTACCATGGACCTAAGAATATAGCAAAAAATTTACCTCTTTAAGATTGACCCACTCCCATGTTTCGTTTGCTGAATTCATATCATAGACCAAAGCATGTCGTCCCTGCCAAATATTTAAATAGATAGATTAGCAGAGGTCCATGTTTTACTAATTTTTTGTAGTCTAAATAACCGCACCTCAGCGGCATTATAATCAGTAATAACAGCTTCATAGAAGTGGTTGTCATCAGGCCATCTAGTCCAAACTTTCCTTCCGATCAAAGGATCATAAGAGGCTGCTCCAGCAGGGTCATTTGTTGTCAAGGCACACGAAGAACCCCCCCGATTAGTGAACTGATTTCTGTTAGTAACGCCTGTAGAAGGAAACTGTGTGGACTGCATTGAGGATGCACCAGTCAAAGATTTTTTTTTCTTTTTTCAATAATATTTGAGAACAGGAAACAATGACCACAGGTGAAGTAAAAATTCGTATCTAGTTTTCATGATGTTCCAAAACTGAAACGCTTACTGGTTTTGGCTTCTTTGTCTTTGCTCCAGATGGAGGTCCATGCCTCAGCACGGAAGATGACGGTTGCACAGGTGGATGAACTACTGGAGATGGTGCACCCAAGGATAACGAAGCCACAGAATGTGACGTTTTTTGTTTCTTACAAGATGCTGAAACGTTAGGGCTGGGTACGCGGTCATGAACTGATTGAGCATTATTTACTGTGCCAGGTTGGAGTCCACTTGCCTTTCTCCACTCCCTAACAGCACAATTGGTACACAGATCAAAATGTAGAACAAACCACAGTTTGCTCAATGGTACACACAAATTACTGAGTAGAAAATGACAAACATAATATGACCTTATCCTGCGGATGATGTCATCAGCATTTACTCTGGACAGAAGTTCTCTGTGTTCTTCATCCGATACTCTCAACTCCTTCCGGAGCTCCGTAATTAAACTTTCTTTTTCCTAAAGTGCATAGGCACAATATAAAATTCATTGTTAATCCTATTAAACATAATTTATAGAAAGCTGAACCAATGAATTAAAACCACAATACCCAAGTAATTGCATCAGACTGAGCTTTAAAAGCCCGCAGGACAGAGGTGTATGCTTCTTGCTCAATGTTGTGGATCTGGGTTTCCATGTCGTTTTGCATCCTAGTAAATGTACTAGAGCCTATAACTGCTGATCTTCCATTTCCAGCAATATAATCGGGTCGTTGAAATCTATTTTTATGGGAAGGAGGAAGATCATCATCTGTTCCTACAGGTGTTTCAGATTATGGAAATTAATACGCAATCAACCTTTTGAATCCAAAAAGGCATACAGATACAGTAGAGTAGAACAGAATATAAAATTACCTACTATGTTCATTACCATATCTGAAATGTTCTCTCATCTCATTCTATGAGGTCTAGTTTTATTATGGAAAAAGTTATGACAGCAGAGCAGACCACTATCATGGTCTGTACTTTACATTGTGCACAACAATCATGCCTAGGAAGATTAAAGAGGACTTATGATAAACAAATATACTATAGTGGAAAATTTTACAATTCCCACAGAAGGACAGGTAAAGAAAAACATACATAACTAAAAAGAATTCTAGCATTAGATTTTGCATCTTTGCCATGAGCAAGCTGGATATAATATTCATGAGAGAATTATGATTCCAAATTTAGCATTGTCCACTATTATATTTAACCCTTGCATTAAACACTTTAACAGAGAAAAAAAAACCTCTGAACACAATCACATCTAAATTAAAGACCACTGAAAAACTGTGTAATTCTGATCCGGTAAGTATCACAGAGACACGGATTACAAGGACTAGAGGCCTTTAGCCCTTTTCCCCATCATCAGGTTTAAGGATGTGAGGAAGAAGAATACCCATGAATCTAGATTCAATTTATTCCAAAATTCATGCACAACACCTTACAATAAGCAACCACTCAAAGAAAAAAGAAAGAAAAGGAAGAAAGGGTACTGAAGAAATTAAATGGTGATTGAGCCTTGTTAGTAGGAAAGTGAGAAGCAAGAGAATAAAAAGAACAAAAAGCATGTACATGCTATGTTTTGTTTCGTGTCCTGTCTTGCTGTGTCCAAAAGCACATCATGTCCTAGATAATGAACCCTTACTGTAAAATCAGAGTGAAAATAATAGAATTTATGTCCTAGGAAGTAATAAGAAAAATAATATATCAGCATCAACTGGGTTCATTTTAGGATTTAGGACACATCATATGTGACACCATACTTCAAATCTTTTAGGTCAAGACCACAGTCAGTGTTTAACATGAAAATCAGGATTGGCAAAAAGGAGGCATAAAATGAAGTTATTCAAGTCACTTATCTAGTACCTGCATTATGCTGAAAACCAAACAAAACTAAAAGAACACTTTTTTTTATCAAACACAACAGCATGGGCTAAGAACCAGTGAAGAATCAACATAATGTTATTCAAAACAATTCCGAATTAGATGGCAACAATTTGATAAAAAATACCAGGATCCTAATCCTTAAATTAACCAAACTCATTCTAGCAATTATCTATTCAAACGCATTCTCCAACATCACAAGGCAGCTGAAATTATTCTCAATAATAGAGTTAACATCTCAAATGAAAAGTCCACAATGTAGCAAATTCTAGGAACAAAGCTTAAACTTTGAACAAAACAGCAGCAGCCAAACGGTTTCTTCAGGAATAAGAAGAGTTGCAAAACTGCTACTTCAGTCCAACATCATTATATGGAGTGACCCCAGTTCAATTAATGTAAAAGATGAAATAAACAGAATTGAAGTATAAACCCAATTCATCATAAACAAACCACAAACCAGAAAGGCAAGGGTCCTGGAGACCTAGAAGCCACACAAAACACACACTAAAGAAAATAAAAATAGATAAAAATAAAACCCAACCAAAAAAAAAAAAACACAATTTTTGAATGACCCACCACTGCTATCGGGATGATCAAATTCCATTGAGGTCCCCCAAGCGTCAAAATCACAAAACCAAACTATCAACTTGTTCAAGTACACGAACTCCTCAGCGCAGTGACCAATTGAAAACCGAGCAAAATCGGGAACAACTGCAGCCTAATTCGGACCCAGAAGCCGGAGGAATACTTGAATTCAAGGTATACAGGCCAATTGAACGCGATCAATGTCTTCTTTTCAGGCTTTCAGCCTAGTGATTGTGAACCGGTTGGGGTTTGGAATTTTTCAAAATGTTCGGGAATTTTTTTGAAATTTACCATAATCTAGGAGCAACGTAAATATTTGGCTAAATTATACTTTTGTTGCTGGTATATATTTTAACTTTCAATTTGATCGTTCTTTTATTTTTTTATTTCATTTTGATCTCTTATTTTTATTTTATATTTTAATATAGTCATTTTCGTATAAAATATGGTATAAAGAGGATCAAATTAATATAACTTTTGTAAAATATGAGACCATTTCAGAAAAAAATGAAATAAAAGAGGGATTATTTTCAAAAAATATACCACATTGGTTTAACTTTTGTAAAATGAGAGATTATTTCGGAACAAAATCTAAAAGAGGGACTACATTGGTATAACTTTGAAAAATAATAAACCATTTTTGAACAAAAAATAAAAGAGGGATCAAATTAAAACCTAAAATAAAGATAATGGACCAAAAGAATAATTTACCCTAAATATTTTGGGTTCACTACTTTGTCTCTCGAGTAAATTCTCGATTTTGGTCCTGGAATTGTAACATCATATCAATTTCGTTCCTGACATTAATTAAATTTCAAAAACTTCCTAAAGTAGTTAATCTATATAGCCCCTCCGTTAATAAAGTCAGGGACTAAATTGATTGAGGTTGAGGACTAAATTGATTAACTGTAGACAAGTTCAAGGGATGTTTTTGTAATTTTGTTAATGTTAAGGGGACGAAGCTGATACGGTATTATATTTCATTTACCAAATTGAGGATTTACTCTTGTCTTTTTGTTGAAGACTTCTTCAATTTTTGATATATTGTAATCATACAAAAATAACAAATTATAGAGTAAACCCTCAACTTGGTCACTAACATGTGGTTAGTCTAAGTGGTAACGGACTTGGACACCTTAAGCAAGTGGTCAGGGGTTCGATCCCAGACTTAGTCGCTGAATTTGTCATTCCCTATCACTTTAGTTCCCGAATCAAACGAAAAAAAAAAAAAAACTATGTAACTTGAATTCATCCTTCACTTGAGTCTGAACGTTAACCCTCCCAGTTAGATTTAACAGACTATCCTTGTTGGTACGTTAAGTATGAAACCATGCTAGAATACCTTTCACTATTAGGCATGGTCAAATTGGGGGAGAGTAAGATGTCAATGTATCTCCATGTTGGATCCGTGTATATACGTGCCAGCAAGGATAATTCGTTAAGTCTAATCGAGAAAGTTAACGTTTGGACTCAAGTGAAGGATGGAATGAAGTTTCGATGACTTTTTTAAACTTCTTTGATTCGGGGACTAAAGTGGCAGCTAATGACAAAATCAGGGACTAATTTAGGGTTTAATTAAGTTCAAGTGACTTTTTGTTTAATTTCGTTTGAATCGGGGAATAAAGTAAAAGTGAATGACAAATTCATAGACTAAGTTGGGGGGTTTACTTGTTTTTTTAATACTTTCGACTTATCATCCTAGCTATGACTTTTTGATATAGTTATAATAGAGTTTAATATTTTGTAATTATTTATGATTTATGATAAACCTATTTGAGCCTACGGGGAGAGCTGAGTTAAAAACAAGTATGATAGAATAAGAAAATTATTTCTCATCTAACCTTTACCCCAAACTATAGCCCTAGAGGTTCTACTTTGCAGGACGATGACAACATTGTGGCTTCAATGAGGAGGCGACATGGCGAAAGTGGTAGAGCTTCAGCGAGGTGATGGCATAATTGTCAAACTTTCCATGTGAAATTAAAGTGAATTCGTGGGTTACATCATGAAAAGCTTCACATTTTTCCGTCTTTACCAGCCATGTATAACTGCCTCCAACATTCAATCAATAATGGCAGACTGCAACAAATGAAGAAAATGGCAAATAAACAATATATTTATTTTAGTTATGATTAATCGGGATAACTTAAAAAATTATTTTTTAGCCACAATTTTTTTTATAGGCAAATGTTAGTTGCTAGCTTGTTATGTTAATAGGGGGCGATATTCAAACCTTGCATCGTATAACTCCCAACTCCTTTGTCCCACACACCAAACCACCTAACCACCTTAGAATTCCTTTTTAGTCATAGTTAATCACGATAATATTTTTTTTGAAAATAATATAGTTATTTAATTATGTTTTCAAGCATTATTAATCAACCTTATTACTAATTATTATAAGGTGTAGCTTAGTTGAAAATTTGTATAACAAAGGTAAAAAAAAAAAAAAACAAAATACAAGTCAATTTTTTTTATGTGAAATTTATAATTTAAATGTATAAAAAGCCAAAAGATATTAATAGTCAATTTTTAAAAAATATATGTAATTCTAATATAAAGATAATCTTGTTATATACATATAATATATATAATATTGTCATTATTCGATCCACCAAGATATGAAAACGTAATAATATTTAGTGGTTATTTGTATATTAATTTATATAATATATTGTCATTATTTGTTTCACCTCAAACGCAGAGATATGACAGCATGATACTATCTGGTAGTTATCTTGTATGTATCAAAGATTGAATAAGATAGTAGCTTATCATATCCATGTTCTATCCTATCTTTATCCAACTCTCTTATCCCAATTATCATTATCATATCCCGACCACCAGACTTGAACGAGATTAATATTAAAGACGTACAATCCACGATCATTGATATTATTATGTAATAATAATAATAATAATAATAATAATAATAATAATAATAATAATAATAATAATACAGGTTCCTAGTTTTTTTTTTAATGGCAAAAAAAACTATCATTACCATATAGGTTTCTCAAGCATGTTGCTAGAGGTTCAATTTATGTTATGTATGTGGAAAAAGCCTTGTTAGGAAAGAAAAAACCCACTTTGGTAATCTCCACGCCTTGAAAGAGATTAGTCTTTTGACTAGGGTCAGCCCAAGGCAGGGTAAGGTCTAAAGTTAGGTGACGTTTCAAGTGAATAAATAATGAGAGTGATTCTCATATACGCAAGTTTATTTAGATATCAAACATTTTTTTTTGTTAATGGGCTATGAAAGTCCGAATGGGGTGGATCAGAAACCTAAAGCAAGAGCTTTCTGGCCCCATCTTCGACTATCGACTAGATGATAACTTTGGTGTAAATAAATAAATAAATAAATCTTTAAAAAATAGGTTTTGGAAATCATACATTATGGACTCTAGGATTTCGTCACTGTATTTATTATTATTATTTTTTGGAAATAGTCCCTTCTGACGAGATAAACGGAACGCCTTGTCAGTGCCACGTGGATGACGTGGCATTCCGATTGCCACATCAGTGGTTAACGGAAATAGATGATGGTAAGAACTATTTTCAAATTTTTTGAAAGTATATAGATGAAATCTTAAGAAAAAAATTTGTAGGCACTAAAAATCAAAATTAGTGAACTTTGCATAATAAAAACTTATTGAGTAAACACCCAATTTGGTCCCTGAAATTATGAAGTAGTATCAACCTGGTCCCTGAAATTATTGAAATTCCAAATTAGTCCCTGAAATTGTAAAACGGTAATCAACTTAGTCCCTCCGTTGAAAATCGTATGGACTAAGTTAATTTTAAGTTAGCAGTGTCAGGGACTTAATTGATATTAAGTGAGTAAAATGAGAGACCAAATTGATACTAACTTATCATTCAGGGAGGCTTTTGGAATTTTAATAATTTCAAGGACCAAATTGATACTACTTCACAATTTCAGGGACCAAGTTGGGTATTTACTCAAAACGTATTTAACAACAAAAAAAAAAGATTTAATGAACTTTTGGGTCCCTGTAAAGCAGATGTGCTTTGAAATCAGGCCCTGTAAAAAAATTTTTTGGGTCTTACTCATTATACTTTGAACATTTTTGGTTTTGGTCCCATCGTTAGTTTGCTCTGTTAACCTGCTGACGTGGCTAACGGTGGGCCACGTCAGCACTGCCACCTGGATTGAAATAATATTATTTTAAGCCATATGGCATTATATAATATATTTTATATATTTTTTAAAAATATCAATATTATTATTTATTAAATTTAACCATTATAATATTTAATATTTTATTTTATTATAATATCATTTTTTTGTTAAATTAATTTTTCAGTATCTGCCCAGTAAGTCACAATCATGGAGCTTCTCTTCCCCTTCCATGGATTTAACCTGCAAATAATGCTCTAGAATGGTCTCCCGATCTCCATCGGGCAAAGACATAACCAAGAAAACAAAAATACTCGTAATCTCCATCTCCCCTAAAACCCTTCAAAACAGAGCACTATTTTCTATCTCTAAGACCTAAAACCTCCTCTTAACCAGTCAAATAAAGCCGGAGACCTTAGCTCTCCCCAACCAACAGAAGCACCACCTAAACTTGCTCACCCTTCACCCAAACACCGTAAACAACCCCTAGTCAAGAGCCAAGTCGAGAACTCCACGTCTCACTGCCATCGCGTCTGCGCCGCCCATTGTAGAACCACGATTGCAGTGCTGAGGACCACCTCGTCTTGCTCACAGCCACCAGATCGGCAGATCCATCCTCCCAATAGATCCAAGTGGTGTTGGTCGGAAGACAGAGCAACGACTCCCTCAGCGAAGACTTCCTCGCTCGCCGCACCGACGTCAGCACCAGGCGGCCGCTCATCCAGACCAAGCGCAAGGCCGACTCCGATGAGGGAGAGTTCCTCCATGACTCCATCTGCCCAGATCTATGTTGCTGCCTTCAAGTTTCAATTTTTTTCTTCTTTTCTTCTTCAGATCTGTAATATTGTTAGCACTATCAGACTAGATGGCACTGCTGACGTGGCTCACCGTCTGCCACGTCAGCCAGTTAACGGCAGAACCTAATGGTGAGACCTAAATCAAAAAAATTTAACTTACGAGGACCAAAACACACAAAAAAATTTATAGGGACGAATTTTAAAACACCCGTACTTTACAGGTACCAAAAGTTCATTAAACCAAGAAAAAATCATTTGGCTTGAGACCGTACACCGCCAAGCCCAAGCAACATTAGAGTTATTGACCCGTAACCAAGCGACAGTCAACATATAGAGAAGGGAAGATGGTAACGCTCACTCTCAGCCTCGCTCGCACCCATCATTTCTCTCCCAAAACTACCATCTCCTCCTTGTTCTCCTTCTCCCTCTCCTCTCTCCGTAGGAATTTCCATTTCTACCCTCCTTTTTCATTCAAAGCCATGTCCATGGATTCCCCACAATCACCGGGATTCTCTGCTTCCCTCGACTCTGTCACCCAACACCTCGAGAATCACAATTTACATACCCAAACCCTCTCCGATGGTGCTCGCTTGAAGCTCGAAGATCTCAATTGGGACCACTCCTTCGTTCGAGATTTGCCTCCTGATCCCAGAACCGATTCGTTTCCGCGAGAGGTCACTCCCTCACTCACCTCCCACCGCTACTTCTTTTATAAATAACAAACTATTTTCTTTTTATTGTTCTTTTTGTTTTGGATCTAGTAATTTGTATTTTTTAAATTTGAGTTTGTGATGGTCATGGATATTTGATGGAAAGGGATTTAGGTTTTGGTTGGTTATTTATCATTTCAGGTGTTGCATGCTTGTTATACCAAAGTGTCTCCATCGGTTGAAGTAGATAATCCTCAACTTGTAGCCTGGTCGGAACCCGTGGCTGACCTCCTTGATTTGGACCATAAAGAGTGAGTGTGTAATCTGTTATGTTCACTGATGAATGTACATTTTTAACATTAATATAACATGAGTGGTTCCTATTTGCCAAATGCATATGGTTCTTAGCAACAATTTCATACTAAAAGTAAGTTGAATTTAGTATATTTCCAAATTCCTACATTCATGTTATCTCTCACAACTAGGTTTCTCTTGGAGATGAAGAGAAAATAGATACACAACAGTTTCTTCAAAGAGTTATGGTTAAGAGTATTCAAAATTTAAGTACCAACTATCGAATTAGATTTGAGGTAAGCCTATTCATATTTGAAATATAATGTCATACCATATGACAGCTGAATACAAAGTCCTAAATAGACTAACTGTTCATTACTAAGCCTAGCCCAAGATACAAGTCCCATCTAAACTCACTCCGCAAATCATTAAAAAGTCACATGCTAGCTATTCATTTGAGTGTGACTATTAATAAAATAACAGTGAGGTTAGAAATAAAATTAAAAGGACGACAAGAGACTAACCTAAAGCCACAAGAAAAGAGATTTTGTTGGTCAGTCACCCATGTTTATGGAAGGAGAGGAAAGAAGCTGAAAGATGGGCCTAACAGCAGTAAAGGCCTATTGGTGTATGAGATAAGGAGAAGAGAAGAAAGGGGCAAGGAGGGAAATGTGATGAAAGAAGGGAGTGAGGGAGTGGGGGAATCGGTTGGAAGGGAAAGGGAAGTGAGTAACATACTGGATAGCTGGCAAGAGGGGATTGGAGAATCATCAGTGGAATGAAGGGGGAAATGATATAGGGGAGGGGCTGAAACGTGAATGGGATATCTGGGAATTAGAATCGGAGTGGGAAGGTCTTGGCCTAAGGGAGGAGTGCTTGCTCACTATCTATAGTGACCATTCCAGTATTTTTCCTCTATCGCTGCCTTCTGTGTTCCTGGGTTGCTGTGTTGCTCTTTTTTATGAATTTTAAGAGGAATACCTCCGTTATAAGGAGGTGAGCTCTAATTTTCTAGCTTAATACTATTTGCTATTTCATACCTATCAGATTTGCTCTTGCATCAGTCCCCCCCACATGTAAAAGTTTCAAGGTCTAAAGCAGGACAACTGTGGACTCACTAGGTAGAAATTCTGGATCTCACAAGATTGCTTGGAATAATATCCATAAGTGAAAATGTATTGTGTATCACGTTTTACACACAACTGGCCCTTTTATAGGCGTATTAGAGACTCAATTAGACAATCTTGAAGAGCTTTTCTCATCCATATAATATCCTAAAATGACTATAAAATCCCTAACCTAAACATAAAAGATCACTATAATTGACCTCCTTTCGTTCTGTATCAGTCTCTCTCTCTTTCTTTCATACTGATAAAATGTACCAGTTATTCTCTAATCAAAAGCGAAACTCGTCCACCAACAAGTGTTGGCACATCTGGTCAAGCTTTCCACCCACATTCGCTATGGCTTGGGTTTGATTCTCATATTTCCTCTATTGGTAGGTGATATGTAGAATCCATTATAAATACTCGACGAGATTGATGGTCTTCCCCTAATCTAAACTTTTTTTGTACCAAGAAAAAAGGGAAACTCATCCTTGAGTTTTTAGATTGATGGCCATATTGTTGGGGCTTAACCTCTAATTTTTTATAGTCATGTGCATTATCACAACAGCTATTTTTTTTTTTTTTAATATGCTTTTTAGTACTTGTATTGAAGCTTTTAACTTAGAAGAATACTTTGGACGACCTCGTCAGTAATTTCTCTCTCTTCTGGACACAAAATCTTATGGCCATGTTTGTGTCTGGCAAGGTTCACTTCAATTACAAACCATTTTTTGTGTTTCAGATTTGAAAGGCCAGATTTTCCCCTTATCTTCTCAGGTGCATCGCCTCTGGTTGGAGCGTAAGTGTTGTACATATGTCAGCAGATTTTTAGGCTGGTTAATAATGCTGCAATTAGCCATATTGAGCTTCTGCTATACAGGTTGCCATATGCTCAGTGCTATGGCGGACATCAATTTGGTATGTGGGCTGGGCAGTTGGGTGATGGTAGGGCAATTACGCTAGGGGAGATACTGAATTCAAAGTCTGAAAGGTGGGAACTGCAACTTAAAGGTGCAGGGAAGACTCCTTACAGTCGGTTTGCTGATGGCCTTGCAGTGCTACGTAGCAGCATTAGAGAGTTCCTTTGCAGTGAAGCAATTCACCACCTGGGGATACCAACAACCCGCGCCCTTTGTCTTGTAACCACTGGGAAGCTTGTCACTCGAGACATGTTCTATGAGTATGCTCACGGAACTTTTCAATATGGCTTTTACTCAACACATCTCAGTTTATACTATTGTTAATTCCTCTAGCATTATATGGTTTATTTAAAATTCCAGTCTCTGCAGAGTAAGATGATGAGATTTTATCATACAAACTTTGAGGTTCAAAGAATGAGTGGCATAATGACTCTTTTTTCTCCTATGTACCATAGACTGCATGAAGAAAATTTTCCGTATCTCAGCATTTTCACTATCAGATTTTCTTGAAATTTGAGCGTCATAATCCATGCATAGTAGTTCTTTTGGCTTTATAAAAAACTTAAGTCTTTATTTTAATGTTGTATGATGAAAAACTGGATGGTTTCAGATTTTAGAAAAGTGTATTATGCACATATAAAAAATTAATTATTTGACTATGTTTTTAATATCACACATGCAGTGGCAATTCAAAGGAAGAACCCGGTGCAATCGTTTGCAGAGTTGCCCAATCGTTTCTGCGATTTGGGTCATACCAAATACATGCCTCCAGAGGTAACGAGGATCTAGGTCTTGTTCGTGGTTTGGCTGACTATGCTATTAGGCACCACTTTCCTCATATCGAGAACATGAGTAAGAGTGAAAGCTTATCTTTCAGCACTGGTGATGAAGATCATTCTGTTGTGGATCTTACTTCAAACAAGTATGCAGGTAAAAGAAAATTCTTGGGAGAATTGATGGTGCTAACTTTTTTACCACAAAATTTATGTTGAAGGACCGAATAACTGCTCAAAGTGGTTATTTGGTTTGATGTTTCGACTGAATAAGCACTTTGAGTGGTTATTTGGCCCTTCAGCTTAATGCATGTATGTTTCACATTTTTGTGAATGCAAATGGGAGATTTACCCTTACCGGTGTTTTCCTCCTTCAGTCAAACGCCCATTTTGAACCCCTGAAAATCTAAAACAAACCGAGCTTTATATATCAATCAGCCCCTAATCTCCTCGTTCATTCTTCTTTCTATAAAGCTGAATATGTGACACCAACTGGGGCTAGTTTAAACTTGGGACATGTAATCCTACTTAAGACCCAGGTTGATTAAACAGTTGTTACAAACATAAAAAATAGCCCAAATAACTGACAAATTAACTTAACTTGGCAGTTATTTGGGCTATTATTTATGTTTGTAACAACTGTTTGATTAACCTGGGTCTTAAGTTTACATTTCACATGACTAAATCCCTTAAACAGATCGATGTTAGTTCTTGACCTTGAGAACCTAATATGAAATTACTATAGTAGCCTTAGGACTGGAAATATAATATTGACTTAATTAACTCAACCAAACGTCATATCTTCTACGTGATTGTCATGTGATAAAAAGAAGGTAAAAAACTTGAACAACAGAAATTTTTGTTGTATGTTTGTATTGCTAACATGATTCTGTAATCTTCATTTCACAGACTAATATCCGGCTGCTTTTTCTGGTTTTTTTTTCTTCTAATTTTATTTTTATAAAAAGAGTAAAACTTTAATTTTGACTATCTGTCCCTGTTTTGGCAATGGTATTCTCAGCATGGGCAGTGGAGGTTGTTGAGCGTACTGCTTCCTTGATTGCTAGATGGCAGGGGGTTGGTTTCACTCATGGTGTGCTGAACACTGATAACATGAGCATTTTGGGTCTTACAATTGATTACGGTCCATTTGGATTTTTGGATGCTTTTGATCCTCGTTTTACTCCGAATACCACAGACCTTCCAGGCAGAAGATACTGTTTTGCGAACCAGCCTGACATTGGTTTGTGGAATCTTGCACAGTTCATGACAACTCTATCAGCTGCTGAATTGATAAATGACAAGGAGGCTAACTATGCTTTGGAAAGGTAGTAGTAACACTTCTAATCCTTTTCCTTTGGAGGAGAAATAGCCGTGAATTGCTTTTAAATGTATCACCTTATGGTTGGTTTATTTCAGATATGGAACCAGATTTATGGATGATTACCAAGCTATAATGACCAAAAAGCTTGGCCTCCCTAAGTATAATAAGCAGCTCATTAATAAACTTCTTAGTAATATGGCTGTTGATAAAGTTGATTACACAAACTTTTTTCGTACACTTTCAAACATCAAAGCAGACACAAGTATTCCAGATGATGAGTTGTTGGTTCCTCTGAAGTCAGTACTGTTAGATATTGGTAAGGAGCGTAAGGAAGCATGGACTAGTTGGTTGAAAGCTTATATACACGAGGTAAATTTGTTTGTGTTTTTTTGTTTCAGTAAGGCACTTGTAGGGAAAAAATGCATAAAATCAAACACCAAAAATAAAAATAATTTCATCTGGGCTGATTATGCAGATAGTGACTTTTCTTGCTTCTGTCTCTGTGGGGCTTGCATATGCATAACTTTCCCCGGCAAGTTTGTTGTCATTCTTGGAAACATGTTTCAAATGAAATTTATGTTGATTTTCTGGTTCAGTGTATGATGACCAACTGGAACTTTTTCAATACTTCTTTATGCTTATTTTAGTACTCTCATCCCCATCTATTCTTGGTTTACTTTTTATGGCAAAAAATTCTAGTTTGTACCTTGCATCACGTAATCTAGTGACTTTTGACAAGGTTCAACCTAACTGTGACTCTATTTCTCCGGACCATCTAGAAAGTTTCAAATGGCATGGTGAAATTAGGTGTTCATTTATCTTTTATTTAACCACCAGGTTGCAAGATGCTTACTATCATTGCTACCATTTCCAATCAGATTTCAGAAGATGTGCAAGTACTCAGTTAAATTAGCTTCAAGTGATGTCATGAAATTTGGATTTTGTGCAATAATCATCACCACAACAATTTATTCTAATTATTGGAACGAGTATTGCTAAATGGACATTGTTGATTTGATATGATGTGGAACTTCTTGTGGCATAAGTTGCTGTTATAATTTATGCATGGTTAAAACCAATTGGCAGTGATGTCTTGTGCTTTTGTAATCTCACATCATTGCTTTGGGGTTATGCAGCTCTCTACCAGTGGCATTTCTGACGACCAGAGGAAGGCATCAATGGATTCGGTGAACCCTAAATTTATTCTCAGGAACTACCTCTGCCAGAGTGCAATTGATGCTGCAGAAATAGGTGATTTTGGAGAAGTCCGTAGGTTGCTCAATTTAATGGAGCATCCTTTTGATGAGCAGCCAGGAATGGAAAAGTATGCTCGCTTGCCCCCAGCTTGGGCATACCGACCAGGTGTATGCATGCTTTCTTGTTCTTCCTGAGTTGCCTGCTCCGGAAGGCATACTTCAGAAATAGGAGAAAACGATTACAAAAATGAAAACACGGAGAAACTAGGAATAAAAAAAAAAGTATAGCGTGTTCTTATTGTATATGGTAGTTATATTCTGTTATGTTTTCTGACGAGAGAAAATGTAGTCGGTTACATGTATTTGTTTGTACAAGTAATGAGTTATTGGAGCTGCTTTGCAGTTTAACGACCAATGCTTTTCCCTTAATTATTATAGATTGTCCCAGCTAATATTTAACATATGCAAATCAGGTGTTGAACCCTTTCCACTTTGTTAGTGGGGGAAAGGTCTCATGGTAGGTTCGAGCAAGTTTATATTTTGCAACGATGTAAGTTTCATGAGCTTCTTTTACATTTTTATGAAAATAAGTTAAAAAGAGCTTTAGAAAGATTGTAAATTATTTTAATAAATTACCACTAAAAGAAATTATTTTAATAAATTATTTGCTTAAGTTTATTATCATATAAGCTATTTCAGATGTATCCTTAAACCGTTGTTTTTTAAGCTATATTTTTATAACATTTATGCATATAAATAGATTACATACGTGAACCAAAGATTTATTCATTTGCACCATCACATCAGTGATTTATATATTAAATATAATTTTATATTATTTAAATTAAATCCTTTTTTTTATGGAAAATAATTAGGATTTAATTGGTATGCATAATGGATTTAAAACAAATTATATATTGTCACTTAATTATAATTGTCACTTAAGCGTACGACTTCGTGTCTTGGGAGTTCTTGAATTACATGTTTTGTAGATTGGGTTTTAACTGCAAGTGGAGATCCTGGATTGCATCTTGCTTGCATTCGGCATCAGTTTCTGTTCTAGTAAATGGCAGCCCTACAAAGGAGTTCAAGATGTCCAAGGGTATTCGTCAAGGGGACCCGATTGCTCCGTTTTTGTTTCTTATAGTGGCGGAAGGGTTACATGGGTTGGTCAAGAGTGCTGTGGACAGAAATGTTTTTAAGCAATTTATCCTTTCTGAAAGAGGAAGCAACTTGGGGATTTCACATATTCAATACGTCGATGACACGATCCTGGTTGGAGAGATGACATTACAGAATGTTCGGGCAGTGAAATGCATTTTGAGGAACTTTGAGTTGGCGGCTGGGCTCAAGGTGAATTTCCAAAAGAGTGGACTAATTGGTTTGAAGGCGGATGTTGGGATTGTAGAGCAAGCGACTAGCATCCTAAACTGTAGGATAGGTGTTCTGCCCTTCAAATTCCTTGGGATCCTTGTTGGGGCGAATCCGAGGAGATCATCCACTTGGGAACCTCTCATCAAATCTTTGCAAAAGAGACTTCTTGGATGGAGAAACAAATTTCTGTCTTTTGGTGGACGTGTCGTGCTCATTAATGCGGTTCTCTCTAGTTTACCAGTGTATTATCTTTCTTTCTACAAAGCTCCAAAGAAGGTTCTAAACAAGATTACTCAAATTCAAAGAAGATTTTTGTGGGGGGGTAATGAGGAATGTAGGAAGATTTGTTGGGTGAAGTGGGAGGTGGTGTGTAAAGCTAGAGAAGAAGGTGGTCTTGGGATTAGGAACATAAAGGCTTTTAACTTAGCACTACTAGGAAAATGGAGATGGAGGCTTTTCACTGAAGGAGACCACCTATGGTCACAAGTGCTAAGGCTTAGGTATGGGGTTCCATCATTTTGGAGGGGGCCTTGGGGTGAGAAATCATTAGACGGAGGAGTACCATCTGTCTGGTGGAGTGATCTAGGACTTTTAGAGGGTGGAGACTCATCAAGGTTGGGGTGGTTGACAAGTGGAATTAAAAAAACCTTGGGTAGTGGGAATACCATCTCATCCTGGAATGACATTTGGGTTACACAGGTACCTCTAGCAGTGTCTTTCAACAGACTGTTTAATATTACACTATCAAAGGAAGCTACAATAGCTGAAATGGGGGAGTGGAGAAACAGGGTGTGGAGCTGGTCATTCAACTGGAGAAGAACTCTTTTCGTATGGGAAGAAGAGTTACTAAGGAGTTTGCTGGATACTTTGGCTACAAAGAATTTGGTGTGTGGAGGTGAAGATGTATGGAGCTGGATGGGGTTAACATTGACACCATATACTGTAAAATCAGCTTATTCACTGATCACAGTTGGTGAGGAACATCCGGAGAGAAATGTCTTCAAGTTGCTTTGGGATAGGAATATTCCTTTGAAAGTTGGTGCATTCTGCTGGAGGGTATTGCAAGACAAGATACCAACAGCAATAAACTTGCATAAAAGAGGAATCAACCTATCTGATAATGCTCTACTGTGTAGTTTCTGCAAAACAGAAATCGAAACTGCTACTCACATTCTACTAGACTGTCGCTTCTCATATGCAGTTTGGATGTCAATTATTAACTGGATTGGCATAGACACTGCCTTGATTGGGAGTCTAAAGGATCTGCTACTGCAGCATGTGGGTTTACTTGAAGGGAGGATGTCTAACAATGCTTGGAGGATGGTATGGTTTGCAACTGTTTGGTCTTTATGGCTGCACAGAAACGAAGTGGTTTTTAACCAAGGATCCATAAATTTTGAGAAGGTTAATGACTTAATCAAAATTAGGACTTGGACCTGGTATAAAGCTGTGTCTAAGAAGGGGGGGATTCTCATTTTCGGAGTGGACTAACAATCCAATGTCGTGCCTAAAACATTCAGGTTAGCTTGCGGTTTTATGCTGCAACATTTTTCTGTATATTGGAAAATGGGTGCAGATTGGGTTGTGAGCTAGTGATATAGGATGCTCAAGCCTAATGGTAGGTGAACCTAGTGCAGATTAGTAAGGTTTAGCTTCTGCCCTCTTTGTGTCTTTGGTCAACTGGACTAAATGGAGCTCTGGGCGGTTCTTTGTTTTTTTGTGGTGGGAATGGTGATTTTGTTTGTGTAAAGGGTAGAATGCAGTTATTCTTCAACCCCTAAGCTGTCATGAGGCACTGCTGGTTGAATAAATAGCTATCACTCTACTGTTATGCCTTTGTAATTAACAGCTTTTGTTTGTATTTGGTGGGGGTACAACTTGTACTCAATTAATACAATTATTCTTGCTTAGCAAAAAAAAAAAATTTACCTTAAAAGTCACCCTTGACAATAATTTGTTTTTTATAATAACATCATTTTAAAATTTAAGTCAATTTTTTTTTTTTTGGACTAGCTAAAATAATCTTCTAACATTGCCCTTGTATTCTATGTCCATGAAGAGGTGGTAAAAGGGGATGTAGGTTTTGAGCATAAAAATTTGAATCCAAATAAAATTGAGATTGACTCACATGTCAAACTAGGTTATAAACTTGTTTGAGTAAAATAAAAGTGTTCGGTAAACAAGCTTATTTCATTAACTTATAGTTTTTTTTCATAAGCTATTTTTTTGTTTGGCTTATAGCTTATAACTTATAGCTTATTAACTTTTCTATCACTTTTATTATCCATATTAATTTAAGGAAATTCCTACTTTACCATATCTCTCATAAATATGTTCTTTTATGTCATTTTACATTTATAAACTAGTTCAACTGTTAAATTTATCAAATATTTCAAATTCAATCAACTGATTTTTCAACTATCATCTAAAAATTAGTTTATCAACTATAAGTTAGCTTATCAACTATTTTTATCAAATAAGACATTTTTCTACTCTGACCGATTGAATTTGTGGCTCCACCAGGTACGGACCGGCTCCATCGGGCCAGTTGTAAAAAAAGGTCTCACAAAGATTTATTTATTTATTAAGAAAAAAGAAAAATAGATGAAGGAAGGAAACAAAGCCCATTTCGTTCTATTTCATTTTTTATTTTTTAATTCCCTAATAAATTAGGCCTTAGAGATTAGGTCTCAGTCTCAGTCTCAGTCTCCCTAAGCTCGGCGGCTAGGGTTTTTGGCATTCCTTCTTCAAGCCTCACTCTCTCTCTCTCTTTTATCATTGAAATTCAATATTATCAGTATTAGGATTAGGATGGAGTTGTTGATGAGATTGAGATAGGTTAGGATTGGAATTTGGTAGTAATAAATTAATAAAAGTGTTGATCGGAGAATGGCGAGCATGAACCCTTTTGATTTGTTGGGAGACGATGCCGAGGATCCTTCTCAGGAAATCACAGCCGAACAGCTGAAGGTTGTCGCCGCTGCTCCCAAGAAATCCCCAAACCCTCAGCTTCCCTCCAAGCCTCTCCCACCCGCTCAGGCCGGTCTGTCACCTTTTCTTTTTACAAATCTCACTTTCAATCTCTATAATGATTTTGTATATGTTTTAATTTGCATGTGCGGCTGAACACACTTTCATTTTGTTTGTACGACTTATGATGTACAATGCTATACTAAGTTCCATTTTTAATTAATTAGTAAAAATTTTT
This sequence comes from Echinosophora koreensis, assembly GCA_035048595.1. Lineage (NCBI taxonomy): Eukaryota > Viridiplantae > Streptophyta > Magnoliopsida > Fabales > Fabaceae > Echinosophora > Echinosophora koreensis. Next base: position 469,836 of record JAPCYP010000006.1, read on the forward strand.
GGGGGAGTCACTAAAATGATGCACTAAAAATTCATAATTAATCATATTTTGTCACACAAATGTATAAAATGAGCGAACATTCAATATGTGAAATCCTAGCTAGCTAGTTTTTACTCATCTTATAATGGTGCAGAGGGACCTGAGGGATTGAGAAGTTTGAAGCAGATGCGCTGAAGAGAATAAACGTATTTGTAGTGAGCGCTAATGGGTTAAGTTGGAAATTATATTCACTTTGATGGGGTTGTTCAGTATTTGAATATTTTTTTGAATAAGTAGGGTCTAATAATGGTGTTCCACAAAATAAAAAAAAAATAGGGGAAAAAATTAGGGGGAGCCATGGCTCTCCCCTGCTACTAAGGAGATCCGCCACTGGATGGATGGAAGATGCAGTTCAAACTAACACTTCAATAATAAATTAGCTTGTATCATGAATCTCTTACTTTCTTTTTTATAAATACTAATTCCTCGGTTTATCATGTTTTCCCCTCCCTTGCTAAGTATAGTACCCGTCTTATGTTTGGAATTAATATTTTTAACTTTACTTTATCTCTTGTTCTTGTTTCTAATGGGGTTGGAAATAGAGACTATTACAAGTTTCAAAGATCGATTTTTTTTTTTGTTTTTAGGTTAAGCTTATATTTTTGTACTTTTGTTCTCAGATATGTGCTAGACTTATGCCTAAGTGGTCTTTGTGTTGATGTTCATTGCATGGTTCTTCGCTTTGTTTGTTTATATTAATTTTCTTTTTTTTTGGAGGAAAATTGTTTACATTCTTTTTCTCTCGAGCCAGTGAGGGAGGCGAGAAATGAAACTTCCCGTGGAGGTCGTGGAGGGGGGAATGGACGTGGATTTGGTCGCGGTCGTGGTGGCACTGGTTTCAACCGTGATTCTTCTAATGACTGGAACTCATTCGCTGCCCCTCCTGGACAAGGTGCTCCTGAAGGAGAAAGTGGGAAGGCTTCAGAAAGGCATGAATATGGGGGCTCTCGTGGTCCTTATCGTGGAGGTCGTGGTGGACGTGGAGATTCCAGTAATGGAGAGGTTGGTGAGAATGGGCGCCCACGAAGAGTATTTGAACGCCGCAGTGGGACTGGACGCGGGTGAATGTTATAACTAATTACCGGGTTGTTAGTTTGACTCTTGGCTCTTCTGTTAATGTTACTTGTTCTATCTGCAGAAATGAATTCAAACGTGAAGGTGCTGGGAAAGGGAACTGGGGAGGTCAAACTGATGAAAATGTTCAGTAAGCACTCCTTTTGCATCCTTGCACTTTTGTACTTCTAATGATGACCCTCGGCACTTTGTTTCTGTTTAATTCTATTTTTATTAATTGTTGTTGTCACTTTTTCTCTCTCCTTATTTTGAATTTTACTCAGGGAGACTGAGGATGTGACTGTAAGGAATTTGGCTGATGAGAAACCTTCCGGAGAGGACAATGTTGTAGCAGATGGAATCAAGGAGAGTTCTGCTAATGAAGCTGAAGAGAAAGAGCCTGAGGATAAGGTGTTTGTCCAAATTTATTTCAAGTTCTTTGATTTTCCATATATCTGCTTCTGAATATTGTTAATGTTTTATTTTCAAAGTTATCATGAGACAAAACAGAAGATCAGCTCTTATCACTGGCATGATGTGAAGTTATCACCATACATGTTATCATCAATGTAAAGTGACTCTATAGTTACACAGTTACACAAAGGTTCTGGAGGCTGTTGAATGAATGATAATCCAATAAAGTTTTGCATGGGTTGTCTGCTAAGGGTTATCTCAGTCCATTGATTGGGTTTCTTTATTTCTGTTTACTGTCTATGAACCACTTTCTTGCTGTGCAGTTTTAGAATTTAACCATTTATTTTGGACAACTCTTGTGAGGAATGTCTCACTTGCTTATATTCTTTTATTAAAAGTTGACCCCCTCCTTTCAATTTAGGGTCTGTTTGTGAGTTTGGGAGGGGAGGGAAGGGAAAGCTTTGGAAAAAAGAAGGGGGAAAGGGATGGGAGAAGGGAAGATAACCCTCCAAAATCCTCCTCTAGTTCAATTGTTTAGTTTCCCCAAATTGGAGGTTTTTGATTTTGGTTAAAAAATAAGCCTATGCAAGGTGTGGGGGAGTATCCTCCCTTCCCCAATCCCTTCCCCCTTGCTTTCTTTCAAAGCATTCCCTTCCCTTCCCCTCCAAAACTCACAAACAAGCCCTTAGGGTTACATCTTGAATGGTGTCTGAAAGTGTAGTGTATGTATTATTGTTGCAGTTGTCAACAATAATCAATATATATATATATATATATATTTTAATTTCAATGTCATATGTTGAATTCATTAATTAGTGTTTGTTATTTGTGTAAAGTTTATAGCTTAGTATTCTTTATCCTGTTTGATAGGAGATGACCCTGGAGGAATATGAAAAAGTATTAGAAGAGAAAAGGAAAGCTTTGCAAGCACTTAAGACTGAGGAGAGAAAGGTAGATACTAAAGTTTTTGAATCCATGCAGCAGCTGTCAAGCAAGAAAGGCAATGATGACATCTTTATCAAACTGGTGAGAATTTTTGGTCTAGTTTGTAGTTTTTTATATTAAATCTGTAATACTAATCATGATGACATCACAACTCTTGGATTTTTTCTTCCTTCAAGGGATCTGATAAGGATAAGCGCAGAGAGGCTCTTGAGAAGGAAGAGAAATCCAAAAAGGTTCGACTTTGTTGCCTTTGTCCTATCTATGATTCTGTTGCATTTAAATATTGATTTAGTTCTGCTGTTCAAGGCTTCATTGTTTACCCTTTATCGAACTTATTTTTACTACTGATATTTATTCAAATGAATTGGGAGAGGGATGGGGGGAGGGGAGGATGACAGGTAGAAACTCAAGTTGTCATTGCACCCTTAAAACTTCAATTTGACAATTCCGTTCTGGCTTTCATTGTATCTTTTTTTTCTTGTATTAGTCAATGGGCAGTCTGACATGTGATATATTCGCCCTTTTTTACTTTTGATTGTTACAAGTATGTTGAACGTTTGGACTTGCGTATGAATTCAGTGTTTTTTCCTTATTTGCATTTTTTTGTTGCTCATTGGATTTTGTGTTGTTAGTCTGTCAGCATTAATGAGTTTCTGAAGCCTGCTGGAGGTGAAAACTACTATAACCCTGGTGGTCGAGGTCGTGGCCGTGGCCGTGGTGCAAGAGGAGGTTATGGTGGTGGCTATTCAACCAGCAATGTACCAGCTCCGCCCATCGAAGATCCTGGGCATTTCCCTACTTTGGGTGCCAAGTGAGATTTGAAGTAACGTGCTGCATTTTTACGTACCTTTTCCTCAATTTTGGTCCTCTGCTTTGAAACTGGAAAAAATTATGATAATTGGATTTCCTGTGTCCGCAGGGTTATTATGTCTTAAAAATGTAAATTTAGGTTGTTTTTTTATATGACCCCTAATTCCATTGTTGCCACTCCCCCAATTATGCTTTACTTTTGGTGTCACTTTGGAGGGGTATATAAAGACAGTTGAGGTCGACTTCCCTTTTCTTTTTCTAGATTGAATACATTGTTTTTTCTTCAATTCAATTTTTCGGTTCACACTTTTCTCAATGTTGATCGAGAAGGGCCTTAATCCAAGTCGAAGATATCATTGGCCGCTTCAACCATTGATTTTAAGGTTCTCTGTTTATAACTGAACTGCTCCAGCCTCCAGGATAGTTTATCGATATAGGTACCTGGCGCGGCGCCGGTAACTGGAAAAGTTCCAAAGATACCTATTGCTCAGCATACTGAGGTAAAAATATATACAATAAGGATTTAATTGTGATGTATTTTGGTATTGTAGAAGTTTTTAATAGTAGTAATATTTGACTCTAATGATAATTATTTTAAAATTTATGTGGTGGTAAAGAATATTAAAAATGTTACATTAGATATTGAAATTAAAATTAAATTTTGATGAAAGTTTTCTTTTGCATCATTTGCATGTCGCAAAGATCATTTTGACGTTCTACGTTTTTTTGACTATTTTATCGAACTCAACCAATTCTACGATGTTTCATTGCTTATTATTAATACTAGTATGTAAGGCATCTCAAGTTTCAATCAACGGAGTAATAAGAAAAATTATTTGAAAGAAAATTTCCTCTACCAGCACACCATTGTTACCTTACATTTGCTAAACTCTAAGACAAATTATGAGTTAAAAGGGAAAAGGAAATAGTTGAGGTTGAGCAACTGCTACGAAACTGGTCAGGCAAGTATGATCACTGTACTAAATATAACTTTCCATGACGTTTCAAGAAAAATTTCCAAGATTGGAACATGGTTCACTCTCAGCCTCTCACTCAAAAACAGAAAAAGCTTCATCTGATGATCCACATATTTAGTTTACCTGTATATATCAATAAACAAATATATAGGAAAAGCTTGTAAAGTAACTGCTGCTCGTTGAACATAATCATGTCCTCAAAGTTGCTTGTTCTGTTGTTCAGGATGGCTTTCCTTGTTCTTGTTCTTCCCATTAGGGGTATGTAAAATCCGGCCCGACCTTAGAACACGCCCCAACTAGTAGTGTCTGGGCTGGGTCTAACTCTAACCAATGTCTCATTTAGTGACCCAATACCGGGTTCGGGGCGAATCCAGGCAAAAATTGGGTCGGCCAAGGCCATCCCAACAATTAATTCCTGGACCCAACTACTATTCTTCACCACCAGGAAATCCTCTCTTATATACAAAAGCCCCCATGATATCACACCTGCATATATATATATATATATATATATATATCTTAATTAAACGTTTATTTAATATTTTTTTAAATAAGTTAAAAATAACTTATCTTCATTAGCTTATCTCACAAATTTATTGGAATAATCTAAAAAAAAAACTTATGAAAAAGTTATAAACTATTTTCATAAATTTATTTTTATAGGTTATTCTCATAAGAGCAAATAAGTTTTCTTAAATACAAATGTAATAAAACATAAAGCAAGCAAGCATGCATGCATATATAGTGTCGTAGCCAAATAAAAGACCACCAATGCATGCATATATTGTGTCTTATTGAACTTCAGGGCTCGTTTGGTGGTCAGGATAGAATAGGGACGGATAGGATAAGAGAGCAGGATAGGAGTATGATAGGATATGAGCAGGATAAGCTGTTATTCTATTCGACGTTTGGTGTCCACCAGATAAATAACTGGATATCATTGTAATTTTAGTATGAATTTTAAAATTTTCGTTTTTGTTCTTAGTGTTTTCATATTTTATTAGATTTAAGTTTTTTTTATAATTTTCATTTTTTAAGTTTATATATAAAAAAACAAAATTGTCCTTGTGATAAAATTACATATAATATTTTAAAATTTTAAAATATTGTTTAACTTAAATTAATTTTTTTATAATTTTAAATATTTATTTTTAATTTTTACTTTACATATAGTTAAATAATTAGAATATTTTTTATTTACCTTTTAGTTTTTTACAATAATATACATTAATAAAATTAGCCTTGTGACAAAATAAAAATAATTTTTAAAATTAATTATTAATATTTTTATTATTTTATGTTTTGTTATACCTTTTTTGTAACCATATTATATTTTAATTATTTTATATATAAAATATTTTTATACTTTATTATACTTTAAATCATCTTATCCTATCTTATTGAGTTCTAGCCCAGCTCCCCCCTCAGGATAAAATTTTAACTAGATGGACATGATAGGATAGGTGATAGGATAGACTTATCCTATCCTGCTGGCTCACCAAACAATATTTTTAGATAGGATATGATAGTTTATCCTATCCTGTCTCTCTTATCCTGATTACCAAACGAAGGTTTTTGTTTTGGTTTAATTTGGTGTTGGAGAAAATAATACTCCTATATTATTATAATTATTACCAAAGTGATGGCGTGATGTCCAACATTTGTATTGACCGCAGAAACACCAAATATAGAATTATGGAAAAGTCCCTTTACATTTATTTCTGAGCGGTTCATAACATTTGTGGCTCTCACGGGCAATCAGTGGCGGACCTTTAGAGCATCACATGGGGGGAGTCGTTACAAAAAAAATTAACATTATTTAAAGAAAAAAAATTAATACTTTGTTCTCCTATTTTAAAGAAAAAAATTAATGACATCCTCACTCTACTAGCAAAGCTAACTGTTATCGTGATTTCATGGAAATTTTTTTTATTTTAATACACTATCAATATAAAGTTGTTATACAGTCAAAAAAAAAAAAGTATAAAGTTTTTTTTTTTTGACCAAAACATATCATTAATAACGTAATCAGAAATACATGCCGGTAAAAACTCAAAAACATGGGGACTAGCCCAAGATGTAGTCACCCTTGCAAGAGTGTGAGCAAGTGAGCAACTATGTTCGCTTGTCTCCTAGCAAACTTCACAGCAAAGTTTGGTTTAAGTAAAAGAAAGTTCCTACATTCTTGAATAATAGAGCCAAATTCAGAAAAATCATTACTTCAGGAATGAACCCAAAAATAAAATAAAATAAAATAAAATAATTATAGATTATTTTATATGTGACTGTTAAAGTTAATTTTTTATGCCACATTTAAATAGAGCCAGCTGGGCGATATTCATATATTATTCATTAGGTAACTCCCCAGCAGTGCAGCACATTTCTAATTGACTATTACAATACCACGAAGGCTGTATTATTATGAATTATGAAAAGCTTATAGAAAAGCTCTAAAGGAATATTTTACGAGTATAATTTTGATACCTTTCTGAGCGTAAAATATTTTTATATTATTAATTATATATTATTCAATATATGTAATTTTTAAAATAATTATTATAATAATAAAGTATTTTTAATAATATGATAATATGATAATATATTTAAAATAATAAAATTTATAATTACAACACATCAAAATTAAATTATTACTATAAATAAAAATAACTTATGCGTATGCTAAACAGAAATCATGGTTGATGCATTAAAAAAAGTTTAATTTTAATACATCATCAATGTAAATTTTTTTTACACCGCTAATTAATCATAAGTCACTTGTATATGATTTTTTAAAGATTTTTAAGATAGTTAATGTATGAATCAAATATTTCCAATGATATGATAATAAATGATTAGATAAAATACCAACATGTGGTTGGTTTAAGTGGTAAGAGACTTGGATACCTTAAGTAAGTGGTCAGGTTCGAATCCTGACTCTTGTGTATGGAGAAAACTTGGCAGGGTGGGGAGAACCCACCTTGTGTGCCAAATAGGTTCCCCAACGGAGATTAGTCACCACTAACGATGATGGATACTTCATACCGATGTCATGGTTATTAAAAAAAAGGTAACAATATAATTTTTTTTACTGTATTATAATTAATTCTAAAAGTAATGGACATGGTTGCCCCCATGTGATTAATCTAGATGAAAAATATTAATGAATGTGTTTAAGAAATTAAAAAGGATTTTCATTAAAATTTTTTTTGTAGGATATTTAAAAAATATTATAAATTATTATATTACAAAAATTTTTTAAAAAAATATTTAACTTCTTGGTAGAAACTAGAAACCCTTAAAAAAAAAGTGATACGCTATAAGCTCAAAGGCTACTTCAAGTAGCGTCTGAAAAAAATATTATACGTTAATTTTAAAAGCAGTTACGAAACCGGGCTAATTTTCCATCCGCTAAACACTTGGCAAACCAAACAATGTCTGAAAGTTATTAAATTCATTTTATGAAATTCATAATATAAAATTTTGAAGGAAAAAGGAAATAGAGAATTTATTTCTTATTTTGGGCAAAAACTATTAATATTTGAAAAAAACTCTTAATATTTGAAATTCTTTCAAGAGTTTAATTTTAATACAATATTAAAATATAACTTTTTACATTTTCAAACAAATATATGTCTTTTAAGGTATTTTTAATAAGATTTAATTTTTTTAATAATATAACAATTTATAATTGATTGATAGTATAAAAAAATATTTACACTAATAATACATACTAATTAAATGAAAAAAATTATTTTAATATACTATCAGTATAAAGTTGTCACACTATCAAATAATTATAGATAGATAATTTTATATGTGGATTAGGATTAGGATTAGGATAAGATTAGGATTAGGATAGGATTAAGTTATATTTAAAATTTTATTAAATTAAATATCAAGAACTATTAAGCAATTATAAAGAAACCTATATTTCCATGTTGAGGTAAATAATCTGAGTCATTCAATTATTTTATTAATAAATCTAAGGGCACATTTTTACGTCCTCATAGTCAAGGACTTAGGCCATCCGCATCGCTCTCAAATTCGGGGTGCTTATCTTTTAAGCATCGGTGCTAAATTCCGAAGCAGCGATGCGCGAGAATTTTTGTCCGGTGCTTAATAAGCACGGATCTTCCACAAGCACCGAGTGCTTGTGGTGATCCGTGGCATTTATTTATTTATTTTTTTTTTTTTAATTCAAAATAATTGAAACAGTAGGACATGAGAAGTAACCGTTCCCAACGGGCAAAAAAATGACCGTTTGGTCTTAATTTGCATATTTTAGTGTACCAATTACTATGTATAAATATGTGAGGAACTTCCATTTTTTTTACACAACCAAACCTATCTAAATTTTCTCAATCATATTTTCATAGTTTCTCAAATTTTAGCCTTCTTTTTTTTTCCTCAAACTTTCATCTCACACAATGGATCCTGACCAAGCCAATATCAAGGTTTTTAATTTTTATCATATGTTTTAATTTTTATTACAAGGTTTTTAATTTTAATTTTCTATTTTTTATTTAATAAAAAAATAATTTTTATATTAGGAGTTACTGGTGGGGTCCATTAAAAATAATAATATAATTTTGTGATTGTAAGGACGTGGGGTCATTGGTGGGGTCCGTTTAAGAACTTTGTAAGAGATGCTGGGATGGAAAGATGAGGTGCTTAAGTTATTAAAAATAAAAATGAGTAATGTGTAATGGTGGGACCCATTTAAGAACCCCATAATGAGGTGCTGGGATGTGGATGCCCTTACTCGTCTCCCATGATAGAAGGCACCTTATTATATTACAAAAATTAAAAAAAAAAATTAACTTCTTCGTAAAACCAGAAACTAGAAACCCTTAAGTTTGCTAATTTGTTATTCAATATCTTGAAAAACTGATTTTGTGAATCCTTGTGAGAAAAGGACAGCCAATAATTTTGCTGTAAATATCTATCTGGTCATCTACTGTCGGCTGTGGATGCGGAGGTTGTTTGTTTTTTAAGATATGAAAATATTATTATATATTTTATTAAATGAAATGAAACTTAAAAAAGTTGAATGTTGCAAAGATATTTATTTGACATTACCAAGTTTGGAGAGTTGCCCGCTCTGTCCATCTTTAAATGGTAACGATCATCCATTGCGTTACCAGCTTCCATTTCCTGTCCCCTTTTTCTCTCTCTGCCATTTTCTGAGGGGAAAGAATCTGGGGAAAGAATCTTCATAATTTCTCAGTTCTATACTATTCATCCCCATTTCATGCATAAGCCAAACCCATTCATTTCTCATTGGTGAGTGGAGCTTGTTGTTAAGAGATGACGATAACTATGCAGTCGACGCCAGGAAGCTCAGGGTATTTGGATTTGTATCCTGACAGGAAAATGCCTTTCTTTAAGAATCCTTATATCCTCGGACTCGCCGCTGTCGCTGGCATCGGTGGCATGCTTTTTGGCTACGATACAGGTACGTTATCATTTGTTATTGTTATTTATCTTATCCCCCATTATTTTGTTTATTTGGATATATCACACCCTCATTTCTGCTTCTCTGCACCAAATTTCTTTTTATTTTAATTCTTATACTCTTCTTTTTCATTATTTCCCTGCCGTCCCTTTAGGTTTTATTTTTTATTATACTTGCCACCTCTTTTGTTTTAGAAATTGTACCAATTGATGCACGAACAAGATGCAAGGATAGAAAATTACAATAACCTCCTTGAAGTGTGCTACTTGAGGGATTGGGATGGACAGTATTTTCCAGATCAAACGTCGCTACTCTTACTACATATCTACAATTTTTAATTAAAACTTGCTTTTTTCACTTTCTTTCTCATGATATTTATGTTAGGAAAAATGAGAAAAACAAAGTGAAAGAATTCAAATCCTTTCTCACCAAGTAAAGTACCATTGTACCAACATGCGACCCACTTGATTATTTTAAAAATATACTGCAAATTTCAAAAGAAGATTGTCTAATATAAAAAAATAAAAGTGAAAAGAAGATAATAAATTTCGACAAAAAAGAATTATTTGAAGCTTATTTGCAGAAAAGTGGCATGGTGCCTAATTCTGTTCATCCGCTTGATCAAAATAATCGAAAAGATGAGTACATAAAATCACTTTCATAGAATTTCTTATAACTTCCCAAGGTACCCAGGCCAGGACTATAAGCGAAAATTTCGTAGGCAACCCATTCATAACAAGGATTCAACACTTGATGTCTGAACATCGAATTCTCTAGTAAACAGACAGTAGTTGGTTCTTCCTTCTTTGATGTGAAAGTCTTTAACATAATTGCTGTATTTTGGAAATTAGTTAATCTCTTTCTAGCTAATGCGAACTTTGATTACGCTATGAAAATGACATTTCAAGTTTGATTTTGTCACAGGTGTCATATCAGGAGCTCTTCTGTATATTAAAGATGATTTTGAGGAGGTTAGACAAAGTAATTTTTTACAGGTAAAATCCTTTCTGCGATCTTTCAATGTTTATCACTCCACATGAACATATTACAAGGATGAAATCAATAACAAGTTAAGAATGGTACTGAATTGAGAATCTTTTGACTGTGGCATAAATGATTTCTCAGTAATTAGAATCCAGTAGTGGCTGCAACAGTTCAGATTGTTGCATGATGTGCAGCTGTTTTATAAGTTAATTAACCCGATTTTGTTGCTACAAGAGTTCCATAAATGCAACTGTCTAAATGACAATTATTTGAGTTGGCATGCAGGAGACAATTGTGAGCATGGCAATTGCTGGTGCAATTATTGGAGCAGCAGCTGGTGGTTGGGTTAATGATGCATACGGACGAAAGAAGGCTACCCTCATTGCTGATGTTATCTTTAGTTTTGGAGGAATTGGCATGGCTGTTGCACCAAATCCTTATGTTCTCATATTGGGACGTCTTCTGGTTGGTTTGGGAGTGGGCATAGCTTCTGTTACCGCTCCTGTGTATATTGCAGAAGCTTCACCATCAGAGATAAGGGGATCACTAGTAAGCACAAATGTGCTCATGATAACTGGTGGACAGTTTCTTTCCTACCTCGTAAACCTTGCTTTTACACGGGTTAGTTTTCCATGCTTTGCTGTTGTTACATGGATTGACTTTAGTTAATCACTATTATTAATGAGAAGAATAATATATATCTTTCCATCTTCAATTTTTGTCCCAAAAGTCCAAAAATGTCTTAATATTCTAGCAACATGTTTGCTTTGGTGTATTGTTTCAATGACCACCTTTCACATTCTTATTATATTCAAGTAGGTCCCTGGGACATGGCGATGGATGCTGGGAGTTTCAGTTGTGCCAGCAGTAGTTCAGTTTATTCTCATGCTCTTCCTGCCTGAATCCCCAAGATGGCTCTTTATAAAGGTTAAAAATTGAATTGTTAATTGCTCTTGTCATGAATTCTGTCTGAGATGTTTTATAATTTTGTGTTTCATGTGCAGAATAGGAAAGATGAAGCCGTTGATGTGCTTGTTAAGATCTATGACGTTGCTCGCTTGGAGGATGAAGTTGATTTCCTGACAGCTCAGGCAGAGCAAGAACGCCAAAAGAGGAATAATGTCAAATTTGGGCATGTGTTTAAATCAAAAGAGATCAGACTTGCCTTCCTTGTTGGAGCTGGACTGCAGGTAATAATATATATATTTTGACTGGAGGCTGATGTTACAACACACAACTTTCTCATTGTAGATGGAGCTTTGTAAATGCTCCTAGTCCTTTGTGTTAAAACTTAAAGGTTAACAGAGAGTTCTTATAATACTAACCAAATGCAGAGTATTAATTTGAGATTTCGGACAGTTTGTTAGTTTCCTCTCTTCAACATCAATGCAGTCCTTTGTCAGCTGTGAATTGTGATTTCTAGTTTTGATTGATGAAATAAATCCACCATATGTCATATGTCTTCCATTATAATTTGTTTGTTACCTGTTGTTGAATGCATGTATATGTGATCAAGGCAATTAAAATTCAGGAAGATTTCTTCCATTTTGAAGCATGTTGGGATTATGTTCAAATGTAAAGTAAATGGCATTACTGCATGCAAGTGAAATGTATTCTTATAGCATCCCATGGTTGTGCAGGCTTTTCAGCAGTTTACAGGTATAAATACAGTGATGTACTACAGCCCGACTATCATCCAAATGGCTGGCTTCGACTCTAATGAGTTGGCTCTTTTCATCTCCCTCATAGTTGCTGGCTTGAATGCTGCTGGAACAATTCTTGGCATTTACCTAATTGACATTGCAGGAAGGAAAAAATTGGCTCTTTCTAGCTTAGGAGGAGTATTTGTATCTCTGATCATATTGTCCTTGGCATTTTCAAACCAATCATCTGGAAATCAATGGTATGGATGGTTTGCAGTTTTGGGTTTAGCCCTATATATTTCTTTCTTCTCACCAGGGATGGGGCCTGTGCCATGGACTGTGAACTCAGAGATATATCCTGAAGAATATAGAGGGGTTTGTGGGGGCATGTCAGCCACTGTGTGCTGGGTTTCAAACTTGATTGTGTCTCTGAGCTTTCTTTCAGTTGCTGCTGCCGTAGGGACTGGTCTCACTTTCTTGATTATTGCTGGTATAACTGTGCTTGCCTTTCTATTTGTGCTTCTATATGTTCCAGAGACCAAAGGATTGACCTTTGATGAAGTAGAACTAATATGGAAGGAGAGAGCTTGGGGCAAGAATCCAGACACACGAACCCTTCTTGACGGGGGAAATCAATCCTAGGCACAATTTGGCATCATGTAGCATTTCTGATGTACATTTCTTATATACATATTATTACTAAAATGAAAGAAGTTACTAATGAAAGGCAAATGTTCTGGTTTGAGAACTGGGGAGGGTGAAAGTGAACTTTATTATTAGTAGATTCAGTTCTTTGTTTGTTACCATGAGTTATTCGGGATTCGGATTGCCTGTGGTCAGACTTCCCGCATTCGATATATCGGATCGTTGGATCAAGATCGCACGGTTCATATTGCAAACTTGACAAATCGGATTTAAAAAATAAACTCAAAATGTGAGTTGTCCGATCTTAATCAAACGGTTCCGATCTATCGAATACAGTGAATGCGGAGAAAATCGTCTGCACCAATTCCATTTTCGAGTTATTCTATCCATGTAATGATTTCAGGTTATCAAAATGAGTGAATGTATAAAGAAAAGAGTTATGTTGTCTGTGCACTTCAATTATACATCCAATTCTTAAATTTTCATTTTTGAGAAAAGAAAATGGGAGAAAGTGTGAGAAAACGTTTTACTTTTATTATTCTTCAAGAGTGAAGTTTTAGAGTTGAGTGTGAACTTCAAGTATGAAAGAAAGATGATACTTGTGCCTTTTTATTAGATGATTGTTCACTATCCAAAATGTCCCTCATTTAAAAAAAAAAAAAAAAAACATTGATATTTTTGTCTTATTTTATCTTATAATAGAATCGTTAATTAAGATCAATGACAATTCAAAAAATAAAGAATCAAATTAACAAAAGTAAAAGATATAAAAATTAGAAATAAATAAAGATATGAGACTAAAAATTTTATTATGTGAAAAAAAGGAAAAAAAAAACAAATTTAGACTTAAAAAACTAAAAAAAAAAAACTAAATATATCAATATTTATTTAGTTATATTTGGAAATCTAGAAATGAGAATAAATTAGTTTCATATTTGTTTCATTTTTTATAAGATGTTTATTTCATGTTTTAAACTTAATTCCTAAGAATTATATATTTCTAAGAAAATGATATACTAGTGATGGCTTTTTTACCAACTTGATGTTGTTTTGGAAACAATTTATAAATTTGAGGTATTTTTGAAACTATTTATCAAGTTTGTTGTAATTTATGCCATGTTGGAACTTTTTTAATGTTTATGTGGAAGGTGCAACTTTTATAAGAACTTCCTTCCCTCTCATGCAATAGTATTTTAAGTTTTCTTTAATCTTCATGTTATATTTTTTTCCATAGATATCTTTCACGCACAATTATAAAGACTAATCTCTCGAGGTACTAGGAGATAATGAAGGGATGACCACTTCCAACCAGATTGTTTTTTTTTTTTCAATACGCAAGAGTTTAATCTTCATTTGTTATGAGTAAAAGTATTATTTAAGGGATATGCAAAAAAAAAAAAAAAATTCCTTAGGAAATTGAAAGAGTTTCGTTACTTCAACATATAGAATATAATTAATTCAAAAAAAAATATAGAATATAATAGTTAGATAATGCTTCCCATCCCTCCCTGTTTCCAACTCACAAGCCTGTCGGATCCAAAGCATTATCATAGCAGAGTCTCATCCCATTCCCACTTCCAGCATCAGCATGACGATTATTGTACACTCCGTTCCAGGAAGCTCGGGGTATTTGGATATGTACCCTGAGAGGAAAGTCTCCTTCTTTAAGAACCCTTACATTTTGGGCCTCACTGCCGTCGCCAGCATCGGTGGCCTCCTCTTCGGCTATGACACTGGCAACTAACTAACATTCCTTTTTATTCTCATTATATATAACTTTTTTTTCGTTTTCTAGCTTATGCCTTAGGATAAGGATATGTTAATCTTTTTTTTTTTTATTACAGGTGTTATATCAGGAGCCCTTTTGTATATTAAAGATGATTTTGAGGTGGTCGCACGTAGTAATTTTTTACAGGTACAATACTTTTTCAACATGCATTCATCAAGGTATTCATATATCAATATTTGGCTAAGTGAAAAGGACCAAATCAATACAAAATTAAGAATGGCCTAGTGACAGTGGTTTTCTACTGTACTGTTCTCGTTATAGTTGCACAATCAGTTCTCATTTCTCAACTTTAACATCAAGTGTTTCCTGCAGCAATGCCTGTTTTTTAACTTGCCCCTTACCAAGAAGGTGTGAGACTTTTTGCCATAATTATAATTGTCTAATTAAGATACACATAACTAGCTAATAGAATGGGAATTCTGCTTTCCATGTTGTTGAAAGAAAAAGAAAATATTTTTTCCTTAATTTATTTATTTATTTCTCATTGGATCTTTCTAATTAATTACTTGAATTGCCAGGAAACAATTGTGAGCATGGCAGTGGCTGGTGCAGTTGTTGGGGCAGCAGCAGGTGGTTGGATTAATGATGCTTATGGAAGAAAGAAGGCAACCCTCATTGCAGATGTTATCTTTGCTCTGGGAGCAATTGTCATGGCTGCTGCACCGAATCCTTATGTTCTCATATTGGGACGTCTTCTGGTTGGTTTGGGTGTGGGTATAGCTTCTGTTACTGCTCCAGTATATATTGCAGAATTGTCCCCTTCAGAAATAAGGGGAGGATTAGTAAGCACAAATGTACTCATGATAACTGGTGGACAGTTTCTTTCCTACCTTATTAATCTTGCTTTTACACAGGTTAATTTTCCATGCTTTTCTTTTTCAAACATTGCTCTATATCCCATTTAACAAGTTCATATATTTAAAAGGGTAAAATTCAGTTTCTCCTATGTAGTTTGGCCTGTTTTTAATGTTCTTCCTCATGGTTTGAACTTTTTTACTCTTCCCTTCACTTTGCTCCATTTTCACATATCTACATTGCATTCTCTTTTCCCCCACCCATTTTCTATTGGAATTGACACATGAACATCTCTTTCAACATCAGTAGTCAGAAAGAAAAAAGGGCAAGGCAGAGTTCAATATGAGTAGAAATGTTTTAGCTTAAAATATTATGTTCCCTTTTCAAAGTTGAGGGTATTATTTCACTGACCACCAGCATTCTTAATCAAGCAGGTCCCCGGGACGTGGCGATGGATGCTGGGAGTTTCAGGTGTGCCAGCAGTAGTTCAGTTCTCCCTCATGCTCTTCCTGCCTGAATCCCCTAGATGGCTCTTTGTGAAGGTCACATAATTTTCACATGTTTACCTTCAAAAGTTATTTCTTTAATGCAACTTTTTTCTTTCATGGTGCAGAATAGGAAGGAGGAGACTGTTACCGTGCTTACTAAAATCTATGACTTCGATCGCTTAGAGGACGAACTTGCTTCACTGACAGCTCAGTCAGAGCAAGACCGCGAACAAAGGGGCAATAAGGGACTTCGGGATGTTCTTAAATCTAAAGAGATCAGACTAGCATTCCTTGCTGGAGGTGGACTTCAGGTAAGAAAAAGTAAACTAGGAGATACCGTTTATGCAAAACATAACTTTTCTCATACTGGAAGGACCTTTGTAAATGCCCCTTGCTATTAAAAGGTCGATGGGAATAATTCTTCTTTACTTAAAAATAAATATGATGGGGTGCTTCAATTAATGTTAAGAGAGATTTGTTACAGGCCAGTATTGAGTAATGAGTATAAGAGTCCTTACCTGAAAATTATGGTCACACTGGTGAGTAGCCAGTGCCTTGCACATTTTTTTTTTCTTTTTTCAAATGTTGGTATATGCTTGAATTTGGTTTGTAAATATACATACAAGGTATGTTATGGACTTAAGCTCTCTTCATTAGTAATTTATTTTCTAAAAACAAGGAACTGAAGAAATGACAATTCTTGCAACATTTTATAGTTACGCAAGCTAAGCAAACTAAATGCTTAGAAGCTTGTTTAAACATTATCATATATGCAGTTAACCAGAAGTGTAAGCTACTTTGTGAGACTGGTAGGTGATACTGCTGAAAGCACTGAATTGTTTGAGCACAGATTGCTTACATGATATACTTCTTATTCTTAAATACTAATCATTGTGTTCACTGTCCTGTGTGTTTATGATAAAGTAAAATCCTCAACCTCAATGCACATCTCATGTCATCTGTGATATGTAGTTTGTTTGACATGAGAGACTCATCATATGTCATGTTGGTGGTTTCATTATTCTTTGCTTGTTGCCAGTTGTTGAATCCATATGTCTGTCATCAAGCCATGCTTTGATTTTGGGCATTCTGGGATTAGGTTCTGTGCTTTGAATTAAAGTAAATGAGTTAATCACATGCAAGTAAAATGTGTTCTTATAACATCCCATGTCTGTCTGTGCAGGCTTTTCAGCAATTTACAGGTATAAACACAGTGATGTACTACAGCCCAACAATTGTCCAAATGGCTGGCTTCCACTCTAAGGAGTTGGCTCTTCTCCTCTCCCTCATAGTTGCCGGAATGAATGCTGCCGGAACAATTCTTGGCATTTACCTTATAGACAATGCAGGGCGGAAAAAGTTGACCCTATATAGCTTAGGAGGAGTAATAGCATCTCTGATCATCTTGTCCTTGTCATTTTTTAACCAATCATCTGCAAATGATTTGTATGGATGGCTAGCAGTGTTAGGTTTGGCCCTATATATTGCTTTCTTCTCACCAGGGATGGGGACTGTGCCATGGACAGTAAACTCAGAAATATATCCTGAGGAATACCGTGGAATATGTGGAGGCATGTCAGCTACTGTAAATTGGGTTTCAAATTTGATTGTGGCTCAGTCCTTTTTATCACTTGCTGGAGCTGCAGGAACTGGTCCTACTTTCTTGATTCTAGCTGTTATAGCAGTTCTTGCTTTCCTATTTGTGGTTGTTTATGTTCCAGAAACCAAAGGTTTGACATTTGATGAAGTGGAGTTGTTATGGAAGCACAGAGCTTGGGGCAAGAATCCTGACACACAAAGCCTTCTTGAGGGTGGAAATCAATCCTAGTAATGCATGCAGCCTTCTGCATAATTTAATAGTACTGTAGCTTTTAAATACAGTGTATATGTATGTTGTTATGCTATGATTGATGAAAGGTGAGAACAGGAAAGAAAGGTCGAAATATGACAAACTTATGTTGTGTTTGATAAATTTAATTAAATTATGAAAAATGATTTTTTAAAAATATTAATTCTTTAAAAGTTATAAGTGTCAAACTTATTTTAAAATTAATTCTATTTTATTCATGTAATATTAATTATCAAATAAATATTATTAATCTAAATAAATTTCATATTTTCTGTAATTTATTATATAAAAAGTTATTTTTTAACATAATCCAAAAGGCTCAGATTATCTTAAAGTTAATTTTTAATAAAAATATATGAATATTAAAATGATTATATTATAATTGGTTATAATAATAATAACAATTAATTGTATATATAGTTATTGAAATAAAATTTTTTTTTTTGTGAAAAATACAAATACACAGTTACAAGAGTACTTTTGAACCATTTGTGCTGTATGGGTTGCAAGATTGCACCATAGACATTGTATTAAAAATATAATCTTATAGTTTTTTTATTTAAAAAAAAAAATTTTTCAATATCTAATCAAATACGAAGTAAACTCTTTCATCCATTTTCTTCTTTTCTCAAATACTTTGAAAGATCGAGTTAAAGAAAGAAAGAAAAACTTAATAGGCTTAGTTCCTGTCACCAGATGAATGCGATGATCAACAGTGCGGTGCGGGGGAAGGCCTTTAGGAGTTTGAAAAACACTCTGGAACTTGTGTAAAACTGCAGTAATCTCAGCTGGAAGATCCATGGGAAATACAAGTTGCTCAGAAGGGTCCGAGGGTGGCTCAGGAATGCAATTGGTAAGTGTGAAAATACCAGAAATTGCATCACTCTAGACCAATGCTTGAAGCTGATGAAGAGATACCGAATGTTGCTCCAGAGTAGGGTCACCTTGTAAAGTGACCGATTTGCCTTGCCAATTAAATTCCATTGTGAGAGCAGAGTAGTCATGAGCCACCTTACCTAAAAGCTGTAACCAGGGAATACCCAAAACCACATCAGGGCCCTCAATTGTTAATACAAACAAATCAACTGCAAAAGTAATACCCTGAAGGAGAAGAGGTGTCGATTTACAACAAAATTCGCACACCAAAAATGTCCCACAACCAGTCGCAACACGGAATCGGGGAATAGGCGTTACTGCCAAACCCAAACGCTGCACCAAATCAGGTTTGATGAAGTTGTGGGTACTCCCACTGTCAATTAGAATTTGGAACTTGTGTGAGGCATAAGAACTCGAAACGCGTAAGGAACGACCTTGGAGCTGGCTGGAAAGGGCGTGAAGGCTCGAGATATCACCAGAAACATCATCAGATGGTGAATCCTCGAGCTCGGGTCCAGGGTCGTCATCATCAGTGCCGAGTAAGAGGAGAAACCGGCTTCGGCATCGGTGAGAGGGCCCCCATTTCTCATCACAATTGTAACACAAACCTTTCCGCCGTTTGTCATCGAGGTCGGTGGGGGAAAGACGACGGACCGGAAGGGTCGGTGTAGGAAGCAGAGGAGGAAGCGGTGCCTTTGGTGTGAGCATCGCTGGAGTAGAGTTAGGCTGGGTCTTCTGGATTGGGGTGAAGGACGCAGGTGGAGCTGAGTTGGATACTGGCCCACGAGACCACCCTTTTCCAGAATTTTGAGTGTCATCGAAACGGGCCTCATAAGCACGGGCCATGGCAAATGCCTCCATGAGAGTGACCGGGCGATGGAATTGCAGCTCGCGACGTAAATGTTTCTTGAGGCCCGTAATGAAAAAACTAATGAGTAAAGGTTCTGAGATACCTGTAACCTTGTTAAGTAGATCCTCAAATTGGGCCTGGAAATCAGCAACTGAGCCCGTTTGTGAGAGTTTGGATAGATCACCTTCCACATCTTCATAAACGGTTGGTCCAAAACGGTGACGTACCGCTTCCAAAAAGGCAGGCCATGAAGGAAGAAGGCCGTTGCGCATCGCCCACTGGAACCACGCGGCGGCGCGACCCTCCAAATGAAAGGAAACAATATGGAGACGAGATTCTTCTGGGGTCGCATGATAATCGAAAAATGCTTCGATTTGAAACAACCAATCGGAAGGGTCAGAACCATCGAACCGGGGTACGTTCAATTTCAGGGAACGTGGAGCCGTCCCGAAGGAGCCTGACGACGGCGAACGCATTTCAGTTCGGAGGTTGGCTACCTTGGCGTCAACGGACAGCAGATGCTGATGAAGGGTGCTATGGACAGAATCGGAGTGAGAATCAAGGGAAGATTGAAGCAGATTTTTGAGGGAAGTGGAGTGAGCGTCAAGTTTGGCTTGAAGAGCGGTCATTATGTCTGAGAGGTCCATGGTGAGTGAAAGCAATGAAAGCACCAATGATACAACCTGCTTATCTCAGGAAGATCAGGAAGAAGCACTCTTCGAGTGAGTGTAAACTCCTTAAGAATTTTGGGGAAGAAGAAGAACAGATATTGAGAAAAGAGAGAAGAAATTCCAGTAAGAGAGAGAGTCCTGTATATTCATCATATCTCAATGATTCCCTTGTACAGCCTATATATGGCAAAAAGCATAACAGAATAACAACCTGATAAAAAGTAAAGGAATAAAGCGAGTAAAATTGGTCACACCCAATGTGTGCGAGTCAGCCATGCACGCATGACTCTTTAACAGCTGATGTCATTTCTTTCTAACAAACAAAGTCCTTCAGCCAAGATGACTTATTGGGCTTGCGTTTTGGGCGAGGCTGATTCACTGCTTCTGCCTCTATGGATTCACTGGGCTTTGTCTCAACATCTTCAGGTTCCTTTGTTTTAGGGGTCGTATCAAACTTCGAACGGTATATAACAGTACCTTTTGTATTTGCCCATAATATGGCCTATTTTAGATTTCAGAAAGATAAAATCACATTGCAAAATCATATTTATCATAAGCTTGTCTCATAGATTTTAAAAACGGTGTTTCAAAATTTATTTTATATATTGGTCAAAAAAAATATTTTTATTTACGTTTTTGTTGAGAATAATCTCAGGTGTCATTTGATTTCTGAAATTTTTTTTTAGGTAAAATATATGTCTGAGAATATTTAAGGAATGTCTTTTTCACACATTTATATATGAGAATAGAGTTTTCCCAAATTTATAACTATTATTCACTAATTTTATTCCTGATAATTTTTTATGTTTGAGAATAAATTTTTAAAACATGTAGCAAACATGAAAAAATTATATTTCCTTATTAACATTCCCATATTTTTTTTTAAAACTTATATCAAACATGCTGATAATGAGGAGTAGGTTTTTGAATTGAAAAATACACAACACATGGCACTCTCTCCATGGTGGGGATTAAAACACGTGTTACCCTTCCTGTGGTGGGAATAGATTTGACGTGGTCAAACCGGTTCATTTCATAGTATTGCTCCGCGTGGAAAACTCTACATCCACAACAAATGTATGAACACTGATTATTCTATTAAAAACATCGCAACTAAGTTTGGAATAATGCAATGGTAGTTAAGTTTTTGAATGATGTTAATTCAATAATAATTCTTTAATAATAATGTGAACAAAATACAACAAAAAGACGCTATTATAAAAAAACAAACTGGGGGATCAATGTCAATGGTATCGGTATATGTAGAGCTGGTGATGGTTGTCCAACGCCATTGCCAACAATCAGATCAAGAGAACGTTAAAATTAAAAAAAAAGAAAAGAAAAAGAAACTAATAATAGAGGGCAGGGCACGGACAGGCACTATGACGGGGAGGGGTTCTCTAACTTTGGGTTTGGGTAACTTTGATGACTTTAGTTGAAAATAAGATGAGAGAGATACGAATAAATAAAGGAAAGAGATGATAGAGAAAATAAAAAATGAAAGAGATAGAAAGAAAGTTATCAAAGTCATCAAATATAAAGTTAGAGGATCCATTTTCCCACTGTGACAATGGTAGGTACAGAATATGGAACAAATAGGGCAGCGCAGTCAATGTCATCATAATAGCTTCCCAAACGCTGTGGCCTATTAATCTGTTCTTACTTGCTTCTTTTATTGCGAATTATGTAAAATGACATATATAATTTTAAAATATATTGTTTATGTAAAATTTCATATCTATTTAGTTAATAGTTAATATGAGAAAATTAATTATCTAATGTTTATCATTAATATTTTAATTTCTTTGCAAACATATTAATTAACTTACTTGAATAAAAGGCTGACTCGCTTTTTCTATGGTATATTATTGAGTGATGGGGACTTGCCACGTGGGTTGTTGGCCTGTTCTTGTCCTATTGTTATTACCACCAATAATACAGTTCCTCTAACTCCCCCATGTCATCTCATGCCATGCCATATCATGATCTTGATGCATGTATTATTAATATTTAGTAGTTTTTGTTTAAAAAATTCTATGATTTAATAATTCTTATAATAATTATCTTAAATGTCTCGTGAAATTGATGTATCACTCACTAATAATAATGTAAAAATCTACATTGATAGCATATTAAAGTTAAACTCAAAACGTATTTATTCATAACATTATCTTTTGATGTTATTAATGAATTCTTAAGTATATGACATTATTTTTGAAAAGTTCAAATATTATTTTCATCTCCAAAGTACTTATCTCTTGTTTTTATTATTATTATCCAATTAATTAAAAAGTAATATATTTAATGTTTTTAATTTTAAAAAATTGGAAATATATTTTTGTTTTTAATTTTACATTTTAAAATATATAGTTTACAAGTATTTATAGAACTATAGTGGGGCTGGAATAAACATATAAAGGGTGAACAAAATATCCAAACCCATCAAAATGTTTGGGTTTAGTCACTACTAACCTGTAAAATGATTTAATGCAACGTTACATTAAAACGACATCGTTTTTGCATAAGCAAAGAATCACACCCTTGATTCTTGCACTTCACGGATGTGTTTTTAGCGATTCCATTGGCATTTTCTTTTGTATCTGACAACGTTTCAAACCTGAAATTCGTCTGTGCAATGTCCATACTGTTAGATTCCCCTGCGCATGAGATGCACACTACATAAATAATCTGCACACCTTTCGGTAGCTCTTACTATATACTACCTCCGGTCCTTATTATAAGAAACAAAAGCCTAAAATATATAGACCAAGAAAATATATTGAAATAAGCTAATTGTAATTAATATTCATATAAATTTATAAAAATACTCATTCTAATCTTATTTAATGTTCTACTTGTATGAAAAGTTGATACTATCTCGTAAATATAAATCATATAATAAATAAGGGTAAAATTGGAAATTAGCATTTAATATATGTCAAAATTGATACGTGTTTCTTATATTTTGGACAAAAAACAGTACTCATTTGTTTCTTATAATAATGATTAAAGAGAGTAGTTTTTACGACTATCTCTCAATGTATATATTTAAAATTATTCACTCATAATATAATGATCCTTTAAGCATCCATTATTATCATGAAGAGAACTGGGCTAGCTGCATTTCACGTGTAGTAATTGAAAAGAAATCAAAGATCATAAATTCATATGCTTCCATCGACGCATTTCACGGTATCTGATTCGGTTTTGGGGAACCTTATCTGATGTAGGAGTATCATGCGTGTATTCCTAGCTCCTTTTCTGAAAGAAGAAATGCCCTTCATTTACTTATGATGCATGCACTAACTAACAAATTGTCTTCAGTTTCTGTATTAATTTCACACAGACTCACATCACATGTCCATTACCAATCAGACATATACAAGAGGCATAATTCAAATTGCAAAATATATATATATATATATGAGGTGGGATCAATTTATACTAGAAAATTTTTATACCTCTTACACCTAATCTCAACCATTGAAATAATGTAAATCTAATGGGTCTAATTTATTCCCAATTATTATGCCACGTGACCTCTCCTCCCACCCCTCAATGCTTTCCCTGTACTCAATTTACATTGACGCCGCACACAGTTCCTCACTTCCCTTAAGGTCAGCAGCGCAAGAAATGTGAGAAACGGGGTCCAAAAAGTAACAGGGGAAGGTAGCCAAGTAGGCACGGTATTGGCTGGAAATGAAAGCTAGACATGGTATTGGCTCCAGCTCCATCATTAGGAGATGTAACTACAAAATATTATGAAAATTTAGTGATATATATTGATTTTCTGATCCTGATTCTTTTAGAGAAATAAAATTTCTGCTTCAAAAAAAAAAGAGAGAGAAATAAAATTTCAAATATTCCTTTGTATTTTTAAATGAATGAAAGGATTATATTTATAAAAAAAAGAAAGAAAGGAAGGAAGCATTAGTTGAAAGTGTTATGGAGAGGAAGACTGTTGTATTAAAAAGAAATGAACCATCGGCTGCCATGGTTACTGGTTAGAGAGGAACGGCGTTGCAGCGGGAGAAGAGAAAAAGAGAAAGTAAGAAGAGAAAAAAAATGATATAGAGAAAGGAGAAAGGAGGAGTCACGTGGGTGTTTTAGTGAGTAGGTTTGATCCATTAGATTTACATTATTTCAATGGTTGAGATTAGGTGTAAGAGGTGTCAAATTTTGCTTTTCCAATGTAATTGTGCCTTTCTCCAAAGTTTGGTCGTGGTTGCGTACACACTAGCACTAGCTAATTAGTCCATTCCCCAAATCACACCTCATTTCCTGTCCTCGTAATTTTCATAAATATGTTGATTCATGTTCTGTTTGTTGGCGCACCGTCCCCATTAGTTTTCTTTTTTATCTTTTTTTGGTTCTTGAATTTTTTTCTGGGTAAGATTCTGGTTCTTGAATTTAACAATGTTTACGATAATCAAACTAATAATTTCATTATTTCAAACATTTCTTTTTCGTAGTATTTGAATTTTCATTTTATTTGGCGAGAATAACTTTTCTTAAAAGAATTCAATCTAATTAAAAATTAAAAATAAGTCAATTGAATCATTTATTCAATTTAGTTAATAATATAGTTCGCAAAAACTTTAATTGACGGGCCTCTTTCAATAACTTGGCCAGTTGGCGTTGCTTGCATAGATCCTTTGTTACTAACATGCGCACCCTTCAAATCGGAAATGCTTCCTCTAATCTCCTTTTTATAACCTTTTTTTTAAAACCAAATCTCCTTTTTATAACTAAATCTTAATTATTCATCATCTATGTATTCATTATTGTTTACAACAAGATAAAAATTATTTGATTAATAAGTATAAAATAAATCCAAAAATTTAGCAATTCAATGAAGCATGAGCGACAAACAAAATTATTGGACCCACCCTGACCTCCTGTTATCTTTCATCATCGAGTCCATAACCACGGGTCTAGTTTCTGAAAATATTTTTTTTTATATTAAATTAATAAATAATTAATATATCCAGTTAAAATAAATTCAATTAATATATTTTTACGAATAAATCTTATTTCTTGCACATTAACTTCCATGAAATATATGAAAAATCAGAATATAAATATAAAAAATAAGATAATACATGTAGTTAATGAGATAATAAAATTTGTACTGCACATACAACTATATGTATGTGTATAATTATTATAATCATCTCATAGTTGCATATGACATTTAATGTAATTATAATAAACGTAACACATTTGATGTAATTTTTCATTGAACGATGATGTAAAAAATATTTATTCTTCCAGTCAAAAAAATATTTATTCTTTTTTTTTTATGAAGAAATATTTATTCTTATCATGCATATAGATTACATCTTTATTAATTTGTGTTGGTTAAAGAGGAAGCTAGTAATGAGCACCAAAAATAAAAATAAAATAGGAAGCTCGTAATAAGTGTTACATGAGAGAAGGAGAAAAAACATGAAATGAGTACTAACCGGATAAAATTATAATTTTAGTATGAATTTTAAATTTTTCGTTTTGATACTAAATATTTTCATATTTTATTAGATTTTTTTTTATAATTTTAATTTTTTAAAAATTAGATAAAAATACAAAATTATCATTGTGATAAAATTACATATACTTTTTTAATTTTTAAAATATTTTTTAAATTAATTTAATTTTTTTTATAATTTTAAATATTCATTTTTAGATTTAATTTACATATAGTTAAATTAGTAGAATAATATTTTATATTTTCAGTTTTTAAAATAATATAAATAATTAGTCAAAAAAATAATAATATAAAATAAAAAATTAGCTTTATGAAAAAATAAATGATTTATAAAAACAATTATTAATATTTTTTTATTTTTTTAAATATTTTATATTTTATTGTACTTTAAATTATTATTCTAATATACTTTAAATATTTTAATATACTTTAATTATTTTATATAATTTTTTTTATATTTTTATATTTTTTAAATCACTCTATTCTGTCACGGAGTTTTTTTTTTACTAATCTATCCTGTTGAGAGTTGTAAGAGAGTCCTTTTCTCGTGATAGAATTTTAACTAGATGAATAACATATGATAGTTTTATTCTATTCTACTGATTCATCAAACAATAATTTTAGATAATATATGAATATGATAACTTATTCTATCATATATCTTTTATCCTGACCACCAAACGAGTCCTGAACATATTATGTGTCGTAATTCAACCAACCAAACTAGTTGAATGGGGCATCCGCGTTATTATTAGATACAAGATAAGATATGGAAGTGTGATTTAATTAGGAAGGGAAATGGTAAATGATGAGTTAGACATCCATCAAGTACAGGTGTGAGTCATCCCATGATGAAATCCAACCATACATACATAGACAGATAAATAGTCAGTCCTGTGAAGAGGTAGGGAAGAAGAAGAAAGAAGAAGACAAAATGGAGGAGGGTCTGTCATCTGAAAGAAGAAAGAGTGAGAATTTCAATTTAGGGAAGAAGGAGAAGGTGATACTGGGGAGGAGCAAGAGTTTGAGCGATGAGGATCTAGATGAGCTGAAGGGATGCTTGGATCTTGGATTTGGTTTCAGTTATGAGGAGATTCCTGAACTCCGCAACACCTTGCCAGCCCTTGAGTTGTGTTACTCAATGTCCCATTCTTCCAATGCCAACTGGAGGATCTCTAGTCCTGGTCAGTTAGTCACTTTTATATGTATAAATATAAGTATTCATTCACCTTATGGCTATATATACTCTTTCTTATGCTCTCTCAGGTGATCATCCTGAAGATGTTAAAGCAAGGCTCAAATTTTGGGCTCAAGCTGTTGCCTGTACTGTTAAACTCTGCAGCTGAGAGATTCCCTGATTCAGTTCACAATGATTTCATTTGCTGACACCATCCGGGAGACCTGCAGATATGTATGGGCATGTCTTTACCTATCAATATCATTTATTACTTCCACTGGACAGCAGAGGAGGGTGTTTCAGCCTTCAGGTCAGGAGGTGTGACAGACAACAACCATACCCTCAACTTCAAATCTCACTCACCAAACATATTGTAAATATTATATATATCTATCTCTTTCTAATATATTATTGCTAATGAACTTTATGATTCAATTCAAGAAACCTTCTCATTTTTGTGTGCCAATGCTTGCTTGATCAATTCCTATCATACCTGTTGGCTTTTCCTTCTTGTGCAGCCTTCATTTTTTTAGACCTTCACCAACTACTTGCATCACCTCTGTATATGCTGAGGTAACTGACCTAACTTGCAATAGAAATGAAAACTTGAAATGATTTTGTTTTGGATGTGGTACTCTTGTCTGCGTTGCTGATCTGGACACAGTATGTGGTTGACGGCATTCTATTTCTCAATTACTGAAAAGAGTTGCACCTTTAAGCTAAAACTTTGCAAGTCAAAAAAAAAGTCCAACCATTAGATACATACATTAACTTATCTGAACCATTGGATACATGTAAAGACTCTTAATACTAACATCAATGATTTTTCATCTCTTTGTTAACCGTTGGAGAGGATCCAAGCTTTCATAATAGGTGCGATTCAAATAAGTGATCTTAGCAATGTCTAGACCAGCATAATTGTATCTTAACAAATAATCTTATCATGTTGGTGAGTGAAGAAGCACAACTCACCAAAGACAAATCTTTGGATCAACAAATCACCAGCATATCAAACAAATGAATGGGTTGCAGTAGCATTCCTGCCCATCCAAAGCGACAAAAACTATACGATACAATTTAAGGATGTTCCTTTCATAAGAGATTCTAGAATTGAACAAGTAACAACCACATTCATACGGCATAGCATATATGAACTTTATCATTTATGTTCAGTGAAACACCGTACATCATTGGGAATTGTTGTTAACCTATAAATGACTTCACGCTGAAGGAAGAGAATTGAAAAGTGATCAGGAATAAATGAGACGAGAATGCATCTTTGTATTATTAGAAATATATTTCACCTCTATTATTTGTCCCAAAATAGACTTATACTATGGTAGATTATGTTTGCATCCACTGCCATAGTGCTCAGCCATCATTTTCTTGCTGAGCCACAATTCCACTTTTGCTTCCTCGTAGTTCCTTTCTTCTTTTCACTTGAATGTGATGAATGTATTCAGCAACTATGATATGAAATTTAGGGGTCATTTTACTTGTGGAGGAAATATTCAGACCCGTCTTCTTCAATGTCCTAGAGAGATGCTTCCGAGCCTTTTGAAGGTGGACAGTGCAGAGAGATGGAACGGTGGATATCAGTATAGGTTTCCCGCATGTGATGGGTCCAGCTTGTGCACTGAAAACAAATGCCAAATCAGTTACAAGCTAACAAGCACTACTAATATTATTATAGTGGGAAGTGGAAACACAACATATCATATGCTTAAATGATCAACTTGATTGAAGAATATTAAACAAACGGAATGCAAAAGAAAAACATTTCAACTGAGCATCATGGATTCCGATCCTCCAAAGATATGACAGTTCTTTTGATGCCAAACAATAAAACACCTTAAGAAAAAGCAAGTCAGGTGGTAACTTATCTTCTTGCTCAATTTGCCAGCAAGGCATTTACCACACGTGCTTCCAGGATGTAATGAAATGGCCTAAAATACTATGTAACCAGTTCTTTGTGCATGTATCAGCATGCAACATTACACTAAAACTGAGTATAAAGACACTAGAGACTTCTCTGAAGTGCCATCCCACTTGTAAACTATGCAGATCAATAAAAATCTTTTGTGCGGTTTCCCCCTTCAAACATTTCCATCAGAAACATGAATTTTAGAGCAAGACAGTGATGATAAGAATTGAAAACTGAATGAATGCCTTTCCCTGCCTCCGCTCTGTCTTCTACCACTCAAAGAGGGGACAAAAAAAAGAAACACTAAGGACGAAGAGATTTGTTTAGAACAAAAAAGAAGCACAAGTTTGTGTATTCTTGTGATTACCCAATAGAAACTTCGAGATTTTCAACTCTAAAAATATGTATCAGAAGGATAAGCCTTCTCTACAATGGACTTGATTTAATTAATGGATTAAGATAAATAATCAATTACTTACGTGGAAGGACAAGACTATTATAGCATAGATGGAGATGATTAGTTTTTGAGACAAACGCAATGTGGGAATTTCATGCAGCATTCACTCCATTTAGTGGGTTGAATCGTTGGATGAAAATCGGACTACTCACATTCCAAATTTAGTTTTTAAATTCGACTTAACAAGCTCAAGATATGAACTATCCAATCTTCATCCATCCAATGGTTCTGACGTACTGAGTGCATGAAGTTTTCGAGTCTCACAATGTGAAACGCAGTGCGAAAAGTCTGGAAAGCCTAAAGCAAAGGAATATTTAGCGGCCAATTGTGGAGGTGGCATAAGTAGTTTGTAAAGGGACAATAACATGGCTACTGCATTAAAGTGGTTAGACAACATTGAATTGAATGGAAGCTAATTATAATGTTGACACTGACAAGTGGTTGGCAGATGGCAATGCATGGCAAATTGGAAATAGAAAGAAAGAAAAAAGAGAGATGCAGAGTAGAATTAGAAAGAATACCTTTTGATAACGTAATTGCAAGGCTTATAAAGCTTCTGGGAGGAATCGGAAAGAATATGCGAATGGCAAAAGGTGGTCAGAGGCATGGGCTTCAACTTACAAGCGACGAAGGCACATGTCAGCAGACTCTTATGACTCTGATTGAACTGTGTTTCCTTGAAAGGGGTGAGGCCATATTCGCAGAGGTAGTGTCTGTAGTAGGAGTTGAGGTCCTCCAGGAGAGCCCAGTAGAGGTCTCTGTAGCATTTGGAAAGGAGCTTCACATTCTCCAAACGACGCTTCACCAGCTCTGCACGGCTAAGGTGGGAAGATAGGGACACTGCCGCCGATCTATGTTCCATGGAAATGGGTTTTTCGTCATCCTCCAGTTCCACCACATCAGTATGGGTATGGAGGACGTGCTTCAAAGAAGAACAAGAAACCATTGCCATTGCCGCACACAGAGAATGCGCCGCAAACCAATCTCTGCTGCTGCCTGCTGTCTGCTGCTATAAGCCTATAAGTTATATAACACTTTACTAATCTATTCACTATTTTCAGTAACTAAATATAATAAATACAAATACTCATATATATATACTCTCCAGTATTAGGGGTTTGGATTGGATCATCCTCCAAATTTAACCGTTTTTCACTTATGGGTTGGTGCCTTGGTGGGCTGGTTTTTATATTTGAAAATTATAAAAGTTTAACCCGCACTCAATGATTTAAGGCAATGTTTGGGAGGACGGAATGAGGTGATTAGTAATGGAGTGAAATGATTTAAAAATATTAACCTGTTGTTTGGGAATTTATCAAGTAATGGAGTGAAATGATTTAGAATGGTAATCCAAACCATTCTGTCACCCAAATCCCAATTTTTATACCCTCCAAATTAGGGGTTTGAGATTTCCTCATTGAACTTCCAAACAATAGAGTGATATATTTGTATCTCTCCACTTCACTCCTTACTAATCACTCCACTTTATCTTCTTCAAAACTCTCAAGCATAGCACAATGAAGTGGTTAGTAATGGAGTGAGGTGGTGAAAAGACCTTGACCCATTGTTTGAGAGTTCCTCCATTAATAGATTGAGGCTGGTAACCCAAAACCATTCAATCTCACCCAAACCCTCCAATATAAGGGGGTTGGAAATTTTCCTCCACTCCATTGTTAAAGTTCCAAATGATGGAATTGTATGCTTTTACCTTCCCACCCCACCCTACTACTAATCACTCCATTATTAATCACTTAACTTCTTCTTCTTTAAAACTCTCAAACATAGCCTAACATCCACATGTACCTTAATAAAAAAACTAGGTTGAGGAACTATTTAATAATTTTATTTTTCCAAACTTACGAGGATTTCAATATTTTTTTTCATAAAATATTTAAAAATATGGCATAATGCATAATGGTCCTCGGAATAGATGTATAATTGCACATTTGGGTCCAAAAAAGTAAGCTCATCAAATAATAGTCTAAGTTTACATATAAGCATTATAGTCTTATCGAGAATAAATCACTTAGAGACAAGTTTATTAAAAAATATTAATAATGAAGTTTTGTTTTTTAGCCCCAATAATGAAGTTGATGATTATATCAATCAATATGCAATCCGTAGTATTGATTTCGGCTTATGTGACACTGTTTGTAATTTTGAAATTTGTTACGTTTTCTTTGTTTATTTGAGATTTATGGATGAATTTGCATGAGGCAGCATCATGGATGAATCAGTTTGATGTTACTTTTTCAGTTTATTTGATAATTATGTTAATTATAGTTAAGAATTATTATGGGCAATGATTTTTTAGTTTCGCATCTCAATATTAGATATTGAATTTTTTTTTAATGCATGTAAATTTAACCCAACACAATCCACAAATGAGCGTAAGAAATTTTTCTCAGACCAACCGACTACTTTGGTGAACAAATCAAGTCCAAAAACATTCAAAATCCAACCTAACCTAACCTACAAAGTCACAAAATATAGTATTTGTTTTATTTTTTGTCGAAGAAAAAGAAAAATACAAAATTCGAGAAACTTATCAGAAGCGATAACTTCTTTTAAAAGGCATGCAAAAGGTAAAACAAACAAACCCTCTGTCCCGTTGATGTTTAATTTTCTTTTAATTTTTTTTTTCGATATTGTATCAGCATGTTTCTTCCAAAAAGCAAAACAAAAAGTTTTTTGAGAAAGAAATATCAAGTTTGGTTTTTCAATATGAACATACAATAAGAGCAAGATACAACAGCATCGGCAGCTTCATATGCATATGGATATCATTTCCTAAGAAAGACGCATTTCATTTTCTTTTACCCGTAATATCATTATGATGAAATACCTAACTCATGTAATAAATGTAAAGAATAACACAATAGAAAGAGAACGGGTTGAAGTAAATACAACAGAAAACAAAAATAATAATAATCATAATAATAATAATAAAGGAGAAATCAAATACCCAACATAAAGAATTACAGTAGCACAAGCAAATCCACATTAATATGCCAAAAGCTCTTACGAAGCCATTTTCTATTCTGTATCAAAATCTTCAGCAGCTGAGTCCTGGCTTGCTACTAGCTCCTGTAGTCAACAATTCATGCCTTTCTTTATGAACCAATTAGAGAAAAATCCCTTCTGTGGAGCTATCCCAGAAAGGCAGAAATAACTTTTACGTTTATTGTGACTTTAAAATGTGTGCACTAATGCTACCAGCGATTTCACCAAAAAAATTCTTTGAAAATTCCTGCAATTTTATATGCACAAGATTGATTCACTAGATACAAACGGGATTGTTAAAGCATATAAAAAACGGTTACAAACCTTAAATACAAAGGTTAAAACTTAAAAGCATGGTATTTTATTTGCATTAAATACAAAGGCATTGCTTAGGCCAGAAATAGAATGGATTATAAAATGATTCAAGAGAGAAGCAAAAATCATAATTTTTTTTTTTGACAAAATCATTCAGTAGGTAAAGAAACTATCTTATCCATAAAATTATAATAATTAACAAGGATTTTGAAGAGGCCAACAACAATAAAAAAAGAAAGGAAACATACAGTCGGTCAATCTAGGAGGGAAGAAGTGGCTGTCTCTCATCATGCCCCATACGATGACTAGCCTGCAAATATGCAAGTTAACAACAAAACATAGAACAATGAGTCCAATGTATAAAAAGCTCCCAATTATAAAACAAGGTGATGGACATATCAGCACCTCTTCATTTGCTCCAGCTGCCATATCTATAAAGGATTCCTTCGACCTGGAATGAACATAAGGCATTCATTATTGCAAAGGATGCAGGAAAGGAATTTTCTTACAAACGTTTGGGAAACAATTAAACTTTTGGGAAACTGTAATTATGGGAAAGGACTCTTTCCCTCGTCCTCCCCATAATGAGCAGGTAGTTGGTAAACCTCTCATACAGTGCTTCAATCATATATTCAATGGAAAGGAAAAGGAGAAAACATATAAACCATAAGAATTTTCTGGAGCCCAAAATTAAGCTGAAAACCATATCACTGTCTCGCTCACAAGAAGGAAAAATTTGAGATCAGTTAAGATATTAGCAAGTACCTTTGTTTGTCATGAACATCATGCAGTTCCAGCACACCATTCTGTTCATCTCTGACTTTTGAAAGCGGTGAAAAGAACTGAAGAGGAAACGAGCACGGGGTGATATGAAAATAAAATGTTATCGGCTAAAATTGTTTTAAAAAAGTGGTTTGTTTCTAATATTCTTAATTACCAATCAGAATCTTCCAAATTCAATTTACCTGATGCATTGAGATGAATACAATAGAAATGCCTAAAATGAAGTTCATTGTCAAAGTATGTCCAAACATTACGGCAGATGCTATGCCCGTAAAGATTGTTGCAACTGTTGATGAGTACTTTTTCAAAATTGTATCTGCTTCACATTAAATTGTTTACTGAGAGAAGGGAGACATTACAAAACGCAAGGCCAATTTAAGATAAATTATATTAACCAGTATTTTCTTTATATTTTTAAATCCACATTTTAATTACTAACCTGCATATTTGAAGAAGAAAGAGGATAAAATTCCTTGCGCAGCATTGTTAGCTATCAAAAGCAAAGTAGCTCTTGAATGACCTTGTAAGATATCAAAGCTACTAGGACCTGGAACATTTAGAACAGTATCACAGAAATCAGTTAATAGTTTGAGCATCAGAAAAGGTAACTAACACAATATAAGCCATAGGTAGAAAGTTTGAATGAGTTTTACAATCAATAGATGCCACAAGTATATAATATATATTGAATCAACAGAATTAAATCATCGCAAATTAAACTATTTAACAATGTAGGAATCTGTTTATATGAAGGCCTTAGAGTGCCATGGCAAATTTGTATTGAAATGACTTCTTGTTGCCACTTTAACAATGAAGATGCACAACGATTTATGTTAGAAACACATGAATAACAATGTCCAAATAAGTACAGAACCGTTCACTGCTTACCAATTCCATCACATGACCATTCATGCAGATCTAATTTAAATTAGGAATTTAATTACAAGGCTAATTCAACCTTAAACTTTTAAATAGTGTGTATCATAATCTGAATTCGTTATTAGGAATATCTAATTCTTGTCTTTGTTTTCTTTTGTCGTAGTCTGAAATCCAGAGGGTAAGCCTCGGTATATTGATAAGGTTTCTGTTCTATAACTTGGTGGTCACGGGTTGTAATCACCAGAACTAACCGCTCCACTCAGTAGGGTAAATTTGTTTACATCTAACCCTCCTCACTACAATGGTGGGAGCCTTATGCATTGAGTCATCCTGTTTTTTAGTTTGTGACATGAAAGCCACCGTCTGGCTCAATTTGAAAGAGATTAACATTGAAATCATTACTTCAGCTTTTATTAGGGGCAAAAAAGTATCTCTTGTCTTATTTTAAAAAACAACTTACAAACACAGCATAAAATATTTTCAATGAATATGTATTTCAATTGCTTTCTACCTTGTTTGAAATGTCAACCAGTATCTAGAAATTAGAGATTCATTTCTCACCTTTGATGATAACAGTCCCAAGTATTCCAAGAAAATTGAATATAGCTCCATATCCATATAAGAATAAGTTCTGTAAATCAAGAAATAGAAAGTCAATATCTAGATAATTAAAAACTAAATTAGTGAGAGACTGAAAGTATCCTGGCACCGCTAAACTGCAGTTCTTGAAACTACCTAGTTATTTTATTTTTCTTCCCTGTTGTCTTCCAGGATGTTGCGATGATTCTTTGGACTAGTTTCGGCAGTTGAGCATTAGGTTTCTCTTTACATTTACATCATGTTAGTTTCTTTTCTAAGACCTCTAACACCTGAATTCGATCCCATCCCCAACCACCAAAGCAAAGCCCCAGTGACCAAGGTTACATTCTCAATAAAAACTCTAGTACATTTCAATTATAATAAAGCGTGCGTGCGTGTCACAACATTCAGTAATACCAATTTTTGTTTTCTTCAGAAAACTGAATAATTCAATTGATGAAAAAAATGAAAAGTAAAAACTCAAACTATTTAAAACCGTATACTATCCAGATTAAACTCAAACTATATCAAATGATAATTCATATTCCATACAGGAACATAATTTTGAACTCGCTATTTTTTTTTGGGAGTTAAAAAAAATGATCCAATTATGAAGAAATTTCCAGATCTCCCTACATCACCTGGAGATAAATGCTTGTATCATATTGGCTCTTCAAAGCATACTCATTATAAACAGAGGCCAATGATGGAACAGTGACCTGCAAAATAATTCCCATGTTAAATATTCAGCAAACAACAGAGGAATCTAAATAAATAAAAGTATAGAAAAACCAAAATTACTTTGAAATGAACTGATTGCACAATAATAATCGATATAAGGTCAAAAGGACAAATAACAAACATCACTTACAAAGATCGAAGTATAGATATATGCACCCATGGTGACAGGAAGACCCAAAGCTGTAGTTCCTTCAGGTAAAGATCGTAGTTGATTAACACTTATACCAATGAGCAACAAACCAAGAGCTTCCCACTGTAGCAAAATAATAAATCAAATTTACAGCTAAATGTAAGGATTACTTCATTAGTGAAGATCAAAATAATGGCTACACAGAGCACCTTTCCCATCCCTAAAGGCAAGACAGGGCTTAATGCGCTCACCTGAATAATGGAAAACCGACGCTTCATAATCACCTTTAATAGAACTGCTATTACTAAGACCTGCAACAAGCACAGTCAAGAGTCGACCATTACAAACTAATTCAACTTAAGCGAATTATGAATAGAAGAATATTTCCAATTGTTTGAAGGAACATTCTTCACAAAAATAAGTAAAAAAGAATAAAAAAAGGAGGGAAGAAAGAAAGATAATTTCTAGAAAAAAAGTTTAAAAAAAGTTTAGCCGAGAACAATTGACTGGAGCTAGTACAATTTAATATAGGCACAACTAATAGGTTTACTTGAGAGGCATCAGCAACCATCACAAGAGAAATACCATATACAATGCATAGGCAAACCATTATTTGACTGTTAACAATACTATATTCAATCAAACAGCACAGTGAATGAGAAAATTACCTTCAAATTGCTTAGCATCTTCACAGTAGCAGGATTAAAATAAAGCTGCATGGAATGTCATATCAACTTGTAAGTTACCTTAGGTCCAATAATTTCTTTAAATGTGTAAAGTGTGACTGAACAATATAGGTAAGTTAAATGAAGTCACTTGATCAATTCCTCTTTTCTTTTCTATTTTAAAAAAATGAAAATGATTTTAGACTCTGCATGAAATAGCAAACATAAGATACAAATAAAAGCACAACTTGTGCAATGGCCATTCACTAAGACAGCCTAGTAAATATATAAAACATATCATATGTGATACATGGGGCAACACAAGAATTCATCAGCTGATTATAACATGAGCACTGCTGAAATTATAGGAATTAGATGGAAAAGGATGAAAATAGAGAAGACCTCTGAATAACATTTGATCTGATTAGGTAATATATGTGTGGCATAATATAGAAAACTAATACCTATTCATACTACTAAATACTAATCAAGGTCAATTACTAGTGAAGTACTACTAGTACAGGCCCAGCACAGTAAGTCAATTAGCATAACAGGACTCCTAAAACAAGTAATTCTAATACTCTAACAAGCACCAATGGCTAACATTCTAGCATGAATCCTTATATAATTGTTTATAGGCCAATTCTACATACCTGCATGATAAACTTCAGATAGTTGTTTATAGCATACAGAAGTGCTGGAACAGCAAGAAGAGCATTGTTGCGAGCTGCCTACAAAAGAAAAAAATTACCACATAAAGGATAAATATCAGAAAGCTATCAGGAAAAGCTAGCATCTAGAATTTTGAAATTGTTTAATTTAAATATATATCAAGAAAAGATGGAAAAAAAAAATAAAAAAAATAACAAGATGCTCTCCCATATTCCATATTCATTGTAGGCATTACGCACAACTGATCAGGTCACTATACAAAATCAGGTATGTAAGATAAAAAGTAAGTATGAACACTATGCTCTACATATGCACTCTAAGGTAATAATGTAGTTGGTGATTCTTTTATTATCTTAAATAAAACATGCTTATGCAACTCAAACTGAGTAACCCAGTTCAACCGCAAGAAGCACAGAACCCAGCAAAAGACAAACATTGATGAAAATTGAGGAATATCCTATATCTGAAAAACTAAGTGATATTGGAATTAATACACAGTCTTCACAGATCTGTCAATTTATGCAAAATCAATATTTAAAAATCATAATACCTGCACAAAAGTAGAAATTGAGAGAAGAGGCTTCTCCCCAACTTTTTGATGCCTAGCCTGCACACTCAACCAAACATTACTGAGATAGATAGTAAGACTGTAAAGGCATCATAAATTAGCTTTGGTAGATCAGAATTCTTCAAGATTATCAGGTATAATAAGCTTCGGTAGATCAGAATTCTTCAGGATTATCAGGTATATAATAAGCTTCTAAGATTAACCTTATCTTTTCAGTCTCAAGTGCTTTTCAGTAATATGTGCAATAATTTATTAATTTTGGCAGTCCATGGTCAAGATCTGTGTTTGTGCTTGGATATTGTGTTCTTCAGGTCTTGTTGGGTCTTATTATAACGTTTAAGTGTTCTTAATTAGTTTAGTATCAGTGGGAAGCCCTAAGCTTTATACTTTGTAAATTAGAGCTCTATTCCTAATGTTTATATGTTTGGCTAACCCCCTTTACATGGATGTAACACGAACAATGACGAGTTTCACGAGCATACTTATCAAGATTGGTCTCTTCTTCATTCTGAAAAGTAATCAAATCCTGGATTGTGATGCCAAAAGAGCCGTAGGTGATAAGCATTGGCCAATTTACTTCTACAACTTCTAATCTGTTTTCCTTCAAGTTACCAACTTGTCCATACCCATTTTCTTCCACAAGTCGCACTAGAACTATTTCCAAAACCCGAACTAACTATTTGCTTAAATCTGCCATATAATCCATGAAGCCTATAATCCTAGTTTAAAAGAAACCAAACAACCACCAATTGGCTCCTTAATCCCCTCCTTCACTGCCTGAAAATATCACCTCTACCCTAACATACCCTCAATAAATATTTGATACACCTGTTTTCTACCGTTAATAATCAAAGAAAACCTTCAAACCATAGAATACCAAATTTTGATTATGTTGTTGTTTACTTGCAAAGATAAATGGCAGCCCCATGCCATTCACTATAGAGCAACTCTGCCCTATTATGGAGCATCCACTAAAGTACCTCAGAAAATGATTATTCCAAACCTAGAAATATCTTTCATTCCACTCTTGGGTAAAGTTTATAAATTCTAATATATTCTATCACTATTAACCACAGACAAAGTTAGGCAATGTCCTGCTACAATAAAAAAGCTGTGACACCTAGCAAAATTGCAATTTACTACTGATTTACTTCAATATATATGCTGGTGCTGCGTTCATAATCCACTTCTCACTTTACACATGCTTTAATTATAAGTAATTGAAAAGACATTTGAATATAGATAAAGAAAAGGTGGTCTGTACCTGGAATATATAGATAAAGACATTTGAATATATATAAAGAAAAGGTGGTCTGTACCTGGAATAAAAGCATAACAATAGCAAAGAAAACCTTTGCTACCTCTGTCAAAAAGTTAACACTGATTGGGCTAAAATTGAATTTCCCATCCACCTTGGACATATAGACAAGAATGGGCTGCAAAATTAAAATAATATATTTCAGCCACTGACAAGCACAACGGTTTAGTGTGACACAACAAAGTTAGATTATTAGACTAGCTTATCTACAAATGTAAAAGTTTAGATCTGCAAGCCAATGAAATGAAAAATGGAAATGAAGCAATTGTTTTAGGTTTGTAGAAATAAAAATGCTATGTCATAATCATCATCACATCCCTTATTCTAATACAAAGAAAATTGATAATGCCAATGCAAGAGCCAAATAATTTCAGTTAGTATTTGACGGAGAAAATTGAAGTAAGAGATGGTAATGATCACCTGAAAACCAACTAAAATACAGTCACCAACAACCAAGAAGACGTTAAGTGCACGTTGCTTGGATGATATCCTACTTTTGTGGCGATCATAAGCCCTTGATATAGATTTGGTAGTAGGTGAAACCAATGTCGAATGGCAAACACTGCATTCTACCATCCCGTTCTTCATCTATATATCCTCCCACACTATCACACTATCAACAACTCGATCTGCAACGGGATTATAGTCAACACGTTATCGAAAACCAAATGAAATCGCAACTACAAAAAAAATTCTCCAGATCTTGCTCTTTAGGAACACATAAACACGTAATTTATATGTCGATTCCAATAAAAAATAGAGATCCCTTACGAGAACCAAAACAAACTACGGAATCAAACAAAATACGAAGGTGCAGAGCTGAGATCTTGCAAAACAACACAAAATGAAGGCATCACCGACAAAATATGAAAACGCATAAAGCATATCGGAATAACGAATTGACGAAGCGAAGACTAACCTATATCGAGTCGTAACCGAGCATTTATGAGAAACTCGGTTTGATCTTCAGCTGGCGGAACGGAATTAGAAGTGATTAGTGATGTGTGAGTGTGAGTTTCAAATAGAAAAGGATTTCGAATTCACTCTCTCTGCTGCTTCTTCTTCTTCTTCTTCTTCTTCTATCAGTTGAAATTGGAATGAAATTCGAGTTTAAATTCCGAGAGAGATATGCGATGAATATGCGAAACGAGACATCTCAGAGAGAGAGAGAGAGAGAGAGAGAGAGAGAGAGGAATGCGTATTGTATTGTAAATTGAAATGAGCGTTTTGTACTTTTATTTATGCTTCTATTCTATTTTTTTGCTTTAATTTTACCCAAACAAAACTAAACTTGGTTCCGTGTTGGGTATGGGACAAGGTGACGGGCCAATCAGGTAGCAGGGTTGTGAGGAAACCAAGTGGAGTCAAAGGGGGATTTGTTTGTGATTTGGTCACTGTCACAGGTTGGCTGGAAAATAATCATCATTACTCCATATGTTGTTTTGTTAAATTGCACACGAAAAAAGCGCAGCTACTTTTTTTTCAGGTTAGATGTTTCTTTCGCTTCAATTTGCAGTGTTGTGTTGTGTGCCTGTACCAAAATTTGTAGAGCAAGCTTTGGTGTTGTAATGATAGACTAATTGTTGTGAGGGAATGCAATGATTTATATAGCAAAACTTATGAGAGTATTCGTGTTCTTGTTATAAATGGTGACGCTTTCTTTAAGTTTTTATTTCAAAGAAATACTAACATCACTATTGATTTTTATAGTTTATTTAGTCATTTTTATACATTAATGTGTTTTAAGAATTACCTATCAATTTTGATTACAATGAGAGGGATTTAAAACATTTTCATTACAAAATAAATTAGTTACTACAATCACAAAACTAAAAAACATACACGGTTTCATACCAAAAAAATAATAATACATATTTTGCCAACAAAGATTGATCCATTTGGTAATATATACGTTGAATGTGTGTTTAATTATAGTACAATAAACTATAGATGCAGGTGTCTTGTAGTAAAATTTATTTAATTAGTCAATACAATGAATATTATTTAAGTACTAAAAATGGTTAATACTATTTACTTATTTTCATAAATATATATGTTCAATGATTTTAGAAAAAAATTAATTCACAAAATATTATACATATATATTATATATATTAATATTAATAATACACTCAATGATTTTTTATGTAATCAAGTCTCTATTGGTTGAATTGAGAAAGCACTCTTAAAATTAATAATTAATAATTTATCAATTAATTAATAGCTTTCTAAATTAATAAAA
Organism: Echinosophora koreensis; assembly: GCA_035048595.1. Lineage (NCBI taxonomy): Eukaryota > Viridiplantae > Streptophyta > Magnoliopsida > Fabales > Fabaceae > Echinosophora > Echinosophora koreensis. The sequence goes on from JAPCYP010000006.1 coordinate 511,057, forward strand.
AATAATGATCCCAACATTATTAATTTATAGAGATTTTGCTGCATTTAATTATAAATTAAAAACCAAATAATCAATGAGCTAAAAAATTACTTTATGAACTAAAAGCTTAGATTTTTTTCAAAAAATATATTTGACCCGTCAACCCCATGCGTTACTAGTTTTCAATAAAGATATATAATATACAAAAGATGCTTAAGTTTATTAATTAAGAAAAAAACTAGCATAACCAGAAACAATAAGTTTTCAAAGAATTTCAAGTATTTGAAACTTACGCATAGTTTGTTTTTAGGGCGAAGTCTACGGTGAGAGACCTGTTTAGGTCTCTCACCGTGAGAGAGTAATATTGAATAATATTAGCCATTGGATAGTGATTTCCACATGATGCTATCATGGTGCACCTACATCAAATCTGCCCCTCTTTCACACTCTGTCCCTTCCCTTCCCTGGCTGCCGCTCCGCCGTTCGACTCCGACACGACGGCGCCGGCACAGAGCGTACCCTTTGGTCTCACGTCGTCGTCGTTTTGCACCATTGGCGCCACCACTTCAACAATCGACAATCGTCCCTCGCCGTTCAAGCTCCGTCCAACTGTGAATCACCCATCGGCGGATCCAACCACCACGAACAACTTGCCAGTGTCGCCATCGCCGTCGCCAAGGAGCCGTTGCAACCTGTCGTCGTCGCCGACCAACCTTTGCAACCTGTCGCCGTCTTACACCCGGATCCATGATTCATTCGTCGTCCGCCATCAACGTTCCAACTTGGCCACGTTCCAGATCTGGAGATCGTAAGGTACTTCAAGCAAACGAAGGGTGGTGGTGGGGGGGAGTGGGAGTGGGAAGGGAGGCTGAGACGGTGGGGTGGGGGTGATGGAGGAGGGAGGGGTGGCTCGGCACCTGATACCACCGAATCGGGTGGTGTGAGGGTGGAGATAGGGAGGAGGGATCCAAGGTGGGGAAGGATGAGAGGTGTGAATGATGGAGGCTTGGTGACGGCGGTTGTGGTGGTGAAAAGGCGCATGGCGGAGAAGCAGTGAGAGTGGGTGTGGGGGTGGGAGAGGTGGCGGTGGCGGTGGCAGTGGCGGCACTGTGATGATTGATGAAGGAGATGTGGGGAGAGGGAGGAATAATCAAGTGTGAAGGGTACATGGTATGATCATAGGGATTAAAGTAAATCAATGGTATTTAATCCTCTCTCATGGTGAGAGACATTCTAGGGTCTCTCACCCTAGAATTAGCCTTGTTTTTAGTGAAAACAGAAGAAAAGAAAAAGATACGGAGGAGGAAACAAAATTGTTGTGGGCCCCCATAAAAAATTGTTTCTGCCAGATTTGGGAAGAAAACTAAAGAGAAAGCATCCTTTTTTAAATAAAAAGACATAAACACCCCAAATTTTCCCTCACTTCTGAAAAGTCCAACTGTACCTAAAAGGCTAAAACTTCAACTAAGTTGGCAAGACATCAAGCATTTTTAGATTCGGAACGAGACAAATCACGAGCATTTGACATTACTGGTTATTTTCTCCTTACTTTGCAACAATAGAAAATAGATTAAATTAATAAATTAATAAATTTATTTAAAAGGTTAATGCTGTAGACGATGAAGGAATCCCCTCTGGATAATAATAATAATAATAATAATAATAATACATCACTAAAATAAATTATCAAACTATCATTGAATTGAATAAACAGATATAAGCTAAACAATTTTGAAACTAAATACCTAAAAGAATGCAGTACAGAGGCAGGGTTATGAGGTTATCTAATTATTATTTATTTTCAATAAGTCTGCCGGCAGAATTTATCTTTCACGCGAGGTTATCTTCAAGTTGATCACTGCAACAATTTTGAGAATGCATCTACACAAAGGAGGAATAGATTAAATGAGTAAGCTAAAAGACCGAAAAACAAATGAGAAAGTAGAAGATTTTATGGATATAAAAAAAGGATTCTAATGTACTTTTGAAATGCATAAATACAAAAATGATTTAAAAAAAGGAGAAAAATAAATAAATATATATTACGATGTCTAATAAGACATTCAAAAGATGAGGGATCTGGGTGTAAACATTTTTTACTTACACTCACTCAGTCATTACACTCACCCAGTCCGATGTTATTTTCATCCAGTGATTGAGAATTGTTGAATAAAAATAAGACCATCGACTGAAAGTGGGTATAAGTGAAAAATGGTTTACACCATTATAAATCATCGTTGGAAGAAAATAAGCTAACAACAAAAAAATGGATTTAAAGAGAAAAGACAGTTAGCCCTGTTACTAGCAAAAAAAAAAAAAAAACTCACCCATGATGTAACATAAGTTAACATACCAAATTAAGAAGTAAATAACACAAGTCAACGTGCAAACTGAAAAAGGTAAATCTTTATTGCAACATTACAGTTGAGTACCATTGCTTTAGGCCATCCGCATCGCTCCAAAAATGTGAGGTGCTTAACTTTTAGCACCGGTGCTTGACAGTTCCCAGCGATGCAGTGAGTGCTTCAAGGAGTGCTTAACAAGCATGGATTTTCACAAGCACTCTGTGACATTTTAATTTTTTTTTTAATTCAAAATAATTGAAACTTTTGTAATTGTAAGGATGTGGGGTTACTGGTGGGGTCCATTTATGAATTTTTTAAGAGTTGCTGGGATGGAGAGATGAGGTGCTTAAGTTATTAAAAATAAAAATGAGTGATGTGTAATGATGGGACCCATTTAAACCTCAAAATGGGGTGCTGGGATGTGGATGCTCTAAAGCTTTCGGAACTTTGCATAGGTCTATACCTATATGGCGATATCACTAGCTCGTTACCAATTACCATCATCATACACAAGCAGTATAATTCAGGGAGAAGTATCTACCCAAAACAGGAAAAAAATCAATAAGTGAAAAGTCCACTATAAAAATAAGTACAAAAAGCATTTACTGTGAAACAAAAGTAAATATAGAACAAAAAACCGAAAAGATGTCAAAGAACAAAATAAATTTGAGATTGAAAAACCTTTACATTATTATTAACCAATGCGGGAATATTCTTTCAGGACTTCTTATGGTTGCATCAGTAATAACTTGATTTAAACGGTTTGTGGTAGTTTCAGTTATGATTACGTTACAATGAAAGTGTAAGAAACAAGTATTTATATGCACAATATAGAACAAAATAGGGTAACAGGTACGCACCAAACCAAGGGCTTCTCTTGCAATCGTTTGACTGTCCTCCCCACAAACTTTACCAAAGAGAAACAGAAGGTGTTTTCTTTGTTCCACTTTCAAGTGTTTCTCTAGGCCCCGACCGACCATCTCCATCTCAGGCTGCAAAGAAACACCCACAATAAGAGCTATTAGAAAGCAACAAATGCATACATCATATGCTGCAGCAGACAAGGTTAGGAAAAAAAATCCTATCTCAAAGTGATCATGATCTCTATACATAATACCATATTCAAATATCCCTTTCAGATATTTTTTATGCTCAAAACAACATCCCAATCAGCAGTCCTTGGGGAGGACATAAACTCAGAGATAGGGTTGCATTTATGGCCTCTCTATGTTCTGATAATGCTTGTTTCAAGGGAGTTGGCATTTCAGACAGAGCTTGGCGTACTTTTTACTTTCTTTCCACTCAATGTATTTTGTTCTCTACTTTGGAGGATTTCTTGTCTTTCTCTTTCACTGTACTTTCCCTCTTTTATTTCTAATAAAATTATTTTTCTTTAAATAAAATTCAAAATGAATAACCACAATGAGTGGTTATTTGGTACATGTGTCCTTATCTTGTATTCTCCCTACATATTATTCAAGTTTCATTCATCCTATGAAGCACCGGTTTGTGGAAATTCAAAGCATGTCGTCCACGATACGCGGCAATATGCCGATACGCGGCGATATGCTGTCGACATGCATCGACAAAGTATCGGAGGCCTTTATTTTTTTAATAAAAAAAAATTTAATTCTCATATGCTAGCGACACGCCGTCGATACGCTGGCTCTTCTTCTTCTTCGTGACTTTTCAGTTTTCACAACTCAGGTACACGAATTGCCAACTCTCTCTCCTTAATTGCAAATTGTCTCGGTTATCACCACCACCTCACCCATTCATCTCTTTATTCCCACTCTATCAAATGCAATTTATGTCATTCACGGTTACCAGCTTATCAAAACTTCACCCATTCATTTTTCCACTGCTTTATTAAGTTGAACGCTCTTCACCCATTCATTTTCCCACTGCCTTCATTTTCCACTCATTCACCTTCAACTCCAATTTCCAGCGCACCAGCCTTCCCTCCCCCTCGATAACTCCAGCAAAAGTGAGGCTCCAGCACACCAACTTTGTTCCAGCATCCAGGTACCGTGAGCCTCTGTTTATCAACAGCAGCCTCTGTTTTTTCAAGTTGTGACTCGTGATGTGAGGCTCTGTTTCTTTTTATCTTGCTATGCACCATCTTTTCTTATCACTTTGCATATTTCTTATCTATTTCTTTACTTACCCACCGACTGGTTGCATGTTTGTACTTACCCACCCATCATCTTGTATTTTACTTTGCCTTTTCTCATCTATTTCTTTACTTACCCATCGACTGGTTGCATATTTTTAGTTTGTTTCTTATAACTTTGCCAATTTCTTTTCTATTTCTTTTCTTTTTTTGAATTACAACAATATATTGCCTACTATTTTGTGAATTTTTTTTATATATATTTATATATGTATCCTACACGTATCGTATCCTATATTTTTTAAGGAAAGACGTATCGCCGTATCGGATAATCGGATAGGTATCGTATCCGATACTCGTATCGTATCTATGCATCATAGATATGCATCATAGATCCAAACATTAAGAATTACCAATGAATTTAAGTTTAGTGAAATCGAAGATAACATGAAAACAACTAACAAAAATGTTATTTGTACACCCAGACACCTGACAACTTGGTTAATGGGTGTACAAATCTTGGTCAATGGTGTCCAAGTAAATGGTTGACAAATTGGTTAATGATATCGGAATCTTGGTCAATGATGTACAAATCTTGGTTAATGATGTCAAAATATTGGGTGTACAAATAACATTGCTAAACAACTAAATAGGATGCATACAAATGGTATGATAGCCACAGCATGAGGTAACCTCAACTTTTAATAAAGAATAACTAAGGAGACAACTACAACCAAGCTTCACCACAGTGAGGAATAACTATCACAAGCAATGCTACCAACAACTCTTTCAAATTTCAAGACTCACTCTCTCCAATACACTCTTTGTTATTGGATGAATTTCATGTGGGGCCATGAATTTTATGTGGGACCCACTCTATTTAGTTGGATTTACATGAAATTCATCCAATAACAAAGAGTGTATTGGAGAGTATTAAAAAGAGCGTATTGCTAGCATTTCTCATAATTATAAAGAGTACAAATAAATTATTCATCCGGGAGAAGTGGAGAAATTTAACAAGAAAAAATTGCAAATTATTGAATATGCATACCGAAGACTCTTCTGGAGGAAATATCTGCAGAAGAAGGCATATCTTTGACAGTTCTACCATAGCATCAACATGTTTGCCTTGTATTTCCAGAGCCTGTAATTAAAAACACCAACGCAAGCATGAACATCAACAAAAACATGAATTTACATGAGTTTACCAGATCATTCGAGAGGACAAACATGAATTTTCTAGAAGCAAGTTATCCGAGTCTAAATGTCAAGCATTAAGTTACAATACTTTCAGGTTCAGCTTTCATTTTTAAGACCCATACCATAACTAAATTATACATTATACATCATAGACATTAGCCAAACTTAAACTAGCCTCCAATTCCTTCATTCCTGTGACCATTAATGAGAGGAAAACAGACACAGTGGCCTTATTTAATGGCATGATATTATACAAGTTCCACAGAGAGATTTCTGGAATTTGTGGTATATTTCCAGTAACACAAATTAACTTAAATAGACAACAATTTTAACTGAAAATATGACTGCCTTCACTAATAGTCGTTACAAAAATGTAATTTCTTGAAACCCAAATGCTAAAAGACATAATAACATATTATAAGAGTTAGGGTAAGAAATTACCCAAGCCTGTAGAAGACATGAGCGTGTGCGTGCTGCAACAGCCGCAGACACAATTGTTGCAGCACGAACATTTTCGAGGCCAATGTTTTCAGAAAATCCAGCAAGGAATTTCCGAGCATCCTCACCATTAATATCAATTGAAGTAGAGTAAGTTGGTGGTGCCCTAAATAGAAACAAAGTAACCAATAATTACAATACCATTAGAACAGGAGTAGACAGCATGATTAACAGGTGCCAACTAGCAGCAAAAAAAGAGATAGGCAAGATTGCTGGACTAAGAAAATTACACCTGCTGCAAACATTTAAAACAAAGTTAACAGATGCTCGATATAAGGAATCCCGAATATTTGTTGGGTCAATAGATACTTGCACACCAGAAGTTCTGCATAGTTGACGCAACTGTTCGTGTGTACATGCAGCAAACAGTCCAAGTGTTATCAGAAGAAAAACAAATTAATTTCCTATTATTATAGAAAATATGTATTATATGCACAAATAAATAAAAGAATAAGCCAAGATATTTTTATTAATTAATGCTCATCAATAACAGAGATGCTTAACTTACATATTCATCATGCTACAAAACCTTACCACCTGTGTTGCCTTAAGCTACTTAATATTAACTAAAAGTAATATTTTTTGATATAAAAAATAATAAGGGGAATATTAAAACTGACACAGGCCGCCTTATCACATACAACACGAAATTTTAAGTAGCGATTGGTGTAGAGTTTACCAAAGGCCTATATGTTTTCTTATGAAAGGCACTCAAAAAAGAGTAATACCAAGCTTAACCTAATATACATTTCTAACTAATTTTACAAAAATAATAACCACAGATACTATATAAAATAGATTACATCATTTGACAATTAAGTAAATGACCCGAAAGGAGGGGATGTGACCTGAATTATATCATTCTCCTTGATGTCATTTCCTGCCATTCTACCGTCGATGATTGCTGGAAATCAAGTGGATGAGTTGCAACTTGAATAAAGGATCGCAAAACACTATGGAAATTATGAAATGTGTATCTTTACCTACAAGAAAGCACCTCAATAGAATCATAATTTGACCAGACAGTAGAAAGTAAACACCAGTAACAATTGTAATAATAGTTAATAAACCACATCATAGCTGTAAGCAACAAATTCCAATTAAACAACACATTCCAATGAACAGAAACAGAAGCAACTTACGGAACTGTTGTAAGCTATTAGTTAAAACCCTCTTCCCCCTGATTAAAATAAGCCACTATTTTCATCATCTTTTCTGCATATTCAAAGCTAATAAGAAGCTGATTATAATTTATTTTGTCAACACAAATGTATTAAGTAACAACAACAAAGAACCTACATAGTGGGATTATAAATAGAGTTTAATCACTTTTTTATTAACTGAAGCCTTTAAAAAAGAGATAAAACCGGCGATGATTAGGTATCCTGACTTGAAGCGGGCTCAAAAGACTTTCAATGTTTCACCATCGTGTCAACCAATCACAAATCATTCATGAATGACATATGACATTGAGAGTTGTGATAAAACTAAAACAATTTTAATAATGATGTGGCAATTTACGATTGGATGACAGTGTAAAAAATCTTATACATACCAATTAAATCCTTTTAAATTTAAATATACTTAATTTGAATGATTCTTTTCTCTTCAACAAGTATATCATTTTCAAGGAGTCAAACGAACCTCGAACCGCTCTGTATGCCTCCCTCTTATATTGGTCTTGATCATCGACATCGAACACAGCACCATTGATGATAGGTGGCCACCATTTCGGCAATTTCCTTTGAACAACCCCAACCTTGTTCTTCGGAGCTCGCCTCAAACTCACAGAGCTCTGAACCGGCGATAACGGATTGGACGGCACCTTGGGCGTAGGACCCAACCCAACAACGACCTCTCTTCCGCCGAGACTCCGGTCCCTCCGCACCATAGGTGTAGTGCTAGACGCGTTTCGGTGCCAAGACCAAAACTTAGAACCCAAATTGAGCATAAATCTGAATGCAGAAAACGCGAGGAAGGTGAAGAGGGTGGAAGTGGCGACGAAATTCAAGGTGGAAGGGCGACAAGAAAGGACGAGTCTGCGGTTATGATCAAGAGTGAGTAGGGTTTGCAAATCGGTGTAAGCGTCTGTGGCGGAAGAAACGAATTGCCGAATATTGGAATGGAAGAGAGTTCGGAAAGTTGTCAAGTGAGTGAGGTCGATTACGGTTTCAAGCTTGGACTCTGAATGGGTGGGGGTGGTGGTGATGGGGGAAGTGAGTTTCTTGTGGCGTCTGCGGCTGCGACTGCGGCGGTGGAAGGTTGCGGAGACGAGGGTGAGGCATCGTGGTTGGAATGGGAATTGGAATTGAAATTGGGAAGGAAGGGTGGAAGTAGTGACAGGGTTGGGAGAAAACATGGGGTCGGTCTACAGTTTACTTGTTTTACCAACCAACAGCGGACACTCTTCCCTCCTTCTTTCTCTCTCTGATAAATCTCATATTGATATAACTGCATTGTGGTGCCGTCGATCTGATAAAAATCAAAATATTAAATATTTGTAATTAATAAATGTTTTATTTTTAATTTCCACTTTCATTCTCAAATCTCAATTACGAATTTCTTTTTCTTTAAACATACATTTAACAACCATGATTAGTCCGAGTGATAACGAACTCAAACCTCTAAATAAGTGTTTAATAATTGGATACCTCGCTCTTGTATATGCAAAAAATCTTATTGAAAGAGAAGTTAATTCTTTAATATCGTTTATTATTTTGACGAATTAATCTCCTCCGTTATGGGCATGCAGATATTCCTTGAGAAACTAAAAAACATACATTCAACAGCAATAAATCTTTTCGGAAGTTCTTTAACCAATTTAACCAAACAATTCCAATAGATATCTATTTGAGAAAACGTTGTTGAATAAACTCAAGCTTGCAAGTTTAATTCGAAAAATAGTGCTAGACCAAATATTTGAAAGATATGTTTTTAAGATTACCATTTTTTTTTGGTTAAGCCTCGACCCAACGACCCACCATTTTTAGATGACCTCTGCACGTCTCAGGACTCTACCAACTGAACTGATGTGTTTCTTACATATGGGCAAGACCTTTTTTTATTCATCCAAAAAAAACCTCTCAAATCAATGAATCCAAAAAACGGAAAATTGATCATCCATTATAAAAACATCAAGCATCATACAAATAAATATTTCTACAAAATTGGCCATATACTAATACCAACAACAAAAAGATGGCCAGATACCATATACGTTATTGGCTCCATCCCAGTCATAACATAGGGATTCAGTTTTCAGATTGTCCAAAATATCTCCCAGAAATAGTAGCTAGTATGTTCAACATTACAACCTCCTCATCCAGTTCAGCCTTTGTAGCACGTATGCTAGCACACTTCCGTAGCAGACCCCTAAGAGCAGCGCAGGTGTCAGCATCTAGTGGAGCATCAACTGCCGCACAGAGAGCAAAAAGCCACGTGCAATCATTTCTTGTGATCGTGTTTGCAGGCTCTAGCAATCTAATCCGTCTCAGCAACATTGATACCCGGGATACAGAGTCCATTCCTAAGACTGCAGAAAGCAAAGGAAGAGTGGGACAGGTGCTGCTAGTTTGATCAATTGAAGTTTTTGATACAGGATTCTCCAGAAACAGTGCAGTATCCTTATCTTCAGCTGCCAGGTTAGTGGGTTGATCAACTGCCTTGCCGACGCTCAAATGATGATGAAGTAGGACATTCTTGTCCATTACATCAGTAGAATCTCCAAAATTGTTCCCAAGTAGCTTTGAGGAATGAACAGGCCGTGGATTACTAGAATACATGGCATTTGAACCATCAAGATATGAAAGATTCTGAAATAAAAGTTGACAAACAAGGAAAAATGGGGTCATTCCTTTAAAGAATTATAGTAATAAAGCACAACCAGTAGACTCTCAATCCAATGCCTTGTTAGCGCAGACATCAATTATTTGAACAAATTTAAATGAATGGATTGTGTGTGCCCAGTTACAGTTAAGAACTTTAGATGGGTCCAAGATGCAGTCGTGAGTTTTAGTGAGCATGTGATATGCATTAAGTGGTGCAGGAGTGGCATACTCTCGGATAAAGAGTGTATGTGGGCCATTCCAAATGAAAGTGACGTAAAAAGAAAAGGGACATATAGAGGAATAGGTTCTTGAAGAACATACCGCTCTCAATGCTGAAAACTCAGCAAGAAATACATCCTCCCACTGTTTCAATGGCACCAAATGCTCAGGACATTTGGCAATATCAGGAATCTTGGGCATGTAAGCACTTTGTTCCTTGTTGAGTTTACTTCTATCAAGTTTGGCTACCTTAACTTTAGGAATTTGAACTGCCTCCCACCTGAACAAACGAGAGGGAAAAAATGATGACATTAATGGGTAAGCTACAGTAAAGTTTCTCCTGCTAGCCTCCATTTAACAGACCCAAAACTTAGAGATTTTCTAACATATATATATATATATATATATATATATGTATCTTACAATATATGCTATAGTTTCCTACCATATTGCTCAAGTGGTACTTTTAATCATATTCTAGGAAACCATTGCATGTCAATTTCTAATACCACCCCTCCAACATACTTGCCCAAATTTATTCCACAAAGCACACAACTGTGAACATATTTTGAAATTTGCTAGGAACCTATTCAAATACTCATTGACACTTATTAGTGTGGAACTCCAACTGTATTAATAATTAATAATAGTATTAATAATAGAATCTGTGTGACTGTAAACAAAATAATACCCTTTGACCATACACATGTCATAGCCTATGCTTAATATAATGCCCATTGCAGGCATCCCCCACTCCATCCCCAACTTCTTAAGAAATTTATAGTTCCAAGAAAGTGTGCCCACTACAATTGTAGTATTGGACTGTGTTTTGCACCTCAAGACTGACTAGAAGTTTTACTTAAAACCACTGCAAGTGCACAAAAGTTAAGCTAGGCTGTTAAAATTAGTTGTAATGTGCCTTTTAAAACATTTAATAAGGAACAAGAATGATCCTTAATAACATGGAAAATCGCCATTCTAAAGAAAGCAGAAGAGCAAAAAGAAATTGCCAGGAAGAAAGAAATTTTCAAAGCATAAATCTATCATAGGACCAGAAATCAGCTGCCGACAATTAAAATAATACCTGACACGCCTAAGGTATTCCCATCCATCTTCTGGTGGACCAGCATCAAAATTTGGTTCTCCCTCGACCACAAAGGCAGGCCTCTGGATGCTAGCATAATCATCCTCACTATCATCATTCTCACTGCCCTCTTCTAAAATTGAACATCCATCCTCACCCTTAAGACTATGACTACAAGAAGGGTCGACAAGACTCACATTTTCACTACTTTCCGTGATCTGTAATTCACAATCCCTATTTTCATAATACACTGCACCTGAAATCAAGTACAAAACTTTGAGCACCAGCACTATCAATTAGCTAATAATTAAGAAAGGTTAAAGAAAGGAAAAATATATAACTTAGTCTCTGTAAAAGCAACATTAATCAGGTAACGTATGTCCTCATTCAAGCGCATTGTAGACAAGAATTTGAACTTCTTATTGAAAAACAACAATACAGCTTTCAACATACAATGTCAAATATGAATGTAAACAATTAAGTATCCCTATTAGTGTATGACTAAAGTAGTCCTTCAAATTTACAGTCAATCCTAATGCACAAGGTTTTTCATATACAGTGCACTATACAGGTATAGTCATGCAACTGAAATCAGTGCTTAGGTACACAAATCAGAACAAAGTCAACTAATGTTGCAGATTATATCTTTTTCAGGTTCCTTTTGCTCATTCTTCAATGGACAAAGACATTCATATATCTCCATCTTCCATTAGCAGCACCCACACCTGGCCATCACAGAAATTGAAAACATCAAATTGACACAATATGAGCTAACAACAGGGAGGTATTTCGATAAAAAACAAGTACAAAATCCGAACAATAAAGTTTTCTGCAGTTTCACCAAAAAAAAAAAATCCTTGTTATCTTTGCATAGAAATATACTTGAGACCCACCCCACCCCCAAAAAAATTTATAGGTTAAAAAAACTCCAACAAATATTGCAACCACTATGAAAAATAAAATGAAATCAATATACTGGGAAAAAAAACAATGACACAATCAAGATAAATATGTTCAGACCATTGCAAGTTTGCAACTATCCATACAAAATGCAACAGTAAAACTGGAAAAAAAAAAAAAACTGAAAATGGAGAAGTAAAGCATTATTATCATGGATGTATTTACAATCTAATGTAATTGAGGATACATAATAATTCACGTTCAATGGTAAAAAATCAAACTACTGAAAAATTACTCAAGTACTTAAGCAACAGCAAGGGATCGAATGTTGTTATGTTCACCAAATGTTGAGTGCAAATAAGAGACGGCATCCCATTCCAGAAACCTCTTTTTTCACCACAAGGAACAAGGTATGTAATTCTTGATCATCAAACAGTTAGGATGTGTTAGTTAGCACGAGTCATTTGCAATTTTTCTAATCTCACTTCCCAGAATGAGTTTCTCCCCAAACAGTTGATCCATCATCCTATTTATAAGTATATAATTTGATGCAACAAACAATAGGACCCATGTTGAACACATACATACAAAGCACTTCTTTTGGAATGTAGGAATACAGATCATTCCATCCAAGATTTAAAAGAAAGAACCATAGCAAGAAAAGGAAGAAAAGAAAGTTCAATGGACAGGTCATACATTCAAGTTCAATGGAAAAAAAAATATTCAGGCTACTAGAAGAAATACCAACACAACAAGGAACAAGGCATGTTCACAATGCATTTGGTTCCAATTTAAGAAAGTTGTTATGTTCACCACAATGCCAAGTGCAAATAAGAGACAGCATCCCAATTCAGAAAGTCCTTCGTTGACCACAAGGAACGAGGCATGTAGGATGTGTTAGAACGAGCCGTTTGCAATTTTTCTTATCTCATTTAGCAGAATGAATTTCTCCCCCAACAGTTGATTCATCATCCTATTTCTAAGTACACATAATTTGATGCAACAACCAATAGGATGAATAAAGAACCACATATAAAGCACTTGTTTTAGAATGTATTGAATAATTGAATAAAGAACCAAGATTTAAAACAAAGAACCATAGCAAGAAAAGGAAGAAAAGAAAGCATAATACTTACTGAGGATTGGGGGTGGTGGTTTGTGGTTAGGAAGGCATTGATGGTGGTGAGTTGCAGCCAAACTATCATACTCCTTAGCCACAGGAGATTGAAGCCGTGCGTAGATAGATTTCCAGAATTTGCGCTGTTGCCCAACATTCACGAACCTGAGAGCCTCCAACTCCTTTCTTGAGTACTTCCCTCCAGAATTTGGAGCACTCACATTCACAGTCACAACACTCTTCTTCCCTCCTGCTCCTCCCCTTCTTCTTGATTGTTTCTTTGGTTTCCCATTCCCAACACAAGAAGAAGGAACGGTCTCCAGCAATGCCGTTTCATCAATCACCTTAATAATCCCTAATCCTAACCCTAAAGAAGACAAGTCCTCTTTAGGAACGAGAATAGAAGATTCCACTTCCTCCAACAATCGTTTCTTCTTCAATTCCAACGCATCAACAGAACGTGGTTGATCTTCCTCCTTCATCTCTTGTTCTTCTTTATCATTTTCCATAGCAGTAGCGGGTTCTTCCTTTCCAGCAGCAGAATCAAGAACAGGGTGTTCTTGTTGTGACTGAAAAGGAGGAGGCACTTCCTCCTCTCGGTTGAAGCCGTTACCAACAGCAGCAGCAACGTCAGAACATGAAACTGAAAGGTGAGCCATCACTCTGCGCACTTTAAATTTTACAATAAGCTTTCTCGAGTGTGTGAGGGTTTTTATAAATTGGGATGGGACGGTTATATATCGTTCATATTCCTTTCCCTTTTATACCCTTTCATTGTTACCAATCAATTACTCGGCCCACTACCACCAAAAGCCCGTATTTTTATGAATTCAACCAAAACTGTATCGGCCCAAACTCCAATCAAAACTTAGGCCTGTTTCGTTCAAGTTTTCTATAATTGTTCTAAAAACTAAAAGAATAAAAAAACACTGGTTAGGAAAAGCCAAAAACTGAAAAATGAATTCAAAGATGAATGCAAGAATCATGATAGTTATTGTCTTTATTTTTAATCCCTCTTTATTATTATCAATATAAAATTACTTTATTCCAAAAAAGAGACCATTTCAGAACAAAAAAAGCGGCACCACTTTATTTTAACTTTTGCAAGATGAGAGACCATTTCGGAAGAAAAACTAAAAGAGGGATCACATGGGTATAATTTTGAAAAATAATGTACTATTTTGGAACAAAAATTAAAAAATGTACCAAATTGAAATCTAAAATAAAGATAAGAGAATAAAAGTATAGTTTATCAAAAAAATAATAATAATTTAAGACCAACTCAGTCAGTCAAATAGAGAAATCACGATCCAGTTTTTGAGATCATGAATTTTCTATTGATACGGTGATAAGGACGAGTTCACCTATTTTTCTATTTTTTTTAAAATAAAATCAGAAATGTTATTTGTAAAAGTATTTTTGTACATTGATATATATTTTTATCATTGACCATGAAATATTTTTTATATGAAGTATTTTTTACATAATTACTTAAACAAGCAAAAACAACTGATTGAAGTAAATGCGTACAAGAGCCTTATAATTCTTCACCTACTAATTTCATTTTCGTTTTGACCTTCAGGCTTCAACCATGATATTCCGACAAGCATTATAATGAAACTAACCTACTTGGATATCACTAAAAGAGCTTTTAAATAAGGAGAATGCTAGTTAAGCAACCAAAAGAAGAAAACTTTCATTGAAAAGTGAAGTATTTAATATTTTGAGAAGATAAATACTTAACGTCCCAAGGAAAACTTACTTTTTATGGATTTCTTAACCAATATCCTTAGGGCACTGATTAGCAAGACCCTTTAAAGTTATACATAGTGTATCTAAGCTTGCATAATTACAACTTATTAAAGTTTCTCTACTTGTATAAATATTTGTATGTTAAAAAAGAAATGTTCGGATAAACTTAAAAAAGTAATTTATAATTCATAAAAGATGTTTTAGCTTATTTCATGAAGCCAATTTTTTTAACTTATTAAAAAAACCTTGCGTTAAAGCTCATACAGAAAGTTACTCCGCATATTTTATAGATTTTGAAAACACTTATCCAAATTCCAAACACTAAATAACTTAATTTAAAAAGAGTTTATAACACAAAAACTTTTTACATTAGCTCTTTTTATATAAATACTTAAATAAGTTATTTACCCAATAAGAGCTAAGTTATCACTTGCAATCCACCCTTATTGGTCATCTAATAAATAATAATGTGCTTAATTATGCATTTAAAAAAAAATGCCTCTGCACTTCATTTATCTAAACATGATAATCCACATGTAGTTTACTATAAAAGTTCAAAACCCGAGAATTCCTTATTAAGTTCTTTAATCTATGTGACAAATAAGGATTCATTATTTTTTTTCTCATTGAAATTGATCTAGTTGGCAGTGTGGATTGTTCAAAATATTACTTATGTAAGGAACCCCAGGGATGAGTTGCTTATTAAAAAAAATTTACTCAAAATATAGGTTAGTTGCTTAAATATTATATGACATAATGAGACCTTCTTAATAAAAAATAAGCAAACCAAAGTGGTTGTTTAAATGTTCCCATTGAAGAAAAATGTGAGTTGCTTAAATGGCATAAATGTTATGCGACATAATAAGACCATCTTAACAAGAGATAAGCAACCCATTTTGGGTTGCTTCAAGTGCTGCCAATTAGAGATGGTCTTAGACTCCTATGAGAGACTACGGCATGCCACCAATTTGACGAGTATCTAATATCCTAATCCCCGTGGACATTATCTGTCACTCTTTAAAGGGGTCGTACTAGCGCTTCAATCCAAGTGAGCCAAAACATGCAAATTAAGGCATAAACTACTTCCGCAGGACTATGTAAAAAATCACAGAAACCTGTTGCCAAAATAAAATAAAAATATAGTCCCACAAATAAAGGTCTTTCAAGCCAAGCATCAGCTCAGTCTGATCTCAAGAAACAAATAACGAATATGGGAGGATCAACGTTGAGTGACAACTGACAAACAACATTTACCCACACATATCTCCACCACACTACCCAAATACATTGTTGCATTATGGCTCTATAGACGTCAGCACTACAAGTGCTATACCAGAAATACATGGAATTTAACAATGACATGAACCCGGCCATTCCAATCCTACACATCCAATCTCATACAAAAATAAAAATATGTATGTATTATATAATATATATGCAGTATTTGACGAAATATGGAGATAATTGAATCAAATTGTGCAGAAGATGCAGAAATTCAAAGAGAAGTTAAACGCTCGAGTTCATTTGCTTCAACTTGCTGGTGCAGGAGGAGGAGGAACCTTCAGAAGTGGTTGGAGTGCTTTAACAACAATGCTCATATTCGGCCTAAACTCAGCTTCATACTGCACACAAAGTGCTGCAACAGCTGCAAGCTGCATAGTCAATGATAAGCACTGTCAGTGTCCATTTCAAAATGGAAGTATCAAGCATTTTACGTGTACCAGTGTTTGCATGTGGGTGTGTGCACGCACACTCATGTATGTGCGTGCGTGTGTGTGTGTGTCTATAGAGAGGGAGAGAGACCTTAGCAATTCCTTTAGGGGGATATTCTCCCTTCAGTTTTGGGTCAACACATTGTTGAACTTTATCTTCGCTTAATCTTGGGGTAGCCTACAAAAAGTATCTACGTCAATAATATCAATGGGAGACCACCATTGGAAAATAACTAAAATGGGGCAGATATGAGGAATGAGTTTAAGCAGGAGCACTGACCCATGTGACAAGACTTTGCTGTCCCCGAGGCATGGTATGATCAACAGGTTTTCTTCCTGTAAGAAGCTCAAGAAGGACAACACCAAAACTGTAGACATCACTTTTCTGAGTCAACTGGCCAGTCATCGCATATCTGTGAAGTTTGCCAAGACAACAGAAGCTAAGAACCAATAATACAATATAAAATCTCCAAAATGAGGCAAAAGAGTTGAGATGAGAAACAGAATAAATTAAAAATGGAAACAAACAAAACTAAGAAGGGCAAAGATAATGGCCCTGCACATATTATCTCTGCCCTTCTTAGTTTTGTTTACATAGTTTATAATGAATGAATACCTTATCAACTGAACTATATATAAAGCATATTACCTAAATGGCACGATCCATAAAAACTAACAGCAACTATAAACAAAACAATTCTTGTTCAACCAAATGTTGAGTTAGTTGCAGTGATAATCATCAGATTACAACATAATCACATATACCACTCACAACATCATAACCACAAACACACAAGCTAAAATAATTGACAAAATAAATTGAATCAAGAAAGCTAGATATGAAAGATGTCCTGTTTAAGTTTAACCATTTAAATTCTAGTAAATTTAAAGCAAATCATGGGGACTGCAGGTATGAAACGAAAACAAGACCACATCAGAAGCCAATGATGCTACTGCAAGCCTCATTCTAACCATTCAAGGGTGACCACTTTATCATTAATTATAATTGAAAGATTACATAATCGAACTGAATTTACATGCATATTGGATAAAAGAGAAGTTAGAGCGGGAAACATAGTCACAACAAAAATCCATTAAGCACACCCGAAAGAACAGCCAACAAACTTATCAGATAACAAAATATAATTCAAGGTCAAACAGAATTTAATAGTCCTCAATGATAAATCATGAATTTCAGCTGTATGTAAAAAGAGATTTCACACACGGGCAACATTGAAGAACTTGAAAAACAGTAATTTTTTTTATAATACAAGTTAGCATATACACATCTATGAATTCGAAGGGGGGAAAAAGAGAGAGATAATATAGAATTATAAAGAAAAAGCTAGCAAGTTCGGGAAGCGCACTCTGGAGCATGATACCCAAAAGTTCCCAGGACTCGAGTGGAATGAAGGCGTGCAGCCATGTCAGGGGCCTGATTTGAAAGGTTAAAATCAGCTATCTTAGCCTTGTAATCTTCAAAGATAAGCACATTACTTGATCTGATATCTCTGTGAATAACAGCTGGTTGAACTTTCTCATGTAAATATTCTAATCCCCTTGCTGCATCAACTGCAATTCTAACTCGCTGTATCCAATCAAGAGTTGGTCCTGGTTGTGCCCCTTGAACTCCCTTTCTACCTGTAACGTGAAGGCAACCAAAATCAACAATGGAACTTCTGAGATATGAAACATATGATAAGATGGGACATGATATAACATACCATGCAATATGTCATGAAGAGAGCCCATAGTAGCAAACTCATATGCAAGTACACGAAGATTTCCTTCAACACAGTAACCATGCAACTCAACAAAATTTTCATGTTTCAATCTGGAGACCATGGAAACCTGAAATGGGGAACATTGAATGATAAAGCTAATCAACTGAGAATAGCCATACAAAACCAACATACTTGCAATGTATAAACTACAATAGTTTGTTTCATTGATGGCAGAGACATGCCTGAGACAAAAACTCATTATTTGATTCGGGTTCAGATGAAACATCAAGCTTTTTCACAGCCACAGCTTTTCCATCATTCAAGGTTGCATAATACACCCTTCCATACGATCCTTCACCAATCAATGCCTTTGATCCGAAGTTGTCAGTTTTTTCCTTCAGCTCATCTAAAGATAATGCTGGAACTTCGATAGGTGGTGGTGCCTTTTGTGTTTCAGGTTTCACAGGAGCTGACCCCTTTGAGCCTTTTTGATTGCCTGAAACAAAAAAATATGACAATTGAGGAATCTTTAACAGGAAAGAAGCCATCCATCTGACATGCTGAACTATGATGACAATAAACATTTGAACTCGCAATTGTATCTAGAAATAAATACAGTGTCAACAACAATCAAAGCCTTTTCCCACTAGGTGGGATAAGCTACAATTGGAAGCTAAATGTTCAAGTAACCAGCTTCAAGAAAGAAGCAGAAGGCATTCCTGGATTGGAAATCTTGAATTAAAAATGCCTTACAGATAACTATTCTATTGATACCCTTTGTTGTTAGTATATTTACTTCTTTCTCATACAGTAAACAAAATCTGGGAACAAAAATTACAATGGATAAATTAAGAAACTCACCATCTCCATTATTCCTTGGGCTTTTCAGGTGCTCATTTTCATTTGACGGGTAAGACTCTTCCACCTGGCAAGTGCAGCAAAGCCACCGACGCATCCTTGTCTTCTTCCTCAAATATAAATCGTCTTTGTAAGTTGTATTCTCCAGGCGGACAAAGTAACTAGGAGGAGAATCATGTGCCTACATAATGTCACAAGAAGCATGGATATCCAATCATGTGACGTTATAAGTCGGGATCATAATTACTTCGCAAAAATCAATAATTAATTCAAGATGAATAAATCAGGATGCCAAAGGCACAAATTTTAGAAGATCACGTAATAATGGTCACAAACAATGCTCAAAGTATTTAGAATACGATCTTCATGCCCTACATTTTAGCTATCCTATCACCTTGATCTCATAAACATTACATTGTTAAAAAACATCATACATCCTGTCTGCTGCATGTCATGCATTACAGACGTACAACACTTGTTTAAATTGCAGAATTTGAAAATTGTGGAGAGAATTTCCCTAAAGGATCACTCAACAAAAAATTGCCAATGGAGGGTCCTTAAATAATTTAACAGCTTATAAAGAGAACAGGGTCAAAATCCATCATTGACGTAATTCATTAAGAAATTCAAATAATTGGCAACCCACAGAAGAATCATCGAACGGAAACTATGAAACTCCTATCGCATACGAAATTGATGAGCTATTTCCAGCTCAGAGAAGCAATTTCAGAGAAAAAAGGAAAACAAATTTTCTTACCAAATGAGCAGGACGTTGGTGAAAGTCTCTGCGGTCCATCAAGAGACAGAAAATTGAAAACGAAGAAAAGTTAGAGAGGAATCGAGAAAAAGACAGGCGCAATCGAAGTGAATTGCAGAACACCCAAAAGAGCCCCCAAAAAAATGAAGAGATGGAAAATGGAAAGAGAAAGAAAATGAGGGGGAAAAAACAAGGGAAAGGAAGAGATAAGAGAAAGGGGGAAATGACAGACAGATAGGGTAACCAAAATTAGGCATTTGCATAGATAGATGGATCAAAATCAGTTGAATTGAGAAGGCTAAATTAGAGGGTATTAAGAGAGAGAAAGAAAAAAATACTGTACCTTTTCGTTTTGATTGGGTTGCTAGGGTTTGTTGTTTATGCGTTTGAGTTTGTTTGAGGGATGCAAATGCAAATGAAAGGAAGCAATAGAGACAGGTCGGTTTGCCTTTTGATTTGTGAATTTCCGATTGATTGCCACAAGAATGAATGAGACTACCAGATAAGCAAACGCGGCTCAACGTCCTTTTTATATTGAAATTTATTAATAAATAATAATTGGTGTTACCAAATTCAAATACCACTCATTATTATTAATTATTATTAGTGTTATTAAACGAATAATGCTTGCTTTGCTGTACATCTTCTCTTTTGTTTTGTGTGTGACTGCATATTACCTCAAAAAATAAAGCTTATTTGTTAGAATAATAAAAAATATTGTTAAGAAACCCAGGCAAATTTAATTATTATAATTAAATGATAAAACAAATAATCATCACCTCCTTGATATTTTCACCGCACTCCAATTAGCTATAAGCTCATGACAATAATAATAGGGACTTTTAATAATATTTTAATAATATGCCAATTTTGATAGGTTGATAGTATTTTACGTAGTTAGTATATACCAATTAAATCTATAACAATAATTTAACTGATTCGTTTGTATAACTATGATGAATTAATCAAACTATTATAGTTTAATATTGTAAAGACACATTAGTTTAACCAATTTTGTTTTTTACATGAGAATCAGCATTTCACGAGTTGTACTTACCTCTCTTTTTATTTTGTTTTATGGTGGACATGAGTTTTTCCTTAATGGTGAATCAAGATTACCAAATAATAATAATAATACGATTAAGTATAACTCTTTTTTCTTATTTAAAAGTGAAATAAAAAAAAATTGTTTGTTTTGATACTTTTTCATTTCTTTACTTTGTAGGAAAGGAAAGATGAGGAGGCAGTGTGATGATGGGATAAGGTATCTGAGGCCAACTGTTACTCATTGTTTAGGACTCTTTCTTTTCTGCATTGGCTTGGTTTTGTTCTACAGACTACTTCTAACCTCCATCTTTTTAGAACCATAGGAGGTCCCTGTGCTTCCTACTAATTCTTACTTTTTAAAAGTAGTCATTTTTTTAGCATTAAAAAAAAAAGTTGTACATTTTTAATATTATTGTTAACCTTTTACAATCATAGGCATAACTAATTTGGAGTCCACGTCTTCGGCTTTTATACATTGAACATTGAAGAAGAATCGGTTTAACCAAAGCACTGCAAAAATATGTTATAAAAAAACAAAAGCACTGCAAATATAAATTAAAATCTATTAAAAGAAATGCAGAAAGAATAGGGAGTAACGAAACAGCGTTACAAGATGGAAGTAAAATTCATATATACCCGTCAATTTAACCCGTTGGACAAACGTGGGATGCCAAACTTAAACACTTCAACCTCCTATTTTTCGGAGCAAAATGAAACAATAGTTTGTTAGAGTCTCAGAGACAGAACGATAATTCTGACATACCCTGCAACTCTCTAGCACTACCATAATTTGTCAGTATGATTTATTGATTAAGGCATCCTATTAGAATCGATTGAAATATCCTTTTAATGGAATCCATTATTCCATAAATCCATCTTAAATTGAGTATTTTAACTTTTATTTTTGTAATTTATTATAACAAAAATAACAATAGCTATCTTTGACTTATTATGTATTCCTCCAGATTTCCGACAACGAACAATCCGAGAAACCGAAAAACAATATTGCTACTTTTCACACACAATCTCGATCAAGAATACTCTCTTTTATTGAAGAATACTCTCAATAGATATTATAGTTACAGAATAGCTTCTCCTTTATTAGTTATATCAAATGTCTATTTATAGCCCCACTCCTACATGAAAAGTTTTCCCTACATTTCTACCCACTATACACCAGTTATATTATCATGGGTCAGTGGTTTTGTTCCCACTTAACCATATTTCCCTACTATTTTTCCTGATAGTACATTATGCATAAATTATTCTTAATGTAGGCAAAAAACAGTGACACATGTCTATTCCACGAAGTTTGCGTAAGCGTTCCACACCATAAAATAGTTAGGCCAGGGCAACGACCAGACAAAAATATTTTAGTAAATTCTACAATTGGTTAAACAAAAAGTACAATACCAAGAAAAAGCCCCTAGCTTGGCATCTCTAGTTTAAATCTTGGGCTAATCTGACATGGTATTTTCTCGATAATTTCCTAGGACTCTCAAACCTGCAAAGTACTTAACATGATCTAAATAGATTATGGAGGTGACCAGAAGATTCAGTCACAACCTGAGACATCAAGGGAACAAACAAGTATGCTGACCCAAAAAACTGAATAACAGAAATTGCAGGACATTATCATTTGATCCAAATTTATGCTTATGCTTAGACTCGTTAAATGATTAATGCTACAAAACCAAAATTATCACTAGCTTGAATTGTGGTCAAAACTGAAACGAGTGCAAAAAATCCTGATCCTATTAAAGCTCAAGAAGTCGCATGTCCCAACTGTGCTAATTCAGTCTCTGCTTGCTCTTGCTTTTTCGCATCTTTGCCTTAAATCTTGACTTTGCTGCAAGTGTCTGAACTGTATTTGTGAAGTTCCCAACAGCCATTAAGACCAACAGGACACCGCAAAATATTACCTGCCCCAAGTGTATCTATCATTATATGGCTAATCTATGCTCCAAAATATCATTGGATTCATTTTCTTCTGTTTTTGTCAGTTGATGCACAAAATGAAGTAAAATTGCAAGCACAAGCATAGTAGTACCTGCCATTCAGAAACAACCCCGACAAATGCAGTCCCGAGCAACAATAGTCCAACATATGCCTCAAATCCCTAAACCAAAATAGGAACACAAATATACTTCGTGAATGTCAAAATCCAACCTCAGTTTTTAAAAGCAAATTATCACCAACAAACATACAAAGTCAGAGCAATAAATTTAAAGGCATGTATATATGAAAAGGTTAAACTTATCTCTAATAAGCCAAGGTTTTGCCTGCAAACCAGACAGTGGATAAGTGTAAAAAAGCTTTAGTAAAATTTGAAACCCATATTAATTACTAGCATAAGATTTGCTTCTCAAATAATCCATTTAGATACAAAAAAATTTCAAGTCTTGAAAGACAAATCAACAATATTATTATTGGAACATGAACATGAATACCACACAAGAATTCAAAAAAAAAAAAAAAAAACAAAGAAAGAAAGGAAAAAAAAAAAAGGAAAAATCAGCTCGTAGTAACACCCATAAACTTAAGTAACATATCTCATAATAAGCTACGAAGTTACCTGCAATATGAAAAGTATGGGACACAGTAACCACAGTTGGCCATCCACACCAGCCGTTTCCCCCCACACAACATCCATCCTCTTAGCCTAAAATTCAGATAAAAACAAGGATCAAAAGTATGTATGTATTTTCCTGACCATTTGCTTTGAGAGATTTCACTATAAAATTAATGCTACAGGGAAAAAGAAAATTTTTATCATGACAAAACAAATTTGTTATGACTACATATTGGGAAAAACCCAAGTCCCGCATTGACTAGAGCTAGTATCTATTATCTAATAAGAGCTTATAAGTAATGAGCAATCATCATCCTATGAGCTAGTTTTTGGGATTGAGTTAGGCCCAAAATCTAATATGGTATTAGAGCTATCCTAGATCCATTGTTGAGCCACTCACCATGTTATCCACGCACCAAGCCCAATAGTGTTGGGCGTGAGTTAAGCCCAAAATCTAATATGATATTAGAGCTATCCTATATCCATTGTTGGGCCACCCACCATGTTATCCACACACCAAGCCCAATAGTGCTAGGAGTAAGGGGGTGTGTTGGGAAAAACTCAAGT
Organism: Echinosophora koreensis; assembly: GCA_035048595.1. Lineage (NCBI taxonomy): Eukaryota > Viridiplantae > Streptophyta > Magnoliopsida > Fabales > Fabaceae > Echinosophora > Echinosophora koreensis. The sequence continues at coordinate 535,328 of JAPCYP010000006.1, forward strand.
CCCACATTGACTAGAGATAGTATCTAATAAGAGCTTATAAGTAGTGAGCAATCCTTATCCTATGAGCTAGCTTTTTGAATTGAGCCCAAAATCTAATACTACACTAAAATAACAGCATATAGTGAGTCGAAGTGGTGAAAGGGACCATGCAGGATGATAGAAAGATTGTGTGATGGTAAAATATAGCTAAAATAGAAATAGAAAAGGAAAAAGAAAGTAAAAATATATTATTTAACAGTGGCACCTTTCCTAATGCAATACGAGTATAAAGTCTCTGTCGCTGATATCTATTTTGCAAAAGCATTGCAACTCCTTGCATCATAGCCCACTGCAGGAAAAGTTGTACACCTCTCTGCATGTTTTATTGGGACATAAAATGATAGGTATATAACAAAACTAATAAAAAAAAACGGAAGCAAAAACTATATGCATAGGAGAAGGAAACTAACCTGCTTTTTCGCACAATCTGATTGCCCTTTAATTTCCCAAGTGAGACTTACGAGGGCCATTAACATAGCACAATAATGATGATATATCCACCTATAACCGTATAGCAAGTTTATTTGCCAAAAGATTTAATCCCATGTAAACCAATCTCTGCCCTCACCCAATCCCAATACGCTATGCAAGAATTACAATGTTAGCAGGCCAACTAACCCATTCCATGTTCCCAATCTAATGCAGGACAAAAGGGTGATGCGAAAATAAATGACTGAGGGATGGAAGATATCCTCTTTTAAAAGGACAGAAAACATCAAATAAAGAACATAAGCTCAAAAGAGTGAATCAATAGCTTGGCAAAATAGACAAAGGAATCCCCTTAAGGACACGTGAGCTGAAACCCACAATTAGACTAAGAAACAAGCCTGACCTTCAAAATATGAGAAAGAATAAATGACGGTAAATCTGGCATTTCACTCCATCCAAATGAACCAAACAATGTCACCAAACAAACAAACACAGTTCCAAAACACCATATTCTCCTTCACAGCCAAAACCTTAAAAGCAGCTCAAGAAAAAGACCTTAAAGTTAAACTTAGATGCTTACTTCACTATTGATGGCTACTCATATGAAAGCTTTTATGACACAATACAAACTTCAATCGAAGGGCCTTCTGATGCCCAAACACATGTACCAAACAATCAGTGTTAATCATAGAAAGTATCACAATCCTAACAAAAGCCACAACATAGTGCCAAAATAATGAAACTGGCATCAGGAATTTTGGGAAGAAGTTTTACTATAAGAAAATGATCAAATTAAATAAAAAGTAATATTATGAAGGGTTTAATCTCCTAATGCGGGCATAATAAGTATTAAAATAATAATAGGAACTGAGAATGCCCAATAAAGATACCAAAGTCACAGGTCTCTCGGTCATTAAGGTTAAAAAAGTAGACACTTCAAGAGAAGACAACCTTGAGTAGAAAAATAAAACTAAAAAACATGTACAACAGGCAAGGTAAGCAAATGATAGAAACAGGGAGGAAGAACCAAAAAGTAATTCCCACCCAAAGTTCTCCCAGAAAGGAAAAATGGACCATAGCCACTTCAAAGAGGGTAGAGTGATAAACTTCAAGGGACTTAAGTTGAGTTAGAAGCAGAAATCCTAGACTTCACATCGGTTACCATGCTGATGAAAACCATATTCGCTTTTGATCACCCCAACTACTTGCCACTAGGACAACGTTGAAGGAAAAAATAATCTCCCCAAGCATCTCCTACTAGACACACAAGTTGTAGGGTTTTAATAGTTGATGAATCAATAACTGAGTTATCCAATTTTCAATCATTTGATTTGATTAAAGAACAACAAAGCACAGAACCAAGAACCTCTTAACCATTTATTAGCCATGATCCATTCTTGTTTCATGAGGGTTCATTATAAAAAAAATTCCCATCACAGAGCCTATATATAGCAAAGAGATTAATGTATGTACCATGGACGAATATCGCTTCCATTGACTCTCAATATGTTCTCTCGCAATGCCAAACCAGTGTAAAGGAATAGCAGCCATGCCTGACAAATGGTAAAGCTCAATGACAGATTGCATATGAATGTTTTATCATGTAAGCAAGTTATACTAATATGACATCAAACAAGAGAGGCTGATAGCAAATACCTGGTAAATCTGAACGGGAAAAGCTGGCAAGCATCCAGCCCAAATCCAAGATCGAAGAATAAGCAGTATTGCTGGAAAAAGGAGGAACAGCAGGGCAGTTCTATCCTGAACATAAGAAGTGTCATTTTCTTTTTCTTTTTTTTAAATGTTAAGACAAACTTCTTTTGTTTGTGTGGAGTTTCACAAATTATCTATTTTGCATCAACTATGTTATATGCATGCACCATGTTTTCATTCTATTTCTAATAGGCATGCTTGAAAAGAGGAATCATACCAAGCATGCAAATCTCACAAAATCAAACAACAAAAACTAGAATATTGAAAAACATGGTTGCTGTAATAATAATCAACAACAATATAAGACATGTCAGTTCCAGCCATCAATTAGCACGAATATATAAGTAACAGCAGATTCTTTCAAACCTAGCTATTTATCATGTTCGTGTGTTTGGAAAGTCCATTTGCAACCTCAGAAGCGTGTTTCGGACATGGCAGCTTCCAGCCGAATACATGTCAAGTCGTCAACCACCCACCGTGCTTCCAGAGTATAGCAATTAAAAAGTGGAAAATGGATTTGGTGCCTTTGGATTTGGTGCTTTTGGTGCCTTTCTCTCTATCTCTCTCATCTCTTATTTTCTCTATCATCTCTTCCCTCCATTTTTTCCCATCTCTCTCCTCTCATTTTTGCCTAAAGTCACAAAGGCACCAAACTCCAAAGGCACCAAATCCTTGCATCAATATTCAATAATATGGAGATTAAGCCTTGCACATACACAGTTTTAATCTCTTTTTCAATGCAAATAACGTCTTGCTAATGGAGGAGCATATGGCAACTTTTGTTAAAAGCTAATAACAAAAGCAACAAGGAAACTAGATATACAAAAATGATAAGATAAGAGGCATGACATGATGCTCCATAAATGGTTATCAAGAGAAGAGAGAGAGAGAGAGAGAGAGAGAGAAGTGGATGTACTCACTCTGTAACTGTTGTATTCCTCTTTAACCTTGAGCTGGACATCCTTTCTGGAGGCACGCACATTAATAGGACCCAGAAACATCCTCAGAAATTTTCCTGAAGTGTTTCATCGCCAATATTATTATAATATATATCAAATAAAATGAATTTAATTTCGATCCATTATTTTATATTGGAAAAAAAAATAAAAATATGGGGTGAATTTTAAGATTAATTAATTAACGATGAAAAAAAGAAAGAGGACCTTGAGCATGGCCAGGAAGGAGTGAAGCAGCGTCACCATCAACGACGATGCATCTTGCTCTTTGCAAATCTTCGTCCAACTGTGTAACAATACAACACAACACGTTAATGTGTTGGGATCAGAATTGAATTGAGAATTGAGAATTGAATAGGGAAAGGGAAATTGTGTGAGTACCTTGTCAGCTACGGTGGGGTCCAAGAGCTTGTGAGAGAGGAGAGAATAAAGGGAAGAGCGAAGGGAATGGATTTTGGAATCGAGATGAAGAGCACGCTGGCGGAGTGGTTGCTCGTCGCTTGTGATCTTTGAGATGTGAGCAGCCATTGAATCCTGAAGATCTTTTGCTTCTTCAACAACGCTCGCTACCTCTTCCTCTATCTTCTCCGCACCCATTCCTGTTCCTGTTGCTGATGAACCTTCCATCTTCCTCTTCTTCTCTTCTGCAGCAAACAAACCTCACCCACCGTCACCGATACTCATACACACACTCGCACGCTCAACAACACCACGCCACCAATCTAATCACTTTTTATTCCATTTTTTCGCTTCAATTCAATTTCCCGACACTCAAATGCTCAGCAATTAGATTTAAAACGACAAATTAAGAAAATAGAAAATATTTTATTTTTGGAGAACTTCATTTTTTGTTTCATCATTAATTATTAATAATAATAAGGTAGGGAAGATAGATAGGCAGGCACGCTCTGAGGAAATTCTTACCTACTTCTAGTTCTAGAATAATATATCCGATTATTTGACTTATCGTCTAAAGCTCAACTGATTTTACAAATTCACTTTTACTGTTTTATTTTTTTTTAAGCACACATACAATTCAATTAAATTTTGAATTCACGTCTAACAAAAAAAAAAAAAAACATAAATGAGGGTGTGTGTATATACAAATCAGAAGCTAAAGCTAAACCCATATATTTTCTATGTTTGGATATTTAGGTTATGTTTGAATTAGATGAAAATGTATTGTCTAAAGTAGATTGAAATGATATTAAGATTTATTAATAGTATAATTTAAAATAAGATGGAATTTAATTAACTTGGTGGAATAAATTCTTAAGGATCGGGCGACCTAGTCCATATACCCGCATAGGGCTGGGTTTGGGCACCTATTTTGGAGCCAATATTAATATCATGCCTTTTTGCCCGGCCCTATAAAGCTTGAACCCGCATTGAGCTACCTCACAGCGGGTCGGGTAGCCCATTTTGCCACCTCTACTCAATATAGTCCAATACATGTGTTGGAACACGAGCATAAAGCATCATATGATTGTTTGTCAATGAGAATCCACATGGTAATTGTAATTGAGTACCACACATGATAATTGAGTACCGGCTCTTTGATGTATCAAAAACATTTTTTTCCAAAAGTAACAACCATGATACTCGAGGATCACAAGTTGTACTTGTACCATAGTGCAAATCAAGACAATGTAGTTGAGTACAGCATGTTGTACACCAGTTCCATGTAGCCGATTGTCAATATGATGCATCAAAAACATTTCTCCCAAGGGTTACTCATGTAACAACTGGGGTATTCGAGGATCGCATGTTGTACTTGTATCATAGTGAAAATCAGGACAAGGTAGTCGAATACAGCATGTTGTACATGAATTTTACGTAGTTGACTGTCATAATGACTAGTTTTTTGTGAGCCTCTATTGACATCTTTTTCCATATTTGCCTCTATATGTTGGAATTATTTAAAAGGCTCTACATGTTCTTGATACCACACCATTATAGCTCTCCAATTTGCAACATCTACACTGCTGAGAGTGTTTCTTTCTTGTTAATCCTATCATGTTGTGAGAAGGTGAAATATCATTCATCTGGAGTGGAAGGTAAAACATACTTTTGTGTTGTAAAAATGGTGAACGATTTATTTGTGTTTTCGAGGCTCCAAAATGTCAGTGGGACATTCCAAAAGGCATGAAGGAGTGCTATATTAAGTAAAGGTTTCAAGTACCTGATTAAAGTTCATTATTTTAGTGGAACTCCTAAGCATATAACTTGGAGATTGGATCTAGGCCACAACAAAGTGGCTCAACTGATATAAAAACTAAATTTACATATCTCTACATTTATCTCTTTATTTATTTGTTTATTATTGCATATTTTGCACACTATCTCACTATTCATCTCTTGCTTTCTAAAGCGTTACTTTTCTATTTTAATCATTCACAGTCAACTAACTATTGTCTCGATTGAAAATTAACCATTCTTTAATCATTTTGTGAGATGTTTTTGAAATCTCATCACCTCCTAATAAGTTTGAAGTTACTTTTCAAACCTTGACCCACTTAGACTTATTTTGCTGCTAAACTAACTCTTGAAAACAAAATGTTCAAGATAAACACTAAATAAATACCCAATTCCTAGATGGTACATTGAGCTTCTATGCCTATTTCCATTGCCTGGAGTGGACATTTAGTGTGATTACTTATGATGGCCTACCTTATTCCTTACATCTTCTCTCCTGAAAGCAGTTATGCCAATAAAGGTTATATGCATTCTCAACTTAAAATAAACCTCTACTATCATAAAACTAATACGGCGAGTTCTCATGTTAGTCATAGGTCAAAGGAATTTGAAGTATAATGTCTATGTACCAAAACAAAAACAAAAAAGAAGTATAATGTTTGCAACTATATCCTCCAAACAAAACAACTCGCACCATCTCCTTGTCCAACAATAATTGGGCCACCTTCTCTATAGCACTATCACAAGAGTTGAATAAAGGTGTAGATATGGATTAGAGGCCATATGAATGCAGGGATCTAGGAATCAAGTTTATGTGCATTCTTGATCTTAATGCTTCCGATTAGTTGAATATCACCTAAGGGATTAGGGTTCTAAATAAGAGTAAAGAGTTTTTTCACCAAGGAATTGGGATTGACCTAATTTTGCAAACTTGGGTGATAATTGATAGGAATCGGTAGTAATGGAAAGAGTAAAGAAATTACATCTTGAGATAATTTATGGATCCCTATGCTTAATTGTCTGTACCATCATACTTTCAACCCGTGTTTGCATCCACCTTTTGTTTGTGATAAATGTTATGTTTAGTGTTATTAAAACCGAACCGGCCATCGACTCGGTCAGGGCACTGGGTCAATGGGTTATTGGTCCAGCCGGTGAGTCACTGGTTGAACCGTATGAATCGGTGTATATAGAATATGTATTTTTTTTTTACTAAACCTACGTGTGTGTGTGTGTGTGTGTGTGTGTGTGTGTGTGTGTGTGTATTATGTTTCAAATATATATCAGCGACTTGCATTGGGCCAGTGGCGCATGTACTTGGTCTCTCCTCCTCCACCCATCTTCGAGTCCCAGAAGATACATTTTGGAGGATTTTCTAACTGTGAAACTTATTTCAGCACGATGACGTCAGCATGGAGCACGAATGTCATCAGCATCCGGTCGGGTTCTTGTGAGTCGATTCGCCGGTTTATACCAATTCACCCCGGTTCTTAGCCGAGTTAATGATGTCAGCACCGGTTCACATGACTATCCGGTCTGACATGATAACCGGACCGGCCATTAGTCCAGTTTCCGATCCAACCAGGCCGATCCGGTCCGGTTTTAATAACACTTCTGTTACATTTGCATTGTCTTTCTATTGTTTGCATGACTTTATTTTAGTCATTATTATATCTTAATTCTTGCAATGTCACAATTCAATTGGCCTGTCCAAATGGCAATAAATTTATAGTAGCTGGTACTTGAAACGCAATCCTAGTAGGAACGATACTCTACTCTCTCTTATTACTTATCGCGATTTGATACTCTTGCTAATTTTGCTCACAATAATAAATAAAAGTGGTTATTACATGTCTTGGTGTGATTTACTAGCAAATAATAGACAAATAAAATATAATATGTTTGAAGGAATTTCTATTACAAATCAGAAACGATAATGTGACATCAATATTAGACACCAATACCTAAACACCGTATAAAATACGAAGCCCAAAGAGCGGTGGCATGTTTGTAATTTTCATAGCATGTTTAAATTTTATTTCTATTTGTCTTACTCCCCTCTTTCTTGCTCATCTCCCTCCCTTCTTGCCTTTCTTGCTCTTCTTGCTCGCCGGTTCTGACCCACACGAAGGGAAAAAACAGTGGTGAAATGTAAATGCTTCCTCCGAGCGTAACTCACTCTCCTCTTTCTTGGTTTTCTTATTTTTCCAAGTTTCCTTCATCTCTTCGTTATGTGCCTCTGTTCCTCTGCCCCTAAACCCTTCCAATCTTCCTATCATAGCAGAGAAGCGGTGTCCCCTGGCTGTCGTAGAAGTGCCGCCGTCCGCCACCCGCCACCCGCCACCCACCTTCCGCCGTCGTCCTTCTCTTCGTATCGCTCTGTTCCTCTGCCCCTAAACCCTTGCAATCTTCTTGTCAAAGCAAAGAAGCGTCCCCTGGCCGTCGTAGAGAGAAGTGCCATCGTCCGCCACCCGCCACCCCCCATCTGCTCAGCCTTCAACCCAGCTCTCAGGGTCGTTCCCTTTCCCCTTCTCCCTTTCCATTTTCTTTTCGTTTCCGACAACGAAATGATATTACGTCTGAACCCTGCATTTCTCCCTTTCCATTTTTAATTTCTGTTATGATTAAAGCCAGTATACCACTGATGAATGAACTATATCTAGCTGTTATGATAAGGGTTGTTGTTGTTATTAATGATAAGACTTGATGATACTCAGTTCCCATCTCCCTGTTGTTGTTGTTGTTGTTGTTGTTGTTGTTATGATAAGACTTGATGATACTCAGTTCCCATCCCTGTTGAATGAACTATGTAGCTGTTATTAATGCCAGTATACCACTGTTGAATGAACTATGTAGCTGTTATGATAAGGGGGGTGGTGGTGGTTGTTGTTGTTGTTGTTGTTGTTGTTGTCAGCATTACTTTTAAGCTAAATAGTGTAAAATAAGGGCTCCCAAGCATGACTAGTTTAATAATTATCTAAGCATTTCTTTGTCCTTTTTCGCTAAGAGCAACTTAGTATCATGACAGTGACTCTGCTTTTAGCCCTTTGGGATATCTGTTTTTTCTAGTTTGGTTCCCTTGTTGTGTACATTACATATTCATGCTTCATGGTTGAACATGACTATGGTGATTTCCAATATGATAACAACAAGTTATATTAGTTTTAATTCTCAATCTCAAGTGTGGATTTGCATTCAATATTTGTTCTTTCCTTACAAGATGAAGCTGGCAAGGATAAAATCACGTGCACAAGCACACTTGGTGTGCAGAGATTTGTTTGAACACTGATCGAATGGATAAACACTGGTCATAAGGGTTTTCATTCACAAATACAAACCATATCTTTTCTTCAATGTTGAAGTATCTACACAATTTTAATCACTTGCAACAATTTTCACCATACAATCTGCAAAAGTTTTTACTTTTTACTGCTCTTCAAGAGTGTTCGGATTTGACTTCTTGTGGGGTGATGATAGCTAGCACCTAAGAGCTATTTTGTGATGCTAATTTAATATTGGAGTTTGTCCAATTCAAAAGTGATGGTTGCTGCTTCTTTAAGGCTTCTTTATGCTGCTGGTTTTTCAATCAGATTGTTTAGGTACTTATAAGCTTTTGTTGGGTGGCTGTTTTAACATAGAATTTTGATTTTTCAGGTATTGACAGCATGTCATCGACAAACGATAAAAACGTACGGCTGAGACATGCATGCGCACCAAAACGGTTGCTTAAAATTAACAGAGACCTAACACTTGCACAGAAAGAGCAAATCAAGACCACCCCATTCCGATGGGTTATTAATATGCCAGATAATTTGCAAATATCTGGTTTATTAATGTGGGAACTGGTTAGTAGATGGGATGATCGGTGTGGGGGTTTTAAAGTAAGGGGTAGGGTGGTGCCGTTTACCCCTACTGATGTATGCTTTGCAGTGGGACTTCCCATTGTAGGAGAACAGGTGCCAGTTGATGAAAACGAGGAATGTAATACTTTGGCTTTGTTTGAAGGGGGTGAGGTGACCGTTGATAGAATTGCCGATATGCTTCCTTTGTATCAGGAGGATGTTGCTAATTTCTGTAGATTGTATATACTCCTTGCATTTGGAGAGTTCTACTTTCCTACTTCAGGGAGACTAGCATATACTGGTTTTATTAAATTGCTGGATGACCTAGAATCCCTAAGTAAGTATAATTGGGGTCTAGAGGTGTATAATTTCTTAGTTGATAGTTTAAGCAAAGCTTCTTCTGCCGTGAGAGAGGGAAAAAATCAAAGGCAAAAACATATACGGGGATGTGCAGCTGTCTTACAGGTAGGTATATGCTTACGTTTATATAATCATTTTTTGTTCTTTATGAAATAAATTTGCATTCTATTAAGTATATTGATATTGGTTACAGATTTGGGCATTGAACCACCTCTCGGTGGGGGAAACACCGCACATCCCTGATAGGTTCCCTTTCCCACGCTTCTTAAATTGGAAAGTTGTGCGTTTGAGCAAGAGAAAAATAGAAGAAACATTTGAAAACAATGTGGTAAGCAAAAAAAGTTAGTTGTTTGTATAAGAAGTTGACCATTTGCATACAATGTATAGTTGATGTTTATCTCATGGTAGCAGATAACTGTGCACTTAACAGCGACGCCTGAGGAGCTTGAATTTCAAATGGTGAAGGAAGCGTTGCAGCAGGCAGAGCACCAATTCGTGAACATTACCGAATATCAACAATTGGTGGCAGAGAATAAGCAATTTCGAGAGAGGATTTTCATTCTCGAGGCAGACGTGAGGAAGCTTAAAGATGCATCTCATCAACGCCAATCAGCGACTGAGCCTGAGAATGAGTTTGAGGGAGGGTCTCCATCAAGGGTTAATCGTGCATCCCGCTGGTGTCCATCTCCTGACATTGATATTGATGCTGAGTTAGGTGGTGATGGTTGTTTGAATGTTGAAAGAGGTGAGTGGTTAGTAAACAAGCATCAGTTTATTTTTCCGCTTATTCAAGTGTTATTGTAGATTGCCATGATGAAAGCACATTCATGAACTTGTCCATGTAGGTGAAGGTCTGGTTGGTACTCCTCAGGATCATAGTAACGATGCAAATACTGATCCTCCGTCAGGCATGGTTGGTGGGCTAGAAGAAGTGAACATTGAACATAATGTGGATGGGTCGTGTGCTTCTCAGGAGCATGATAATGATAGTAGTAATGATCCTCCGTCAGGCATGGTTGGTGGACTAGAAGAAGTGAACATTGAACATAATATGGGTAAGTGTGCTTCTCAGGAGCATGATAATGATAGTAGTAACGATCCTCCGTCAGGCATGGTTGGTGGACTAGAAGAAGTGAACATTGAACATAATGTGGATGGTAAGTAACGATTTGTGTATCTAGAATTAAAAAAGTCACTTCTATGAAGAGATAAACTAATTAAACCAATGTTTCGCAGGTGAACATAATGTGGATTTTTCAGCAAAGCCTACATCCAACATCGTTTCAAGAATTAAAGATAACCCAAGGATCCGTACCCAAAGTGTGTCAATTCAAAGTCCATATGTTGTGAAAACATATGTTAGGAAGAAGAAAAGGACAAAGTTGGAATAGTTCGTGAATTGGAGTTATATATGTGAAATATGGTTGTGGGCATTTTTTTGGGTTGGGCTGGGAATGAATTTTTGTGATAATGTACATGTTAGATATGCTACACAAAAGTCATGGGAAATTAAGTCATGTGAAACCAAGTCATGTGAAACTCTTTTGTACATCTTTTTTAGGTTGTTTTGAATGTTATGATATAAATATATGGAAATATTATGCTCATTTTTTTATGGTTTATGTGTTCCATCCAAGCTTTATATACAGGTTTGAAGCATTATTAGCAAATAACATTTATTAGCAAATACAGGATTAACCACATTTTTTTACGGCGTGTAAAAATTGGGTGAGGCATCAGATTTGCCCATTAACCATCCAATACACTGAATTAACCAAACTTTTACAAAGGATTAACCACGTTTTGTAAGGCGTGTAAGAATTGGGTGAGGCATCAGATTTGCCCATTAACCATCCAATACACTGAATTAACCAAACTTTTACAAAGGATTAACCACGTTTTGTAAGGCGTGTAAGAATTGGGTGAGGCATCAGATTTGCCCATTAACCATCCAATACACTGAATTAACCAAACTTTTACAAAGGATTAACCACGTTTTGTAAGGCATGTAAAAGTTGGTAACTAACCAATTAGACACTGAATAAATAACCTGAAAGTTCCTTCTTAACAGAGGATCCATGTTCCCATAAAAAGACACATAGGTCATCTATATATATCTTTTACAAAACCATTTATATAGGGTTCTAGAACATTTACATAAAATAGCAACCTTTTATACAAATTCATTGACATAGTAGAGTCAGTCTTTGTATCACTGTACAAATAAAATATATTATACACACCAAAAAATAACCATATAGATCTATAGGCAAGATAATGGTAGTTCTGTGCGGCAACCATGTCATACAAAAAGAGACAAACTTGATTTGCACCTGACCAACCTGCACCATCAACACATGTCCATCAATGTTTCTGTAAATGAACACGGGTTGTACATTATATATATAATATAGCAAGTGCTTATAACATCAAATAACACACCATCATGCAAAAAAACTGTCTTCCTAATATTCCATTCCTTAAGTATATGTGACAAGTGACTCAAAATAAACATGTCACTAGTCAACGTCAAAAGTTCCGCAAAAGGTATATGGAAAGGTTTCCTTGAATATCACATTGTTACATATTTGTAGTGAACTGTGATGATCCCATGAAATCTACTTCGGATGTTGTGAAAAGATCCATCAATGATATAATACCTCCAACCTGGACAAGGTCAAATAGGTAAGTAAAATAAAATAACAAGGAACCAAGATATGCCAAAAATTCACGTGCCTGTGTATATTGATTAATAACATTGTTAAATGGAGGCTGTGAAAGATTTGGATTTTGAGGAATCCAACTGTTGTCTTCAGTAATGGACACCGGTTTATTTGTATTGAAATAAACACCCGTTGACTGTATACAGAAATAGTTAACTAATTAAATAAATGTTGAACTTCGTGTTATCAATCGTAACATCAATTAACTAACTAGTTTTACAAATTCTACAACACACCACACAAATCCAACACATCATAAAATATTAAGCCACAACACACAAGTCCAACCAATTTTACACATTTAACACAATCTTATAATTCACACAAACCATGACACTTGCATCCAACAATGCTCCACTTGTCACAACCCTAAGAGATGATCCCACCCGTAAGTTGCTTTCGCTCTGATTACCCACTTTTTCAATATTGCATTCCTACACAATTGGACATGATAATAAGTAACATGAAAAAATTATCCACAAATTATGAAAGGTGCTAAGTTATGCATAACACTTAAATTATGAAAACACCACCCATACCTCAGTGGATTGCTTGTCAACACTCTTCTTAGCTCGCTTCCCACATTTTTGCACAACTTTTTCAACTATAGATATTTTTCTCTTTGATGGAGGACGACCTTTACGTTTGACTCGCAATGGACTGCGAATTTGAGTAATTTGCAAGTCATCCGTTATGGTAACTGAGTTTGGAATTGAGACATCATTGGATCTGTTGTTAACATTGTGCCCATCCATAGAGAGCAATTTAGTTTTGATTTCAGTCAATCTTTCATGGAGCTCCTTAGATGAATCTTCAGACTCTGCAGCTACTTCAGCAACCTCATAAAAATGCTTACACAATTTGTCGAACCTGTCCATCTGTAGCTTCATTTCAGTCACACCATAGCTGCTCTTGATGTACGAATGCTTCCTTTTTATGTTTTTGCTCCATCTAGCTAATACATACTTCACTGGGACATTCTGTACCCTCTCTTGAGTGCACACACATAGCACATGACAACACAAAATACCCCTGAACTCAAACAACGAGCACTCACAGTCAACGTCATGGCTGCCACGATTAAAGATAACTTTAAACATACGCTCTTTTGTTCTATCTCCAAATACAAGCTCCTCTAACACATGATAAGTAGCAAGGTTACCCTCCTCGGCCATCAGGGATGTAGCACAGTTCATTTTACCTCTAAATTCAGCTTGAACTTCTTTAAACTTGGCATGGGTGTATTCACATTGGAATTGCCTTTCGATTGACGATGATGACCCACAAGGAATTGTTGTGTCCATTGATCGAAAATCAGCTTCAAATTCCTTTTCTGCTCTACTTCTGAGAGCATTATCATATTGTTTCACAAATTGATGCAGAGTGGTCGATGAGTTGATGTATCCATCAAAGAAAGCATGTATGCTCTCACTCCGCTGTGTTGTTGACATTCCTGTACAAAACTGATTTGAATTAGCCAAATATTCTCAAGTGATTGTTGTGGAAAACTGATTGAAATTTCAATATGAATCATTAACCAAAGAATACACTTGCAAGCATCAGGATGCTGAATTAACCATCTATATAACTGAATTAAACATCAATTTTCAAAAGATTAACCACACATTTGTAAGTGATGTATAATACTTGAAAGTTGTCAGCATGCTGAATTACGCATGCATAGAACTGAAATAACCATTCATATTTCAAAAGATTAACCAAACATTTGTAAGTGATGTTAAAAAATCTTGCAAGTGTCAGCATGCTGGATTAACCATCTATATAACTGAATTAACCATGTATTTTCTAAGGATTAACCAAAACTTGTAAGTGATGTATAACACTTAGAATTTGTCGGCATGCTAAATTAACCATTTATAGAACTGAACTAACTATTCATCTTTCAAAAGATTAACCAAACATTTGTAAGTAATGTTAAAAAAACTTACAAGTGTCAGGATGCTGAATTAACCAATTACAGAACTGAATTAACCATCTATTTTCTAACAATTAACCATATATTTAGAAACGCTGAGGAAAGTAGAAGTAAGCACGAAGATATCTAATTGACCACATACCTGCCCAAAAATGATTCCTCAGCATGGTGGGTGCCCATCTATGCCACTCCTTGTACAAACCACTCAGCCAATCGTTCTGTCTAAGCTCAAATTTATCAATGAAGGAACACCATTTCTTTTCAAAATCGGCTGCTGTGTATGTATCATAAACCGTTGCTTTCATTGCAGACTTAATCTTCTTATATTCACTATATCCGCTGAGTTTTTCTGGAATTTTTTTCATTATGTGCCATAAACACCACCTATGACGAGTTGTAGGGAATACTAACTCGATGGCACTTTGCATAGCCTTACACTGGTCAGTCACAATACTAGCGGGTGCCTTTCCTAGCATACAACGAAGCCAAGACTGGAATAGCCACACAAATGATTCTGTGTCTTTAAATGAAACCAAACCACAACCAAGTAATGTTGATTGACCATGGTGGTTCACACCAACGAACGCTGCGAAAGGCATGTCATATTTATTTGTCAAATATGTTGTGTCAAAGGTCACAACATCTCCAAAGGACTCACAGGTAGCTCTACTTCGTGCGTCAGCCCAGAACACATTCTTAACATGAAAATCATCATCCAAATCCAACTCATAGAAGAAATTAATATTTTGTTCCCTCATTTGATAAAAGTAGCTTAACAACGCTTTGGCATCACCTTCTTTTCCAATGCTACGCCTTTCCTTGCCAACAAAATTCCTCACATCTCTTTCACAAAATGATATATTATCATGGCCTCCAGCATCAGTAACAAGAGATTGGTAAGTCTTGTTGATCCTCACCCCTGCATCATCATTGATTTGGATTGTTCTCTTTACATGCATGTTCATCTTCTTGTTAGCCTTGAACAATCTTGACTTCGTAGGGCTGATCTCATGAGAGTGGTTAGGATCAAACGTTTTAATGTACCATCGTCCATCTTCAGCCAACTTTGTGGTGATCTTTGCGGGACACTTATTTGCTTTAGTGGGAAGTGTCTTCAAAGTACAAGGAATTGCTGACGGACGAGTGCCTGCTCTTGAGCATGCTAGAATCAAGAAATTTATCTCCCCATCCTCTCCTTTTTTAGATGATCTGATCTTCCAGCCAAAACCCTTTATAGAAGCATACTTTCCATAAAATGATTTCACATCATCTGCTGAAGAGAAAGACATCCCTTTTGCAGGCTCCCAATTTGCATGTTCACCATTAAAGCTACCAACTCTATTACATTCACCATCAACACCATTAAAGCTACCATCCAAGTTATTCGAACTATCCTTCAACTTCAACTTGTGGATGCCACACCAAATCTGCAAGAAAAATAAATATATATCCTAATTAGATCCTTCATTAGATTAACCACATTTTAAAATTTTGTAAAAAAGTAGCTTGAAGTATTGGAGTTATCCATTAACCACACAATACACTGAAATAACCAAACAAATACAAAGGATTAACCATCCTTTTATGATTTGTAAAAACATTATTCAAGTTTCAGAGTTGCTTTTTAACCACACAGTACACTTAATTCACCATCAATATTCAATGCATTAACCATGTCTTTAAAGTTTTGTAAAAAATAGCTTGGATTTATCCATTAACCACACGATACATTGAATTAACCAAACAAATGCAAGGGATTAACCATGTTCTTTACAGCTTGTAAATAGCCTGAAATTTCAGAGTTACCCATTAACCAAACAATACACTAAATTAACCACACATTTACAATGGATTAACCATGTTTTCACTATTTGTAAAAATGCTATTTCAGCATTCAGTTACCCATTAATAACACAACACACTACACTAACCAAATTGATCAAATTGTAAACAGAAATGATAAAAAATATATATATCCTAATTAGATCCTTCATTAGATTAACCACATTTTAAAATTTTGTAAAAAAGTAGCTTGAAGTATTGGAGTTATCCATTAACCACACAATACACTGAAATAACCAAATAAATACAAAGGATTAACCATCTTTTTATGATTTGTAAAAAACATTATTCAAGTTTCAGAGTCACTTTTTAACCACACAATACACTTAATTCACCATCAATATTCAATGAATTAACCATGTCTTTAAAGTTTTGTAAAAAATAGCTTGGATTTATCCATTAACCACACGATACATTGAATTAACCAAACAAATGCAAGGGATTAACCATGTTCTTTACAGCTTGTAAATAGCCTGAAATTTCAGAGTTACCCATTAACCAAACAATACACTAAATTAACCACACATTTACAATGGATTAACCATGTTTTCACTATTTGTAAAAATGCTATTTCAGCATTCAGTTACCCATTAATAACACAACACACTACACTAACCAAATTGATCAAATTGTAAACAGAAATGATAAAAAATATATATATCCTAATTAGATCCTTCATTAGATTAACCACATTTTAAAATTTTGTAAAAAAGTAGCTTGAAGTATTGGAGTTATCCATTAACCACACAATACACTGAAATAACCAAACAAATACAAAGGATTAACCATCTTTTTATGATTTGTAAAAAACATTATTCAAGTTTCAGAGTCACTTTTTAACCACACAATACACTTAATTCACCATCAATATTCAATGAATTAACCATGTCTTTAAAGTTTTGTAAAAAATAGCTTGGATTTATCCATTAACCACACGATACATTGAATTAACCAAACAAATGCAAGGGATTAACCATGTTCTTTACAGGTTGTAAATAGCCTGAAATTTCAGTTACCCATTCACGTTTCTGAATTGTAACAGGGGAAAAAATCATCAACTTGATCCATATTTATTGTTTTAATTTTCATAACAAATCTCAAAGTTATGTGCTTTCAAAACCTATCTCTAAAGTAAGATAGTAGGATAAAGCATTAAAAAACCTAGGCCATCTACATAGAACACAAACAACAGATTGGGACCTGAGTGATGAGGGATGATGAATTAATGGAGCTAACAAAAATGCAACAGACCATGATGATTGATGAAGGATTATTGGAGCTAACAAACTAACCTCTACCAAAGCTATGCTTGAGCTTCTTCAACTTAACAACTTCTTCACTTGTTACACCTTTTGAGCTGTGGTAGGAGCTGAGTTTTCAAGAGTGGGGGATGGTTAAGTGAGCTGAGTGACAGAGTTTTATTTCAGAACCCATAAGCAGAAAAAGTCATGGTTGAAGGGAGGAGGAGCTTGTTGACAAAAAAGAGGGAATGGAGCATGATGAGTGACAAAAAAAGAGGGAAAGCTTACGTTTGGCGGCTGTATATTCAATTGAAAACAATTGGAGCAGTGGGTAGCAGTAGGTCCCTTATGTTTGGTATTTTCTACGGTGTTTAGGTATTGGTGTCTAATATTGGTGTCATATTATCGTTTCTGATTACAAATTTAACTATCACACAAGAAAATATTATCGTGCTCCCTAAATAGCGCATTCATACTCTACATAGAATAAAGTCTTCGACATGAATCTTGCATCAATTGAAATTATTCATTACAAGCATGCAATGTCGTATGTAAATACATGCTTAATTTTTCTTTCTTACTGAGATCAAAAGCATACAAGACGAGCATGCATTCTTTCCATTCACCCACGAAACCTTGCATTCATTAACAAGTCTCAGACTTTTTTGCGTTGCTTCAGACACAGATTTGGTTTAAGGTGAAACCAAAAAATGGCATTTAAATACCCTTTATGCCATCTAAAAGAATACAGAATCTCTCGTTTAATTTCACCAGGAAGCCGATATTTTAGCTTCAACTCTTAATGATCAATCTCCCCCAAAATAAAATTTGTATTTTACTTTCTAATGAAGCTTTGATAAATTAAGTTCATAAAGTTTAAATTTTTTTTACTTAATCATCCTAGCCTTCTCAAAAGCAGTAATATACACTTCCTCTTTGCACATTCAACAAGAAATCACAAGCAACTGTGCACAGTAACACGAA
Source organism: Echinosophora koreensis (assembly GCA_035048595.1). NCBI lineage: Eukaryota > Viridiplantae > Streptophyta > Magnoliopsida > Fabales > Fabaceae > Echinosophora > Echinosophora koreensis. The sequence continues at coordinate 553,589 of JAPCYP010000006.1, forward strand.
TTCGTAAATCTTTGATGCAAAAATTGGGATATTTTCAAGATGTAGATGTTTCCTTGAAACCCAACATCTTGTTTAGTGCAGCAATATAGGCCTTGACACTGGAAACAACAACATCCATTCCAGCTCCCGTCCCACTATCAAAAAAAAATAAAATAATAAATAATTGTGTCCATGAATCATTAGAAATGACAGGATGTAAGCAATGCACTTTAGAATTCGAAGTACCTAAATGTTCGATGAACAGTTTCTCCCGTTAAAGCATGAGTAGATGTATGATTATTCACTCCACGAATTACAACTCGGGTAGTGGCAATTGCATCAATGCCTTCTGTCACTGCATTCATAGAGTACTCGAGAAGTGTTACAGGTTCCTGCATAAAAATAAGAATAGAAGATTCCTCCATCACACATTCACACATATAGTGCTAACAAATCCAGTATAACTCCAATAAATGTGCAGATCAGAGAAATCAGGAAACATCCAAGATTTACAGTCCAAGGAACTTTCCAGTTTCAAGTACAAGGTTGAAGTTTAGACGATGATGTTACATTGCCAGTCCCAAAGTCATGCTCAAAGAAAAACAAGATTGACAATGTTTTGACTTGGAAGTTAAAAAAGACCTCAAGTATTTTTTATTTTTTATTTTCAAAAGCAAAAGCCACAATCCCAAGGACAAGGTAAAAGATCATAACAACCATGATGTTCTTCTTTGCAAAAAGAAGGCTCTTCAGATACCATTAAATTTTCATAAGATACTGCATACCAAAACATGGAAAGGGCAAGAAAAATACTTATACATACTATATACATACTAAGAGTAGAGCAGTAAGCTTTCAAAATCAAACGGAAGTGGTAGGTTGCTATCAACAAGGAATAATATACAACTTCAAACCTTCACTATCAGATCAACAGCCTTGTAAGCTGAATCCACTGGTCCAGTACCAACAGAACAAGCAACGTGTTCTCTACCATCAATCCCAACAAGTTTAACAGTTGCTGTTGAAAGACCAAGAGTTCCACAAGCCACCTACATTGGATAGATATTGATTAGCTTGTGTTTGGTCTATTATTGTCAGGCCATTATTAAATTTCAAAGCATATCTCAATTTACCTGCAAATCACCAAGCTTCCAGATTGGCTCTGCCTGAAAAACTTCATCTGATACCAATGCTCTGAGGTCTGCATCAGTAACTCTCTGATACAACATAAAAGAAAGTTAACCAGAGCATGCATCCAACGGATATAGAACCCATTGTCTCATCCTCCAACTTTGATTCTATATCCAAAAGACACTAGCTTCATTCATTGCTGGCCATTTTATTGTTTGATATAATAATAAAACATAAAATATCAAAAGACAATTAGACCCAAGTTGTTATGGATTATAATCAGTAGCACTTGACAGGGAAAGACGGGAATAAAATCACTAGTTCTTATTTACCTTTTTTTGCTCAGCCACTGCCTTGAAACGCCAAAATAAACTCTCAACTTGGTCATCGTTCAGATCATAACCAAGCTGAAACAACAGAGAATAACTCAACAGAACAGCATTAATAAGCCTTTAGCTTCAAAACAAATATAAATATTTGTATACCTCATCAAGTCGTTTTCTCATAGCATGGCGTCCACTGCAACAATTTGAGCAAAGGTGCTTGTTAGAAGGAAAAAAATAAAAAAGAGCAAACTTCTTTTTTTGATGAATATAAGAGCTGACAACAAATTTCACAAGGTGTCAGAGGATACAAGAACATGAAACAGCCATTAACAAGACGACAAACAAAAAATAAAGAGCCATGTCAGTCAATTGTGCTGAAAATATACATTTATATAATAATACAATAGTTATAAAGGTACATATATATGTTACACACCCTAAATGTCAGTTAGCAAATGCATGGAGCATTAAAACGAAGTGATCTTAAATTGTTCTGTAGATTAAGGGGTGCATTGGATTGAGATTTTAAAAGATTGTTTTGGCTTAAAAAAGTCTTGTGGATTTTAAAAGGCAATGTAGGAATGTAATGCCATATAAGATTTTAAAAGACTTTTTTTAAAGACTGTTATAATCAAGATTCTCATGTGTGGATTTTAAGGGATTGATATCATAAGACTTTATAAGATTTGAATGGATTATATGGATTAATAAGATTTGAAAGGAAAACATGAATTTTTAGCAAACATTCAAAGTTACAAGAACCAATGAAAAAAGTAACAAAGAAATGAATAATATAATAAAAAAAGTAAAACCCAATACAATTTTTCTAATCTTTTAATTAATAGTCAAATTGATCTAACTTCATGTCCTCCTAAGTTGCATTTCTCCACATATCTAAAGCTATGCTAGCCCTCCAAGCATTAACATCTTCCCATTCCCGCTCTTGGGTTTGAACAATAGGTTCAAAATTATTATCTACTTTTTTTTTGACTAAAATTATTATCTACATTAGCTGGTGATATTGAAAATGAAGATTTGTCTATTGGTTCAATTGTAAATTTATCAGAACGACATTCTTTACAAAGGAACTTATGTAGTGCTACACATGCTAACACAAGTTCTGCTTGTGTCATAAATAGAAATGGAGGCGCTGACTTAAAAACTGTGAACTGCGTTTTAAAAATCTCAAATATCTTATCGATCACATTCCTCAAGGACACATGACGAAGATTGAACAATTCATTTCCATTTTGAGGATCATTACCATTACCTGCAAAATCTTGTAGCTTCTGATTTTAACATTAAAAATGATTTATTTAAAAAATGATTTTAATGAAAAACTTAAATAAACACAATCAAACTCATTACAAATGATTTTTTCAATTAAAAAAAAGTATTTTTTTTCGTCAAATAATATGTAACAAACACTCTAAAAGTTGTTTGGTAACTTATGTTGGGTTGAACGACAACCATGGGGGGAGATGAGAGGGGGGGGAGAAAGGAGAGAGATGGCGGGAGGGAGGAGAGAGAGGGAGAAGGGAGAGAAATGGAGGGAGGGAAGGAAGGAGGAGAGAGAGGGAGAAAGGAGAGAAAAGGAGAGAAATGGAGGGTAGGAGGAGAGAGTGGGAGAAAGGAGAGAAATAGAGGGAGGGAGGAAGGTTGAGGCATAAGGTCAAGAGAAATAAGAATGGAGAATCATGAGAAATCTCATGTATTGAGGTGAGACTTTTTGTTACTAAAAAATCACTAAAAAGTCACACAAAGTCCCACAAAATCCGTCTTAGAAAACAATCCATCGAAATCAGTAAATTTTTGAATACCACATGACATGATTGAATACCACTAAATTTGGATTCTCTCATTTAAAAAATCCTGATAGTCTTGATTGAACACCACCAAACTTATTTAGATTACTTAAAAGTCTTGATTGAATACCACAAGACTTCTTTATCATTAAAAAGTCCATTAAAATCTTTTGAAATCCCACCTTCTTACCCTAGCATTAGCAGACCATACATGGAACATCTAATACTACGAGTTATCTTGAACTGAAGTTCTAAATTGCCATGCAAGTATTTGTAGTATGTAACATTAGTCCTATACTTCTGTCAAGAACTCAAGACTCAAACTATAACATTCCTGATATTCAACAAGTGTGGAGCAAGTGAATAGACATGAGTAAATATGCCTCTTAGCATCAAGATAAAGTCGACCAGGATTCACTTGTAAATGGGATAATCAAAGCTCCAGCATATAAAGTCAATTTTCCATTTCACTTTTTTCTAGTTTTTTTTTATTAAAACAACTTAAATGAATAGTGATAAACAAACAATGGTTAAATTACCAACACCATGATTAAGACATATAAACTAAACTATCATCACAACTTATTTCATCAAGTCATGCTGATTGTAAATATTGAGTGTACATATAATACTTAATTTAGGAGATAATAAATCCTAAAGAATCTGAATAACACATGCAGGGATCAACAGGGTGTACAAGATCCACGAAGATACAAGAGTTCTGGAAAAAAAATAGAGTGACATACCTAAGCTTCCCCAGTACAATACCAGCTTCGTTCGATCTTTCCAACCCAATGTCCTCCGGAGAGATTATTTCATATGTACCTTTGTGTTTTAGCATTCCATCCTATGACAGTTTTTGAAAAAACAAAAATAAAAAGGACTGAAATCAAAGGACAGCATTGAGTGGCCTTAGGGCTAAGCCAACCAAAAAATTAAAAAAAGATAGAATTTCAAATAAGGCACTCCTGTTAAAAATATTTACCATGAAGCTACAGAACCACTAAAGTGGTTATTATGAATAATATATTGGTTAAATTTAGCTTGAGTAACCACTCCAACTAATATGTAAAAGGAATAAAAATGAAACTCTAATGTGGGTCTAGGCTGAGTCGTAGATGGGCCATTTGAATGAAGCTTAAAAGGTATCCTTTTATTTTTTATCAAGTGTATCTTTTTTATGAGCAAAACAAAAATTAAACACAGAAATGAAGTTCTAGCTTGTATGGAATGAGAAATCCAAACAATGCCCTTGATTTGGACCAGGACGACAAAATCGCGTTCGAAGGTTTTATTTTTGATATAAACAATCCTATATTATCTATGAACCCAAAAGATTCTAAGTAATCTAGCAATACATAAAGATTCACATGAAATACCTAGGTTGAAATTTAAAGGGGTGAGCCCAGTGTATGAGGCTCCCACCATTGTCACAAATGTAGGATTTAGAGAGGATCATATGTACTCAACCTTACCCCAGTGAGCGGAGAGGTCGTTTCACAACTAGAACTAGTGATCATCAAGTCAGAAGGTTCTACCTTGTGCTGAGGCTTACCCTTTGGAAAAACTAATTCTGAATTTTAGCCAGTATGCCAAGTAACTTCAGCTAAGACATGATGCTATCAGTAACTTGGGCATACATGTTAGAGGAAAAGCTGCAGCTGTTACTAGTGAAAACTCATTTCAGGTGTAACATGGTTTTTGTGTCAAGTTATAAACTTCAACATCATACAATGGTAAGTGCTAGGGTTTAAGTCCTATTATATAGGTATACATGCATATGAGTATTTAAAATAATCAACCTGATGTATGCCACTCTCATGAGCGAAGGCATTCGCTCCCACAATAGCCTTGTGTGGTTGTAACTGCAAACCAGTGTACTCTTCAACCTACAGAAAAAGATTACAAAAAATCAAACAATCAATAAAGGTCTTTAAAAGGGAATAGAAATAGCAGAAAGATTAGTTTGAGATATTAAACCATCTTGCTTGTCAGAAAGATGTGCTTTGAATTAATGCCAGTATACAGATTGCCAAAGACATGTGCTCCGCATTTCAGGGCCATCACAACCTTGAAAGAAAAAAGAAATAAGTTTACAAATACTATAAAATTGACGCCTCTAAATATTTACTATTGAGGTCCATAACAATACTTGAGTTTTTAAGAGTTTGAAATTCGAAGCTAGTAACAGATAAAAAATGGACCATAACATTTAGGCCAGGGGTTGAATATGTGCTGGCGGTGTCAGTTCTATGAGAGAACATGGTTCATAATCCATACAAATTACATAGATAAAATTTACATTCAACTGAATATTTTATGGTGCAGCAATGGTTATAAAATTAAGTGCAAAATAGAAGACTCATCCTCACCTCTTCTAACGAGGCATTACCAGCCCTTTCACCAATCCCATTGATAGTTACTTCCAATTGCCTTGCACCAGCACGTGCACCCTGAAAGCAACCACTAGCAGATAAATCAAGAATCTTTCTAGCATCATTGTGTAGATTGAAGTGGTAAAGATATGTGTTAGTTATACCTCAATGGTGTTAGCAGTAGAAAGTCCAAGATCATTTTGACAGTGGGTGGAAATAATAACATTGTCAATCCCAGGGGTATTAGCTTTTATATCAGCAATCAATTTGCCAAACTCACTCGGCATTGTTATGCCAACAGTGTCAGGTATGTTGAGTGTTGTTGCCCCTGCCTTAATAACTTCCCCTAGAATTTGATAAAGAAAATCCCTATCCGATCTGCATCAAAAACATGAATATCAGTTTTTGAAATAAAAAAATTTAATTAATATGTTGGTCTCGAACTATATGAGAATTTTCAAATGAGTCACTATATTTTAATAGTTTGTAATTGAGTCATTGTACACATAAAAAAAAATTGTAATTGAGTCCCTCGTACACTCTTCAGTTAGGGTTTCGTCAAGTACGGTACCATAAAAAACATGAAATTGAATATCAGATTTTGCATTAAAAAAAAGATTGATTAATCTGTTGGTCGTGAACTATAGGAAAATTTTCAAATCAGTCACTATACTTCAAAAAGTTTATAATTGGGTCAGTGAAAAAAAACTTAATTGAGTCCCTTCTACACTTTTCCGTTAGGTTTGTTAAGTATGGTACAATAAAAAACATGAAATTGAATATCAGATTCGCATTAAGAAAGGGCGAAAAAGAGAACCCAACAGAGTGAACGGAAGAGAGAAAGTGAAACCTGCCAGCATCTTCAGGACTGAACTCCACGTCATCGCAGCCCAAACTGCGAGCGAACTTGACCATATTGCGAGCAATGTCAATGACTTGATCCTTGGTCTTTCTCAACTTATACTCCATATGAATGGAACTCGTGGCTATGAAAGTGTGAATCCTAGGCCTCTTAGCATATTTCACGGCGTCCCAAGCGGTTTGAATGTCCTTCTCGTTGCACCTCGAGAGGCCGCAGATGACGGGGACATAGCCGCCGTCGTCGACGGCGTTGCCGACCTCTTTGGCGATAACCTTGACGGCCTCGAAGTCGTCCTTGGAGGCGGCTGGGAAGCCGGCTTCGATGATGTCGACGCCGAGCTTGGCGAGCTGGCGAGCGATGTCGAGCTTCTCCTTGGAGGTCATGGAGGCGCCAGGGGACTGTTCGCCGTCGCGGAGGGTGGTGTCGAAGATGCGGACATAGGAAGGGTCCGGAATGTGGTTGGGGATGTACTCAGGGCGCTTCCGAGACGGAGAAGAGGAGGAGCAGGAAATGCTGAATTTGGAATGAGAGGTTTGTGGAAAATGGAGGAGGATGCGGGTTTGGGTTTGGGTTTGGGTTTGGGTATGGTGGTTGTCGGAGTTGAGGGAAGAGAAAAGAGGGGTGCGGAGGATGACGGTGGCCATCGACGACGGACCTCAAACTCTGCTATACTGATGTGGCGGCTGTTGGTGCAATTCAGGTGAGGGTTGCTGTGAGTCTAATGACTGCTCTGTTCATGCGTCAAAGCTCTTGTCCCAACTCCCAATCCCAAACACGGATCTATCATTCTCTCACTAGATGATTAATTATTTTGGTAAACAATACTTCAAATTCTTTTTTTATTTTTGAGAACCTTTAAATTCTTTCTTTAATAATTCACTAATACCAGGTTCAATTTTTATTTATTTAATTAGTACTATGTATTATGTATTATTAGTGTAAGATTTTGTTAATATTATTAATTAATTATAAATTATTATATCATAAAAAATATTTTTTTGGGTATATATATCATTAAAAATATTTAATTAATTACTGTAAAAGTCACACATATTGAATGGTTATAATTACATTGTAATATTTTTCTTTGAATGGACTATGAAGTATTTAAAATTTTAAGAAATTTGAAATGCATAACAACTTAATTACTTCAATTAAAAAAAAATTCAAAATACCTTATTTAGATAACGCAATTTGAAATTACTGTATTTTAAATTTTTAGTTTAAATACAACAAATTAATTTTCTTCGTGTATAAAATTATATTTTTTAATATTTATTTAAAACATTGAGATTTCAATATAAAATTCAGGGTTACATGGATTGTTTTTTATTAATACAAAATCCAGCATCTCTGTCTTCAACAAGCGAATCTGGAGGACCAAGGATTAGTATAAGCACAAGCTGGACCTAGAATCGCTTTTGAATTCAAGAACAAATTACACGCTTTAAAATAGGATCATGTTAAAGATTCAATAAGAAGAAATAAAGGATAACATCCATTTTGCTCTACCCTGACACGCACCAAAAGATTAGATACAAAGGCCACGCCATAAAGATGTCCACACAAGTGCGCATCATTTTCCATTCGCAATTGAATGACTATCAAAATGTAACTGGATTGATAATATTCAAAAAAAAAAAAAAAATGGCGGCATTGTTGAATTGATAGTACGAGATTAGTCTTGAGAAACCAAAAAAATCCTCACTTTTTTGTAACTGAAGCTACCAATACATTCAAATATGTCTTTTTACGATGGCAAAATCGCAATGACTGAAAAAACTACAAAACTTAATCTCATTTTTCCCACCAAAGGATTGCTAACTAGACATGTCATTCTTTTGTACCAAACAATAAAAAAAAGACATGTCACTTTTTCCCCTCCACGCGACGTTTATTTTGTTTCAACCTTTTTGTTCTGTGCTTCTGTTTGCGTTTTTGTTTTGGAGGTAGATGATCTACATTGTCATTGCCATTTTTCCTAGCAGAAGGGCCATCGCTTGAAGGCTCATCCTCATCAGAACTAAGCACCAAGTCCTCCACAACATCATCATCAATGGCTCCCTCTTTTTGCTCCTTTTTCCTCTTCCTTTTCGTTTCCGTAGGATGTTTTATCCTGAAAACACAGCATTGCTGAGAAAAAAAGTACAAAGAAAGTAGTGGCAATGTGTGTACAAAACTACAAATGATGCATGTACCAGGGCCTGTTGGGTTTGTTTTCAGTTTCCTGTTTCCCATTTCCATTTCCTGATTTCAAACATAATTACAACAAAAATGATTACAAAATTGTTACTTTGTTTTCATTCTATTTCTTGTTTTCAAAGACTTGCATAGGAAACAGTGAAAACAAACAAAAAGTTGTTTCAAGTGTTTCCTGTACAAATATTTGGAAACAAAAAACAGAATGAAAACAAAGTAAGAATTTTGCAATCATTTTTATTGTAATTATGTTTGAAATCAAGAAATCGAAACAGGAAACTGGAAATAAACCAAACAGGCCCTTGGCACTTAGTGTGCAGCTGAGTTTATCAGTGAAGAAACAAGGAAAAGAGAGTCATACTTATTAGGGTCGTTTCCAGGCAACCATGAAGAACTAAAGACGGCAGCACCCTTTTCGTTCTTTCTATCATCCTCTTCATCACTTTCTGATATTTCTTTCCCAAAAGCAGATGTTTCTTCTCCCACAAGAACACTGGAATTTCATGTTATGTTAGAAAGCTCTATCTTAGGCATGATTACATGTTGGATACAGTGATGTTGGTGATTGAACATGATTTCAAACCTGGATTCCATTAATGAATTATTCTTTTGCTCTGCCCTCTGGCGGAGTGTTATGACATACTTCGACAGAGCACTAGTGGCTGACTTCTTCTCATCCTAAAATAAACAATTTACTCTTTTCAATTCTCAAATATAAACTGCATTTAAAATACAGTAAAACTGAAGCCTGAAATAAGTGGGGTGATTATCTAGAAACACTTGGAATAAGAAAAAGAAAAAGATCATGACAAGTAACACATTAACCATCAATGAAATGGCTTCATCCCATCATATGCATGATATAGACCACAACCAAATGAATAAATAATATGGTACTTATATTCAGTTTATAACAGCAGCACATGACAAGTTTACTAGGTTAAAAGTTAAAACAGACCCAGTTCTTGTGCAGGTAGCATAGAGCACGATATATACATATGTGAGAGAGAGAGAGAGAGAGAGAGAGAGAGAGGGACCTTGAAGAATTGAACTAATGAGCAAGCTACTATGTAAGCAAATAAATGAATGAATAAGGTCAACCAACATCCAACAAGGAAACAATCAAAGCTCGCATTCCACAAAAGTAAAGACAAACTAAGTGCAAACCTCAAGAAAAGATGCTGCTGCAGGGTCATTAGGTAAAAAGGAAACTGACATTCGCCTTCCATTCACAAAGTCAGAATTAGCCTCAATCTGAGTGTGGAAAATGAAATATTAGAGATAAATACCACAAGCTCTGCTGCAAACCAATGATAAAAGGTACAAGTAAATGCAATTACCACTGCAATTTATGACCATTTTAATAGAGATACCTGGCGTATAAGTTGCCTCATTTCTTTTCGAAATCTCTCAACTTTGGTCAATTTGCAAAAGCTACGCAACCTCACAAGTGGAATAAAAGACAGCTCCAGGAATGCAACAGAATAACTCCACTGTGCCAAGTGTTCAGCAAGCTCTTCAACCACATAAAAAACACATGCCTCTTGAAATGCTCGAGTCTTTAGGGTCGGCTTGCTGACCTAATATGGAAGGATTCCTCTGAAGTTAGGCAGAGCTCAAAAAATGCACATTGACATTGATTCATGTTTATGAGTACCTTCAGTATAGTGCGTAAGTCAACAGCTTTGCCAACACCTCCAGTAGGGGGCCTATTTAACTCTTTCATTTCCAGCATGTCCAAAAGAAGCATAGATACTGGAACAAAAGAATCAGTAGAAACTGCAATTCGGTTCAGCATTCTGACACATCTCAACCTAAGGGGAAAATATCTAGCTGTGGGTACTAGACGGGCTACCCCAGAAATTATTTGGGTCAGTGGATACGCAAGTTGCTTAAAATCAGATTCTGAACTGTAGGCACAGATAGCATCAGTCCAAAGTTCAAGGCAGTTCATGAATTTCCACTCATACACCTTGCGAAAAGCTTCCTAAAGAACACATTCAGGTGAACAGCAATACAAGTACCATAAAATAAGCAGTGTCATAAATGCATAAATAATTTGTTTCAGTTTGTAAAAATCTCCAATCAAACAAGAGTAAAAGAAAACTACTAAGGAAAGCCAAATGAGGTAAGGAAGTGTTTATCAGTTCTAGGTGATTAATTGGGAGAACTGAGGGGTGATTGATTGACAGGTACACAATTGCATACTATTCCCTCTAAACACAGGAGTGGGCTAGAAAAAAATTATACTTCAACCTCAGCCTTTATATATTCAAAGATGTTATGAGGCACTTCCTACAGTACCTAACAAGAAAATAACATGTACAGGGCATATAAAACAGCACCTTAGTTTTTGTATTCAGTGCATCCCTTAAAACCATAGCCAATTGCCGGATGAAAATGAAGGCATGTTGATATGCAGTTGGAAGATCCACACGAAGAAGTTCAATGATGAAATTACCAAGAAAACAGATATGTTTAAGTTTCACTGCATTTACAAAGTGGCAATTCAAAACATAGGCTTTATATATTCCTCTGAAGCATTCATCTATGCAGCCAGATCCAATACGGATGCATAAATCTCTGATAAATTGAAACGAAACAACTGGAAGGGCACCTCCCCCAGTACCCCAGAAATGAAGGGCCACCTGATAAATTCAACAGGAAAATTAGTTCACTATATGTTAAGTCACATGCCTCAGAGTGTCACAATGCCCCCACAGGCTATATAAAATGTTGTCTACATTGAAGCCTTTTCAATGGTAAGTATCGCATAACAGAAGCATATTCCTAAGCAAGTTCACCTTGAGTGATATGACCCTTAACCTTGTTTATGCAAGGGAAGAATATATTGTTAAATGCAAGGTCAGGAAGTTTGTAGTTGGTTGCTATCTATCTATCCATCCATCTATAATATCTATAATAGAATTAGTGTAGAGGAACAAAGGGTACCACAATCAATTTGCATGAGCAGAAATATGCAATACAGAATTAAAAGTACCAGTGTTTATTGATGAAGTGAAAGAATAATGTAGAGAAAATTGATTGGATGAACAATGGCCTATTCATACCTTAATGTATTTCCTTAGAAGCGAAGGAAAAGCAGCCAAAAACAACGAAGAGTATTTAAGCCGATGTAAAGTAAATGAAATCATTTCTGTGTCAGTCATTTGGTTCAAAACATGGAGAGCATTTCCAAGGTAAGATTTCACCAAATGATTATGACTCTTCCAATGCTTTGTGGTCATTAAATCCTTTATGGTCTCCATCTTTCCACCATAAGCAGGAAGCTTCAACAAATTTCTTAGTATTCCATCCATTTCTTGAAGTACAGTCACCATTATTTTGTTGAATACTGTGCTAGACATTACACTAAGCTTTGTCATAGACTCATTCTCCCCATCATCACCATAGTGGCATGCTGTCCTAAAAGCCCTCATCAGGGAACGAACCGCACTTAAGCTCCCATTTTCTTGGATTGATTTGCACCACAAATCAACCATAGAAGTAGTTATAACTTTCTTAGAGGTTTTTTGTTCCTTCTCTTGAATCTCATGCTCACTAGCCTCTTCATCCAGCTGTAGGTCTCCATCTTCCATGTCAGTACCCACATCTTCCTGGACAAGTAAGCAGAGTTACATAGTTTCTAATACTAAGAGAGCATGACATTAATAGCTATTCAGCAATGTGTGTAAATAAGTGACCACAAAATACAAACCAAAACCGATATTTTAAAATAAATCATAAGGATTTAATAAAATAATCTCAAAGTTATCGATTGCGGATGGTGGACCATAGCAGAAGGCCAAAAATCCGCCATTTTAAGCCGCCATTGCAGCCATGGCGCCGCCATCCTTCACAAATTGGCCATTGCGGTTGCCCAAAAATCCGCCACCGCAATCCGCCATGTCGCTGCCATGGCCGCTTTTTGACAACACTGATCTTCATAGAAATTCATTCGTGTTGGAAAATGTTTGAAGGGTATGGTTACAATAAAAAATCTTAGTACAACTCTTGGAAGAGAGAGAGAGAGAGAGCGTAAAAAAGGTGATTGTTTTATGCTAATGATATTTTAAATTAAAGGAAAAAGAAAATACTATTTCAAGGAGAAAAAAAGTTATAAAAGAGAGCTAATACTATTTTAGCGTTTGGCAAGGCACTAAAGTAGCTTATAAGCTAGTCAACTAGCTTATTTGACCAAAAAAAAAATACTCAAGTTGTTTGGAAGGGGAGTTTTTGCCCAAAAAAATCGTTTGATTATAATAGAATCAGTTTTATGTTTGGATGTGTTTGCTGAAAAGTGATTTTAAAATAATATATTTAGTTTGGGTTGTGTAAAAAAAATACTTTTATACGATAAATTACAAAAAATAGTATGAAATTATTTGTATAATTTAATAATATTTTTTGGTATTCCGTTTTGCAGGGGTAAAATAGAAAGAGTGTTATTGATTTTAAAATAATATAACAATTTTTTAAATAAACTTGTTTCCCATAAAATAGTTTTTTTTTGTAATTTAATAAGGTTTGCCAAACATACCGGATTAAACCTGAAACAACTTTTCCGTACAGATTAAATCTATACCAGAAAAAAACTGTTTCCATACAGATTAAATCTATAACAAACATGATCTAAGTTTTCAGGTTTGCCAATCATATCAGATTAAACCTGAAAAAGTTTTTCCCCATAAAAACAGTTTTTACTTTTTCTAGTTTAATAAGGTTTGCCAAACATATCGGATTAAACCTGAAATAGCTTTTCTGTACAGATTAAATCTATACCTGAAAAAAGTTGTTTCCATAAAGATTAAATATATAACAAAAATGCTCCAAGTTTTCAGGTTTCAGCTAGCTTTTCAATTAGCTGTGCCAAATAGAGCCTAATTATTACAAAGAAGGGAGAGAGAGTACATATTGTGGAGGACAAAATATCCTCCTATATAGTGAGATGAAAAGAACATAGGGAGCCAAAGAGGCTGAAGAAAAGCAACAAAATTGGTGGAGGATAAAATATCCTCCTATATAACGAAATGAAAAGAATATAGTGAGCTAAAGAGGCTGAAAAGCCAATCTCTTTGCATATCAGTAATAGGAATTCTCTTGAAATAACAATGAGAAAAGCCACAAATAGAGGCCATGAACGCAAAATCATATACCATAACAAATGTAATGTTAAAGGCACACCCTGGAAAAACTAGAAGGGACAGTAAACTCAATAGTGAAAATTCTGAGAAATATCAAGACACAACCCAAGTTTCCTCCCATAATCTCATATGAGAATCATCACCAGAACCTAAAGGATCTAATGGTCTAAAAGAAGCAAACTTGCAAGGTATCCCACTCATTATGAGCTAAGACATACTAAATCCACTTTGTGCCACAAAGAAGACTCTAAAGGAAAATGCCATATGATGTGTGTGAAACATGCTTACATGCATATATTTTCATATTAGTTAGCATTTAATCGTTGCATTTTCTAGCATAGTTTTTAATTTTTAGCATTTAGCATGCATTTTTGAATCTACCTTTAGTTCTCGGATGATTTCTGTTTGTTTTTGTTGCACAAGTAGGTGGATTGCAAGTTTTATAGGTTAGCCATGGAATGTACCACACCCACGGATGGTTCTGCTCTATTTCTTTCAGCAGTTGAAGGTTCCACGGCCTGACCATGGAACCTACCATGGCCGTGGAGCATAGAGGAGCATCCCAGAAATTAGCTGAAAGATCCACGGCCAGCCCATGGAACATTCCACGGTCGTGGTCTCGTGGACTTTGGTAACCCATGCTGCATGGCTTTGTTTGAAGGAACTGGAACGTGGAAACCTGCCATGGCATGGATCGCGTGCGTCAGAAACATAACTGTCCACTTATTGTCTTTTATTGAGGGAGGAGTGGTTATAAACCAAAGAAGGATGTTAAAAGGAATAGAAGCGAGCTCGAAAATGACAGAGAGAATACTACAGAACACAAAGAACATCAAGGATTAGAGGGATTTTACAAAGGAGGTCTCTAGGATTTCTCTATTGCTGCAACTCTTAAGAGTTTTTCCTCTCCTTCTTTTGTATTGTCTTCTTGATTCTGTATGTTATTTTGGATTCTTATGGATTTTACTTTGAATATACTTGAGTAGGTTCTTGATTCTAGGATGAGGGATTAGCCCAATTTGTTATTGACAATGCCTTGATATTTTCTCTCTTTAATCTATGAAATATGTCTATGATTCAGTTTTTGCGCACCAACTGTTTGTAAATATGTTGGCCACATGTTTGCATGATTTTTGATCTTGAGGGATGAACTGAAAGGTGAACCTTAATTTTAGAACTCTAAAATTGATCTTGAATCGTTAATCACGAAAGTAGTTTAACCTTCTTTGAAGCAATTCTTGAATTATCATTGTTCTTAAAGGGTTCATCTTAATTTGAATGCCATGAAAATAGGTATTGGATTATTTTGGGCACGTTATCGTATTCTGAAAGGGAACGGTAATTAACTAGGATAAATCGCTTTCATAGATAATTCAGATGATTAAGTGGGAGATTTTATCATAGACTTGTCAATCTTAATGTGGTGAACCTGATTCCTAGAATTTTTATAAATTGTTTTCCTTATTCATCTCTTAAATTCCCTTACAAATTCTGTTCCTTCCAAATTATATTTTCTTGGTTACTTTCATCTCTTGAAAAATTGATCCGTCGAGATAATCATAATTGTGCATAATTGGTACTCAACAACACGGTCCTAGTGGAACGATATTTTAATACTTGGCATAATCGTGCACTTGCGATTTCCACAACACCATACCATTTAGCCAACAAAGCAATCTTTTTTGGGTAATAGAAATGTGAGAAATAAGTACAAGAAGTCAAGGATAGTATATCCTCTTAAAAGAGGGGGAAACGATATAGACAACCAAGACAACCTTTAGGGCCTGTTTGTTTTGTTTCCAGTTTCATGTTTTCATTTCCTGTTTTCAGAAATAATTACAAAACCGTCACCTTGTTTTCATTTTGTTTCCTGTTTTCAAAAATGTATACAGGAAAAACACTGAAAACAACTTTTTTCTGTTTTCACTGTTTCCTGTACAAATCTTTTGAAACAGGAAACAAAATGAAAACAAGGTGGCAGTTTTGTAATTATTTCTGAAAACAGAAAATGAAAACAAGAAACTAGAAACAAAGCAAACAGGCCCTAAATAACTAAGCAAAATTGCCAATCTTTATAAAGGTATTAGAAGATATTACAAATTATGCATAATAACTATTTAAATAACATATTCATCAACAATATTTCATCCATTACAATTTATGGGCGAATCAGAAAATAGATGCACAGAAGGTGTATATATGTAGCATACTCACATCAATATCCTCATCATTGAATTGAAGCAATTCCTTGTCATGCTCTTTCAAGAACTCATAAAATTCTGGGTCCTGAGATGGAAAAGTTGTTAATAACATCGCCAATAGAGTGTAGTTGAATAAATATAGAAAAAGGACTAACAAAATAATCCTCTATCAAACATCTTTTTGTTCAAATTTCACGCAGGCATGCTTTTACATCTGTGAATAACTTTATCAAAACCTTTCATTTGCTCTCCTTTCCCCACCATTCCACTCCATGCAATCCAAACAAACCCCTATTAATTTTCTCCTTTTACATGCTTTCTCAAGACAATGAATACAAAACCACAAAACTTATTTGGTTAACCTATAGAGAATATTTCAACTAAGAACAAGTAATATCATGGTCTTTAATCCTAACTACCACCGTTTAAAACATAGATACAAGTTAAACCACATATATCATAATGCTAATAGATACTATAGATACCAAGAAAGACCAAGGCAACAAATATCTAACCTTCTCCTGAAGTTTCAGTAATTGCTCCTTATGTTCTCTTGCTCCACTCCCACTCGTGGATTTTTTCCTGCTCCTTCTTACATTATTCTCTCCATCCAAATTCCTCTCTGGTATTACCCATCAAAAAATACGATGGAAAATAAATAATTGCCACGAATTTCAACAACTATTTTCAAAGAAAAAATACGGAACCTGTATCATTTGCTGGCTCCATGTTCCTTGAATCGAAAACCTGTTTTCAAAGGCTAGAGGTGAAAAACTTAATTTATATATAATCCATGTAATGCAAGTAACAGTTGAAAGAAACAAGTAAAATTTGAAAAGGCCGAAGCTAGCAGAAGAAGTACAAAGGAAGTGAACGAAGGCACTGAGAAAGTTACCCAAAACAATGAAGGAAGACCTTTATGTAGACGGCGGGCTTGTTGGCGGTAATGGCTGCCGTCCTTGGCGGTTGATTTCGGCGGCCGAAAGGAGAACACGAGTAAAGAGATTGAGGGCTATATTTTGTGCTGTGCGCTCCCAGAGACGCTGTTTTTTATTTTTATTTTTTTTAAGTAAGGCCATGTTTGGCACTTTTCCAATCTTGGAGGAAAAGTGTCTAATTACTTTATTTTCAAATTCATGTTTTGATTTATTGTTTTTAGAAATAATTACAAAATTATCATTTTATTTTATTTTGTTTCATATTTTTAAAAATTTGTACAGGAAATACTCAAAATAATTTTTTTTATTTATTTTCACAGTTTTCTGTACAGATATGAAAATAAGAAACATAATGAAATAAGGTGATAATTTTGTAATTATTTTTAAAGCAGAAAACTAAAATAGGTATATGTAAACAAAGCAAGCATGGCCAATGATGTGTTTGGTTTCATGGTGGAAAGTAAGAGGAAAGTAAGAGAATTGATTTTATCTTTATCAAATATGATTATAGGAAAAATGTTGTTTGGTTTGAGTCAACCAAAATTGATCCTTGCCTCCAAACCTCGATTTGATTAGAGGTAATAAAAAGTAGCTTACACATTAAATTGAAAATTTTACACTATAGTGTTTTGTTGGAGGGAAATGGAGGAGATAGATTTTTTAAATCTTACATGTTGGCTCAACTTTTTGAAAGGAAGGGGAGCAAAATCCCTCTTCACGCAATCTTGGCTCCCCTCCCATGTGGGGAGGGATTTTAAAACAATTTACAAGCATTGACCAAAATATCCTTATTTGTTTATTATGGAGAAAATAATTATAAGGGTGTAAAATTTATAGGACCGATGTGAAAAAAAAAAAGAGTATAAGACCAATCTATCAATTTTGTCTAATAAATAATAAATTTTTGTTTAACCCAACTTATAGAATATGACGTGAAAAATACTAGATACATATTTATTATGTATATTTTTTGTATTGAATGTGTATTATATTTATCTCCATAAAAAATATGTATCTCACATATGCTTGTGTAAAAAAATTAAAATGGAAATATGCTAAAAATAAAAATTAAAAATATAATCAAATGATAAAAACTTTACCTATAAAAATAAGGCTTAAAAATAATATAAATAAAATTGTATGTAACTAAAAATACTGATATGATTTATAAACTTTTTAAAGATGTTCACTTACCTACGACCTTACCGACAGTCTTGCCCCTAGGTAATTACCTACGACCTTACCGATAGCCTTGCCCCTGGGTAATTATCGATGACCTTGCCCTTAGGTAATGTGTTTTTTTTTTTTTTTTAAAAGATCAAACAAACTTACTTGTCAAACACTTTCATGGGATCTTTGGGTTGAACCATTTCTTGGACAGTCACAACACAACTATAAACTTGGAAAAATATTATTATAATAAATGGTATAAGGGATATCAAAACCCATCAACAACAACCAAAAAATTGTGACAAGGTCCACAAAAAACCAACAACTACATTCCAACCAACAAGCTAAAACAACTAGCCAAGATACTAAACAAATCTACTACTTGTAAAATTGATACTTGCTGTTTAGCTGAATATTGCATCTATATTGAAATTGAATAATGGTTTGTGTGTACATTATCGGGTGCTTGCTGTCTCTTATATAGAGTGCACCAATTGTAACTGAAATACATGAAATGACTAAGTCCCCTAGACTGAGTCTTCTAACAGGCTAGGCTAAGCTTAACTAACTGTCATAGCTACACTAACTGCTATAACAGAAATAACAGAATTCATAATTTGAATTCCTTCACTCCCCTTCAAGTTGGTGCATGTAAATTTACAATAGCCAACTTGCTAGGTAGGAGCTCAAACTTTTCTCTTCCTAAGGGTTTTGTGGAGACATCTGCTATCTGACTTTTGGTGCCAATCTTCACTGGTTTAATATCACTAGATTGGACTCTTTCCTTGACAAAATAACAGTCCATCTCTACATGTTTTGTCCTTTCATGGAAGATTGGATTTACAGCAATATGAAGAGCTGCTTGATTGTCACAATATAGAGGTGTAGCATCTTGCTGATCAACCGACAACTCCTGCAGTAACCACCCGAGCCAGATTACTTCACTAACTGTGGCTGCCATAGCCCTATATTCAGCTTCGGCTGAGGATTTTGCCACCACAGTTTGTCTTTTAGTTCTCCAAGAGATTGGAGCATCTCCAAGTATGATTAGATATCCTGTGCGGCGAGATCTTTTGGTGTGTGGACAGCCACCCAGTCAGCATCACAAAAGGCTTGAAGCTTCTAGTCACTTGTGCTGGAAAGCAGAATTCCTTATCCTGGAGTTGTTTTCAGGTATCTGAGAATTCTATCAGCTGCATCCATATGAACCTGCTTTGGTGATGTCATGTACTGGCATAGTGTGTTTACTGCATAAGTGATGTCGAGTCCGGTCACTGTTAGGTACAATAATCTGCCCAATAACCTATATCTAGTTGCATCAATATCTGGAACTTCTGTAGTTGTTCTCAGTTTGCAATTTTGCTCCATAAGGAATTGATTAGGCCTGCAATTCTCCATTTTGGTTTCCTTCAATATGTCCAAAGTGTATTTCCTTTGGCTAAGCACTAGACCTTTTGATGATCTAGCTACTTCTATTCCTAGGAAATACTTCAATGGCCCTAGATCCTTAATGCTAAATGATGCATTCAAGTAATCCTTTATCTTCTACATGAAAGTTGGCTCATTCCCAGCTAATATCACATCATCTACATAAATCAAGGCTTTTAGAAAAGTCCCTCCCTGTTTGTATATGAAGAGTGAGTGATCTGCCCTGCATTGCTTGAATCCAACCTTCTCTAATGCATTGGTGAACTTTTGGTACCAGTTTCTGGAGGCCTGCTTAAGTCCATACAATGATTTCTGCAACTTGCACACCCTTGTTTCTCCTTCTTTAACAAAACCTTGTGGTATCTTCATATAGATTTCTTCAGTTAGGTCTCCATGAAGAAAAGCATTGTTCACATCAAGTTGGTGAACAAGCTATCCTTTTGCTGCTGCTATTGCTAGGAGACTTCTCATGGTTACTAATTTTGCTACTGGTGCAAATGTCTCATGGAAGTCCTCTCCTTCAACTTAAGTGAAACCCCTTGCCACTAATCTAGCTTTGTATCTTTCCACTTCTCCATTTGGCTTGAATTTCACCTTGTAGACCCATTTACTATCCACCGCATGCTTCCCTGATGGAAGAGGAGTTATGATCCATGTTCCATTTGCTTCCAAGGCTGCTATCTCCCTTTTCATTGCTTCCCTCCAATGTTCATGTTTAATTGCCTGTGAAAAATATTTTGGCTCATCATGGGAAGTATGACTGCTAAGAAGGCTTGATGTGAATTGGAGAAATTGTTATAGGAAACATAATTTGAAATAAGGTATAATATTGGATTAGCTGATGCTAGATTAGAGGAGGAAGGTGTGATGCTGGCTGGTAAATCAACCTGATAGTCTTTAAGATGTTTTGGAAGGTGCCTTACCCCCTCACCATGTCTACCATTCTGCATTATTGTCTCCTGATTATCACTTTCTTGTTTATCAGACTCTTTCTCTTAATGTTCTGCAGCTGAGTGTTCAGGATGATGCTGTTCCACTTCATTTGTGCCAACAGTATCATCTATCCTGTCTTGACTGTTTCTAGCTTCATCTTCATCACAAATGTTGAACTGATGTGTCTTGTTGACATTCTCCTTAGAAGCATCATTCTTAAAAGGAAAATTGTTTTAAAAAAACAAAATACCTCAAGAAACATATATTTCTTTAGTTTCAACATCATAAATTTTGTATCCTTTATGTCCTAGTGGATACCCTACAAACACACCGCCTCTCCCCCTCTCATAAAACTTTCCATCTCATCTTTGGCTTTATAGCATATACAAGGCATCCAAAAACCTTTAAATGCTCATAACTAGGTACTTTGTCATGCATGATTTCATAAGGACTTTTATTTCCTAAAATCTTTGTTGGAAGTCTATTTATGATGTGAACTGAAGTTAAGACACATTCACCCCAAAATTGGATTGGCAATCCTGCAGGAAATCTCAGTGCTTGAGCTATTTCCAAAACATGCCTATGCTTTCTTTCCAACACTCCATTATGTTGGGGTGTGTATGTACAACTTAGTTCCATCATAATGCCTTTTTCCTCATAAAACCTTTGCATAGTTCCTGATATAAATTCTAAGCCATTGTCTAATCTAACTCTTTTGATTTTCTTTCCATATTGAGTTTCTATCATACATATAAACATAGGTAAGAATCTTTCTACCTCTGATTTATGTTTCATAAGATAAATCCATACCCCTCTACTAAAATCATCAACTATAGAAAGAAAATAATGTGCACCAGAGTGTGAAGCTGTAGAGTATCGACACCATATATCACAATATATAAGTTCAAGACAAGATTTAGTCTTTATTGAACTCAAAGGAAAAGGTAACCCAGTCTGTTTTGCCCTAATACAAGAATCACAAGGCATAGTATTTTGATTCCTAACTAAATCAATATCAACACCTATATGTGCTATCTTGGCTTCAGAAGCATGTCCTAGCCTTGCATGCCACAAGTATGCATCATTAGCCTTGTCCACCTTCATTGCAACTCCTTTTTCTTGTTGAGACTCAAGAAGATATAGGCCATTTTGATTTTTACCTAATCCAATCAGCTTCTTCGAAGCTAAGTCTTGTATCACACACTTGTTAGGCAAGAAAATTATAGCACAATTGTAATGCTTGGTTAATTTGCTAACAGATAAAAGGTTACATTTAAAATTGGGGATATGTAAGGTATTATCTAAGATCAATCCATTAGAAAGTCTTGCTTTCTCTGTACCTTTTATTGGTACATTCATTCCATTAGGGATGAGAACAGATTGTTGATAGGAACTAGACTTTTGTTTCAACATTCTTTCATCACAAGTAATATGCTCAGTGGCTCTTGAGTCTATGACCCAAGGCTTGTTATAAAAGTCAGAATTACCTGCCATGTTCACAGTTGGTTTTACATGCTGCTTTCCTGCCATAGGTTCTATGTCCTCCTTCAATTGCTGCAGGAGCTTTTCATATTGTGGCATTGTTAGTCCTGGAATTGGGCTTGGATCTGTGGCTACTTGTGCTGCCCTGTATCCCCCATTATTCTCATTCCAAGAACCCGCTCTTTCTTTCTTTTCTTTAGTTGACTTTCTCCAATCTTGAGGATAGCCAACTATTTCCCAACATTCTTCCTTTATGTGACCAATCTTTCGGCAATGTTCACATTTGGGTCTCTCTTTCTTTGAATCCTTGTTTCGTGCTGCTGCTGCTTGGAAAGTTGCCACTTCTGTTGTTGGCTTATGCATAGCAGAAATAGCTCTTTGCTGTTCATCAAATGCTACTAGATGATAAGCATGACTAAGTGTGAGGGATTGTGTCATACTCAAGATATATGTTTTCACAGTCCCAAATATGTCATCTAACCCCATGAGAAAGCTATAAAGTTGTTCCCTTTCTCTCATTTGAACAAGTTTCTTTTGTACATCACATTTACATATTCCACAAGTACACTTTGGCTAAGGTGCAATTGATTGAACCTTATCCCAAAGTCCCTTTAGTTTGGCGAAATATGCTGGTACAAAACACTTTTCTTGCCTGAGGAGGGTGACAGCTCTCTTTAATTCATAGATTCTTGGGGCACTTTCTTTTGCAAACCTTTCTTCTATATCAGTCCATATCTCCCTGGCAGTGTTTGCATACCTAACACTGGTCCGCACCTCTTTATCCATTCCACTTTTCAGTCATCCTTTGACCATAGCATTGCATCTCATCCAAAGTGCCAAGTTAGAGGATCATCTCATCCAAAGTGCCAAGTTAGAGGATTCTGCAGATGGCATAGGGATGGATCCATCCACAAAACCGATCTTGTTCTTGGCTAATAAGGCATTGGTCATGTCAACAACCCACTCACCATAATTGCCATCAAGGAGAGGTTCACTGACAAAGATTTGGCCAGGGTTGTCCGAGGCATGTAGGAAGTATGGTGATGAAGAATCGATGGAGCTTTCACTGTTTGTTGATTTTGTGTCTTTCTTGTTGTTTGCTGCTTAATGATCATCTTTGATTTCCTTTTCTTCTTGAACAGTAGCCATGGAAAATCAAGAAAGAAATTTCTTTGCCAGGCTTTTGGCTCTAGATCCCATGTAAAATTGATACTTGATGTGTAGCTGAATATTGCATCTATATTGAAATTGAATAATGGTTTGTGTGTACATTATCGAGTGCTTGCTGTCTCTTATATAGAGTGTACCAATTGTAACTGAAATACATGAAATGACTAAGTCCACTAGACTGAGTCTTCTAACAGATTAGGCTAAGCTTAACTAACTGTCATAACTACACTAACTGCTATAACAGAAATAACAGAATTCATAATTTGAATTTCTTCACCACTCTTCACTAATTATTGACAAGTAAGATGGATCTGCCAAGAAGCCAAAGGTGTGTGTAGCCAGCAAAGACAAAGAACAGGGGAAATTGCACACAGCAGCAACATAAAAGTCCCACACCTCCAAGAGCCAAAACATCCAAGTTGGTGAGTCACCTCCAGAATTCAAAAACTGACATCAAAACCATCATAACAACTGAGATGAGCTTCTTATTGAAGGACCAACGTGGACAGCAAAGAAACATCACCAAAACCTGAGATAAAATCCATTTGAGTAAAAGCCAAAGATACCCATTGCATGCCGTCGTTGATCTGTGTCCTGAAAAACAAAATACATGTGAGGCAAAGTACAAGACATATGCTAGGCATTTCAAAAGCAACACAATATCAATAGAAAAGCCACTAGTCCACATGAAGCTTCTCATCAGTCATAAAATAACTATACTCAGAGAGTCACATAAGTAAACATATTTTGAGGGAACTGTTAGCGTGCAAGTTCTAAAATTGAGACTTTCCCTTTTATCTTCAACTAGTGAAATGAAGACTACTGGAACTGAGAACAAGCACTAAGTAGAATCTATTTACATTGTCTAGCTTAAGCAACAAATTAAAATATAGGGAATAACTTCATGGTTCGGTTTGATTGGGTGGCTGCACTTGCACAAGTATACAATACCATCTACCCTAGTATATGATTTGCTGCAGTATAAATCATCAATTAAATTTTAATGCATAAAAAGTGGTGAATTTGATAAGTCACAATCTGTGTATAAAAAGTGGTCCAAATGTCAATATTTAGAAAAAAAATATTTAGAAGTCACAATTTACTGTGATGAATTTGATAAGTATATGAGGCCACCTAATCGGAGAATGATTAACTAGTTATATCAATTAATGAACAAGTTAACATTAACTAGATATGGGATAAATCACACACACAAGTACACAACACAAAATGCAGGGATCTTCTTATCTACACTATGTGCACTTGAGGAACAGTAAACAACATAATCATACCTTTGGATGAAATTTAATAGCACCAGAAGCAGTCCATTATTAGCAATATAAATAACATCACCTGTTGAAAGCAATGGGTCCTTGTGAGATGTGAGTGAAACTCAATTTGAAACGCAGTAACTTCAAAGATTCATAAACAAACTTTGCCTCATCAAACTTGGTGGCAAACAAGAACAAGAAAATCTACCAAAAAAAAAAAAAGCAAGAACAAGAAAGCTCTCCTCTCCTTGTTGTTTGCTCAGCGAGTGAGTGATGGATGCTGCGTGAAATGGTTTTAGAAAGGTAATTAGAACACTTTATTATTATTAATAATACTAGAAGAGTAAACCAAGAAAAGTCAAAAAACAACTGAGATTACCTTGAACAATAGTAAATCCCAAAAATGGAACCCTAACCGCGCAAGAAGAAGCAAGGGAGGGGGAAATTCCTAAGCTATTGCAGAGAATAGGGCAGTGTTGGGAAAATGGAGAAAACTTTTATTGGAGGAGGTTGTGTGACTTCTCTGCGCAGAGATAGAGCAAAATGTGAGGAGATGGTGGCTTGACGCTGAGATGGAGAAAGGGAGAGAGAGAGAGAGGGCCGACGGTAGCGACTATGTCGCCGGAAGGTGGCTCTGTCTGGCAGTGGCTGGAGATGCGAGAGGCGAGTGTAGTGCGAATGTGACAAAGTGAACAAAACTTTTGGTATATGGGACGTTACCGACGGGCTGGGTCGTCGAAGATGAGTGAATTACGGGGACTGCTACCTACACCCCCACATATAAACATCCACCCCTACACAATATTTTAAATATTTTTTATTACTAAGTTACCCTTAACAAATCTATTTAGTATTTACTCTAATTATTTGTTAAAAATTACAACTCACCCCCCTCTTCTCTCATCTCCCTTCACCCCTTCTTCTCTCTCATCTCCATCCATAAATTGATAAACTAATGCTACTGTGTGTGAATTCTCCATGATCTCCCTCGTATTACCCATATTTTCTTTGATCTTCCCATGTTTCTTTGTTCCTCAAGCAAAATCCAGCATAGGTACATATTAATTATATGGTTGCGGTTAAAAGTAATAAGTTAATGCCAAAGGGTGATCATATTTTGGTCATCTTCGTTCCTAATCCTCCGATAAGTTCACTGCCTCAAGCATAATCCCCTTTAAGTTGAATTTATCACCATTATTGTTGACCAATACCATTTTTTGTAAGCGATATTCTCTATAAGCTCTCCAATCATTTCACTCAGGTTCACAACCTCATGAGAGGTTACAGTTTTTTTTTTTTTTTTAAACAGAGGATCCAGATGGTTGGACCTTGAGCATGAACACTTTTTTTTTTAAGCAAAGATACAAACACGTTAAACTCATCCCATTTTTTCTCAACCAAAGTTACAGAAGCTGAACAAAACTTTCACCACCTTCATTCAAACCATCAAAAGAACCCCTCAAACAAACACTCCCAAACCCCAAAGTACCCAAATATCAAAAAAAAAAAAAAAACCACGGTTGAACACTATGTCCCCTCCTTGCCGTTGTCGCCATCCTAACCAAGCGATCCACTCCTACTGCTTCTAGTGGCACCGCTCAACCGCCGCACACCACCATCTGCCGCACAGGTCCTCGTGCATGCCCCCACCACCTCGTCAGCTTCTGCTTCGGAGTCCAGAACGTCGATACCCATCTGGAACTTCCGTCGACCGCTACCGTTGCTGGTGAGGATTAATGTCTCTAGTTTGGTTCGATCCATAGACATGGCTATTGAGGGGATGGGATCGAAAGATGAGAGGGGATTTGGGGGTACAACTTTCTTATTAACTTCAACATGAATCGGAGTAATAGGGGTGGCGAACAGCGGTGCACAGAGAAGGGAGGAGGCGGCGCACCTGAGAGAAAAGAAGAAGAAGAAGAAGAAGAAGAAGAAGAAGAAGAGTGTATGCAGAGGAGGAAGAAAATAAAGGCAGAGGAAGGGGTGTGGGGGTGTATGCTCGAACAAGAGGAAGAAAAGAAGATAAAAGGAGTTTGAAATTTTAAGGACAAAATAGTAATTATATGTGTCAGAATTAAAAATGTGAGTGGATGCCAAATATGTGGAGTGCAGGTAGCAGCTCCCGTGAATTATTAGGGAGGATCTAAAGCTGCTGGTATTTGGGTATAAAGCTGTTGGTATTGGTTGACGTGTCCTGACCGACTAAGGTAGTCCAAAATGGGGTGATTAGCAAGGGATAGATGTTGTCCATAATGGAGGCCGTCGGAAATGGGCCTAAGACTGTCGGTAACTCTTGAAATATATTAGGAAAGTCAATTGGCAACCTTACCGACGGGTGTGACCGTCGAAAATTACCCTTTTACCGACGGCTTTTTGTTTGTCGATAATATTCTGTCGGTAATACACATTATTCTTGTAGTATCAACTAAATGCATTTTCACATATTTCATAAGTTGGTCGATTCTCTTTCATAAAATTCATTTATTACAGTAAAGTGGTCAAATTTCTATGTTTAAAATTAATTAATGTTGCAGTGTCTAATAATTTGTTCATTCAAAACTAATACCACAATAAATATTCAAAGAGATAAATAATTAATATCCTACTATTGAGATAAAAAATAGAGCTTGGATCCTCTCCAACAATTAACGAAAAATCATTGATGTTGATATTGGAAGTCTGTACATACATCTGACGGTTCAGGTAAATCAATGCATATATCCAATAATTGAATTTTTGGTGGAGAAAGACTGGAGAGAGGAGTTGCCTGAAAGGATCCAACTCCCTATAAAATATCCCCCACAAAAGCCAATTCGTTGCACCTTCACCTTGACCTTTACGGCTTGTTTGTGAGTTTTGGAGGGGAAGGCTTTGGGAGGAAGAAGGGGGAGAGGGATGGGGGAAGGGAAGGATACACCCCCACCTTGCATGTAGATTTTTATTTTTTTTTTAACAAAAGAATCAAAATCCTCTAATTTGGGGGAACTAAAAAAATGAACTAGAGGAGGATTTTGAAGGTTTTGGAGGGCTATCTTCCGTTCCCTTATCTCTTTCCCCCTTCTTTTTTCCAAAACTTTCCCCTCCTAAACTCACAAACAGGCCCTTAGTGGAGAAGCCTTCTTTTTCAATACTATCTATCCATCAGCTTTCATCTTTTCATTTCTCTCTCACCATGGCAAATAATCATGTTGCTAACTCTTCCAACTCCAACCATGCTCATCAGCTTGGCCTTGGTTTTGATCACCAAATCAAAATTTATTGTGGGGGTTAGATGCATAGAGAGCAGGAGTAGCACTTGCATAAAAGACTCATCCTCCTCTCTATGCATCTAACCCCACAATAAATTTTGATTTGGTGATCAAAACTAAGACCAAGCTGATGAGCATGGTTGGAGTTTGGAAGAGTTAGCAACAAGATTATTTGCCATGATGAGAGAGAAATGAAAAGATGAAAGCTGGGATAGATATTATTGTGAAAGGCTTCTTTTTCGTTAGAGGTCAAGGTGAATCATTGACTTTTGTGGGGGATATTTTATAGGGAGTTGGATCCTCTCTGGCAACTCCTCTCTCCAGCTTTTCTCTAGCAAAAGTTCAATTATTGGATGTATGCATTGACTCTTTAAGCATCTAACCCCACAGTCATGAGAAATGGCAGAGTAGGCCAATTTCAACTTAGGCAAGAGACAAATGAGCTGAGAAGAACCCCTAAAATTATGGTGTGGATTCAAGGACGAGAGAGAATGCAATCAAGTGAAGGTAATCATTAACTTTTGGGTGCTGGATCATCGTCTATTACTTCTAATCCTTATGAAGTCGGTGCAAGCGCCAAGTAGTGCAAATGGTAATGTATCTGGTCAACTTGTTTATGCATATTTGTCATCATCTCTTTTGATCGTTGGCACAATGTTTGCTAAAGAGCTAATGGAATCATAAATTTTTAATGAGGATCCATCAATTTCGAAAGGGTTCACTTCAAGTTTGAATTTCAAAGACAATGATTACGATCATGGCATCCGTGTTGGAACCAAAATAATTTGGATTAAATAATCTCTAGGTTTTGATGTTAACAATAAGAATTAATTTTGTGTAGCAAAGTGTTAATGCTTTAAATCTAACAAGTGCCTTTAGTCTTAAAGAATCTCTGTTCTTATAAGCTAAAATGTTAAGTCTTTTCTCCTTGCAAATCCGCGTCCATATGTTCTCTATTGAATATCTATGCTGAAAGTATGGTCGAGTCCACTCTCCATTATAACTCCAGTGCCACGTCAGTGGACGAGCGCTTGAATGCTTTTAGTGGACGGAGAATTTCTCTTCGTGTAGACGAGAGCCCTTAGTCTGCTATTGCCACGTCACTGGACGGAGATTTTAGTTATCTCAGGTACTGGCAAGACCGCTGTTTTGAGTAGACGAAGTTTTGGTTGCCACGTCAGTGGACGAAGCCTTAAAACTCTTTTTGCTTATCTTGCCTTTACGCTAGTTTGCTGGACGAAGATTTTTTAAGCATTTATACCAATTTGAACCAAAGCGAATTTATTTCTTATGATTGATATTCATTTCATTTATAATTGTTCTTCTCGTTTTCTATTAACGATTCCTTTTGCCTTGTTTCATTGAGAGAGACATAGTACAAGTCAGGACTTGCAAAAAGCAGAATAGTACAATGCAAAACGTTTTTGTACCCTGTCACCTTTTACGCTGATATAGTTGGAACTTGTACAAAGGAGGCAAAACTTTTTTTTTTGCAAGCTACTTTTGCTCAGAGGTGTGCTTTTTCATGCAAGAATTTGTCTCACAGTACAAAGGCCTCGAGCAAGCTGAGTCACAACGGATATTTACCTAGTTGACTCTATTACTAAACGGGTATTTCAAATACAACCGTTGAAGACTCTGAAGAGAAGATCAAGGACCCTATAAATAGAAGACTAAAGCTTTTGAAGAAACAACTTTTGCGTATACAAAGAAATTTCAAGAAATCTCTCGCGAAGCAAATATTTTCTTATTCATTCAAAAGCAAAAGTCTGTAATATTATAGTTTGAATATTGCTATAATATTTATCTGATCTTAAACTTTCATACTCTCACATATAGTGAGTTAGAAGATCAAAGATATCAAAACTCTTTATTAGAGGTAGAGCCTGAAGAGGCTTGGTAAGAAAGAAATACTTGTGAGCCTGGAGAGGTGTTGAATACTTGGTGTAATCTATTTGAAAATAGTGGAAAAATCCTTCAAGTAGAAGGGACTGGACGTAGCTCTTGGTTGGAAGAGAGTGAACCAGGATAAAACATCTTGTGTAAATCTTCTTATCCCTTATCTCTTTTGTTTTACGTATTTATACTAACTGTGGGGATTTGAACTTGAATTTGTTAATCCTTCAAAAGACTTCTTTTCTGTGTGCTTTATTCTGTCTCCTTAACTTTGTGTGAGAAAATCTTTTTGAAAAGGCTGTTTTCGAAAAATATTAACAAACACAATTCAACCCCCCCTTCTTGTGTTTGCCTGTGTCAACTTCAGTTGGTATCAGAGCTCAGCCTCGAAAGGGTTGAGCATCTAACAAGTGCTGAGGAAGTACGATCCTATCACCATGGATGCAGAAGGACAAGCTATCAACAGACCTCCACTCTTTGATGGAACAGATTACGACTATTGGAAGAAGAGAATGATGGCCTTCCTAGATGCACAGAATCTAGACATCTGGGAACTGATAGAGAATGGCTACACTGAGCCAAGAAGTGAAAATCAAGTTGTACTGGCTAGAGCAGATTGGAGTGTTGATCAAAAAGCCAAACATCAACTAAATCTCAAAGCCAAACATTACTTGATGTGTGCTATTACCAGATCAGAACATGATAAAGTTCACAGCTGCAACACAGCAAAAGAAATCTGGGATACACTGGCTCTCGCTCATGAAGGCTCATCACAAGTGAAGGAGTCAAAGATAAGCATGCTGGTTCACCAGTATGAACTCTTCAAGATGACTGATCATGAGTCTATAGATCAGATGTTTGGAAGATTTCAAACAATAACAAACAGTCTCAGATCTCTGGGAAAGGTATATGAGAATAGAGATCATATCAGAAAGATTCTGAGAAGTCTCTCCAAACAGTGGAGACCAAAGGTCACTGCTATTCAAGAAGCTAAGAATCTGAATACTCTCTCTCTGGAAGAACTTCTAGGATCATTAAAAGTTCATGAACTTGAACTAAATGAGGAAGACAATTCCAGAAAGGGAAAGTCCATTGCTTTAAAGGCAAAGAAAGCAAGTTCTTCAAAAGTTCTCAAAGCTGCTGAGTCTTCAGATGATGCTGAACCTTCAGACAGTGATGAAGGATCAGATGAAGATGAACTATCTTTCATCTCCAGAAAGATACAACATATGTGGAGAAGAAAAAATAATTTCAAGAGAAAGCCATTCAACAAGAAATTTTCTAAGGAGAAGTCAGACTCCAAAGAAAAAGGTCCACCTTTGTGCTTTGAGTGCAAAAAGCCTAGACATTTCAAAGCCGACTGCCCTGACCTAAAAGAGAAGAAGAAGTTCTTTAAGAAAAAGAAGGGCTTAATGGCTACATGGGAAGACTTGGACTTATCCTCATCAGATGAGGAAGAGGAAGCAGAGGAAGAGGCAAACATTTGCCTCATGGCAGACACATCATCAGAGAATGAGTACACTGATGATGATGAGGTAACAGATTCTGAACCTTCAACTCTCAAAAATGCCTTTGATGAATTACTGCATGACTCATCCATATTATCTCATGAATACAAAAGTCTTAAAAAGAAGTTTGCAAAATTAACCAAAGAATATGATAGAGTTTGCATGGAAAAACAAAGTTTGTTCCAAGAAAATGATAAGCTGAAATCAGAGAATGTCAGTCTAACTGACAAATCTGAATGTGAGCCTGACAATTCTTGTGAAGTTGCAAAACTAAAACAAGATGTAAAATACTTGACAGACTCTCTGTCAAAACTGGTAGGAGGCTCAGATAAGCTTAGTCTTATCCTAAGGTATTCTAGGTCACCCTTTGATAAATCTGGCCTTGGTTATGACAATAAGAAGTATGAGGCATCTTACACTAAGTCAAAACCACCTATGCAGCAAAGAGCTTCAAAAGCTCCAGCTAGGTATGCAAAAACCAAATCTGGCCCGTCCAACACCTTTTGTAAAGTGTGTGGAAAAAGTGGGCACTCTACATCTAGATGCATACATAATAGGCATACTAAATATTCTCGTCCAAAGAAAACTAACATGAAAGGACCCAAGTCAGTTTGGGTACCTAAGAACAAGATAATACCTGTTGCAGATCTGCTTAACAACAGGAAAGAAACAAACATCCTGGTACTTGGACAGTGGATGCTCACGTCACATGACGGGAGAAAAGTATATGTTCCAAGACCTTAAACATAAGGATGGTGGCTGGGTGACATTTGGAGGAAATCAGAAAGGAAAGATCACTGGTATAGGTAAAATCGGTAAACATCCTTTTCCCTCCATTGATAATGTTCTTTTGGTGAATGGTTTAAAACATAATCTACTGAGCATAAGTCAATTATGTGACAGTGGATATGATGTTTCTTTTAATAAGAACATGTGTTATGTCAAGAAAAATGATGGATCAATTTTATTCACTGCTAAGAGGCAAAACAATTTATACAAAATTGACTTGGAGGACCTCTCAAATCAAAGTGTCTCATGTTTAGTGTCCATTGAAGATGAACGTTGGATTTGGCATAAAAGGCTAGGTCATGCAAGCTTGAGATTAATCTCAAAGCTAAATAAGCATAACCTCGTGAGAGGTTTACCAAACCTTAAATACAAATCTGATGCTCTCTGTGATGCATGTCAGAAGGGAAAACAAGTCAAAGGTTCTTTTGAATCTAAGAATATTGTAAGTACCAAAAGACCACTAGAACTGCTACACCTTGATCTTTTTGGTCCAACAAGGACTGCTTCTATCAGTGGTAAGAAATATGGTCTAGTCATTGTGGATGACTATACTAGATGGACATGGGTTATGTTTCTTGCTCACAAAGATGAGTCCTTCAAGGTCTTTTCTGTATTCTGCAAACGTGTACAGAATGAAAAGGGGATGGGTATAGCTTCAATCAGAAGTGACCATGGGGGAGAATTTGTCAATGAGCTATTCAATGAGTTTTGTGAAGAAAAAGGAATTCAACACAACTTCTCAATACCAAGAACACCACAGCAAAATGGTGTGGTAGAGAGAAAGAACAGATCTCTTCAAGAGATGGCTAGGACTATGCTCAATGACAATTCTGTCCCTAAGCACTTCTGGGCTGAAGCTGTGAACACTGCCTGCTACATTCAGAACAGAATATACATTAGACCAATTCTGAATAAGACTCCCTATGAATTGTGGAAAGGCAGAAAACCCAACATATCTTATTTTCATCCTTTTGGATGTAAATGTTTTATTTTAAATACAAAAGATCAACTTGGTAAGTTTGATGCAAAGGTAGACAATGGAATTCTTCTAGGATTTTCTGAAACCTCAAAAGGTTTTAGAGTGTATAACTCAAGAACGTTAACAGTAGAAGAATCTATACATGTTAGATTTGATGACAAACAGCCTGATAAGAAACTATCAGAGCTAGATGAAAGTTTTGCAGATCTTGACTTAAACATCACAGGAGAAACAAATGAAGTCAAAACTGATGATCCAGTTGAAGACCCTTCTCATCAACCAGAAGCATCCACCTCTCAACAAGACAATGCTCAGAGAACTTGGCATTTCAAGAATTATCATCCACCGGATCAAATAATAGGAAATCCAAGCGATAAGCTAAGAACCAGATCAACTTTCAGAGAGCAAGAAGACTCTGCATTGGTGTCTGAATTGGAACCAAAAACTGTAGATGAGGCTCTGCTGGACAATGGTTGGATTTTGGCAATGCAAGAAGAGCTGAATCAGTTTGAGAGGAGTGAAGTTTGGACTCTGGTAACCCTACCTAAGAATAAATCTGTTATAGGAACAAAATGGGTTTACAGAAACAAGCTTGACGAAAATGGTAAGGTTATAAGAAATAAAGCAAGATTGGTTGCACAAGGTTATTCTCAAGAAGAAGGTATAGACTATACTGAAACCTTTGCACCCGTTGCAAGATTGGAAGCAATCAGAATTTTACTCTCATTTGCTGCACATCATAACATTATGCTTTTTCAAATGGATGTAAAAAGTGCTTTTTTAAATGGTTTTATCAATGAAGAAGTTTATGTTATGCAACCACCGGGTTTTGAGAATGAAACCCAACCTGAACATGTATACAAGCTTAAGAAAGCTTTATACGGCCTAAAACAAGCCCCAAGAGCTTGGTATGATAGGCTAAGTTCTTTTCTAATGGATAATGGTTTTGTCAGAGGAAAGGTAGATACCACCTTATTTAGAAAATCAATTAATTCCAACTTCATTGTAGTACAGATCTATGTAGATGATATTATTTTTGGTGCTACTAATGAATCTTTGTGCAAAGAATTCTCAAAGCTAATGCAGAAAGAGTTTGAAATGAGCATGATGGGAGAACTCAAATTCTTTCTTGGACTTCAAGTCAAACAATCTATGGACGGGGTGTTCATCCATCAAACTAAGTACACAAAGGAACTTCTCAAAAAGTTTAAGATGGATGATTGCAAACCTATGAACACACCTATGCATCCCACGTCCACACTGAACATAGATGATAAAGAGAAAAAGGTAGATCAGAAGGTATACAGAGGTATGATTGGATCTCTCTTGTATCTAACTGCTTCTAGGCCTGATATAATGTTCAGTGTTTGCTTGTGTGCTCGTTTTCAATCTGATCCTAGAGAATCTCATTTATCAGCAGTTAAAAGAATCTTTAGATATTTGAAAGGTACTACTAATCTTGGTCTGTGCTTTAAGAAAGATGGAGATTACAGATTAGTTGGCTTTTGCGATGCTGACTATGCTGGAGATAGAATTGAAAGAAAAAGCACCAGTGGGGGATGTCACTTCATTGGAGCTAATCTAGTGTCATGGTCAAG
This sequence comes from Echinosophora koreensis, assembly GCA_035048595.1. Lineage (NCBI taxonomy): Eukaryota > Viridiplantae > Streptophyta > Magnoliopsida > Fabales > Fabaceae > Echinosophora > Echinosophora koreensis. The sequence continues at coordinate 588,021 of JAPCYP010000006.1, forward strand.
CAAAAGGCAGAGTACCATTGCCCTATCAACCGCTGAAGCAGAATATATATCAGCTGCAAACTGCTGCTCACAACTTCTCTGGATCAAACACCAATTGGAGGACTATAATGTGTCTGTAAGTAGTATTCCACTAATGTGTGATAATACTGCTGCAATTAATCTGTCTAAGAATCCAATTCTTCATTCTAGGGCTAAGCATATAGAAATCAAACATCACTTTATCAGAGACTATGTGCAAAAGGGTGTTTTTGATATTCAATTTGTAGATACTGACCATCAATGGGCAGATATCTTTACTAAACCTCTTGCTGAGGACAGATTTACTTTTATCAGAAAACATCTTAACATGTTGTATGTGGTTTAAAATGGTATATGTATTGATTGCATGTTTTATCTGCGCGTCCACTAGTTTTGGCGTCCAGAACTTGTGTAGTCTACGCGTCCACTTCTGTTGGTGTGCCGCGTCCACTACTTATGTTTTTGTGCGTCCACCCTCAACCTTATGTGGACCCAATCTTACATACTTTTGTCTTTTAAAATTTTTTTTAAAAAAACTCTGTTATATTAAAACGTTTGATTTTAATCATTTCCTTGCTGAGTCAGCGACTTCCATCAATCCCATCGTAACCTTTTTACGGTCCCAATACACCAACGCCGTTTTTTTTTTAAGTCTTGTCTAATCAATCTTTTCTTTTTGGAAACTGTTGGTATTCGAAAACTCTTTAAAGGTAACTCCTTTCCCTCTGAAAAACCTTTCGCTACTCTTCATCTTTGATAACTTCTCTCTGAAAAGTTTTCGAACTCTCTTTCTTCAAACCTTAACCTACTCAAGAACTCAACAATGGCTTCAACCTCAACTCCCGAACCTGCCTATGTTACTGACATCATCAATATCGCGGCTGAACATCATTTTAACTTTGAAATTTTGTGTGAGTACAACTTGGATGTAAGCAAGTTCATCAACGCTGCTGGTTGGGACGGATTGTTTCTGGAAAAGGTCTCGATTTATCCAGACTTAATAAGGGACTTCTGGAGGAAACCAACGATTACTGAAACTGAGATAGTAGGGTTTGTCCAAGGAAAGAAGATAACTGTCTCTGAGAAGACCATCTCTGATGCAATCGTTTGTGCCCAAGAGGGTTTAATCATGACAGAAAATTGGGAAGAAGATCTTGGTGGTATTGAAACCATCGCTGTTACACTGATGCGAGATGACACAGTGAGGACTCACTCATGGAAGTCATCTGAAATGAAGGATCACATCAGGATTCTTCATCAGATTCTGAACAAGACAGTGCTTCACAAGGCAGGGTCTAAGGACAACCTCTCTGCCCTTCACAAGTTTTGTCTCTGTAACTTGGTCTATGAGACAAAAATAAACTTGCCATGGATCCTGTTTCATCGTTTCAAGGATGCCATCACACACAGGGAAACAGCCTCTCATATCACTTTCTCTCATCTTCTGTCAAAAGTCTTCAAGCAGCAAGGCTTGTATGATTACTTAGATGCAAAGCCTCAAGAAGAACAAGACAAGATCTTTCGTTCAAAGGGGATGCAAGCTGCCATTTTTGGAAAAAGCAATCTAAGTAGCATGCACCTTGACACATACAAGCTTGTTGAAATGTCAAAACAAGAAGAGAAAATGAAGATTAAGGAAGAAGCAGTTGAGGCCAACAATGCAGCTATTCTTGGTCTCAGGAGAGGAACTAGAAGGAAAACTATGGCTGTCAGAAAGCCTGCTCCTAGAAGGCCTACCAGAGGCATTGTTATAAATGAGCCTGGCAGTGAGGCCCCTCAACTTGCTCCTCAACCTGCTCCCAAGAGAGCTAGAAAACTAATTCTGCCTCAAGACGATGATGAAGATGATAATGTTCCACTGGGAACAGTTTTAAAGAGGAAAGCAGCTGTTGCTGTTGATGCTGCTGTGCCTACCAAGAGGAGGCAACCTGCAAGGAAAGCAAGAACCTTTGCAGCCTCTGAGGTCAACACATCCTCTGATGTTCCTCCTATTAATGTGAGTGATGATGTCCCTACCCCAAGTGTAGATTTCTTTGATAATGTATATAGACCTTCTTTACCCTCACCCCAACCCTCACCACAAAGAGAACAACCTGACCAAACCACAAATTCATCTTCACCACTAAATAGCCCAACTCACTTAACCTCACCTCAACCTACACCACTCAAAACCCTCTTTCCACCCATTATTCCTGATTCAGATCCCTGGTTTCATCAAGAGGATGATGGAATCTGCAGAGGTGCCCCCTTCCCTAAACAACTAAGAAAACTTTTTCCACCAATCATACCTTCATCCACTATTTTTGCCAATAGGTCCGAGAACTGGGCTCAGGTCAAAAGAAATTGGAAAATTCTGTTCCATACTCACCAACCTGACCCTGAACTTAACCTTGAAACTCCTCTGACCAGGTGGTACTCCCATCCTGAGTATGACTATGAACCTTATGAGGAATACCCCTGGACCACCAAATACCCAAACTCTCAGCCCCCAAAAGGTCCCTTTCCATCAGAGATGAACACCCACCATGGCCCTCTCCTCACCCATCTACCCCTCAACCGTTTCCCTCCAAGAAAAATTTACCCCAACCTACAAAAAACCCCACCTCTGATTCCTCACACTCAAGGAGTAGCACGACACATCATTCCCGTATGGGAAACTGATCCTAAAAGGAACCATCTGCCTACCTTACCTGAGAGGAGAGCTCGATCATCTAGGCACGTTCCAATTATTCTGGATGCAAACACACAATGGATGAAATTTGAGCATCCCAGCATCTATGGAAGTGCCTCAGACCACTTTGCAGATCAACTGATTTACAACATTTTGAAGTGGGAGTTCAGCTACTTCCAGATTGAAAGAGCTGCACGATGGGTTCCTATCACTTGGCTGAGACACCATAAGGAAACTCGAGTAGGCATTGCTCCCTACCCCATCTGTCCAAGGCTTGGCATGATAGACCTCAACAAAGACAAAGACATGAGGTGCAGAAGAAATAAAGGGGTCATGCCTGAAGCTCACTCTGCCATTCTGGACTTGTCTCAGGAACTCTTTGATCACTCCGAGCTTGACTTCTATCTATATATGGAGGATGTGCAGAAAATTGGAGAAATGAAGGCTGCAGACTTCTGGTTATCTCACATCATCCACTGCACCAGGAAAGCCTCTTCTTCTGGTTTGACTCAAGAAGAGAAGAAGGAAATTCCTAAGTACAGAGGAAAATGTGGCCTATCCAAAGTAAGGCACATGATCTACAAAGATCTGTGGGGACTTCCTATTACCAGCAGGGATGTGGAGGAAATCATACCTATCCACTGGGCAAAGGATTTACCTCAGAAACCTATCACAGTTGCCACTGCACCTCCAGCAACTTCTTCCTCAGATCAGGCAGTCCAAGAGTTAATTGTAGAAGGCCCTGAACTTGATGAGCAAATGTCTTCTCAGCCTACTTCAGTTGAACCTTCATCTGCACAAGCTAAGCAGTCTGCTGAGGCTGGTGTCTCTAAGCAAGGAGCTGAGTCTGCTAAGACTTCTTCTCAACCATTAGCTCTTGCTATGGTCAGAACAGCAGCCCAGGCTCAAGACACTGTCTCTGACACTGCTGAGAGCTCAAGACAACTTACCTTGCCACCCAATCTTGAAGACATTATTGGGAAAATTGTTGATGATAAGGTTGGCAAGATAGTTGAGGAAAAGACTGAGCAGATGGCTCAACAGCTTGAAGAAAGGGTGCAGAAGCAAGTTCAAGACTCTCTGGCCCCTACAAATGCAGTGATGAACCAAATGCTGGCTCTGATCTTGGAGTTTCAGAGGAATCAAAATCCCCAGCCTAATCAACCACCTCCTCCACCACCTCCTTCTATCTAAATTTTTTTTCTGTTCTTTTCTCTGTCTTTATCCTTTTCTTGTGTGCTGACAATGATGGTCCACTCCCTTTTGCCTTTTTGTCTGATGACAAAAAAGGGGAGAAAGGAAAGATTAAATTTTATAATTAATACAGAGATTTTTTTTAAAAAGTACATAGTTGTCTGCATATGCATAAATATATACTCATCTTGCTGATACTATGCCTTGACTTCATGTTTATGCTTCAATACTGCTTTGAACTCTAATGTTTTATAGGATGCTATCTTGATTTGTTAATCAATGTTATTGCAAATGAGACTTGACTTATTATGCCTTAACAGCATTTATCTGTTGACTGCCTTGTCTTAGGGGGAGCCTTGTAAGCTCTCTTAAACTTTGCAAAATAAATTTAATTAGTTTTTGTCATCATCAAAAAGGGGGAGATTGTTGGAACCAAAATAATTTGGATTAAATAATCTCTAGGTTTTGATGTTAACAATAAGAATTAATTTTGTGTAGCAAAGTGTTAATGCTTTAAATCTAACAAGTGCCTTTAGTCTTAAAGAATCTCTGTTCTTATAAGCTAAAATGTTAAGTCTTTTCTCCTTGCAAATCCGCGTCCATATGTTCTCTATTGAATATCTATGCTGAAAGTATGGTCGAGTCCACTCTCCATTATAACTCCAGTGCCACGTCAGTGGACGAGCGCTTGAATGCTTTTAGTGGACGGAGAATTTCTCTTCGTGTAGACGAGAGCCCTTAGTCTGCTATTGCCACGTCACTGGACGGAGATTTTAGTTATCTCAGGTACTGGCAAGACCGCTGTTTTTGAGTAGACGAAGTTTTGGTTGCCACGTCAGTGGACGAAGCCTTAAAACTCTTTTTGCTTATCTTGCCTTTACGCTAGTTTGCTGGACGAAGATTTTTTAAGCATTTATACCAATTTGAACCAAAGCGAATTTATTTCTTATGATTGATATTCATTTCATTTATAATTGTTCTTCTCGTTTTCTATTAACGATTCCTTTTGCCTTGTTTCATTGAGAGAGACATAGTACAAGTCAGGACTTGCAAAAAGCAGAATAGTACAATGCAAAACGTTTTTGTACCCTGTCACCTTTTACGCTGATATAGTTGGAACTTGTACAAAGGAGGCAAAACTTTTTTTTTTGCAAGCTACTTTTGCTCAGAGGTGTGCTTTTTCATGCAAGAATTTGTCTCACAGTACAAAGGCCTCGAGCAAGCTGAGTCACAACGGATATTTACCTAGTTGACTCTATTACTAAACGGGTATTTCAAATACAACCGTTGAAGACTCTGAAGAGAAGATCAAGGACCCTATAAATAGAAGACTAAAGCTTTTGAAGAAACAACTTTTGCGTATACAAAGAAATTTCAAGAAATCTCTCGCGAAGCAAATATTTTCTTATTCATTCAAAAGCAAAAGTCTGTAATATTATAGTTTGAATATTGCTATAATATTTATCTGATCTTAAACTTTCATACTCTCACATATAGTGAGTTAGAAGATCAAAGATATCAAAACTCTTTATTAGAGGTAGAGCCTGAAGAGGCTTGGTAAGAAAGAAATACTTGTGAGCCTGGAGAGGTGTTGAATACTTGGTGTAATCTATTTGAAAATAGTGGAAAAATCCTTCAAGTAGAAGGGACTGGACGTAGCTCTTGGTTGGAAGAGAGTGAACCAGGATAAAACATCTTGTGTAAATCTTCTTATCCCTTATCTCTTTTGTTTTACGTATTTATACTAACTGTGGGGATTTGAACTTGAATTTGTTAATCCTTCAAAAGACTTCTTTTCTGTGTGCTTTATTCTGTCTCCTTAACTTTGTGTGAGAAAATCTTTTTGAAAAGGCTGTTTTCGAAAAATATTAACAAACACAATTCAACCCCCCTTCTTGTGTTTGCCTGTGTCAACTTCAATCCGAGCACCCGATCTCAGTCTCAAGTCTCCATAATAGGAGCTGGCATCAGCAAACCCCAACCACTTCTAATTATCACATGCTATTCCGACTTTGATTGTCTTTATTCATTCATCTTATCAAAATTATCTCTCATCTCTATGCACTTTAGCTAATCAATGGTATATACACTCATACTTTCTCACTTTACATTCAAGCACAATTTGAAGGAGCTTTGTCCTAGTTATTTTGTTCATTTTTTAAAACAATTAAATGCATTATTCACATATTTAATATGTTGGTTGATTCTCTTTCTTGAAATTCATTTTTTACATTAACATGAGTCAAATTTATATGTTTTTTTTTTTTTTGAAACAAAGACCTCAAAGCATTTCATTAATAATCAATTGGGAAATACACGGTGGAACATGATAAAAAACTTGAGAGCAAGCTAAAAGTGATGTTGCCTTGGCTAATGTATGGGCTACACCATTTGCTTGCCTCTTAGAGAAACTTACACCAAAGTTTGGACATGAATTAAATAAATTATGACAAGCTCTAATAGTGTGATCGAATTCTGAGATATCATCCTTTGGCCTAGAGATACTATTAACCACCACTTGACAGTCAAGCTTAAAGACAATTTGATATGCATTGAGATCCAAGTTTTGAACCCATTGAGCCGCTTTTAAGAAACCCATTGCTTCTCCTTCTCGGAAAGGGAGACAGAAATGAATGCATTCTATTTTGGCAATCACAAAATGACCCATGTCATCTCTAACACACATACCAACATCAGTTATCCGATTTTGTTGAGAAAAACTAGCATCAATATTGCACTTGAGTGTCCCAAGTCCTGGAGGTTCCCACCTAACACTCATTGACGAAACAGTGACTGCATGGCTTTGTTTTGTCTCATTTGCCATTCTCCAATCCGCAAGAAAAGTAGAAGCTCGATGGGTAATATTGTCTGGCGTAGGAGTTTTATTGTTCTATAACAAATCATTCCTTCCATTCCAAAGGCTCCAAAATACCATAGTGAACCTTGCCCTTCCATCAACCGCAAGCCCACTCAACACCTCGAAGCAAAGGTCAGCAAAATCATTTGCTATTATGAGAAGAGGAGCTATATGATCCTAGAGGCCCTGATGAATCCAGCAAACTTGACTAATAGAACAAGAGATTAGTAAATGGCATAGATTTTCCAGATCCAAGCTAAAAAACACACAAGTAGCCGGGCAGTGAATCCCTTTTTTTTTGAAGTTGAATCCTTGTAGGCAAGCAATTTCTACATTCCCTCCACATGAAAATTTTTACTCTAGCCGGAACCCAAGTTTCTAGATCATATCCCAAGCACCATCCACCTTCAGATGAAACATCAACCGAGATATTGAGTGGAGTTTTAAGAATCTGGTTAGCCAAGTGTCCTTGGAATAAGGTATGGATCATGTTAACATTCCAACCTTTCTCGTTAGGGATCAACAGATTACTAACACTATACTCACGAGCTTCCGTTGGGCAATCAAGTGGACATTTCAACATGCTGCCTTCACTTAACCAAGACGCGTTCCATAGGGGTATGTTACTGCCTGAACCAATAATCCATTTTGCACCTTCTTGCACCACTGGTTTAGACGACCAGATGCTTCACCATGCATAGGATGGGTTGTGACCTAAACTGGTCTCAAGAAAATGTCCCTGTGAAAAATATTTTGCTGTGAAGATCCTAGTCACAAGGGAATTTGGTTCCGCAATAAAATTCTAGGCTTGCTTTCCAAGCATAGTTAGATTAAAGCATGCATATATCGGAACCCCAGACCAACCCAACATTTAGGCATATAAATTTTATCCCTTGAAAGCCATTTTATTCCTTTTGACTCCCTATTAGCCGACCCCCACCAAAAAGAATTTAGCATTTTTTGAATCTTATCGCTAAGAGAGGGAGGAAAAAAATAGATGCTCATACAATAAGAGGGAATTGCTTGGGCTACCGACTTGAAAGCATCTTGCCTTTCCAAGAGCTCACCTTTTTCCAAACTCGATCTTTCACATAATTAAAAATCTCCTTTTTATTCCTACCAACCATAGATGGGAGCCCCAAATACTTGTCCACATTAATCTGCTCATGTTATATGCTTGATAGTAATTAACATTACCGCGCCTAATAAATTTTCACCCAAAATTAATACCACCATAGATAATTAAAGAAATAAATAATGACACACTAAAGAGATTGAGAGAGGAGTCATCATAAAATAGCCCCCACACTTGATCAGTTAAAATAGATTAAAATCTCAATGCACGGTAGCTAATCAACAAACGCACTCGAAGTACAGAAATGATTTTTGTACAACTGATTTCGATACCGTATGTTTCGACATCGTATATCTTCCCGTAGTGTTCGAAAATTAAATTCCGGAGGTGTAAAATGAAAATTCGTATGTTTTTCTTTTTAACATTATATTTTTTTATATCTTGCCATCAAAATTTTATGTATTTATAAAAAATGAATAAAATTTCTAACTTTTTTTGATGATTATGGAAATCATGTGAAAATATATTATTTTTTACAATAGTTAATTGAAAAAAAAATATATATTTCAATTTGATAACAAAGAATTAGAGGTAAATTAAAAAAAAAAAACAAAGGCATTGTTTTACAACATAAATGAACAACTTGCACAAAAAGGAAGCACAGAGAACATTGTAAGAACCACCGATCAGCAAGAAAACCACTTGACACTTTTCATAGGAATTAAAACAAGAGCGTAGAAGCGGAAAGAACTTGCACCAGTTTCACACCATCTAATCCCAAACACCAAAAGAAACCAAGGAGGAAACATTGCCGCTGCAAACTATTCAGAGCGAGTTGAGAAAGGACATAAGGCGCAACAAAAGCTTAATGGCCTTAGTGACTCCAAACTCAAAGTCTAAGACACCAACCACGTATGGAATTGATCGATTTTCATAAACTTCAATTAGCAGATTATGAGAAAGTTAACCCTGGTCTAAGTGACGAGTTGCAGAGGAGAAGGAACACCATGAAGTAGCAACTTCAGTCCAAGAACCTCAAAAGAAATTATTTTTAAAAAGTTCTATTAAGAAAAATTGTTTATAAAATAGAAGGAAGAAGGCAAAATAGAAGATTATCGTTGGGAGGGTTATTACGGGAAATGATATGTGTGACTGCAAAATAATCAAAATCCAACATCAAAACAGTCCTAATGAGAGCATGGTGAAAAACAGATGAAAATTATCTAAAAAAGCTTTTTACAATGTTAAGCTAAAAACCCAAACACAAATTTTTTCAAAACAGCTTAAAAGTGTAAAACAGCTGAATGGGAAAGATTATAATCTTTCCCAAACATGCTCTCACTCTCCCGAAAAATTTCTCTGCATCTATTAAAACCAGACAGTGCCAACATTTGTAAAACTTCCAATGCTGGAAAGAAAATTGGTTAAGCGCAACACAAGGGAATTGAAAACTGAATTTGCAAATTTTACATTTATTGCTCATGAAATGATTGAAATGGCATATACTACAAGAAATGGTGATACATTACTATTCACAATGTTGAAAATACTTACAGAAAATCTAAGCTTTCCTACAACGAAATTTACTGACTAGCACCCTCCCCACCAGAAAACAAGGCTTCATAAATGTCTCATTTAGGAATAAGGCATAAACGAAGTACAACTAAATCCCAGTATTGGGATTGTTCCCAGCAGGGATTAGAGAAATTTCTAACCCTCGGCTAAAAGCCTGGTTAAACATGAGACGAGTTTGGAATGTTGATACAAATGGGAACCACAAAAAAAATGCAATGGGTATAAAGATGACCATTCCCATGCCAGCATCATAAAGGCGAGCAATTGATCGAATGGATTTCCATAGTCCCAGCCTCTTCATCACAGGCTTCCAAGCAGCAGCAATCTATACAAGGACAAGCATAACAGGACAAATAAATCTATACAAGGACAATTAATGTAGAAAAATCAGAGTAGTAATTCATACAAATGACATACTAAAACCAATGTATACGACAGCTTTCAGTAAATTAAACAGTGGACAAGTGTGTGGGATTATAGATGCCAAACAAAGAAATAGTCAAAACGGACGAGATTTGACATCCATATATGGAGCAGGATATAAACTTCATTAGAGAAAGGACAATGATGCAATGAAGACAAGAAATCATGTTTCTTTTCTTCAAGAGACAAGAAATATGAGAAACGTGTCAACTGTCAAGGAACCAGTTACCAAAGCTGCAGATACAAGGTGCAAGCCGAAGAATGTCTTTTACTTGTATTCTTCTTATGGCACTTCATGCCAAAAACCACGGGTATCACTATGGGAAAAGCAAAGGCCCACCCAAACACTGCTAAAATTTAATCCAATATAGCATGAACATCGAAATCTGCATGCGGAACAATTAGTTCTTGGCCAAGAATATTCTTTATCTATATCTCAACCAAGTCAAGGAATCAGCAACTGAAAGTGAAGCCTGCTCCCTTTCACTAAGAAGCCTGGTCCACGAGTCTACTTAAACATCATGTTGAAATTTATTTCACTCTTAATTTCACTTTTCATCTCGTTTTCCAAATCAAGCAACTTAGTCCCTCTAGTTCCATTGGAGAAATCAGGTCCAATTCCTTAGCTGCCATTAGACACCCATGAATGCAATGCAATTAGGTGGCATGATTCATTGCATTATAAAAGCTGATGTCAACTGGTTGAATGTGGAATTATCTCCCATCGTGAAATTGTCACACGACCAGTTTTTCATGTGAAGTGTGGCGGTAAACATAATGAAATGTGGCACCAACTGATTAAACATAGCCATACCATTTTACTAAGTTAGCTCTTTAACAAAGACATATCAGATCACATGCTTTTCATGTGACATCATCCCTCTCATAAGCTTAACCCAAATCAAACTCTTCATCAGTAAGAGATGCTAACTGCCAGTGAACCAGAGACCTTAAACCCAAAAATATTCTTGTGATCTTAAACCCTAGATGCTTACAGTGGGTTTCAAACCCCTTCATTGCAAGTAAAGTCCACTAACATGAAGCTCAGTTTCCTAACTAAGCCATACCTTGTCTTATAAAGACAATATAAATTTTAGACATGAAGAATCCATCTAGAATGAAGGTGTCAAACTTTAATGATATTGTAAGCAAGCAATCTAACAGTGGAAATATCAAATAATTATAACCAGAAATGAAACAGAAGAAAAGAAAACTCACAGAAACAATTCCCCATCCAGTAGGAATGAAAGCCAACATAGAAGCGAATATGTCAGGTACAGAGAGTTTCATAAATATAACTGCTACAACTAAACCAGCCAGTGCCAACAAGAGGGAGAGTCCTTGGATAAAGCGCAACAGAAGCTGGAAATTGACTGATATCTTCTGGCTAAAGGTGAATACCTATTGAGCAACAATACAAGACAATTTCACTCAAGATACAAAATTACCAACATATACATGTAACCTATGATTCTAAGACCACACTTATTGTAATGCATTTTCACACCTTGAAAAGAATTATAAGCACAGCTAGCACGATCCATGACAGGCCATAAACCTATGCAAAATGACAAACAAAAACAGTCAGTTGATTAACCTCTACTTGTAAATAAGCAAAAAAGATTTGCATACTAATACTGGTCAAATTTAGGATTAGTCTTGGAGATGAAGTCATTTAAGCAGTATAAATAAAGGTCAGTGTAGACTAATAAGTAATTAGTGACAATTTCTTCAGAGGATCACACTGTTTCTTCACCAGTACCCGATTTCTATGCCCTCGTCTGACCTCTATTATTTTTTATTTTTTTTTCAATTGACCATCTGCAGCTACTCATGGCAATGTTATCAAAGTGGTGGTTCATAGCATAGCTAGGGGAAAACATGCCCGCTATTACCTTTCACCAGCATCCTATATGTGCCTGGCAGCCCATTTAACTTAATCTTGTTTAGCCACTTAACATGTTCCCTTAACTGCTTAGCTCGATCACCTTTACAGGTCTTTAAGATCTTGCTTTTCCTAATTCACTAGACTCAGATATTGCCCAGAGCCCTAGACTAGCCACTTAAATAAGCTATGTATGACCCAAAACAAATCCAGAGAATAAAACAGCAGGCAATTGTATCCAGTCAAGAATTTAAATAAGTTAGGTATGGAGCCCATATACGTTCATCAAAGAACACAAGATTAAATATGTCAATCAAATATGCACCATGGACGACGGTTCAAAAAGATTCTATACTTCAGCACTAATTTTATCATGGAAGAAAAACTATTAAAGGAAAGAAGTTTGTTTCTGTTTCTATCTTAAAAAAAAAAAAAAAAAAACAGAGAATCTGCAAAATGAGTTGCAAAATTATGCAATCTAAATTCAGTTTCAATGTTAAACTGGAAACAAGAAAAATAATATCATGTAGGAACAGTTTTCCAGCCAAAGGACATAAAAACGGGGCAACAGAAAAGAAACATGAAACTTGTAATACCGTCAATGAAGTATCTGTTCCCTGCACGTGAAGCTTGTACACAATCCCATATTGGAAGATGAAAAATCTTAGACTCAGAATGGTCTCTGCAATCCTTGAACCCAAGCTCCTGATATGGCCCTGTAGGTGCAAAATTTATGAAAACTGAAAATGCAAAAGATCTGAGAATAAAAGAAAATAGAGGCCCAAAACTGAGGGGGAAAGGAGAAGGCTTACTATTTTTGTTTATTTTATTTTACATTTTTTATTTTTATTTTTATTTTGGGGGGAGGGGAAGAGAAATTGCGAGACAAATTTTTTTCCTTGAATCAACAGCAATTCAAGATCTACAACTTTGGGAAGAATGGAAGAGCATTATAACTAATCTTGATTTAGTAGCACCTATGCGTGGTGGTATGTCCCTACAGGCAGTTAGGTTTGCAACAAAAAACATAATCATTAAGAAAATTACAGTTTTCACATCACTATAAGCAATATGCCTGAAGTTCATAATCATGACAATATCAAACACTAGAAAATAATGCCTAGCATGGCAATTTTATAACATGTATGTCATTTACAAAAACAATATAATTTGGCAACATTCATTAAATATCTATATAGAATATAATGGCAAGCGTTAAAGATACAGGCATTCTGCTCCAACCAAGACACCACAACTGCTTAAACTGCATATTGCAACAAAATTTTGGTCACCTTGTTTTTACAAAAACCATTGAAAAATGAAACACTTTTCCAAATGGAAAGCACTGACCCCATATTCACAAAGCACACCGGACATTATTCTAAAGGAAAGCAGTAGCCTGGCCTGACCATGTAACAATAAATTGGCCACTGCTTCCAAACTAGAACTGCAAATAACACAAATATCAGAATAAAACTTTACATGGGGTCCGAAAATCTGTAATATGTTGTTGTACTAATCCTGTTAAGTATCATCATAGTGAGTAATAATAGTAATGGCTGTAGCTGATCAGCACCCTGCTGAGTCAGCAAGTTGGTTAGGAATCAGTTAGACCTACTATACCTTTTTTTTTTTGATAGGCAAATGTTAGTAGTTAGTTGTTATGTTAATTTTTTCTCCCTTGCCAAGGTTTGAACCTTGGACCTCCTACTCCTCCAACTCTTTATACCCTTAGCTCAAACCACTTGAGTTACCCAACCCACTCAGACCTGCTATACTATATATAATATAATATGGCTTCTCCGTATCTAGACTTAATACAAAGATTCAGTTTCAGTTTCTTTCACTGATTCCTCTCTCCCCCCCTCTCTCTCTTACATCACTCTCAGTTTATAACAAGTGCTATTGTCCAAACAAAAGATTCAACCTCAGGGAGTTTAACAGCTTTTTGGGAGTTTAATTAGGATGTGCTGACTGCTGAGTTTATAAATAGCTAAGAAAGCTAAGAAATAGAAAAAAGGAAATCATTTAAAAATGATCACAGTAAAATATTGAGTACCAGTTCTTCTTCCCACCAAGCTTCCCAGCTTTCTTCTCCCTTAACACCAATTCCACCTCTATAAAGAAGCCAATTTGTCCAATCTCGGAAGTCCTCCACTACCCTAAAATGACACCAAAAGAGGGAAATCAGTATATACAAATACAACATGTATACCTGAAACGCTACAAAGATAAATAATACTTACTTTTTCCACTCAAATCCAGACGGGTTGAACAAATACGGAGCAAACAACCAGGATAGAGCCATAAACCAACTGCTTACAGTCAGAAGAATGTATGAGAGCGTTCCTTCATTATAGCCATAAGCAAGATATACTATCAACAATAGCACAACTTCCAACCTGAAGGAAAGAAGATATAGGAATATATTTATTAGATTTCGTTGAAAGGAACACAAGGAATTACTAACTTAAAGAAGATAAAAATAATTTCATAAATACTGGCTAGCATGGTATCTAAGCTATCCTAATGCCTATCATGTAACAACATTGAGTTCATGTTAGAGTTTTTTACAACCATGAGCCAGATTAATACATCCAATGCTGTTGAAATTAGTAGCATTAAATTTGGATACATGAACTCAACAATTCATGTACCTAGTTTATATCTATGCATGTTCTTAGGAAATGTCTTTCATTAATCTCTCCCTGTAAACATAAGATGTATTTATTTCAAAGTGTATATAAATATCAGTGTGCTGAGTGCTTTTTCACTCAAGCATTTCACAAACATTTTTGTCTAAATTATCTCCAATTCTTTCAATATGGTATCAAGAGCAGGTTCAATTGTCCTGTGAAGGTTTCTGCCTCTGGTCCAGCAGAACCTTAAATCTTCCCCTGTTCAATCGATCCTTTCTCTGTTCTTTTCAAACAGAGCCTTCTTCCCAAACAGTACCTAAAGTCCAAAAAGTCACTGTTAACAACCGACCCACTGTCCATCGCCGCCGGAAAGTCACTCAGAAGCCACAGATCGGCCAGCCTCTGAAGATCCGTCGCCGGAAATCCCTCCATGCGCCTCCAAGCGTACTTTTCCCTGACGGCGCGTGTAGTCCACGCGCCACCGTCTCGACGTCAGGAAGTCGCCGCAGCCGCACAGATCTGGTCGCAGTCCTCCCCTCTGTCCATCTAGGCGGTCAGAATCATCATTATCGGTTGTTTAGATAAGTGGGTGTCTTCCTCCTTTTCTACCCTAATTCTCAGGTTGCTGACTGCCATCTTCTACTTGCATTTCTCCTTTCTTCAGTTGTTAAATGGCTTTTGATCAGCACATAAACTAGAAGAAAACAAATTGTGGAGGGCGTGGTGGAAGAAGTAGTCGCCCAGGATGTTCCTATTGCAAAAGAATAGGTCATATTCAAGATACTTGCTATTCTCTTCATGGTTTCCACCGAAAATTTGCGAATATTTCTGAAAAATCAGAAATAAGAATTTCAAAGGCAGATTATGAAGAGTATCTCCAGCTAAAAGTGGCCAAGCAATCCCAGTCTTCCATTGCCACTAGTGCTCATAATCCCATCGCATGCATCTCTTAATCGAGTAATCAAAGTCCATAGATAATTGATTCACGTGCCTCTGATCACATTGCTGGTAATAGCTCTTTGTTTTCCTCTATCTCTTAGTCAACTTACTCGTTCTCTTAATTGTTCAGTAACCTTTGATAACGATTCCTTTGTTATACAAGAACGTGGTACAAGTCAGATGATTGGCATAGGACATGAATCTCGTGGTCTTTACTACCTCCAATCAGCTCCTTCTTTAGCTTGCACTGCTGCAACATCACCAAATCTTCTTCATGAACGTTTGGGACATCCAAGTCTATTTAAATTGAAGCAAATGGTTCCAAATCTTGACAAAATAAAAACTCTCACCTGTGAGTCATGTCAATTAGGAAAGAATGTTTTTTCTTCTTTTCCTAAGCAGGTTGAAAGTTGTGTTGATGCTCCTTTTTCTGTGGTTCATTCGGATATATGGGGTCCAAGTCGCGTGTCATCAATGGGTTTTAGATATTTTGTCACTTTCATTGATGAGTTCTCTCGATGCACTTGGGTTTTTCTAACAAAAGAACGATCTGAACTATTTTCCATCTTCACTTCTTTTCTCAATGAAATTAAAACTCAATTTGGCATGACAATTAAGGTTCTTAGAAGTGACAATGCAAAAGAATATTTTTCTTCTGCTCTTTCTTCTTTTTTTGTCATCACAGGGTATTCTTCATCAATCCCCTTGTTCGCATACCCCTCAGCAAAATGGAATAGCAAAAAGGAAGAATAGACACCTTGTTGAAATAGCCCGGACATTATTACTTCATGTAAATGTACTTGTCCGTCATTGGGGTGAGGCAGTTTTAACTGCTTATTTTTTGATAAATCGGATGCCTTCTTCCTCCCTTAATAACAAAGTTCCTCACTCCATTTTATTTCCTAAAGATCCTTTGTTTCACGTTACTCCGCGTGTTTTTGGATGTACTTGTTTTGTTCATGATCTTTCTCCAGGTTTAGATAAGTTGTCTGCCCGAGCCATCAAATGTGTTTTCCTTGGATATTCTAGGTTGCAGAAAGGATATCGTTGTTACTCTCCAGTTCATAATCGTTACTATATATCAGCAGATGTGTCATTCTTTGAAAATACTCCAAATTTCTCCTCTTCCGTGGTTGACTATAACACTATTGATGAAGTATTCCCAGTTCCCTTCTTTGGACCATCTCTTTCTCCTTTGCAGGAACCGGTCTCTTCTGTAGGGCCCATTGAAGTTGCTCCTAATAATTCTCAACCAGAACCATCTCAGCAACCTCTCATCATATATCGGCGTCGTCTTCAAGCTCCTAACACAATATTGGAGGGCAATGAAAGACCTGATGAATCATGTCCTGCTCCAGCAACCACCCTTACCACGGACCTTCTCGCAGAAAATCTTGATTTACCTATTGCTCTTCGAAAAGGTACACGTTCAACTCGGAATCCTCATCCTATTTATAACTTTTTAAGTTATCATCGTCTCTCACCCTCTTATCACTCTCTTGTGTCATCTTTATCTTCTGTTTCTATTCCTACATGTTCATGAGGAACTTGATCAGATGGACAGATTGATCGTCTCAAGGCTCGTCTAGTGGCCAAAGGTTATAAACAGATCTATGGTCTTGACTACGGAGATACCTTCTCCCCAGTGGCAAAAATTACTTCTGTTCGGATATTTCTTGCCATGGCTGCCATCCGTCATTGGCCATTATATCAACTAGATATAAAAAATGCATTTCTTCATGGAGAACTAGAAGAAGAGATTTACATGGAGCAACCTCCTGGCTTTGTTGCTCAGGGGGGGTCTGGATTGGTTTGCAAACTACGACGATCTCTCTATGGAATTAAACAATCTCCACGAGCTTGGTTTGGCAAATTCAGTTCTATTGTCCAGGCTTTTGGGCTAAAACAGAGTGAAGCAGACCATTCAGTCTTTTATTGTCATACTTCTTCAAATAAATGTGTTTACTTGGTGGTTTATGTAGATGATATAGTCATCATAGGAGATGATCATGAAAGAATTTCTCAACTTAAGAAACATCTCTTCAGCCATTTCCAAACCAAGGATTTGGGAAAGTTAAAATATTTTCTTGGCATTGAAATTGCTCAATCAAGTCATGGAATCACCATCTCACAAAGGAAGTATGCAATAGACATACTTAAAGAAACTGGGATGATGGATTGTAGGCCCATTGATAGCCCCGTGGATCCAAATCAGAAATTGCTACCTAGTAAGGGGGAGCCTTATTCCGATCCGGAAAGATATCGGAGGTTGGTTGGCAAACTTATCTACCTCACTATTACTAGACCAGACATTTCCTTTGCAGTTGGGGTAGTAAGTCAGTTCATGCAATCTCCTCATACTGATCATTGGGATGGTGTGATACGAATTCTGAGATATATTAAAAAGGCTCCAGGACAAGGTCTACTCTATGAAGACAAAGGAAACCCTCAGGTAGTTGGATATTGTGAAGCAGATTGGGCAGGTCCGCCAATTGACAGGCATTCCACTTCAAGGTATTGTGTTTCTATTGGAGGGAATGTTGTCTCTTGGAAGAGTAAAAAGCAAAATGTTGTTGCACGGTCTAGTGCAGAAGCAGAATATAGGGCTATGGCCACAACCACTTGTGAACTCATTTGGATCAAACAACTCCTTCCAGAATTGAAGTTTGGAGACATTCAGCAGACGAAGTTGTGTTGTGATTATCAAGCAACTCTTCACATAGCGTCCAATCCGGTGTTCATGAAAGAACTAAACATATTGAAATTGATTGTCATTTTGTTCGTGAGAAGGTTCTTTCTAAGGAAATCATTACTAAATTTGTTAGCTCTAATGATCAACTAGCAGACATTTTCACAAAGTCTCTAAGGAGCCCGAGAATCCAATATATTTGTTCCAAGCTTGGAGCATTTGATTTGTATGCTCCAGCTTGAGGGGGGGTGTTGAAATTAGTAGCATTAAATTTGGATACATGAACTCAACATTTCATGTACCTAGTTTATATTTATGCATGTACTTAGGAAATATCTTTCATTAATCTCTCCTTGTAAACATAAGATGTATTTATTTCAAAGTGTATATATAAATATCAGTGTGCTGAGTACTTTTTCACTCAAGCATTTTACAAGCATTTTTGTCTAAATTATCTCCAAGTCTTTCAATAAATGCCAATGAGTGTTTGCCCAACTGGCAAGTTCAGATTAAGTTGACACAAAGGTCTTAAATGTGATTCCTGCTAACGGTCTTTCATTGATAGGTCATCTCAATACCATAAGCCCTTGCTGAGGCTTGTTTTATGTCATGAACTGGGGATAAGACAACCTCATCTCCCCCTAATTTTTTTACAAACAAAAAAAGATAAACAATGTTGCGCTGAAATTAGTTGAAACCTAAAATAACAATGTTGTGCTAGAAGTGCATCACAATAAGAAATGTAGAGTTTCATTTGTAGTAATGACAGTATGAAATAAAGAAACATGGAACATGATTTTCAAACTAATAATTTGTTTTTTTTTTTTTTTTTTAAATATCAAGGAATACAGAACAAAGGAGAGAGCAGTAAGAGAAATTAAATGCTGATCTTGAGCTCTAAAATTCTGTTACTTGAATTTTCTTAGCACAAATTGGGAAGGTGAAAAATTGAGCATGGAATGTTACTCGCATGAGCAATAAGGTAAATGACATAGAATTTGGGAAAATTAATGTAGCACAATAATCTCAATAGATATTCCCTTTATGTATTTCTCTACTGAAAGAAACAGCGATTCTCACCCTTTGACAAAATGACTACGAGAGTAGAGTCTGTAATTTTCTGAAAATTTGATATGGCGGACAACAAACCCACGCCCAGTTGCTTGATACTGTTGCCAAATTAACATATTAACAAATGAGAAGAGAAAATAGAGAAAGAGAAAGCATAAAGTAGGCGAACATACCCTTGCACCCCCATGAAGAATGGTCCGACCAAAATAATGTGTTTCAGTACCCAAGGAGAATGTGAAGAAGACAGAGCAGAGTAGGAACTGCATTGTGACTAAATTGACAATGGCCTACAGAGCAATAAAGATAAAACATATTAGATGATAGAATTAACAAACAGTTTAATGAAAAGTATACATAAGATTACATGGTCCTGACTTTATTAATTAACATGCCTATTAGTAACAGTTTAATGATATGGCCAATAATGGAAAAACGTGTCAGTAATTGAGTACCAAAAAGAAAACATAGCATTTGTTTCAATGATGCCTTGTGAAACATGCATGAGAAGCTATTTCCTTACGTGATTAGCAAATTCCTTTGAAGAGACACTGGCTGTCTCATGGTAATCGTACGTATCGCGATTCGATACGGTTTCGCCATGTTTCGATACATATCGATTGTATGAATCGAGATCAGCACTGAATCGTCCATGTATCGTGCGAATCGCGATTCACAATCTGTATCGGGCGATTCTTTTTGGCGGGTGAGAATGAAGGAAACCGGGTCGGGTCGGCGACCCGGTTATGTTTAAATGAAAAAAAAAACCCTAAAAAACTTCAGAAAAGGGGAGGGAAACACCCGAAACCTAAAACCCAGCCCTATTCTTGTACCTTGGTCCCAATCTTCTCTTCTCTTCTGCGATTTTTTCTTTTCTGCGTTCTCTTCTACGTGGTGTCGGTTCCTTTTCTCTTTTCTGTTCTATGTTGGTCGGTCATTCTAGGTTGGTCACCCCTTGTTTTGTATTCTTCTACATTGGTCCCCGCTTCCCACTCCTTTGTTTTCGTTATTTTTTTGTCCCCACCGAAAAGTTTGCCTCCCTGTTACCCCCGAAATCGGATTCCCACCCGTTACCCCCACTACTCTGTTTTCTAAGGGTGCGTTTGATTTGTAAAAATTCAGGGGACTGGACAGCACAAAAATTTTTGTCCCCTGTTTGATTTGAAAAGTGGTCAGGGGACAGGACAAAAAATGGGGTGAGGGACAGGACAAAAACCCAGAATTTTGTCTCCCACCAAACCATGGGACAACTTTTTGTCTCATGGACAGACTAACAAAAGACAAAATTATCCTTACATCTCTCTTCTCTCTCTCTCTCCTCTCTCCCCCCTCTCTCCCTCTCCCTCTCTTTCTCTCTCCTCTCTCTCCCTCTCTCTCCTCTCTCTCCTTCTCTCTCTCTCCTCTCTCTCCCTCTCTCTCCTCTCTCTCCTTCTCTCTCTCTCCTCTCCTCTCTCTCTTTCTCTCTCTCTCCCCTCTCTCACTCTCTCTTCTCTCTCTCTCCTCTCTTTCTCTCTCCCCTCTCTCTCTCCTCTCCTCTCTCTCTCTCCTCTCTCTCCCCTCTCTCACTCTCTCTCCTCTCTCTCTATTGTTTATATTTATATATTAAATAATATAATATATATATTATAAAGGGTATTCCGATAAATTTAATATTATTTTGTTTGTGCTGTCCATTATCCATCAAACAATGTACAAGACAAAGAATTGTCCTGTGACTCAAGGATTTGTCCTGTGCTGTCCTGATACCTTTTGCAAATCAAACGCACCCTAATACTATTTATTTTGTCCCCACCCATTGACTCTCTCCTCTGATACTGTTCTCTCCACTCATCCCACGTGAGGTGTGTTTTTTTAATTAGATAATGGGTCAAACAAAGAAAAAAAAGAGAAATTGATGTTGAATTGAACTTTTAATTTTTAATTATGACTTGAATCTTGAATAAATTTGAAGTTCATATATGACATATCACTTAATATTGTTAAATAGCTTGAGAGAAACCCTCTCAGCTTTGTGAATTTATAGAAACAAAAATTACAAGTATAGTATCAAATCCCTTGATTTTAGGGATTGAGCATATCTCCTATTTACAAAAGATATATGATAAACTAGGAAACTAAATCATCTATATTATCAACATATCAAAAACAATCAAAACAATATCAACACTCCCCCTCAAGCTGGTGCATAGATGTCATAAGCACCAGGCTTGTTACATATGTAACTTATTCGTGAACCCCGTAGAGATTTGGTGAAAACATCTGCAAGTTGATCATTAGAGTTGACAAATGAAGTACTAATCTCCTTTGAAAGAATCTTGTCTCGAATGAAATGACAATCGATCTCTATATGTTTAGTCCGTTCATGAAAGACAGGATTAGAAGCAATGTGCAAGGCTGCTTGATTATCACAAATCAGTTGCATAGGACCCATCTCGCAAAACTTTAACTCTTGAAGTAGATGTTTTAACCATATAAGTTCACATGTAGTGAGAGCCATGGCTCGATATTCTGCTTCTGCACTTGATCTTGCAACTACACTCTGCTTCTTACTCTTCCATGAGATGAGATTACCTCCAATGAAAACACAATATCCAGACGTTGATCTCCTATTACTCGGAGATCCCGCCCAATCTTCATCTGTATAGGCAACAATGTTTGTATGACCTCTGTTCTCATATGTTAACCCTTTTCCAGGAGATCCTTTAATATACCTTAAAATACGAGTAACTACATCCCAATGACTATCACAAGGAGAGTTGAGAAACTGACTAACAACACTGACGGCAAAGGCTATATCTGGTCTAGTCATAGTGAGATAATTCAACTTTCCCACTAATCTCCGATATCTGCCTGGGTCTGAGTATGGCTCCCCCTGATTTGGCATTAACTTAACATTCGGAGTAACTCACAATTTACAAAATGCAGGCTTCTAATAAGCTTACTGACCACAATGACAACATAAATATATAGCATGAAATAATGTCAGACATATACCTATGAATTTCTACAACGCCAACCTTGCAAAGTTGATGACCCATAAAAAAATATTTCCAGATAACAATATTTAAAAATGGGAACATAAAAAGGCTTCAGAAAAGAAGCTGCTTACTCCAAACACTGTGCTTCTTGCATGACCATTGTATTTTATTTGGATATTGGCTGTACTTGTCACGGCAACAATGCAAGAAACATCAACAGCTAGAACTTCACCAATCTCAATATTTTTCTAAAACTAAGGCTTTGTCTAGGGTGAGAGACCCCAACAAGTCTCTCATCATGAGAGATCTTTAATCACCATTGGATCCCCAACATCCCCATGATTAGATCCTACATCATCAACACCAGATTATTTCTCCTAAACTGCTCCACAGCCGCTCCCACCAACCCTCATCTCACCCAACCACCACCACCAGATACCACAGCCCACCACCACTGTCGTCCCTCACCACCATCACCATCTCCCTCAGAGTTGTCGCCTCCACCCCTTTCTCCACCGCCTTCGTCACTCCCTGACTGGCCACGCAACGCCTTTGTCCTTGTCCTTGTCTTCAGTTGAAGAAGATGAAGGGGTTTTACCAGTTATCAATCCCTTTGCCCCTTTTCCCGACATATCTCCACTCCACCACCAATTCCAACTTTCACTTTCAGACTTCCAAACAACAGCTTCAGTTTATTTCATCGGGAACCTCCATGGACGAGAACGCTACCAGAAATGGAGGAACGGATCTGGCGGCGGTGTTTTCGAGGCCGGGAAAACGTCTGTTGGTGGTTCTGTGCAGTAGTGTTGGTCCGAGGCGGAGGAGCATAGGAGCGTGGATCTGGACCGTGTCTCCGAACCGTGCCGGCGAGCCAGCACGGCTTTTATGTGCTTCTACCATTCTCAGTCTCCTTGTCCTCCTTGCTCTGGCGATTGGTAGGGATTTCGCCATTGACGGAGCTCGAATGAGGTTCGGCACCGTCAGCAATTGTGAAGGGTTGTTTTGAGTACGGAATTGCAAGAGGTGAGTGGGATTTGAAGAGGGTTTCGAATTTTACAGAAACAGAGTATGGTAGGTCCTCTAATTAATTTTGTAAAGGGGTAATATGATATAGCAGGAATGGTGGCTCCATGTGATGCGTTCTGGCTAGTGGAAAAGATGGTGGCTGAGTTGAGGGAGGAGGGAGAGACAGGGGAGAGTGTTACGGCGGTGGCGAAAGGTTGAAGGTGAGAATTGGAAAAAAAACAAAAAAATCTAGTGTAGAAGAGTGCATGGTAAAAACAGTGGAACTATATCATCCAACGGTAAATAAACATGGTGCACGGTGAGAGACCTATCAAGGCCTCTCACCGTAGAAGCCGCCCTAAAACTAACAATAAAGTGAATAAACAGAAACCAAAAGACGAATGAGGTTCATCCCGAGAAACTTGGGACTTTTATTGGAAATGCCCATCAGGCATGGCGTATTGAAGTTTTAGATAAAACCATGGTAATCACCCACTTCATTTCAAGCAACAACAAACACAAATAGCAAATAATAAATAATAAATAATAATAAATAATAAATAATAACAAAAAAATCAACCAAAAAAATAAAAAATAAAACGAACACACCCACATGATTTTTTTTTCAAACAAAAATATTGCATGGGTTTCATACCCAAATAAATATCCATAAAAATTATAAATTTAAAGAGAAAAATGATATTTGAGAGTTAAATATACCTATCCTTGCCTTCAACCTCCAAAAAAATTTCACCAAATGAATCTTCTATACCCACATCTACATTCTCTTCTTCACCACAAAAGCCTTCCAACTTTCCACTGCTTCCCAGAGATGACGTCTTTTTGACGAAAATCTCTCTTTAAGCCTGAAATTGGCAACTACACCATAAAAAGCTTTTGAAACGAAAAAAAAAAAGAAACACAACACTAAATAAAAACCAATAGTAATTTTAATACTGTTCATCATATTATTTAAAAAAACTAAAGGATTCACAACACTAAATATTAACCTAAAGCAAGCAATTAGCCACATACTTTCTAGTGATGAATAAGATTGGGGTGGAACTTTTGGCTGGTTTGGGGAAGGCAAACGTGGTCACCAGTTGCCGGAAGGGGTGGGTTTTCCGGCATGCTCTTCTTTTCTTGCTTCCTACTTCCCATTTCGACGCCCACAATAAGAAACCATACAAACAACAATTGAAACCCAGAGCCTATGAGCCCCGCCGCGCCTCCCACTTCATCACTGTAGAACCAGTCGCACGACCTAGGTGTTCTCTCCCACAGTGAACTAAATCTGCCATTGTTGAAAGTTCACCATGCACCGCAACCCCGGCAATGCGCCGCACCTCTAGTCAACCCCGCCGCGAGCTTGTTGAGGGAGAAGAAAAGAGAGAGAGAGGCGCTTAAGGAGGAGGGGGAGATGGTGTTCGAGCTTGGAGGAAAACACAAAGAGATAGAACAAACAGTGGTTTTTTCTTTGTAGAGAAGCAAACCAGAGGCTATCAGCAACCAATCGTGTCCCACACGGATCCGGATAGCCTGACTTTTTGGTGGGAAAAGTCAGGTGACTTTAGTGTATTTTGGAAGAGAAAAAGGTAAGAGAAAAATGAGAGATAAGATGAGAGAAAATAATATAGGAGAGAGATAGAGAGAAAGTCAGGTGACTTTTCCCACCAAAAAGTCAGGGGATTGGGATCCGTCCCACACTCCAACTAATATGCTGCCTTATTGTAAACGTCTCATCCCCATAAATGCATATCCATTCCCTAAAGCAATATATAAAATAATATAATCAAACTCTAATTTAAAAAATCAGAATGAAATCATCCATTAAAATAGTCATTTACTTCCCTTAAATATGGAAATCATGCCACATTGGATGTACAGTAAAATTTGCACTTCCATTTTTATATTTGTATTGATACTCACAGAGTCACATAAGTAAACATATTTTGAGGGAACTGTTAGCGTGCAAGTTCTAAAATTGAGACTTTCCCTTTATCTTCAACTAGTGAAATGAAGACCACTGGAACTGAGAACAAGCACTAAGTAGAATCTATTTACATTGTCTAGCTTAAGCAACAAATTAAAATATAGGGAATAGCTTCATGGTTCGGTTTGATTGGGTGGCTGCACTTGCACAAGTATACAATACCATCTACCCTAGTATATGATTTGCTGCAGTATAAATCATCAATTAAATTTTAATGCATAAAAAGTGATGAATTTGATAAGTCACAATCTGTGTATAAAAAGTGGTCCAAATGTCAATATTTAGGAAAAAAAAATCTTTAGAAGTCACAATTTACTATGATGAATTTGATAAGTATATGAGGCCACCTAATCGGAGAATGATTAACTAGTTATATCAATTAATGAACAAGTTAACATTAACTAGATATGGGATAAATCACACACACAAGTACACAACACAAAATGTAGGGATCTTCTTATCTACACTATGTGCACTTGAGGAACAGTAAACAACATAATCATACCTTTGGATGAAATTTAATAGCACCAGAAGCAGTCCATTATTAGCAATATAAATAACATCACCTGTTGAAAGCAATGGGTCCTTGTGAGATGTGAGTGAAACTCAATTTGAAACGCAGTAACTTCAAAGATTCATAAACAAACTTTGCCTCATCAAACTTGGTGGCAAACAAGAACAAGAAAATCTACCAAAAAAAAAAAAAAAAGCAAGAACAAGAAAGCTCTCCTCTCCTTGTTGTTTGCTCAGCGAGTGAGTGATGGATGCTGCGTGAAATGGTTTTAGAAAGGAAATCAGAACACTTTATTATTAATAATAATACTAGAAGAGTAAACCAAGAAAAGCCAAAAAAACAACTGAGATTACCTTGAACAATAGAAAATCCCAAAAATGGAACCCTAACTGCACAAGAAGAAGCAAGGGAGGGGGAAATTCCTAAGCTATTGCAGAGAATAGGGCAGTGTTGGGAAAATGGAGAAAACTTCTATGGGAGGAGGTTATGTGGCTTCTCTGCGCAGAGATAGAGCAAAATGTGAGGAGATGGTGGCTTGAAGCTGAGATGGAGAGAGGGAGAGAGAGGGGGGGCCGGCGGCAGCGGCTCTGTCGCCGGAAGGTGGCTCTGTCTGGCGATGGTCGGAGGGCGGCAGCTGGAGATGCGAGAGGCGAGTGTAGTGCGCATGTGACAAAGTGAACAAAACGAAACCCCCCCCCCCCCCCCCCCCCCCCCCCCCCACCCCCCCCCCCCCCCCCCCCCCCCCCCCCCCCCCCCCCCCCCCCCCCCCCCCCCCCCCCCCCCCCACCCCCCCAATAATATGGACATCCACCCCTACACAATATATTAAATTTTTTTTATTACTAAATTACCCTTAACAAATCTATTTAGTATTTACTCTAATTATTTGTTAAAAATCACTACTCACCCCCTCTTCTCTCATCTCCCTTCACTCATTCTTCTCTCTCATCTCCATCCATAACTAATGCTACTGTGTGTGAATTCTCCATGATCTCTCTCGTATTACCCGCATTTTCTTTGATCTTCCCATGTTTCTTTGTTCCTCAAGCAAAATCCAGCATAGGTACATATTAATTATATGGTTGCAGTTAAAAGTAATAAGTTGATGCCAAGGGGTGATCATATTTTGGTCATCTTTGTTCCTAATCCTCCGATAAGTTCATTTCCTCAAGCATAATCCCCTTTAAGTTGAATTTATCACCATTATTGTTGACCAATACCATTTTGTAAGCGATATTCTCTATAAGCTCTCCAATCATTTCACTCGGTTCACAACCTCATGAGAGGTTAGAGTTTTTTTTTTTTTTTAAACAGAGGATCCAGATGGTTGGACCTTGAGCATGAACACTTTTTTTTAAGCAAAGATACAAACACGTTAAACTCATCCCATTTTTTCTCAACCAAAGTTATAGAAGCTGAACAAACCTTTCACCACCTTCATTCAAACCATCAAAAGAACCCCTCAAACAAACACTACCAAACTCCAAAGTACCCAAATATCAAAAAAAAAGACCCACTGTTGAACACTATGTCCCCTCCTTGTCGTTGTCGCCATCCTAACCAAGTGATCCACTCCCTACTCCGTCCAGCCGTGCCGCTCAACCGCCGCACAACACCGTCTGCCGCACAGGTCCGTGTGCATGCCCCCACCACCTCATCGGCGTCCACTTCGGAGTCCAGAACCTCGACACCTATCTAGAACTTCCATCGACCGCTGCCGTTGCTGGTAAGGATTAATGGCTCTAGTTTGGTTCGATCCATAGACATGGCTATTGAGGGGATGGGATCGAAATATGAGAGGGGATTTGGGGGTACAACTTTCTTGTTAACTTCAACATGAATCGGAGTAATAGGGGTGGCGAACAGCGGCGCACGGAGAGGGGAGGAGGCGGCACACTTAAGAAGAAGAAGAAGAAGAAGAAGAAGAAGAAGAAGAAGAAGAAGAAGAGTGTATGCAGAGGAGGAAGAAAATAAAGGCAGAGGAAGGGGTGTGGGGGTGTACGCTCGAACAAGAGGAAGAAAGGAAGATAGAAGGAGTTTGAAATTTTAAGGACAAAATAGTAATTATATGTGTCAGAATTAAAAATGTGAGGGTGGATGCCAAATATGTGGAATGCAGGTAGCAGCTCCCGTGAATTATTAGGGAGGATCTAAAGCTGCCGGTATTGGGGTATAAAGCTGTCGGTATTAGTTGACGCGTACTGACCAACTAAGGCAGTCCAAAATGGGGTGATTAGCAAGGGATAGATGCTGTCCATAATGGAGGCCGTCGGAAATGGGCCTAAGACCGTCGGTAAATCTTGAAATATATTAGGAAAGGCAATCGACAACCTTACCGACGGGTGTGACCGTCGAAAATTACCCTTTTTCCGTCAACTAAATGCATTTTCACATATTTCATAAGTTGGTCGATTCTCTTTCATAAAATTCATTTATTACAGTAAAGTGAGTCAAATTTCTATGTTTAAAATTAATTAATGTTGCAGTGTCTAATAATTTTTTCATTCAAAACTAATACCACAATAAATATTTAAAGAGATAAATAATTAATAACCTACTATTTAGATAAAAAATAGAGCTTGGATCCTCTCCAACAATTAACAAAAAATCATTGATATTGATATTGGAAGTCTTTACATACATCTGACGGTTCAGGTAAATCAATGCATATATCCAATAATTGAATTTTTGGTGGAGAAAGACTGGAGAGAGGAGTTGCCTGAGAGGATCCAACTCCCTATAAAATTTCCCCCACAAAAGCCAATTCGTTGCACCTTCACCTTGACCTTTACGGCTTGTTTGTGAGTTTTGGAGGGGAAGGCTTTGGGAGGAAGAAGGGGGAAAGGGATGGGGGAAGGGAATGATACACCCCCACCTTGCATGTAGTTTTTTTTTTTTTTTTTAAACAAAAGAATCAAAATCCTCCAAAATCCTCTAATTTGGGGGAACTAAAAAAATGAACTAGAGGGGGATTTTGAGGGTTTTGGAGGGCTATCTTCCCTTCCCTTATCTCTTTCCCCCTTCTTTTTCCCAAAACTTTCCCCTCCCTTCCCCTCCTAAACTCACAAACAGGCCCTTAGTGAAAAAGAAGCCTTCTTTTTCAATACTATCTATCCATCAGCTTTCATCTTTTCATTTCTCTCTCACCATGGCAAATAATCATGTTGCTAACTCTTCCAACTCCAACCATACTCATCAGCTTGGCCTTGGTTTTGATCACCAAATCAAAATTTATTGTGGGTTACATGCATAAAGAGCAGGAGTAGCACTTGCATAGAAGACTCCTCCTCCTCTCTATGCATCTAACCCCACAATAAATTTTGATTTGGTGATCAAAACCAAGACCAAGCTGATGAGCATGGTTGGAGTTGGAAGAGTTAGCAACAAGATTATTTGCCATGATGAGAGAGAAATGAAAAGATGAAAGCTGAGATAGATATTATTGAAAAAGGTTCTTTTTCGTTAAAGGTCATGGTGAAGTGCAATGAATTGACTTTTGTGGGGGATATTTTATAGGGAGATGGATCCTCTCTGGCAACTACTCTCTCCAGCTTTTCTCCAGCAAAAGTTCAATTATTGGATGTATGCATTGACTCTTTATGCATCTAACCCCAGAATCATGAGAAATGGCCGAGTAGGCCATTTTCAACTTAGGCAAGAGACAAATGAGCTGAGAAGAACCCCTAAAATTATGGTGTGGATTCAGGGACGAGCGAGAATTCAATCAAGTGAAGGTAATCATTAACTTTTGGGTGCTGGTTCATCATCTATTACTTCCAATCCATATGAAGTCGGTGCAAGCAGTGCAAGTGGTAATGTATATGGTTAACTTGTTTATGCATCTTTGTCATCATCTCTTTTGATCATTGGCACAATGTTTGCTAAAGAGCCAATGGGATCATAAATTTTTAATGAGGATCCATAAATTTCGAAACGATTCACGTCAAGTCTGAATTTCAAAGACAATGATTACGATCATGGCATCCGGGCACCCGATCTCAGTCTCAAGTCTCCATAATAGGAGCTGGCATCAGCAAACCCCAACCGCTTCTAATTATCACCTGCTATTCCGACTTTGATTGTCTCTATTCATTCATCTTATCAAAATTATCTCTCATCTCCATGCACTTTAGCTAATCAATGGTGTATACAGTCCTACTTTCTCACTTTACATTCAAGCACAATTTGAAGGAGCTTTGTCCTAGTTATTTTGTTCATTTTTTAAAACAATTAAATGCATTATTCACATATTTAATATGTTGGTTGATTCTTTTTCATGAAATTCATTTATTACATTAACACGAGTCAAATATATATATGTATATATATATATTGAAACAAAGACCTCAAAGCATTTCATTAATAATCAATTGGGAAATACACGGTGGAACATGATAAAAAACTTGAGAGCAAGCTAAAAATGATGTTGCCTTGGCTAATGTATGGGCTACACCATTTGCTTGCCTCTTAGAGAAACTTACACCAAAGTTTGGACATGAATTAAATAAATTATGACAAGCTCTAATAATGTAATCGAATTCTGAGATATCATCCTTTGGCCTAGAGATACTATTAACCACCACTTGACAGTCAAGCTTAAAGACAATTTGATATGCATTGAGATCCAAGTTTTGAACCCATTGAGCCGATTTTGAGAAACCCATTGCTTCTCCTTCACGGACAGGGAGACAGAGATGAATGCATTCTGTTTTGGCAATCACAAAATGACCCATGTCATCTCTAATACACATACCAATATTAGTTATCCCATTTTGTTGAGAAAAACTAGCATCAATATTGCACTTGAGTGTCCCATGTCCTGGAGGTTCCCACCTAACACTCATTGACGAAACAGTGACTGCATGGCTTTGTTTTGTCTCATTTGCCATTCTCCAATCCGCAAGAAAAGTAGAAGCTCGATGGGTGATATTGTCTGGCGTAGGAGTTTTATTGTTCTATAACAAATCATTCCTTCCATTCCAAAGGCTCCATAATACCATAGTAAACCTTGCCCTTCCATCAACCGCAAGCCCACTCAACACCTCGAAGCAAAGATCAGCAATATCATTTGCTGTTAGGAGAAGAGGAGGTGTAAAATGAAAATTCGTATGTTTTTACACTTCCGGAAATAAATTCTGGACGTGTAAAAGCCTACACTTCCGGAATGTAAAATGAAGTGTGACATGTGAATTTTTTCAAGTCTAAAAAAATTGTACCTCCGGAAATTAAATTCCGGAAGCTCTAAACACATATGACACTTCATTTTACACATTTGAAAATTAATTTCCAGACATGTAAAATTTTACACGTCCAGAATTTAATTTCCAGATATGTAAATAAAAGGTCATATGTATTAGAGCTTTCGGAATTTAATTTTTGGAGGTACAATTTTTTTCAAACTTACGAATTTTTACACCTTCGGAAATTAAATTCCGAACATGTAATATTTTATACATTGTCCGACACTTCTCGATTGTTCAAATAACAGCACTCCTCTAAGTAACAATGCTATACAGGTTAAAAGGGAAAGAACAGATTATTCTGAATGCGATAAAAAAACACCACCTTCAATGGAAGCTATTTAATTATTCCGAGATCAAAGATAATTCGTAACCTTTGTTTTGCATAAATTTTTTATGAAAGGATAACCTTAGGGCCCGTTTGTTTAAGATTAAAAAACAATTGATTTTATTACAAAATAATTTAATGATTATTTTTAGAGATTTTTAAAAAAAACAGAAGCAGATTTGTGTTTGTTTACAATCATAAAAATCACTTTTTTTTTTTTAAAGTAGTTAGTTATAAAAACTGATTTTTTTCCGGAAACAACTAAAAACTGCTTTTCATTTTAACCCCAAAAATTTTTTTTTTTTTGCTTCTAATTATTTTCAGAAGCAAAAACAAACACACTAAAAGCATAAAAAAAAAATTATTTTTTAGTTAAAAAAAATGATTTTTTTAACAAAATAAACAATAACAAACAGGCTCTTAATATATTTTAGATCAAGTGGAATGCCAGTTGGCAACCCCTTCTGTTGCTAAGATCCCTATATTTAAGTGTTCATGATGGCAATACACAACACGATTAAATTTTTTTTTTTGGGGACAAGAATCACATTTTCATTCAAAATTTTATATCATATATCTGATCTGAGTTTGACAAGAAGAACGTAAAGCAATTTAGGTGTTAGCTTATTAGTCAACTTGAAGTGACCGAGTGTAGAGCTCCTACGCACGTGTGCGGTAAAATCAAGAAGCGTATACTGGTCTCCAACTAAATCACCTGGCCTAACTTCTACCCAAAAAAAAGAGAAAAGGAACGCATAGTGCAAATTGAAGTGAGATCATGCATGCTCCCCGCCACACTGACTCTCCCGAAAAATTTCTCTGCATCTATTAAAATCAGACAGTGCCAACATTTGTAAAACTTCCAATGCTGGAAAGAAAATTGGTTAAGCGCAACACAAGGGAAATGAAAACGGAATTTGCAAATTTTACATCCAATAGCTCATGAAATGATTGAAATGGCATATACTACA
The DNA here is from genome assembly GCA_035048595.1 of Echinosophora koreensis. NCBI lineage: Eukaryota > Viridiplantae > Streptophyta > Magnoliopsida > Fabales > Fabaceae > Echinosophora > Echinosophora koreensis. The sequence continues at coordinate 620,083 of JAPCYP010000006.1, forward strand.
AGAAATGATGATACATTATTATTCACAATGTTGAAAATACTTACAGAAAATCTAAGCTTCCTACGAGGAAATTTACTGACTAGCACCCTCCCCACCGGAAAACAAGGCTTCATAAATGTCTCATTTAGGAATAAGGCATAAACGAAGTACAACTAAATCCCAGTATTGGGATTGTTCCCAGCAAGGATTAGAGAAATTTCTAACCCTCGGCTAAAAGCCTGGTTAAACATGAGACGAGTTTGGAATGTTGATACAAATGGGAACCACGAAAAAAATGCAATGGGTATAAAGATGACCATTCCCATGCCAGCATCATAAAGGCGAGCAATTGATCGAATGGATTTCCATAGTCCCAGCCTCTTCATCACAGGCTTCCAAGCAGCAGCAATCTATACAAGGACAAGCTTATCAGGACAAATAAATCTATACAAGGACAATTAATGTAGAAAAATCAGAGAGTAGTTATTCATACAAATGAAATACAAAAACCAATGTATACGGCATCAGCTCGCTTTCAGTAAATTAAACAGTGAACACGTGTGTGGGATTATAGATGCCAAACAAAGAAATAGTCAAAACGGACGAGATTTGACATCCATATATGGAGCAAGATATAAACTTCATTAGAGAAAGGACAATGATGCAATGAAGACAAGAAATCATGTTTCTTTTCTTCAAGAGACAAGAAATATGAGAAACGTGTCAACTGTCAAGGAACCAGTTACCAAAGCTGCATATACAAGGTGCAAGCCGAAGAATGTCTTTTACTTGTATTCTTCTTATGGCACTTCATGCCAAAAACCACGGGTATCACTATGGGAAAAGCAAAGGCCCACCCAAACACTGCTAAAATTTAATCCAATCTAGTATGAACATCGAAATCTGCATGCGGAACAATTAGTTCTTGGCCAAGAACATTCTTTCTATATCTCAACCAAGTCAAGGAATCAGCAACTGAAAGTGAAGCCTGGTCCATGAGTCTACTTAAACATCATGTGGAAATTTATTTCACTCTTAATTTCACTTTTCATCTCGTTTTCCAAATCAAGCAACTTAGTCCCTCTAGTTCCGTTGGAGAAATCAGGTCCAATTCCTTAGCTGCCATTAGACACCCATGATTGCAATGCAATTAGGTGGCATGATTCATTGCATTATAGAAGCTGATGTCAACTGGTTGAATGTGGAATTATCTCCATCGTGAAATTGTCACACGACCAGTTTTTCATGTGAAGTGTGGTGGTAAACATAACGAAATGTGGCACCAACTGATTAAACATAGCCATACCATTTTACTATGTTAGTTCTTTAACAAAGACATATCAGATCACATGCTTTTCATGTGACATCATCCCTCCCATAAGCTTAACCCAAATCAAACTCTTCATCAGTAAGAGACGCTAACTGCCAGTGAACCAGAGACCTTAAACCCAAAAATATTCTTGTGATTTTAAACCCTAGATGCTTACAGTGGGTTTCAAACCCCTTCATTGCAAGTAAAGTCCACTAACATGAAGCTCAGTTTCCCAGCTAAGCCATACCTTGCCTTATAAAGACAATATAAATTTTAGACATGAAGAATCCATCTAGAATGAAGGCGTCAAACTTTAATGATATTGCAAGCAAGCAATCTAACAGTGGAAAGATCAAATAATTATAACCAGAAATGAAACAGAAGAAAAGAAAACTCACAGAAAGAATTCCCCATCCAGTAGGAATGAAAGCCAACATAGAAGCGAATATGTCAGGTACAGAGAGATTCGTAAATATAACTGCTACAACTAAACCAGCCAGTGCCAACAAGAGGGAGAGTCCTTGGATAAAGCGCAACAGAAGCTGGAAATTGACTGATATCTTCTGGCTAAAGGTGAATACCTATTGAGCAACAATACAAGACAGTCTCACTCAAGATACAAAATTACCAATATATACATGTAACCTATGATTCTAAGACAACACTTATTGTAATGCATTTTCACACCTTGAAAAGAATTATAAGCACAGCTAGCACGATCCATGACAGGCCATAAACCTATGCAAAATGACAAACAAAAACAGTCAGTTGATTAACCAGCACTTGTAAATAAGCAAAAAAGATTTGCGTACTAATACTGGTCAAATTTAGGATTAGTCTTGGAGATGAAGTCATTTAAGCAGTATAAATAAAGGTCAGTGTAGACTAATAAGTAATTAGTCACAATTTCTTCAGAGGATCACACTGTTTCTTCACCAGCACCAGTACCCAATTTCTATGCCCTCGTCTGACCTCTATTACTTTTTTTTTTTTTTTTCAATAGACCATCTGCAGCGCAATGTTATCAAAGTTGTGGTTCATAGCATAGCTAGGGGAAAACATGCCCGCTATTACCTTTCACCAGCATCCTATATGTGCCTGGCAGCCCATTTAACTTAATCTTGTTTAGCGACTTAACATGTTCCCTTAACTGCTTAGCTCGATCACCTTTACAGGTCTTTTAAGATCTTGCTTTTCCTAATTCACTAGACTCAGATATTGCCCAGAGCCCTAGACTAGCCACTTAAATAAGCTATGTATGACTCAAAACAAATCCAGAGAATAAAACAGCAGGCAATTGTATCTAGTCAAAAGAATTTAAATAAGTTAGGTATGGAGCCCATATACCTTCATCAAAGAACACGAGATTATGTCAATCAAATATGCACCATGGATGACGGTTCAAAAAGATTCTATACTTCAGCACTAATTTTATCATGGAAGAAAAACTATTAAAGGAAAGAAGTTTGTTTCTGTTTCTATCTTAAAAAAAAAAAAACAGAGAATCTGCAAAATGAGTTGCAAAATTATGCAATCTAAATTCAATTTCAATGTTAAACTGGAAACAAGAAAAATAATATCATGAAGGAACAGTTTTCCAGCCAAAGGACAGAAAAAGGGGGAAACAGAAAAGAAACATGAAACTTGTAATACCGTCAATGACGTATCTGTTCCCTGCACGTGAAGCTTGTACACAATCCCATATTGGAAGATGAAAAATCTTAGACTCAGAATGGTCTCTGCTATCCTTGAACCCAAGCTCCTGATATGGCCCTGTAGATGCAAAATTTATGAAAACCGAAAATGCAAAAGATCCGAGAATAAAAGAAAACAGAGGCCCAAAACTGAGGGGTAAAGGAGAAGGCTTACTATTTTTGTTTATTTTATTTTACATTTTTTATTTTTTTTTTGGGGGGGTGGGGGAAAATAAAATTGCGAGATAAATTTTTTTCCTTGAATCAACAGCAATTCAAGATCAACAACTTTGGAAAGAATGGAAAAGCATTATAACTAATCTTGATTTAGTAGCACCTATGCGTGGTGGTATGTCCCTACAGGCAGTTAGGTTTGCAACAAAAAACTTAATCATTAAGAAAATTACAGTTTTCACATCACTATAACCAATATGCCTGAAGTTCATAATCATGACAATATCAAACACTAGAAAATAGACCTGCTATACCTTTTTTTTTTGATAGGCAAATGTTAGTAGTTAGTTGTTAGGTTAATTTTTTCTCCCTTTCCAAGGTTTGAACCTTGGACCTCCTACTCCTCCAACTCCTTATACCCTTAGCTCAAACCACCCAGACCTGCTATACTATATATAATATAATATGGCTTCTCCGTATCTAGACTTAATACAAAGATTCAGATTCAGTTTCTTTCACTGATTCCTCTCTCTTACATCACTCTCAGTTTATAACAAGCGCTATTGTCCAAACAAAAGATTCAACCTCAGGGAGTTTAACAGCTTTTTGGGAGTTTAATTAGGATGTGCTGACTGCTGAGTTTATAAATAGGAAAGCTAAGAAATAGAGAAAAGGAAATCATATAAAAATGATCACAGTAAAATATTGAGTACCAGTTCTTCTTCCCACCAAGCTTCCCAGCTTTCTTCTCCCTTAACACCAATTCCACCTCTATAAAGAAGCCAATTTGTCCAATCTCGGAAGTCCTCCACTACCCTAAAATGACACCAAAAGAGGGAAATCAGTATATACAAATACAACACGTATACCTGAAAAGCTACAAAGATAAATAATACCTACTTTTGCCACTCAAATCCAGACGGGTTGAACAAATACGGAGCAAACAACCAGGATAGAGCCATAAACCAACTGCTTACAGTCAGAAGAATGTATGAGAGCGTTCCTTCATTATAGCCATAAGCAAGATATACTATCAACAATAGCACAACTTCCAACCTGAAGGAAAGAAGATATAGGAATATATTTATTAGATTTCGTTGAAAGGAACACAAGGAATTACTAACTTAAAAGAAGATAAAAATAATTTCATAAATACTGGCTAGCATAGTATCTGAGCTATCCTAATGCCTATCATGTAACAACCTTGAGTTCATGTTAGAGTTTTTTACAACCATGAGCCAGATTAATACATCCAATGCTGCTGAAATTAGTAGCATTAAATTTGGATACATGAACTCAACAATTCATGTACCTAGTTTATACCTATGCATGTACTTAGGAAATGTCTTTCATTAATCTCTCCCTGGAAACATAAGATGTATTTATTTCAAAGTGTATATAAATATCAGTGTGCTGAGTGCTTTTTCACTCAAGCATTTCACAAACATTTTTGTCTAAATTATCTCCAATTCTTTCAATATGGTATCAAGAGCAGGTTCAATTGTCCTGTGAAGGTTTCTGCCTCTGGTCCAGCAGAACCTTAAATCTTCCCCTGTTCAATCGATCCTTTCTCTGTTCTTTTCAAACAAAGCCTTCTTCCCAAACAGTACCTAAAGTCCAAAAAGTCACTGTTAACAACCGACCCACTGTCCATCGCCACCGGAAAGTCACTCATAAGCCGCAGACCGGCCAGCCTCCGAAGATCCGTCGCCGGAAATCCCTCCATGCGCCTCCAAGGGCACTTTTCCCTGACGGCACGTGTAGTCCACGCGCCACGTGCCACCGTCCCGACTTCAGGAAGTCGCCGCACAGATCTGGTCGCAGTCCTCCCCTCTATCCATCTAGGCAGTCAGAATCATCATTATCGGTTGTTTAGATAAGTGGGTGTCTTCCTCCTTTTCTACCCTAATTCTCAGGTTGCTGCTGCTGCTATCTTCTACTTGCATTTCTCCTTTCTTCAGTTGTTAAATGGCTTTTGATCTGCACATAAACCAGAAGAAAACAAATTGTGGAGGGCGTGGTGGAAGAAGTAGTCGCCCACGATGTTCCTATTGCAAAAGAATAAGTCATATTCAAGATACTTGCTATTCTCTTCACGGTTTCCACAGAAAATTTGTGAATATTTCTGAAAAATCAGAAATAAGAATTTCAAAAGCAGATTATGAAGAGTATCTCCAGCTAAAAGTGGCCAAGCAATCCCAGTCTTCCATTGCCACTAGTGCTCATAATCCCATCGCATGCATCTCTCAATCGGGTAATCAAAGTCCATAGATAATTGATTCAGGTGTCTTTGATCACATTGCTGGCAATAGCTCTTTGTTTTCCTCTATCTCTTAGTCAACTAACTCGTTCTCTTTATTGTTCAGTAACCTTTGATGCCGATTCCTTTGTTATACAAGAACGTGGTACAAGTCGGATGATTGGCATAGGACATGAATCTCGTGGTCTTTACTACCTCCAATCAGCTCCTTCTTTAGCTTGCACTGCTGCAACATCACCAAATCTTCTTCATGATCGTTTGGGACATCTAAGTCTATTTAAATTGAAGCAAATGGTTCCAAATCTTGACAAAATAAAAACTCTCACCTGTGAGTCATGTCAATTAGGAAAGCAGGTTTGTTCCTCTTTTCCTAAGCAGGTTGAAAGTTGTGTTGATTCTCCTTTTTATGTGGTTCATTCGGATATATGGGGTCCAAGTCGCGTGTCATCAATGGGTTTTAGATATTTTGTCACTTTCATTGATGAGTTCTCTCGATGCACTTGAGTTTTTCTAACGAAGGAACGATCTGATGAATATAACACTATTGATGAATTATTCCCAGTTCCTTTCTTTGGACCATCTCTTTTTCCTTTGCAGGAATCAATCTCTTTTGTAGGGCTCAGTGAAGTTGCTCCTAACAATTCTAAACCAGAACCATCTCAGCAACCTCTCATCATATATCGGCGTTGTCTTCAATCTCCTAACACAATATTGGAGGGCAATGAAAGACCTGATGAATCATGTCCTGCTCCAGCAACCACCCCTACCATGGACCTTCCTGCAGAAAATCTTGATTTACCTATTGCTTTTCGAAAAGGTACCCGTTCAACTCGGAATCCTCATCCTATTTATAACTTTTTAAGTTATCTTCGTCTCTCACCCTCTTATCACTCTTTTGTGTCATCTTTATCTTCTGTTTCTCTTCCTAAACATGTTCATGAGGCACTTGATCATCCAGGATGGCGACAAGTCATGATTGATGAAATGCAGGCACTTGAGCAAAGTGGTACTTGGGAGTTGGTTCCGCTTCCTTTTGGCAAGAAACCTGTTGGTTGTCGTTTGGGTGTATGCTGTTAAAGTTGGACCAGATGGACAGATTGATCGTCTCAAGGCTCGTCTAGTGGCCAAAGGTTATAAACAGATCTATGGTCTTGACTATGGAGATACCTTCTCCCCAGTGGCAAAAATTACTTATGTTCGGATATTTCTTGCCATGGCTGCCATCCGTCATTGGCCATTATATCAACTAGATATAAAAAATGCATTTCTTGATGGAGAACTAGAAGAAGAGATTTACATGGAGCAACCTCCTGGCTTTGTTGCTCAGGGGGAGTCTGGATTGGTTTGCAAACTACGACGATCTCTCTATGGAATTACACAATCTCTACGAGCTTGGTTTGGCAAATTCAGTTCTGTTGTCCAGGCTTTTGGGCTAAAACAGAGTGAAGCAGACCATTCAGTCTTTTATTGTCATACTTCTTCGAATAAATGTGTTTACTTGGTGGTTTTATGTAGATGATATAGTCATCACAGGAGATGATCATGAAAGAATTTCTCAACTTAAGGAACATCTCTTCAGCCATTTCCAAACCAAGGATTTGGTAAAGTTAAAATATTTTCTTGGCATTGAAATTGCTCAATCAAGTCATGGAATCACCATCTCACAAAGGAAGTATGCATTAGACATACTTAAAGAAACTGGGATGATGGATTGTAGGCCCATTGATAGCCCCATGGATCCAAATCGGAAATTGCTACCTAGTCAGAGGGAGCCTTATTCCGATCCGGAAAGATATCGGAGGTTGGTTGGCAAACTTATCTACCTCACTATTACTAGACTAGACATTTCCTTTGCAGTTGGGGTAGTAAGTCAGTTCATGCAATCTCCTCATACTGATCATTGGGATGGTGTGATACGAATTCTGAGGTATATTAAAAAGGCTCCAGGACAAGGTCTACTCTATGAAGACAAAGGAAACCCTCAGGTAGTTGGATATTGTGATGCAGATTGGGCAGGTTCGCCAATTGATAGGCATTCCACTTCAAGGTATTGTGTTTCTATTGGAGGGAATGTTGTCTCTTGGAAGAGTAAAAAGTAAAATGTTGTTGCACGGTCTAGTGCAGGAGCAGAATATAGGGCTATGGCCACAACCACTTGTGAACTCATTTGGATCAAACAACTCCTTCAAGAATTGAAGTTTGGAGACATTCAGCAGACGAAGTTGTGTTGTGATAATCAAGCAGCTCTTCACATAGCATCCAATCAGGTGTTCCATGAAAGAACTAAACATATTGAAATTGATTGTCATTTTGTTCGTGAGAAGGTTCTTTCTAAGGAAATCATTACTAAATTTGTTAGCTCTAATGATCAACTAGCAGACATTTTCATAAAGTCTCTAAGGAGCCCGAGAATCCAATATATTTGTTCCAAGCTTGGAGCATTTGATTTGTATGCTCCAGCTTGAGGGGGAGTGTTGAAATTAGTAGCATTAAATTTGGATACATGAACTCAACATTTCATGTACCTAGTTTATATCTATGCATGTACTTAGGAAATATCTTTCATTAATCTCTCCTTGTAAACATAAGATGTATTTATTTCAAAGTGTACATATAAATATCAGTGTGCTGGGTGCTTTTTCACTCAAGCATTTTACAAACATTTTTGTCTAAATTATCTCCAAGTCTTTCAATAAATGCCAATGAGTGTTTGCCCAACTGGCAAGATCAGATTAAGTTGACACAAAGGTCTTAAATGTGATTCCTGCTAACGGTCTTTCATTGATAGGTCATCTCAATACCATAAGCCCTTGCTGAGGTTTGTTTTATGTCATGAACTGGGGATAAGACAACCTCATCTCCCCCTAATTTTTTTACAAACAAAAAAAGATAAACAATGTTGCGCTGAAATTAGTTGAAACCTAAAATAACAATGTTGTGCTAGAAGTGCATCACAATAAGAAATGTAAAGTTTCATTTGTAGTAATGACAGTATGAAATAAAGAAACATGGAACATGATTTTCAAACTAATAATTTGTTTTTTTTTTTTAATATCATGGAATACAGAACGAAGGAGAGAGCAGTAAGAGAAATTAAATGCTGATCTTGAACTCTAAAATTCTGTTACTTGAATTTTCTTAGCACAAATTGGGAAAGTGAAAAATTGAGCATGGAATGTTTACTCGCATGAGCAATAAGGTAAATGACATAGAATTTGGGAAAATTAATGTAGCACAATAATCTCAATAGATATTCCCTTTATGTATTTCTCTACTGAAAGAAACAGCGATCCTCACCCTTTGACAAAATGACTACGAGAGTAGAGTCTGTAATTTTCTGAAAATTTGATATGGCGGACAACAAACCCACGCCCAGTTGCTTGATACTGTTGCCAAATTAACATATTAACAAATGAGAAGAGAAAATAGAGAAAGAGAAAGCATAAATTAGGCGAACATACCCTTGCACCCCCATGAAGAATGGTCCGACCAAAATAATGTGTTTTAGTACCCAAGGAAAATGTGAAGAAGACAGAGCAGAGCTGGAACTGCATTGTGACAAAATTGACAATGGCCTACAGAGCAATAAAGATAAAACATATTAGATGATAGAATTAACAAACAGTTTAATGAAAAGTCTACACAAGATTACATGGTCCTGACTTTATTAATTAACATGCCTATTAGTAACAGTTTAATGATATGGCCAATAATGGAAAAACCTGTCAGTAATTGAGTACCAAAAAGAAAACATAGCATTTGTTTCAATGATGCCTTGTGGAACATGCATGAGAAGCTATTTCCTTACGTGATTAGCAAATTCCTTTGAAGAGACACTGGCTGTCTACACCTCATCTTTATATCTCAAACTCTTATATATGCATGGACAGACACTTGTATGCCAGTGCTATCAAGCAAAACTTGTTGCACTAGATTTCTTGGGTGATAACTATAAAGATGAAGAACGGGAGACACACGTAAAATCCACTTACCCTCAAAAAGCCTTGTTCGAGAATGAAGCCCAAGACCATTGGCACAGCAGTGAAGATACCAATTTGAATGAGAAATTGTGTATTCAAAGCAACACTCAGAGCAGTGTTCTTAGTTATCCTAGCCCTTTCTTCAATGGTTTCACCAACACCAGATAGTGCCTAGAAACAGATTAAACTTGGTTGAAATACAAGAAGCAAAACTCATAAGTAGAAAACAAACGCAAACAAGAAAAAATGTGTAGAAATAGTACTCATAAGTATTTTTTGTATTTATTATACATAGCCGTACTAGCTGTGTTCTATAATCTATACCATTCTACTACAGGCTATACACATTACACAACCCTTTTGTATACTGCCAATATACTCAAATATAAATTGCTAGAACAAGTAAAAACTGAGAATTACGGATTCATGCAAATAAGATGATCAAAACAAGGAAAAATTTCACAAAATGGAAAACACCCCATCAATAAGCAAGTAAAAGAAAAATGTGATATGAAACCAGCTCCTACTAAAGACCAACCATAGGCTTAAGAACCACAAACATTCAACACAATAAAACTCCAGCAAATGAAAAGAAATTGAGAACAAAAGAAAAAGACCATCTAACACTAACTATAATGACACAGAAATAACAGATATCTCAAATAAACTCAAGTTTAATGAAATCCAACTTACCAGGTATGCTTTTCCATAAAGAAAGATATATACAGTCAGCACAGTTAACTGCAAGACAACAAAGAAAAATATCCTCAGATGAAGAAAAGCTTAGATATAACTATATATGGCAAATGCTAACCAGTGCCCTAAGGTCATTGATTAAGGAAACAAAGATAGAAATTATGTATTGGGAAGTTGTGTATTCAACTTTTTCAAAATTTAAAAATTACAATTCTCAATACAAAGTTTCTATTTTTTGATTCCTTAACCAATGCCCTTAGGGCACTGATTAGCAAGACCCATTATATATAAGCTGATGATTCTAAAAGTATAAGGCATGAAAAATATCATTCCATGAGATGTGTTAGAATGAGTGTCAGGATTATTGTAATGTGGGCTGGGCTCCCCTCTCCCTCTCATTCTAAATGGCAATCTAAATCAAAGCTGGTCAAGTTTTTTTTTAAAGTTTCTCCTTACATTTCCTTAGGTCTTCCACGGGAACCTTTTTATTAGAATATCATCCATTTGCTCCACTTTTCTCATTCACGACTAATGGTTTAAGTTTTTTTTTTGGCTAATGACCAAACACTCTTAATCAAGTTTGTGTTATCTTCTCCTGAATAGGCTACTCGAACTTTCTCCTGACAACATTTGTTACAAATCATATCTTTCTTGTATGTCCACTCATCCACTGGAACAATGTCATCTCTGCTACACTTGTTTATTGTACATGTTGGCACTTCACTGTCCAACATTTGCTACCATTGAGCATCATTTTTAGGTGGAATTATCCTTTCTGATGGATACTTTACAATCATAAAAGACGACTGGAGAATTTCTTCATGTCATCCACCCAAGCAATCTCTTTGTAATTTTATTAGTACCAAGCTGGGGAAGATAAGCTACTCTGATCCAGTATGAGTTTCGTTATGGTGTGTGTGTGTGTATATACAGAATATGGAGCTTAATCACTTAGATTAGTTACTCCAAATCTTCATTATTCACAGAAGTTTCTCTTTATCTTATCTTTGTCCATCAGTCTTTCATATTTGATCCCTATGTACAGGCCAATCAAAACAACAGATGAATATGATGCATAAATAGGGTACCATGGTACAAAAGTAGTATCCCACTGTTGTAAAGTAAAAAGACATCATCCGGAAGAAATCAAGAAGTTGCCCAAGTCTGTAGACATCACGACTAAGAACTTGTTCACCATTACCACCTGAAACCTTCCCTTCAAATAGTGCAATCTGATTGAGTCCAACATCTCTTCCCTTACCAACCTGTAAATTTTACTATTAGAGAAGAATTTGTTGTAGATGCACCATACAAGAACAAGCCTCACCTGAATGTATTCATGATGTGTAACATTTCCTTGTCGTAAGGTGGAATTGAATCCTGGGTATTAACAAGAATCAAGAAAAGAAAGGTAAGAACAGGAAAGAGGGTGGGGGGAAGGAAAACAAAATTTAACATCAATAAAATCCCTCAAATCATACAAAAACATGAGGAAAGAAACATAACTACCTCAAGCAAAACTTCATTATACTGTGTTGATGAGTAAATATAAAGACAGTGTATAACCACAATTGTTCTCACACTAATTCCTGATCTGGTACTCACATACTCACATATCGACTTTAGAGAATCATATAATGTATGTACCCTCTACTGTGTTTGCCCATGCCAGACAAACGAAAATCCTTTGACACGAGTCAGAATACAAGATCCAACAGATCTTCACAAAACAGAAGGGAGAGAGGACACTAAAGAGAGCAAACCTCGCCCCCTTTTTTTTTAAGACCATGTCTAAGAGTTAATCAACCTAAAATCTTCTATTTCTTCTAGTTTATAAATTCCATTACCACCAGCAATGTATTCATATAAGTATATTTTATTTGACTTGGTAATATGCCCATAATATCAAATATCACTAACTTAACTGTAGCTTGAAAGGTAGTTCTTAAATAGTTCCCTATACTTTAAATTTTTTTTAGTACAAGGATCCTTTTGGAAATTCCCAAATAATTTAAGGACCTGCAAAGTAATTAAACCATACAGTAAATAATAATCTATTAATGGTAGCTAAGGTACTATAGCGGAATTTTGTTCTTTTACCAGAACAACAAAGTTCTAGGAAGCACAAGCTACAGCGATACCTGAGTAAATATCTTCACTAATGTTGATTACACGGGAAGCCTTGCTGATACCACCACGGGTTATGTGGAACACTCTATCGAAAACATCAGGATGGCCATAATGCATACGGATCCTGAACATATCATATTTAAAATACCATAGCTTCAATTAGTATGAATTTCAACAAAAGAGATCATATGTTAACGTAATAATGGGCTTACTTCAAAGGGTTTGCTAAAACACGCTGGCCCAAAGTCACAAAACTAGTTTCTTGATTGGACATAAATGAGGCCAAAGATGAGACACTGCATACATTAACAGATAAGTTACCCGAAACTATTAAGCATAGCAGAATTAAGTCAAAAAGGATACCATCACAGGATTTAAGCTGCACACACCTCCCAGTAAAGACATGTTCTCTAACACCAAGTATGGTAGGAGGTCGAAGCCCATGATCAGAATGAAATTCTTCAAGAAGATTCCTCATCTTCAAAGCTTCCTCAAAGTAGTTATCCTGTAGTAAAATTATACTAAGCATCAAACGTAAAGAAACTGCAAACAAATTATACAAGATCATATAATTCATAAAATGGTAAATTTTCAACAAAGTTTATTTACATGATATGTGAAATAAAATTGCGATGATACAAAATAACAATTTTTATAAAATATATTATAGTGTGGTCGGTCAATGCCATGAAGAACACATAATAAACCATATAAGATGGAATGTCTTACAAATCAGGAGCCCCATTAATAGAAAATACAATCATAAATCCTTAACCACCAAAACATTTTATATGGATGAATCTAGTCAAATACAGACAGCTGTTAAAACTGCTATCACCTGATTCATGTCAATTGTCTGGACTGCATTTCCACGGGTAAATATAATTGCATGATTTTGATTCTCGGGCTTCCCTTCACCAAGTTTGGGATTTCCAGGTAATTTCACTGAGTATATTTCCTGTGACATCAAAACGCTTCAATAGGGAAGGAACAAGAAGAAATAGAGGCTATCTATTATTGTGCATTTGTGTAAGAAAAATCTACTTTTTCACCATTTTGACAAAAGAAGCAGAAACAGAGAGGCTATCTATTATCGTGCATTTCAGACACAACACATATGAAAACATTATAATGTCAACATGCATATTTTTTAAATTAATGAATCTAAAATACTGATATCGTAGCACAGATAAGCCAGAAGGCTGTCAATACAGCATAAGCTGTCAGCTACAAAATCAGAAAACTGAAAAGCAGAACAAGTAAGCATTGGGCCAAACATAATATATCTGCACTTCTATGGCTACATGACATCCAAAATTCTGTTTTTTCCATTTGTTGATTATGATTGATACCATAGCTGACACACCATTGCTCTTTGATTTGTTTCCATAGAAAGAATAGGACCCTGCTGTAATTACACTAAACCCCTAAGATTCAGGGATTCATGTCTCTACTCTCTACTTATGGTATATAATCAGTTCAGGCTGATAACTTTTCTCAAGCTGTCTAATACAATCGTTTCAAGTTGGTACCAGAGCTCTCAGGTTCAGCCACTGTCATGCCTGAATACTCTGATATAGCCATCAGGTGTCCAAAGTGACATCTCGGTTTATTGGTTTGTCTCAGAAACCATAGTCTTGTCATCCACCAAGCGCCATTGCAGGAGCTACCCGCCACCTTCTGTTTGTTTATTTCTGCAGCTGTACCGTTTCTTTTCCTCATGGCTGAATCAGATTCTCCCCAAGAAACTCCCAAGGACACTCTCAAGGCTGATCCTCTAAAGAAGAGTCTGCTTTCCATTGCGTTCTCAGGTTCACCCACCATCATCACCAAAAAATAGATGGGAAGAACTATTTAGATTTGCGTAATGCAATCGAAATTTGGTTCTTAGTTCAGGGGCTTTCTAAACACCTCACTAAGACGAGTGCTGACATTGCTGCTGCTGAGAAAGATGAATGGCAAAGGGCTGACTTTCAGCTTGTGTCACTGTTATGGCAATCTATTGAACCCAGATTAATACACTTCCGTCCCTATAAAACATGTTATGTTGTTTGGAAGAATGCATCTGGTCATGGCTTGGCAACACTCCAGATGGCTGATCATGACCTGTCCTCTTATCTGACACAGCACAATCCATTATTGAAGAACCCAAGTTGATGCTGGAAAGTGATCACCTTCAGAAGGTGATGCGTAAACTTGACAACATGTTTGAGAATTTGATAGAAACAAACAAATGAAATGAACACTTTTATTGAACAACTGAGAATAGGAGAAAGAATTCTCCTCCAAGGGTTTCCCCCTCAAAGGATTGCCCCGTTTCCAACCGAGCCTTGGCCCAATTATTACAAAGCTAAAACTCTGAATGACATCTCTACTCTTATTCTCCCTAATTTATAGCCTCTCCCACTGACTAACTGAACTGTAGCTACGCTGAGACAACTTGGAAAAGGTGCACGCTTGGTTGACTAATTGCTGGCAGTAACAAAGAAGTTGTGAAACACATACAGTCCATCGGAATTGACTGTATCCTCTAACAGAATTTGCCTATTAACATGAGATTTGACATAGAACAGTGCGGCAGGAATTCAAAAAACACATTATCGTCTCTGGAAAATCTACTAACACTGGTGAGATTTTTTCGTAATGGCTGGAACATTTAAAAGGTTGCACAGTGTGAGTGAAATTGGGATTAAATGGAGATTTGACACAAGCAGAACCAATGGATGTAATAGTTCGGCCAAGTCCGTTACCCATGAAAATATGATCAGTTTATTGAGTGAGATTAGCAGCATTGGATGTGATAAGTTGCATCACCATCAAGATACCAGACAGTGTTGGAATCAAAACTTGGATGCTACCATGGCCATAGGTCCATTAGTGGGCTGATTACCACTGTATTGTGCACTGTTCTGCTGATTTAGTGAAGGAGTGTGCCAAGGCAAAGGCAATGAAGGAGGTCGAGAAGATAGTTGTGCAGGTTGCTGAATTGGTGGTGCTGACTGACTGAATTGAGTAGAGGAAGGATGTGTTTGGAAAGGAGCAGAGTGTGAGGGTCCAGGGTGAAAAACTTGTGATCCAGATTGAACACTCTGCCGTCTGCCACCATTGAAATTCTAGGAGGCATCAAATCTGTTGAAGTTATGGATTTTAGATAGCGAAAGAGAAGAAAAAGAATGAAGACTCTACTTGAAAGTGAAACTGAATATGTCTCTCGTGTCTTTGTATTCCAATAGGACTACAATATATAATAGATAAGGGAACATGATTCCTAGAGCATTAATTATATATGCCAAGTCCTAGGAGAATAGATGCAATGAAAATGAGAATACAATGGATGAGAATCCACTGTCCACATCGTCCAACCGTCCAAGCTTAATATAACATTAATCCTAATCTAATTTCAATAAGAGTATTAATTATAAGCTATTTTCAACACTCCTCCTCAAGCTAAAGCTTACTAAGCTTTAAGCTTGTTACAAATATACCCTTTTGAAAGAGAAAATTTAACAACCAGACCCCAAAAATATATCTTGGATAAACCAACGGGAAACACCATAACAACCAACCAACAAGGTTCGTACCCAAGAACAAACCACCAAGCAACCAACTGAAGAAACCACTGCTGACTTCACGAACAGCAGACAAACCAAATATAAATGATAATAAACCAACGCTTACAGTAGCTGAAGCTTGAACTGGAAGTTGTCACAACTTCAAACCAAACCAGAATGATATTGGGCCGGCGCTTACAGATGAAGCCCCAACTTGAAGGTGTCACAACTTCAAACCAACCTGAAACAATAATGGACCAGCTGCGCTTACAGTAGCTGAAGTCCTAACTGAGACTGACAGTGGTGTCGGTGGCGTCATGACTTTGAACCAAATCGGAATGATAAATTGTAGTTGAGGTCTGGAAATGATCGTGGTGCAGCCAAACAGTGCTAAATAGCACCAAAGAGACAACTAAAATATACTGCAACAGAGGGCAGCTCAAAACGAGAACAACAAAAAACAGAGGCTTGGGATGATAATCAGAATACCGATCCTCAGAGGCTTGGGACGAATGAACTAGGGCTTGAGGTTGAGAAGAAGAGGAATTCGAGTTGGTGTTTGGCGGAGCTGATACCTAAGTTAGGTTCACTGAAGCCGATTCTTGAATCGTGAGTTTGTGATACCTTTGGAGTCACATTTCTTGAGCCAACAGAAGCGCTTCAGCTTCTTCAATTGGAGTTTCTTCATCGAATTTGCTTTCGATGATGGAGATGATCGAATCATACTGCTGAGGTAAACCTTCCAAGACGACGTCGAGGTGCTCCTTCGCTGAGACAGGATCGCCAACCGAAGCCAAACAATCAACGAGTGCCTTGATTCGAGCCAGAATTCCGAGATCGATCGATCCTCAAGCTTTGTGTTGCGAAGTTCGGTGCGGAGTTGCCTAGCTCACGCACGAGTCATTTTCTGAAAATAGACATGAATTTTGTCCCAAAGCTCAAACGTATGAACACATCCTAAAACCCTAGCTTGAATCGTGCTTGATAGAGACGATTGTAACCAAGAAAACAACATTTGATCTTGACATTCCCAAGTTAGGTATTCTTCACTTTCGCGATTTGCAGCACGATCTTGTGAATTCGCAAATCTTGGAGGAATTCGAGGAGAAACCAGATAGTGTTGAAGATGATGTGATTTGATTACAGGCTCCACCTACTGACGCCATAGGAGAAAATTGTTATCATGTAAGCTTTCTATAATGGAGTGAGAGAAGGTAACAGGACCTTTTGCGGTGCCTTGAGGAGGAGGGGGAGGAGGAGGAGGACCTGAATCGCTACCAGAAGCCATGGCTAGGATCTTGAAGCTCTATGATACTGTTGTAAATATTGTAAATCTTGTATTAGGCCCATTAGTCTGGCCCATTAGGTTTAGCGTTGCCTATATAATCTTATTAGTGTGCATTAATCAATAATATTCAATATCATTTTACACATGGTATCAAGAGCTCCCGGTCTTGGGGGTCTCGCTTCCGCATAAAAACCCTAGCCGCCTTCATTGCGGTTTTTCTTTGCCGCCTCCATTGCGGCTCTCTTGGCTGTCTTCGTAGCAGCGTTTGACACCTTTATCGTGTCCAGTTTTTGGCCGTCGCCCACCATCCGTCACTGTTCACTGCCGTTGACCACTGTCCACCACCGTTGACCGCCGTACACCGCCGATATCACTCCGGCGACCACACCCAGAGGTTCGGCTCCTCCAGATCGGCCGGAACCCAGAAGATCGTGGCCAACGGCCGCCGCACGCGCCCTCACGCGCCACCACAATGCGTCTCACTTCCGGGCGCGTGTAACCCACGCGCCACCCTCCGGCCACCGTATCGCGTAAGCTTTTTGATTCTTGTTCAGTGAAAATGACTGGTAAGATTTTGCTCCCGCACCTTTAGTGCCTCTGGTAATATTCCCAAGAATGCTTGGATTGTTGACTCTGGTGCCACTGATCATATGACCTTCCATTCCAAGTTGTTTTCCTCTTACACTTCACCTTCCAGTAATCAATATATTACTGTTGCTGATGGTTCTCGTACCCGTGTTGTCGGTTCTGGGAACATTGATCTCCAACCATCATTTAAATTGAAAAATGTGCTTTATGTTCCTGAACTTTCCAACAACTTAATTTCTATTCATAAGCTTACTCAGGACCAGAACTGTGCAGTAACATTTTTCCCTTCTCATTGTGTTTTTCAGGATCTTGCCACGGGGAGGACGATTGGAGTTGCTAAGGAACAGGGAGGGTTGTACTATCTGTCTGATGAAAGATATGGTCAGGGGGTGCAGTCTTCCTGCTTACAGTCTGAGTCTAAGTCTCACTTTCTTGCATCACAGGTCTGGCTTCAGCACAAGCGTCTTGGACATCCTCCATTTTCTCTAATTAAGTCTATGTTTCCTTCTTTGTTTTTACAACAGTCTGTCGAGTCTTTTAAGTGTGACGAATGTCAGTCCCAAACTCATACTGGGGAGAAGCAGTACTGACTGCTGCCTATCTGATTAACCGGATACCATCTCGTGTTCTAGGTAATGTTAGTCCTGTTCAGTTTATGATCTCACACTTTCCATCTGTCCCTATCATGCAGAGTCTTGAGTCTCGGGTATTTGGATGTGTTGCCTTTGTTCATGTTCATAAACAGCATCGAACTAAGTTGGATTCTCGTGCAGTCAGGTGTGTTTTTGTGGGTTATGCACCTAACAAAAGGGGGTACAAATGCTATCATCCTTCCAGTCGTAAGTACTTTGTCTCTATGGATGTTACCTTCCATGAACATGTGTCATTCTTCACTCGTCCTCAACTTCAGGGGGAGAGCAATAATTTGGAATCTGAGTCCGAGTTTCTCCTTCTTGGTCCTCGCCTGCCTGAGTTACCTGTTCCTCAGTCACCTGTCCCTCAGTCACCTGCTCCCGAGTCACCCTCTCCTGAGTCACCTGTTTATGAGCCTCCCGTTTCTGAGTCACCTGTTTACGAGCCTCCCGTTTTTGAGTCACCTGTTTCTGCTCCTGTTTTTCCTGTTTCTTCTGTTTTACAGGAATCTGCACCTTCAGCACCAGCGAAGAACAAAGCTAATGAGTTACCTGTGGTGTATCAGAGGAGAGTAAAACCCAACCTGGTCCAGAAACAACCTCAATTGTCCGAACCGAAGGTAAGTACTGAAAATAATCCACCCATTTTTGATTCTCAGTGTGTTGATATTATTGACCCTGATCCAGATGACTTACCAATTGCTTTGAGAAAAGGGAAAAGGTCTTGTGCCAAATATCCTATTTCTCAATTTGTCTCCTCTAAACATCTTTCCCTGCAGCATCAGAGTTTTATTACAGCGGTTGACTCTGTGAGAATCCCAGCATCTGTTCAAGAGGCACTAAAGGATGCAAATTGGGTCCAAGCTATGGATGAGGAGATGAAAGCACTTGAAAGGAATGGAACTTGGGAAATTGTTGAGAGGCCAGGGGGCAAGAAACCAGTTGGTTGCAGGTGGATTTATACAGTCAAGCATAAATCAGATGGCACTCTTGATCGATACAAAGCAAGACTAGTGGCAAAGGGATATACTCAGACCTATGGCATTGATTATGAGGAGACATTTGCTCCAGTGGCAAAGATGAATACTGTTCGTATTTTACTCTCTCTTGCTGCTCACTCGGGGTGGGATCTTCACCAGTTTGATGTTAAAAATGCGTTTTTGCATGGAGACTTAGAGGAAGAGGTGTATATGGAGATTCCTCCGGGATTTGGACCTACTAGTGGAACTGACAGAGTGTGTAGATTGAGGAAGGCCTTATATGGGCTTAAACAGTCTCCTTGGGCGTGGTTCGGGAGATTCACAAAAGCAATGGTTTGCCTGGGTTACAAGCAGAGTCAAGGAGATCATACACTTTTCTTCAAACATTCACAAGGAGGAAAACTAACTGTACTTCTTGTGTATGTTGATGATATCATTATTACAGGAGATGATTTGGTTGAAAGACAACTACTCAAGGAGAAATTATCTGCAGAGTTTGAGATGAAGGACCTTGGGAAACTTAAGTATTTCCTTGGAATTGAGGTGGCCTACTCAAAACAAGGCATTTTCATTTCTCAAAGAAAGTATGTGCTTGACCTTTTGAAGGAAACAGGCAAACTTGGATGTAAACCTGCAGGTGTTCCCATAGAGCAAAATCACAAATTGAGCATTGAAGAGGAGAGTGCTAAAGTTGACAAGGTCCAATATCAGAGATTAGTGGGGAAGTTGATTTACTTGGCACACACTAGACCAGATTTAGCATATGCGGTTAGTGTTGTAAGCCAATTCATGCATGATCCGAGGGTGAGACATTTGCAAGCTGTAGAGCGTGTTCTGCAATATCTCAAAGCCACTCCAGGGAGAGGACTCTTGTTCAAAAGAGGTGGAAGCCTAACTATGGAAGCCTATACCGATGCTGATTATGCAGGTTCGGTGAGTGATAGAAGGTCCACTTCAGGCTATTGTGCATTTTTGTGTGGGAACCTTGTCGCTTGGAGAAGTAAGAAGCAAAGTGTAGTGGCTCGATCAAGTGCTGAGGCAGAATTTAGAGCTATGGCACAGGGAATCTGTGAGCTATTGTGGATGAAGATTGTGCTTGATGACTTGAAGATAAAGTGTGAAGGCCCTATGAGGTTACTTTGTGACAACAAATCGGCTATTAGTATTGCTCATAATCCTGTTCAGCATGACAGGACAAAACACATTGAGATAGATCGACACTTTATCAAGGAGAAGCTGGATAGCGGGCTGATAACTACGACTTACATTCCTTCTGGGCATCAACTGGCAGATGTGTTAACAAAGGGCTTACCAACAGAACGATTCAGTCAACTTACTTGCAAGCTGGGAATGATAGATATCCATTCACCAGCTTGAGGGGGAGTGTTGTAAATATTGTAAATCTTGTATTAGGCCCATTAGTCTGGCCCATTAGGTTTAGCGTTGCCTATATAATCTTATTAGTGTTTGTACTCTTTGCATTAATCAATAATATTCAATATCATTTTACACAGATACCATATTAAATTTTGGACCTAACTCAATCCCAAAAGCTAGCTCATAGGATGAGGATTGCCCTCTACTTATAAGCTCTCATTAGAGACTATCTCTAGTCAATGTGGGCTTGGTGTATGGATAACATGGTGGGTGACCCAATTATGGATCTAGGATAACTCTGACACCATATTGATATTTATAGCATCGAGAGAAAGAAGAAAAGATAGAGCTATAAACTGATTCAGTTTTGTATTGAATTCCTCAATCTTACATTAATCTTCCTGACCCTATATATAGGCAGTGCAGGGAAAGAAACTGCCTAACAGAATTCTAACAGCATAATGAAATTACATTTCATTTACAGTTTGCATTTACAATACACACACACACACACAGCTAGTATGAGATTCGATTTTTGCTATGGAGTAGGGTTCAACTCTACTTTCAATAGTTGGAAACAGAAGTGATACTCGTCTGGTAATGGACAGCGTCAAGGTGCTCTTGGAATGTAATCTGTTTTCCGATAGATATTAATGCATCAACTATGGGCTTGGTGCGAAGCAAGTATTAACCAATGTTTTAAAAGGTAATTGAACCAGTGAAGGCACTGGTTCAATGGTTAGTTGAACCATAATCGAACCGTTGATAATTATATATATATATATTTTAATATATATATTAACTAATAAAGTTAAGAAACATAAAATTTTAAATTAACATAAAATAATCATATTATATGTTTCATAAGAAAAAAAATAATGAAGAATGATAAAAAAAAAAACTCGTTTACAGACCAGTTCAACTGTTTCTGAGCCAGTTCTCACTGATTCTGAAACCAACTGGCTCCGAGGGTCGAATGGATTGGACACCAGTCCAACCTGTTGGTCTAGTCCGATTTTCAAAATAACGGTATTAACGGTGTGACGGAGCTCATACCGGAGTTGAGTGCTTCATGTCTTGGTTTGGTTGTTGAAATAACTGTGAAGTTCATCCCAAAGTTCTCTCTCACACATGGGAACAGCCTACTACTCGAGTGTGAATTGAATCAGAAATGGAATTGAGCAACCAAATCAAAAGATGTTGGTCTTGTGCTTCCCAAGCCAAATAATCAGGAATGATCGAATCATTGAGACGATTTTCGTCGATCAAGTAGCGAGAAGGAACTCAAGTACAAACGATGAACCTGTTGAGAGGCGATTCGCATGAATCAGCGCTTCAACTATTTATTTCCAATGAGGAAAGTTCTTGTCGGTGAGTTTCGTAGCGACCACCGATGAAAGATTATAAATCATGAACACCGGCGGAACAAGCAGCGATGGTGGCTAGGTGTCGTTTTTGGTGACAGAAATCATGGTCGAGTTTCAAGCCCGCGATTCGGTGATAGAAGGCAGAGAAGAGAGAGAAAGGAGAGAAAGAGAGAGATTCTCTCTCTTCTGAATCTGAAAATTCTAAATGTTAACGAATAAACTTTGCTAGGTTCAAGTACATACATGCTATTTATAGAGCATGATAGCAGTAACCACCTAACAATACAGTAACCGCTTAAGAGATCAGTTGCCTTAGCTAGAGTCCTGATCATCCACAAGACAATATACACTCTAACAGAAACAATCACCTTGAGATTAGTTTGGAAGGATTAGCAAGAACAACCAAAATTTTGGCATGACCAGTATATTGGCATGATAGGTAATGATCACGAGGGCATCAAGCATTTTAAGTAACATTTGCACCAACATTTCCAAACAAAGGACCTAGGCCAGTTGCAATACTTCATTGGGATTGAAGTGGCCCAATCACAGACCAACAGTTCAATTCCTCATAGGAGGATGCACTTAATATTTTGGAGGAGACACGACTGCTATATTGTAAGCCAGTTGACATCTAATACGGTACTCAAACCCAAGGGAGAACCACACCCCAAAAGCTAGCTATTAAGGTGGGAGAACACAAGGACTTAAATACCATTCCACGCACTGGTATTAGGGGTGGCAAAATGGGTTGAACCCGACGGGTCAACTCGTTTAACCTGCCTAGTTTGGTGGGTTGGGGTTCTCAACCCATCAACCCATTTAGACTTGCCCCTCTTAACCCACCAAGAAGGTGGGTTGGGGCAGGTTGGCCTGCCAACCAGTCTAGTTTAGAAAATATATATTTTAATCATTTTTTGTATTTTAGTGTGTTAGAAGCGGGGCGGGACGAGTTGACCCACCAACCGTATTTTACAATATTTTATAATTGTTTTTTTTTTTTTTTAATTTTTTAGCGGGTCAACCTACCAACCCATTTCAAGTTTTTTTTTTTTGGCGGGCCAACCATCCACCAAATAGGGTGGGTCAAGAGGTTCAACCCACTTTGTCCAAGCGGGTCAACCCGATCTCCCCATTAAATGGAGCAAATTGTGTTTGAAAGTTATGTTGGGAATTACATGTTTTTGAGCCTCCTCTTTCTCAATTAAAAAAAATTTGTTGATGAAGTCTCTCCCCTATGTTAATTAAAAAATAAAAAAAGGAAGACAAATATAAAGGGAGATGGAAAATAGAATTAAAAAAAAAAAGGGTCATGAGAAGAAGGCTTGAAAAAGAGAAAGGGAAGAAAGAGAAAAAAAAGGATTGGAATTGTGGAGTTATGTGCCCTTTGTGTATAGCTTCCTTTCTTTACCCTTCCTAACATCATTCCCATGGCCCCATTACAACCATTGAAAGACCTTTTGATTCTTGTATGACTGCAATTTATTAGTGGAAATTTGGTTTCTTATCAAGCTTATGGAAGTGCATCTTCTTTGAGGAATCTTGAACGCATTGTCTTCACCCTTAAACACTTTGAGTGTGGTTAGTGGAGTGATCCTAATTCGGCGAGAAGCATGATTTCTGAGAACTTTAGCCTCTAATTGGACTTGATTTTTGTTACCTCTCTATTTCTTGGATTGCCTTTGCCTATTGCTTAGTTGTTTGTTTTCTCGGGTTCCTCATTTAATATTGTCTCTTGAACCCACATCTTTATTTGGCCTTAGTTATTACTTGAGGACAAGCAAGGTCTTAAGCTTGGGGGAGTTTGATGTGTGTGAAACATACATATATTTTCATATTAGTTAGCATTTAATTGTTGCATTTTCTAGCATAGTTTTTGGTAATTTTTAGCAATTAGCATACATTTTTGAATTTACCTTTAGTTCGGATGATTTTTGTTTGTTTTTGTTGCACAAGTAGGTGGATTGCAAGTTTTACAGGTTAGCCATGGAATGTACCACACCCGTGGATGGTACTGCTTTATTTCTTTCAGCAGTTGAAGGATCCATAGCCTGGCCATGGTACCTGCCATGGCCGTGGATCACGTGCGTCAGAAACATAACTGCCAACTTATTGTACTTTATTGAGGGAGGAGTGGTTACAAACCAAAGAAGGATGTTAAAAGGAGTAGAGGGGGGCTCGAAAATGGTACAGAGAACACTACAGAACACACAAAACATCAAGGATTAGAGGAATTTTACAGGGGAGGTCTCTAGGAACTCTCTATTGCTGCAATTCTAAGAGTTTTTCTTCTCCTCCTTTGGTATTTTCTTCCATATTCTGAATGTTATTTTGGATTCTTATGGATTTTACTTTGAATATGCTTGAGTAATTTCTTTATTCTACGATGAGGGATTAGCCCAATTTGTTATTGACAATGTCTTGATATTTTCTCTCTTTAATCTATGAAATATGTCTATGATTCAGTTTTTCCGCACCAACTGTTTGTGAAAATGTTGGCCACATGTTTGCACGATTATTGATCTTGAGGGATGAACTGAAAGGTGAACCTTAATTTTAGAACTCTAAAACTGAAATTGAATTGTTAATCACGAAAGTAGTTTAACCTTCTTTGAAGCAATTCTTGAATTATCATTGTTCTTAAAGGGTTCATCTTAATTTGAATGCCATAAAATAGGTATTGGATTATTTTGGGCACGTTATAGTATTCTGAAAGGAAATGGTAATTAATTAGGATAATTCTCTTTCATAGATAATTCAGATGATTAAGGGGGAGATTTTATCATAGACTTGTCAATATTATTATGGTGTACCTGATTCCCAGAGTTTTTATAAATTGTTTTCCTTATTCAACTCCTAAATTGCCTTATAAATTTTGTTTCTTCCAAATAATCTTTTCTTGGTTACTTTATCACTTGAAAAATTGATTCGGCTAGATAATCATAATTGTGCGTAATTGGTACTCAACAACACGGTCCTAGTGGAACGATATTTTACTACTTGGCAGAATCGTGCACTTGCAATTTACACAACAGGACATACTGAAATACATAAAAAGTATAAAAGAATGGCACCTTGTCTTTTCCATTGATATCAGCTTTCACAAGCTTTGAGAAGTATTCTGTGCTCACTTTTCCATCTCTTAAAGTTTCAACAACATCAATGAAAGCGACACGAAGAGCTTCATTTCTAAAAGCATAAAGAATTGAAAAGTTAGATATGGAGCTATAGATTTAAGAATTCAAATAATTAAGATAATCAACTAGTAAATAGCTTACACATGAAAGTTGATCCCTAAAATTGCCCAACTCACCTTTGCAAAAGTAAAGCAATATCAGCAGCCTCAGGCTTTTGCTCCTCTTTTTGTTTACCATAGATTTGACATGTCAAAACATAAGTGAACTTAAGGTCTGCCTGAGCACGTGCTTCAGGGGATAAATCAAAGCCACGCGTATCAGACACTTCATCACAACCAATTGCAGCCTCCAAATCTAAATTGCAACAAGCAAAAAAAAAAAAAAAACTCAGCATCATAACATAAAGAACAATATGAAGGTGTTTATTTGTTCTTACCTCCAGTTGTTGTCCTCTCCAAATAGGTCTGAAGCATAAGAGCTTTCCTATAATACATCATCCCCCGAACTGTGCATTTGAAACGACAAAGAACATTAAATTATCACATAAAGATTTGGAACATAAAGTATTTCATGACAAACATTTGAAGGTTTAACTTGAACGACTCAAGCAATGTTACCAATAATATTAGCATGAGGATATTTTTGGTCATTCAATATTATCTTTCCGACCTTAACATTGTTGAATTGGAAGGTTTTAGGTAGAGAAGGAGGAAAAGAGAGAAATAAACTAACAACAAATAAGACTGATATTGATTTGATGTGGTGATGATCTGGTTACCAAAGACAACCCTAATAGTCCAATTTATACTAAAAGTAGAATACTAATCTTGATCAAATAGAGAATCAAATCATAAAATATAATTAAGAAATAAATCCTAAGAGATCATATAGGATACTCTAAAATATTCAAAGATATGAAAAGACATTATCAGATATTTCTCTGATTTTCTAACACTCCCCCTCAAACTGAAGTTTACTAAGCTTTAAGTTTGTTACACGAAAAACAATGCATTCCTCTCAAATTAAAAGTTAAAATAGAAAAAACTGAGCTCTACGAAAATAATGGTTGGAAGGCAACTCAAGAATGTTGGAGAGGCCGCAGAGAGTTGTTGGAAAGATACCTTAGCAAGATAGCTGGAATGATCATCAGCCTAGCAAAAATTTCTTGGCAAGCAATCTAGCAGCAAGGTTCGAACTTCTCAAAACCGTATTTGGAAGCTTTAACAACAATATCGGAGACCCAAATTATTTAAAATTGAAATTAGTTAGACAACTACTTCCGGGACAAGGAACCAAGGCTAGTGCATCTCGGAGAAAGACGGGCCAGTGCATCTAGGAAAAAAAGCCGAGCCAGAGCATCTGGGACAATGACTTGGGCTAGTGTGAGTCATAGCCAACATAAGTCAATCATCGACGGAAATAGAAGTTATGACTAATATGATTCATATGCGGGAAAGGAGTCTCCACCGGAATGATCGTCGGTGGGAACAAAAGTCACCACTAATATGATTCATCCGTGGGAAAGGAGTCACCACCGGAATGATCGTCAGTGGGAAGAGAAGCCATTGATATTATCCATTAGTGGATAAGAATTGCATGACGAACACTGAAGAAGCAAACAGTAGAGCAGAGCCAAAGATTTGAGCTTTCGAACACAGCAAAACATAACCCTAGAGAGCCAAACACATCGAGGTGGTTGTTGAAAAGTGGTTCGTAGAGGGAGGTGAGAACAGATCCGAAAAAGAGAAGAGGCAGGCGAGTTCGGCACTGGAAACGGCTGCCGCAAAGGATGCCGGAAACTACCTCACGAGTGGCTGGAAGGGAGGCGCGAGTGACGGAGCGGCAAAGACTCGATCGGCGCGTGGAGGCACGTCCGACGGCGAGGTTTGGACGGTTGTGTAGATCAGCGGCCGACGATTCTAACCGTGGTGTCGAAGGCAGGAAACAGTGGCAGACAGGCGGCAGACAACTGGTAGTAAGGTACTTGACAGGAGGGGATGCCGGAAGGCGAACACGACAACCAAAGATGGTGCAAAATCGAAGAGAGAACACAGTTTTGCGGAAAAACAAGAGACATGGGAATAACCCTTTGAAAAAAAGGAGAGTTGGAGATTAACAAATAGAATCCTGAATAAAATTATTGGAATAGTGCCAAACTTTTGGGGACTCAACGGAATAGTGTCGGGACAGGTCATGGAGGATAGTATCGCTCTGATACCATGTTGAATTGGAAGGTTTTAGGTAAAGAAGGAGGAAAAGAGAAGTAAACTAACAACAAATAAGACTGATATTGATTTGATGTGGTGATGATCTGATTACGAAAGATAACCCTAATAGTCCTATTTATTTATTCTAAAAGTAGAATCCTAATTTTGATCAAATAGATAATCAAATCATAAAATATAATTAAGAAATAAATCCTAAGAGATCCTCTAGGATACTCTAAAATATTCTAAGATATGAAAAGATATTATAAGATATTTCTCTGATTTCTTAACAAACATATATCCATGGTTGTCAAACTCGATGGTTAACATGTAGAATCATCCGAGTTTACGTTTCTACATTGGCATTTCTGGTTAACTCGGTTGGACTGGGTCAAACTCATAAGTCAGCGAGTTGGAAGGAAGAACCAAAAAAAAGGACCAAAATGCATCGTTTTATTGCATTTATCTATTTTTTCCTTTCCATATTTCTTCCTTCGATACTTTCATTCCAACCGACCTAGAAACCCGATCGAACACAGACCTCTTTGCGTAATAGAGATCTCAGACGGTCAGACCTCCGCTACCTCATTAGGAGATATGGAAATTGACTATAAACCTCCATTATATCATGACATTAGAGAAAAGCTTTTGAAACAAGCAATGGATTGAGCCGATAATATGCTTGAAGAGTTTACAGAGGAGTCAAAGAGAACATATTGTTCAAGCATGTCTGATGGGTGGATAGATAAGAAAAGGCACTCCATTTGTAATTTTTTTATAACAACACTAAGGAGACTGCTTTTCTGTATTCATTGGACACTTCTGAAATTTCAAAAATTGAAAAAGTCTTTAAGATGTTGGATGAGGCTATCAGTTATGTAGTAGAGGAGAATGTAATCCAAGTCATTACCGACAATGCTGCAAATATCAAAGCAACAAGAGAACTTTTGATGCAGAACTTAAAGAATTTGTATTGGACCCCATGTGTTAACCATTGCATTGACTTGATGATGGAGGACTTTGAGAAACATCTGAAAGTTCATCGAGTTATTATCAAGAAAAGATGAAAGATTACCACCTACATACATTGTAGGACATTGCTCATTAGCATGCTGAAAAAAATCACAGAGGGGAGGGACTTGATTAGGCCTGGCAAGACTAGATTTGTCACTGCTTATTTGACTATAGCTTGTCTTAATGAGAATAATGCATCATTGTTGAGTATATTTAGCTCAAAAGAATGAGGTTCAAGTAGGTTTGCAAAAACAAAAGAGGGAAGAAAGGTGGAAAATATGTGATACTCGGTTTTGGAAGTACATAATCATATGCCTCAAGGCTGCTGCTCCTCTCATTGTAGTCCTTCAGTTGGTGGATTCTGATGAAAAACCTGCTATGGGTTTCATATATGAAGCGATGGATCGTGCCAAAGAGAAGATAAAAACAACTTCAATAATGTCAAGAAAAGATAAACTTTCCTAACTTTCTCTCATTTGCACGTCATATACATAATTATACATATACATATACATATACATATACATTTATAATATAATAAATATAATAGTTAAAGAAAATCATATGAAGAGAGAAAATAATAATCAATGCTACAACAAAAAGAGGTCACATGGCTATCAAGCAATAATAAATATGAATTAATTCAGAAACCAGTGGAAATGGAAGAACCTAAGAGGTCACATGGCTAGATTTCTTAGCCATCAGGGAATGGTGGAAGGGTTTAATGGGGTTTGTTGTGGATTGGGTATTCAAGGAACCCATTGATTTTGGTTGTCGGAGTATGTTATTGAAACATTGGATAGTTTTAGTAGTTTCTATATCGTTGCGGCAGTATTGGTTTATGGTTTTGCTTTAGTAATCAGGGTCCTAGGAAGGTGTTAAATTGGTCGGGTTCTGGTTACATGGGCTAGTATGATCAGTAGGATTTAATGATGGGGTGTTTAGGGACGTAAGTTGGCTCTTCAACCTTGTAGATAGCTTGTTTCTCTGAGTTGAACGATTACTTTGTCTCCATCTTGTGTTTGTGTAACACTTCGTATATGGGTGGAGTACTCCTAGTACTCTCTTAAATTATTTTTGCTTATAAAAAAAAAAATATGCTACAACAAAAAGTAAAGCAAAAAAAAAAAAAGAATGTGAGCTCTGACCATTTAACGTTAGCAAAGAGTCAATGAAAAGTTCATGAATGCTACAAGGACACACATAAAAAAAAAGGAAGATAGAAATACAAGGCTGTAACATAAAAAAGAAAGTCGACTGTGCATCCTGTGAAACAGAGGAAGCCATTGACACAGAGGAGAATAGATGGGTTTTGCCTGAAAAGGGTGGATTGACCAGAAAAAGGGTAGGTTTTGCCGCAAAATGCATGGGTTGAAGGAACTTGGCCAAAAACGTCTCCCCCCTATTGAGACCATGACCCTGAGATCTAGCAGCTGCTATGACCACAACACTGAAAACAGCTGCTGACTTCAGGTAGAAGCAGAGAGCTGCTCTTCACTCCTCTGCTGCAAGCTACTCACCGCTATCAACTACTCTGGCTTGACTTGCCTTTGATGTCACGGTGTTCATAAATGTTTCTAAAGGATATAAGTTCAAACATGGAATAGTTCATAGATCTTTGGGTTTCGATTACCAAGGAATAGACTTTACAAATAAAGCCTTAGGATTGGCATACCATTGCTATTGGGCCTTTAAAACAAAGTAGTCAAGAATTCAATCCCCGCCACCCCCACTCATTATAATTATGTAAATTTCAGCATTGTCCACATTTCAAACCAAGTAAGCTTTTGTACGAGGCATGATACGGAACTCATGAAAAACTAGAAGACTGTGCAACAAGAATGAAAACCAAAATCAATTGAAATAAAGCAAAATTTTAAAAGAAGAAACAAAAAATTTCAAACATTGAATATGACAGATGAGGCTAAAGCAGTAGTAGTAACAAAAAAACGACATAAAAAAGGGAACAGAAGAAAATCAAGCAAAGCAGCAAAGCAGCAAAGATAAAGATAAACATTACCTGTTCTGGCCAATGTTTGTCCCCGATAAGAAGCCCAAAAACGCAGTTCAAGGATATCACTAGGACTATCATAAAGATCCGTGTCAAGTGCACTTTCATCACGGCCAATTCGGGCAAGAAAGTTTTTCCACTCATCTGCAGTCAATTACAGCAATCATCAATCAATGAATGCTATGCATAGAAACTGACACAGATAACGGCTCAGAATTTTGTAGGAGTAAGAAGTAATCAAAAGCTTGAAAGTAATCAACCAGAAGTAATCAAAAGCTTGAAAGTAATCGTGCTGAAATCAGACCAGCCATATCACTTTCAGCCTTGCCCTATCTACTTTATCACATTTTATTTTACAGCTCAGCGACCACAAGCCTGAACGTAATGGAGGCTAAGGGTTTAAGGTATTGGAGGTCCAAGCTTCAAACATTGGTAGAGAAAAATTAACAACTAACATACAACATGCTAACATTTGCCTATAAAAAAAAAACAAAAAACAAAAAACAAAAAATAGAGGCATTCTGAGTGAGGCAGAATGGAATGCAAAGTACTATAAACCACCTGGATATATCTTCTGAAGATAGAACAGAATTGATATGCCATCTTCGTTTTTCTTTAGGAGTTCAGCCATGCTATAAAGCACAATCTCCGAATAATAAGGAGTAAAAACACTGCACAAACAGAAGAAATCATAAGCACAGAAACAACAAGTGCATTCATTTCTTCCACAAGAAAAAAATTACCTGAAGGATAACATCTCTCGTACAGGTTTTGTAAGAGGCATTTTCATAAAAAGTGAATTTGTGAAAAACTCCAGCCTTCTCCTGGCCTCAAGATTTCTAGGAATGCTTGAGGCAGACTCTTTGATAGTCAACAGCGAATGCAATCTTTTGACTTGCACTCTCTGCATATACTCAATAGTTAGTAAACTCATAGGAAAAGTATACTCACCAATACAGAAAAATATTATTATAGCATACTATGTCCGTATTCTTGGGCCATTTCAACTTTGCGAACAAACGCCCTTCATCCCTGGCCTTGGTCAGTAAACTCCATGTGTCATAATTCTCCCTAGATAAATAAGAAATAAACATTAATATGGCAGCAAATGAAATGAGGGAAGAAGGGATGAAACCTCTGGCCCAGGTGAGTGGGAGGACTATTTTAAAAATCAATATAAGCGTACAACAGCAACTGTGAGTCTGTGACAAACCTCATATTTATAGAAAAGACATCAAGTCGCACAACATCATAAAGATCCTGAACAGCTCTAACTGCACCCCTTTCCAGCTCAGGTGTTTCAGCCTCTTTCTATATGATGCCAAAACAATGATAAGTTCAAATGGTAACAGGCATTATAAAAGGCACCAAATTGAGAAGAGATATGTATTGATATGCATATCCTATATTCATAATTTAATATATAACGAACAAACTGATCAAATCAGTAACTTAGCGGGAAAAAATTAATCCGGGAGACAAATCTCTTATCACACACTAAATGTAAAACACGTCCAGAGAAAGCATGCTACTGCTAAAGGCAGATATCACATGTAAATTCCCCTGAAGCAACCACGAGCATGTGAAAGAATCTAAAAAACTATTACATAACAAAAATTGAAGATGCAAGCTTTCTTCTCCAACCAAAATCCCCTAAAGAACCTCATAACTGCAAACAGCGATAGATTTTTGGCCTCCCTCTCTTCTTTTATTATTATTATTTTTTTACAAAAAAAAATAAAATAAATAAAGAAAGAAGAGTACTGCAATGTCAGAGGATTAGCAGTTCTGCTAAAGAAATAAAGACCAACGCTTCTAAAACTGAGAAATGTTTGGTGAAGGCTCATGAAAGATTTTTACATTTCTAAGATAACAGCTTCGAATTATGGGGACAAGCACAATTCTCTTCATTCCGAAAAAACATACTCTTAAACTGCCAGGACACCCAACAATGCAACACTTGAATGAGCAAACACTGAATATTATTTCTGAATAGGAACTCTATAGTACAGGGTTTCTTATATAGACTGAGGGAAATAACTACACCTAAAATAGAATAAAAAATAAGGCAAAGAATAATTTGTCCCTATAATCATACAATCTATATATTAGATTTTGGGCCTAACTCAATCCCAAAAGCTAGCTCATAGAATGAGGATTGCCTACTACTTATAAGCTCTTATTAGACACTATCTCTAATCAATGTGGGACTTTGATTTTTCCCCAATAATCTACAATAATCAAATAATTATTCTAACTAATTACATAACAGACCATGGAGTCTTACTACACTCCGTGGCAGAGTGGTGAATGAAAATCATTCCCAACTTGCATGGCATGAGCAGCCTCTTAAGTCAACATATTAGCCAAATAAAATCCTGAAGGAACAAATGCAATAGCGATCAGTCCACTATATAATTTTTGCTTGATTAAGTGGTGGTCTATCTTAATGTGTTTGTCCTATCATGATGATCATGGCCGATTTATTGTCCAAACAAAGCTTCCTAGGAGTAGAAAAATATATTAAGTATTATTGATGTTGTCAATAAGTACAAACACTAATAAGATTATATAGGCAACGCTAAACCTAATGGACCTCATACAAAAAATACAAGATTTACAATATTTACAAACCTCCCCCTCAAGCTGGTGAATGGATATCTATCATTCCCAGCTTGCAAGTTGACTGAATCATTCCGTTGGTAAGCCCTTTGTTAACACATCTGCCAGCTGATGCCCAGAAGAAATGTAAGTCGTAGTTATCAGCCCGCTATCCAGCTTCTCCTTGATAAAGTGTCGGTCTATCTCAATGTGTTTTGTCCTGTCATGAATAGGATTATGAGCAATACTAATAGCCGATTTGTTGTCAAAAACAACCTCATAGGGCCTTCACACTTTATCTTCAAGTCATCAAGCACAAACTTCATCCACAATAGTTCACAGATTCCCTGTGCCATAGCTCTAAATTCTGCCTCAGCACTTGATCGAGCCACTACACTTTGCTTCTTACTTCTCCAAGCGACAAGGTTCCCACACAAAAATGCACAATAGCCTGAAGTGGACCTTCTGTCACTCACTGAACCTGCATAATCAGCATTAGTATAGTCTTCCATAGTTAGGCTTCCACCTCTTTTGAACAAGAACCATCTCCCTGGAGTGGCTTTGAGATAATGCAGAACACGCTCTACAGTCTGCAAGTGTCTCACCCTCCGATCATGCATAAATTGGCTCACAACACTAACCGCATATGCTAAATCTGGTCTAGTGTGTGCCAAGTAAATCAACTTCCCCACTAATCTCTGATATTGGACCTTGTCAACTATAGCACTCTGCTCTTCGATGCTCAATTTGTGATTTTGCTATATGAGAACACCTGCAGGTTTACATCCAAGTTTGCCTGTTTCCTTCAAAAGACCAAGCAGATACTTTCTTTGAGTAATGAAAATGCCTTATTTTGAGTAGGCCACCTCAATCCCCAAGAAATACTTAAGTTTCCCAAGGTCCTTCATTTCAAACTCTGCAGATAATTTCTCCTTGAGTAGTTGTCTTTCAATCAAATCATCTCCTGTCATAATGATATCATCAACATAAACAAGAAGTACAGATAATTTTCCTCCCTGTGACTATTTGAAGAAAAGTGTATGATCTCCTTGACTCTGCTTGTAACCCAAGTAAACCATTGCTTTTGTGAATCTCCTGAACCACGCCCGGGGAGACTGTTTAAGCCCATCTAAAGCCTTCCTCAGTCTACACACTTTGTTTGTTCCACTAGTGGGTCCAAATCCAGGAGGAATCTCCATATACACTTCCTCCTCTAAGTCTCCTTGCAAAAATGCATTTTTAACATCAAACTGGTGAAGGTCCCATCCTAAGTGAGCAGCAAGAGAGAGTAAAATACGAACAATATTCATCTTTGCCACTGGAGCAAATGTCTCCTCATAATCAATGCCATAGGTCAGAGTATATCCCTCTGCCACTAGTCTTGACTGTATAAATCCACCTGCAACCAACTGGTTTCTTGCCCCCTGGCCTCTCAACAATTTCCCAAGTTCCATTCCTTTCAAGTGCCTTCATCTCCTCATCCATAGCTTAAATCCAATTTGCATCCTTTAGTGCCTCTTGAACAGATGCTGAGATTCTCACAGAGTCAACCGCTGCAATAAAACTCTGATGTTGCAGGGAAAGATGTTTAGAGGAGACAAATTGAGAAATAGGGTATTTGGCACAAGACCTTTTCCCTTTTTCTCAAAACAATTGGTAAGTCATCTGGATCAAAGTCAAGAGTATCAAAACACTGAGAATCAGAAGTGGATCGATTATTTTCAGTACTTACCTCCGGTTCGGACAGTTGAGGTTGTTTCTGGACCAGGTTGGGTTTTACTCTCCTCTGATACACCAACGTTGGCTCATTAGCTTTGTTCTTCACTGGTGCTGAAGGTGCAGACTCCAATAAAACAGATGACAAAGGAAAAACTGGAGCAGAAACAGGTGACTCATAAACAGGTGACTCAGGAACAGATGAATGAGGAACAGGTAACTCAGGCAGACGAGAACCAAGGAAGAGAAACTCGGACTCAGATTCCAAATTATTGCTCTCCCCTTGAAGCTGAGGGCGAGTAAAGAATGACATAGGTTCATGGAAGGTAACATCCATAGAGACAAAATACTTACGACTAGAAGGATGATAGCATTTATACCCCATTTGTTAGGTGCATAACCCAGAAAGACACACCTGACTGCACGAGAATCCAACTTAGTTCGATGCTGCTTATGAACATGAACAAACGCAACACATCCAAATACCCGAGACTCAAGACTCTGCATGATAGGGACAGAAGGAAAGTGTGAAATCATAAACTGAACTAGACAAACATTACCTAGAACACGAGATGCTATCCTATTAATCAGATAGGCAGCAGTAAGTACTACTATCCCCAGTATGAGTTTGGGACTAACATTTGGAAGAGAATGGCTCGAGCAATAAGAGGAAAACAATTTGGAATGGAAGGTCATATGATCAATAGCACCAGAGTCAATAATCCAAGTATTCTTAGGGATAGTTCCGGAGGCACTAAAGGTGCGGGAGCAAAAACTCCTACCAGTCATTTCCACGGAACAAGATTCAGAAATCTTACTAAAAGAGTCGAGCAGAGTCCTCATTGTTCTGAACTGTGTAAAAAATAGCAAAAAAGACAGCAACAACAAAGAAGCACCGAGGCTTCAAAAATACCCACGAAAAAAGGGTCCCCGATCCAGATATGAACCCCCCAAATGGATTGAGGAAGAGCCGGCGAAGTTACAGTGAAAGTCGCGCGGCAAAACGGTGGTTGTAGGGTGGCGTATGGGTTACACGCGCCCCAGAGTTGACGGAGCTGCGACGGCGTGTGGCGACGCGTGCGGCGTCCGATGGCCTCGATATTCTGGGTTCTTAACGGTTTTGGGCCGGTGAACCAGATGGGAGGGTCACCGCTGCAAGATCGGCGGCGGACGGCGGCGGACAGGGGTTGAACAGTGGCTAACAGCGGCTGAATGGTACTGAATAGTAGTCAGTGACGTTAAAATGCGAAATAGGGCACAAAAAATAGGTGCCAAATGCTGCACTCAAGGCAGTAGAAAAATCCGCAATGAAGCGGCTAGGGTTTTTGTGCGGAAGCCACATCCCCAAGACCGGGAGCTCTTGATACCATGTAGAAAAATATATTGAGTATTATTGATGTTGTAAATGAGTACAAACACTAATAAGATTATATAGGCAACGCTAAACCTAATGGGCCTGACTAATGGGCCTAATACAAAAAATACAATATTTACAAAATTTACAAGTCTCATACCTCATTATAAATCATCCAATATAATCTTCATCAATAGCTATTCACCAACCCTTTGTTCCATAGCTCGAAACTCGGCCTATACACTCGACTAAGCAACCATGTTTTATTTCTTACTCCTCCATGTTACTAAATTTCCACCCAAAAACATGCGGTAACCAAATATTGATCACCTGTCAATGACTGATCTTGCACAATCAAAATTTGCAACGACTTCCACATATAGATTTCCACCTCTTCCAAGTGTAGTTTTAAGATACTATAGAATTCCGATCATGGCTTGCAAGTGACTCACTCAGGTCATGCATGAATTGGCTAACAATATTTGACCGCATATGCCGAATTTGACCAAGTATTAGCAAGGTAATAATAGTCTAATATTACTGATTTTACCAATAAAAAGTAGGCTTTAGTACACTTTGGCACAAGAAATATTAGCAATTATTGAGTCATTATTAGTATTATTTTTAAAATAATTCAATTGCTAAATGTTTTTTATAAAGTATGTAGTGAAATCATCAAGAGGTGTTCCAATGCAACATTGCACACATCTTTGGGTTTCATTTGTTGAATTTCATTTAATTTTATTTTAATTTGTTTTATTGAGATTTTAATATTTTTATCATCCCTTTTTTTCTCTTTTATTTGAATTTTCAGGTGTAATATAAAAGATTTTCAGATAAGCTAAAAACAACTTATTTTTGTAAGCTTCTCCGATAAAAAAGGGAGTGAACCAAACGTGACACATCACGAGGAGTGAGGAGAAGGAAGGAAAAAAACGAAGAGAAGTGCCACATCAAATAGGGAAATCTTGATGATGCCTATGAGTTTTTCAGATTTGAGCTTTTTATGCTTTTCCCATGCTTTGAATTTATTTGCATAACTTGAGTGTTGGTGGTAATTGTTGGATATCAATGATTTCGTGTTAGGGATGTAGTTGATAATTTGATTATTACTATTAACCAAAGACACAGAATCATACATTTGACTTTAGTTTTTAGTGCTTTAATGATAGGACATTTTAGATCACACACTTTGTTGCTAGATGTTCATTAGATAAACTATTTGAGTATCATTATTTAACATAGTTAAAGCTGTAATTAATTTAATTTCCTATTTATTTTAGTTATTTGGTTTAAACCTTCACAGTTTTACTTTATTGATTATGCAACTGCATTAGAAAGAACTCAGAAATTCATACAATATAACTCGGATTAACATCGTAATTGCTTGATTGTCCTTCAATAATATTCGCACACTTACAAGTATTTTAAAACTCTTTTAAAGGTCACAAATCAAGGAATAAACATTTTCCGACCAACCCTTGGAGTGTGTTAGTTTCAAGGTATACGAAGCTATTCTTGGAAATGTGGACTTGGTAATAGGATATTCAAACATTTGGTACAAGTTTTTAAAAGATATTTATGGGTGGTCAGTTTCGAGATATTCATTTGGATCGACGAGCTTTTTCCGTCCCAAAACTAAGAATCAATGGAATGTCTATCAATCCATGAACATCCATTCTATCTAATACATCTAGGGGATCTCTCCATACATATAACATTGTTGCATGGCGAGATATGATCGCCTAGCCGTAGTCACATACTTGACGGAAGCTTATGGACCTAGCGAAAAGGAATTTATTTTACAAGCCTTCCAACAAGTAACTTGAGAGAAGAAAGCAAAGTAGAACCTTAACCAGAAGCAAGACGAGGAAGCAGAGCTGTCGTATAAGTGGTAGCTTCCCCCGACCTACTAAACAAAAAGATAACAATAGCAACCTACTTTGTGCCAAAACAAAAAGCAAAGCGTTTGGCAACAAGCAAACAGCTTTCAATCAAAGTTGCAAGGGTTCCCATAACTACTTAAGTACTATTAGAAACAGAAAGAGAGGGAAAAGGAGAGAGAAAGGAAACTGAATCTGAATATTATTTCTTAAACTGAATGACACAATGAGTGCCACTATATATAGATAGTGTGCACTGCATAACAGAATCAGTTGAGCTGACTTGACAGCTGTTACAGTTGTTACAATCCTAACAACCTACTAGAGCTATACAGCTCATATACGTATACTCTAATATACCTCCTTATATTCATAGGGTGGGGTTACATAGTGAGAACCTATCTACTATACCTAGGTTGCTCCTAAGAGTCTCAAATCTAGTTTGAGTCAGTGGCTTGGTGAGCACATCAGCCACTTGGTCTTGTCCAGGAAGATGATACACAGCCAGTGATTTATCAAGGACTTTTTCTCTGAGAAAGAACAAGTCTAGTTCCATGTGCTTAGTTCTTGAGTGCAGCACAGGGTTGTGAGACAAGGAAACTGTGCTTAAATTATCACAGTAGATAACTGGTGGCAAAACAGGAACCTTCAACTCTTGCAGTAAGGATTTCGGCCACAGAACCTCTGCTGTGGTGGCAGCCAAGCTTCTGTATTCTGCCTCTGTGCTAGACCTAGCCACCAAGGTCTGCTTCCTTGGCCACCAAGAGACCAAGTTTGGTCCAAAAAAGACACAAGAACCTGATACAGACCTTCGGTCATCAGTATTTGCTGCCCAGTCTGCATCACGGAAGGCTTGTAGACTGAAGAGGCCACTGCTGGATGCTGGTTTCAACAATAAACCATGTGTTAAAGTGCCTTTCAAATACCTGAGAATGTGTTTTACTGCTTTCCAGTGTTCCTCCAAGGGTTGTGAGAGAGATTGGCAGACCTTACCTACACTGTAACACAATTCTGGTCTAGTGATGGTGGCATACTGCAAAGCCCCAACTATGGACCTGTGCTGGGTAGGATTAGCTAGGTAGTTGCCTCCAAACTTGGTCAGCTTGCAGCTACTGGTCATGGGAGTTGGGAGTGACTTGGCATCTGCCATATTTGCCTTTGCCAACAAGTCTCTAATATATTTGGTTTGAGACAAAAGAAGAGAACCATTGGGAAGCTTCTTGACTTCTACTCCCAGAAAATAGTCTAAATCACCTAGCTCCTTAAGAGCAAATTCTGATTTGAGTTTTGTAATCAATTGAGCTATTCGGGTAGAGGAAGACCCTGTCACAATTATGTCATCAACATATATTAGGATGTATGTACTCTGGCCACCAGAAATATGCACAAACAGTGAAGGATCACACTTGCTGGACTGAAAACCAAACCGAACTAGAGCCTCAGTTAGTCTTTCAAACCATGCCCGAGGAGCCTGCTTTAGGCCATAGATTGCTTTGTTCAACTTGCACACTTGGTTTGGATTTGAGCTAGTAAAACCCATGGGCTGCTCCATGTACACCTCTTCTGTTAGAAGCCCATTTAGGAACGCGTTATTGACATCTAGTTGCTTGATGTCCCAATGATTAGTAATGGCCAAAGTGAGGATAACTCGGACAGTTACAGGTTTGACCACGGGTGAAAATGTCTCTGTGTAATCAAAACCTTGCTTTTAATGGAATCCCTTGGCCACCAACCTAGCCTTAAATTTGTTGATTGTCCCATCTGAGTTTTCCTTTACACAGAAAACCCATTTACAGCCAATGGCCTGTCTATGTGAAGGCAATTCTGTCAATGTCCAAGTGTTGTTCCTTACTAGAGCATCAAACTCTTGTTGCATGGCTTCTTTCCAGTGAGGTATGGTCAATGCTTCTTTAGGAGAACGAGGTTCAACATGTGTTAACAGAACCTGAGACACTCTAGACTTTGCTCTAGTAACCACTGGATGAAGACTAGTGGGCTGCTGCAGGTTTTGAATAGGTGGAGGAGAGGGACTTGAAGAGACAGGGCTAGGTTGGAAAGTTGGAGAACCAGGATACAGGGGAGAAAGACCCGAGTTAAGGAGGGTAAGGTGGATGAGTTGGAGGAATTAGGAGTAGACCGAGCTTGATGACCAAGAGGAGACAAGTTTGGAGAAGGTGCGGGAACATGGACAGGAGCAGGACTGGGTGGAAAAGAATTAGGTGGAATTATAATGAGAGGAATTGGAGGAATAGATTCACAAACTGAAGGAGTGGAGGGAGTACTGTTAGATTTAGTGGCATAAGGAAATTTAAACTCATTGAACTGGACATCCTTAGAAATGTAAAGTCTTCCATCACTAGAAAGACACTTATACCCTTTGTGTGTAGTGGAATAACCTAGGAAAGTGCATTCACAAGACCTGAACTAGAGTTTGTTCTTATTATAGGGCCTAAGACATGGGTAGCAAGCACACCCAAAGACTCTTAAAAATGCGTAATCTGGTTCCTTATTATATAGGACAGCAAAAGGAGACTTGTGAGACAAAGTAGGGGTGCGTAATCTGTTGATAAGATAGGCTGCTGTAGTGAAAGCATGGTCCCAAAATTTCATTGGCAAGCGTGGTTGAGCAAGTAGAGATAACCCAGTTTCACTCATTGAACTGGACATCCTTAGAAATGTAAAGTCTTCCATAACAGTTTTATTCACAGATGGAATGTTACATTGTTTGAGAATTTGTTTACAAAATCATTGGCATGGCCAAGCCTACAGTGCCAAATGTAGTAAGAGTTTGGTGCAAGAGTACTGAAATTACAACTAGAAACAATGTGATTGCAACTTGGATTTTGATTCCAACTGGAATTAGACTTTTCAATAGAAGTAGGAACATGACAACTAGTAACACTAAGACATGTAGGGAAAGCTTGAGCAGACTTGCTTGCCACTAAGAGTTGAGAGAAGACATATAGACCTTGAGAATTGACCTTGCCAGTTAACAAAACCTGTTTATTGACTGGAGAGAGGACATAGCAGACATGAGAGTGAAACTCAAAGATAACATGATTGTCTTTTGAAAACTTACTTACACTTAAAAGATTTTTGGTGATTTTGGGAACATAAAGAATGTCATTAAGCTGAAGAATAACACTAGGAACATGAGGAGAGTTAACACATGCAGAACCCGTTGATAAAATGGAAAGGCCAAGACCATTACCCATATAAACTTGGTCCAGACCACAATTGCTTGGTTGCTGCTGCTGTTGAAGATTAGCTAAGTCAGCAGTAACATGGTGAGTGGCACCACTATCAACATACCACACACCAGCATCTGAACCAGAACCTGTTGCAGCCATTGCTAAAGGATTGGATCTAGCAGCTACCATAGCCATGGAACCACCAGGTTGAGTGTTGTGTGAGAATGCAGTCTGAGGAACAGAATTGGAGTGCTGCCATGTCAGAGGCAGTGGTGGTGGATTGGCTGAATTGGAAGCTTGCTGAAAAGAGGTGTAGGCCATTGGAGTGTGTGTGACTGAGCAGAATTTTGTGACTGATTAGGAGCATAATGAGCAGAGAATTGTGGATGCTGTGTCTGAGGCATTTTATCAAACAGGTGTTGAACAAAATTTTGTGACTGATTAGGAGCATAATGAGCAGAGAATTGTGGATGTTGTGTCTGAGACATTTTATCAAACAGGTGCTGATCTTGCGCCTCCACAAAATTTTGTAACTGATTACGAGCATAATGAGTAGAGAATTGTGGATGCTGTGTCTGAGGCATTTTATCAAACAGGTGCTGATCTTGTGCCTCCCACGCAAGAAAACCAGAATTGGTACGATCAGCGATCGCTGATCGTCATTGCTGAGGTATTGCGAAGGAACCCTAGGGTATGCAATGAACTTTTCGAGCCTATTCGCACAAATCACAACATCAACATCTTGCTTCCAGTGAAGAGTTGCTAACGAGAGAAGAGAAATTGGACATCGAACTCTGTGATTGCGCCGGCGATGACGGCGGCAGCGGAGGATCGTGATTGGAAGCAGAAGTCATGGCCTAGAACTTAAGCTCTAGATACCATATTAGAAACAGAAAGAGAGGGAAAAGGAGAGAGAAAGGAAACTGAATCTGAATATTATTTCTTAAGCTGAATGATACAATGAGTGCCACTATATATAGATAGTGTGCACTGCATAATAGAATCAGTTGAGCTGACTTGACAGCTGTTACAGTTGTTACAATCCTAACAAC
This sequence comes from Echinosophora koreensis, assembly GCA_035048595.1. Classification (NCBI taxonomy): domain Eukaryota; kingdom Viridiplantae; phylum Streptophyta; class Magnoliopsida; order Fabales; family Fabaceae; genus Echinosophora; species Echinosophora koreensis. Next base: position 662,257 of record JAPCYP010000006.1, read on the forward strand.
CTACTGGAGCTATACAGCTCATATACATATACTTTAATAAGTACCAAAGGCTGCTTTCGGTTGGAAAATAAGAGGGGTGTTCAATACAAGCTATCAACGAAGTCTTGGATTGAACATCAACTTATCTTATTGTCATTCAATCTCTAAGGCGAGTTGGTAGAAAGACTCTTGTTGTTTTCCCCTTTCCTGATAAGTCTGGGACGATCCTTTTTCTCATAATGAAATCAGCTATTCAAACTCCCTAAGAATGAAGGGCAGTTGGCTTCATAGCTTGCTATTTTATAGATTTTCACAATCCGTATTTGACAATAAAAAAAGGAAGAATCCAACGTGCTATCAGCAAGAGCGGAACAAGGGCCAGAAGTATCTTAGTAAGTAGCATCAACTCTTATGGGGGAAGCCAAAGTCAGGAGTATTCGCAGGCTATCTGGAAGCATTAGTTCTCCCCCTGACCTGCCTCCAAAATCATCAGCGGACAATAGCTTCTTCCAAAAGATCATCATGGGTATGATTGATTCTCAGCAAAACCATATTCCATGTTTTCCTCATTTTCATTCCCACCATGAAAGGTGGGTATATTATTTTCCTATGGCATGAGAATGACAATAAACTTGCAAAAGAATAAAATAACTTCTCCCTCTACATTCTCCCACTTTCTTCCATGTTTTCAAAAAATATTCCCAAGAATAATTAATACTAAAGAAACCCATTTTATAATGTATGTGGGAATAACACTCTGTCTCTAAGCACTCTCGAAAATATCATTCCCAGTATTGGGAAAAACGCAAGTCCCACATTGACTAGAGAGAGTATCTAATTAGAACTTATAAGTAGTGTGCAATCCTCATCCCATGAATGTAATAAGATACATTGAAACAAACGACCCCTTGATATCACCCTTGTGACCCTCCCTCTTCATCATTTTTTGATTTTTGTGATTTTGCTCAATGGTACACCAGTAGCCTTCAATCCTAAGGAAGTACTCTAGCCTTCGAAAATCTTTCATTTCAAACTCAATTGCTAATCTTTCGAAAATCCCAATAATGATATCATCAGCACACACATATAGGATACTGAGTTTTCCTTCTTGTAAATGTTTTAAACAAGATAGTGTGATCACACTACCTTTATTTGTATCCCAAAGACACCATGACCTTCCTGAATATTCCAAACCATGCATGGGGAGATTGCTTCAACCCATATAGAGCCTTTTCACCATATTCCTTCTGCTAGTGGAATCATATCCATGTGGGATCTCAATAAAAACTTCCTCCTCCAAGTCTGCATGTAGAAAGACATATTTTACACCAAACTGGTGCAATTCCCAACCAAAGTGGGTAGCAAGAGAAAGTAAGACTCATAATGTTCATCAATGCTACTAAATAAAATGTCTCTCAATCAGTTCCATAACTTTGAGTATATCCTTTTGCAACTAACCTTGCCTAATACAATCTGGGGTGCCATCAAACCTATATTTCAAGGTTTAAATCCAATTGCACCCCATCGGCCCTTTGTCTCTTGGTCTTTCAGCAATCTCTCATGTTTCATTCTTTTGCAGTGCACTCATCTCCTCATTCATGGCTTGCACTCAGTTTTAATCCTTCAATTCTTCTTGTACAAATGTTAGGATTATGAAGAATGAAGAGCTGCAATCAAACTCTTGTGCAGGTTGGAACATCGAGTTCCTAAACCATGTCATGATAGGTGAGTCTTCATCATCCCACTCACCAAATTCCAAGTCAGTCTTGGTTGGGGCTGTCTCTTTAATGTGGTTGAACTATCAATGGGTGGCACGAATAACTTGGGTCCATTGTAAGTAATTTTTTGTTGAGGCAATAGGTTGGATGCAGGACAGGCATGTCATTGTGATGCAAATGATAGAGACAGCAGTGACAAAGGTGGGCTGCTGTGGCGGTCAAGACAGATCAGCAGTCAAGGCTACTTGGTGTAGAAGTACAATCTCCTAGATTGGGAGCTCTAATACCTACTTGAATGAGCAAATACTCTATTATTTCTGAATATCTATGTATAGGGTTTTCCTTACATTATATAGACTAAGGGAAATAACTAACCACCTAAAATAGAGCTAAAAGTAGGCAAAGAATATTCTGTCCTTATAACCAATCTACAAAAATTACAAAATTTTTCAAATTAATTACATAATAGATCGTGGAGTCTTGCAACAGCAGCAAAGACAATTCATTGCAGAACTTCAATAGAACAAAGCATGATGTATAAAAAAAAAAAAAAAACTTTTTTAAAAAATCAATAGCTTTAATCTTTTCCTCTTATAAAAGAAGAAAATCATTAACACCTAGAAGATATTACGAATAGTTAAGGAGGATTTATAAAAGTGGATAAAAAACAATAACAAACAAAGAAAATGACGAAGAAGTAAAACTACATTCAACAGAAACAGAAACAGACACAAGACACAGACAAGCCAACATCCATAAAATAATTCAAGAACGTCAAAGATTAGACACAAACCAGAATCCCCATCAACGCAGTTACTCTTGAAATCACAAGAGCCAACTTATTTAGTTGGAAGTCCACATGAATACTCTTCTTTGTGATACATGCATTAATATCATCATATATCCTTTCAACCCTGGCATAATGGTAATATTTGCAAACAAACAACAAGTAAGAAATCAATACATCAATAATAAAGCTCATCATATAGAGGGAACATGGTTCAATGCACAACAACATTACAACTGATACTTACCACATCCTTCCCACTTCATCTAGTATTTCTGTCAAAATGTATTTAATAGCATAGTAACACTCCTGTACGGCATATTTCATATAGTCATCCCTTGAAATCCTATCCCAAAGCTCATCTTGAGTATCTCTACTCTCAACAGCAATATCCTTAGCCAAAAATACCTACATAACGATGCAACAAGCTCATGAGGGATTATAAGCAACGGGTCTTAACACGAGGGAAATATAAGCTCATGATCACATGTAACAAGCAAAGCCAGCAAAACTACATATGCAAAATGATTTGCTATAAGATGTATATTACCTTGTAATTAAAACCATGGTTATCAGAACCATCCAATTCTAGATTCATATTGGACAATTTAACTAGATTCTAAAGGGCAGCAACTCATATCATCAATACAGAATATTACAGATCTGGTAAGGCATGAATAGAAGCTAGAGTTTTACGATGATCCAAATTATTCTTTTTCCAGGCATACCAGCAAGAATATGTCCACACCAGATCAAGCCATGTATGAAACAAATGAGGAAATTGGCCTTGTTCTTTCTCTTTTTTGCAAATTTTTTGAATTGTCCACAACAGCCAAAAACATAATCAGTGTCTTATGGGGTATTGGGAAAAACCTAAGTCCCACATTAACTAGAGAAAGTGCCTACTAAGAGCTTATAAGTAGTGGGCGATCCTCATCCCATGAACTAGCTTTTGGGATTGAGTTAGGCCCAAAATCCAATATGGTATCACAGCTATCCTAGATCCATTGTTGGGCCACCCACCATATTATCCATGCACCAAGCCCAATAGTGCTGGGCATAAGGGGGTGTATTGGGAAAAACCTAAGTCCCACATTGACTAGAGATGGTGCCTACTAATAACTTATAAGTATTGGGCAATCCTCATCCCATGAGCTAGCTTTTGGGATTGAGTTAGGCCCAAAATCCAATATGGGGTTATACAAGTCTATTTGAACCCAATTTTATTAGGATTCGACTCTTCCCTTCTCTAGAAACCATAGATCAATAGAAGCTAATGTCAATTTTTTTATATATTATAGTAAGTCTTTGCGCCAGGCATTTAATAAAATTATATGACATTGTAACCATATTAAATAAATTGTGTTTTTAAGTCATTTTAATAAATTAAGTAATTTCAAAACAATTAGAAAATGGTTTATTATGTCGAATTGTGTAGACCATAAAATAAAAACAATTTCCATGTGTTCAATTCAAGACTCAAAAATGACATTCTAATTCACAATGTAACAATCATGATTTAAATATCTGAATTACCTTGCTTGCAAGCAGGAAAAGTGGCCATTGAACTAAAGGAAGATCCGCAGAATTTTTTGGCATTAAAAGCAACTCCATTTCACTGCAAACAAGGAAAATACGATCATATAGGTGTAGTACAAAAAGTAAAGAAAAAAGTAAAAGAACAATACAGATGAGAAAAATATGAAGAAGCTTCCATGACTAACAAGTTAGTTATATAATCTTCCTCCCTTAGATTTCTTATAATCTCATTCCAAACAGGGGAGAATCGAGCAGCATCAAACTTGTTCTTCTCCACAGCCTTCAGATGAAGAGTAATTACATAAGCGAAAATTCCTCAACATCGAAAAAGATTCAGCCAACATGAGTAGTTTGCGTTGAGACCATTCAACGATGTGAAATATATAACCTACCTATTAAATAAAAATAAGAGTAAAGGCCCGAACTGGTCCCTAACAAAAAACACAGACATATTTGGTCCCTGAAAAATGAAAAATATCAACTTGGCCTTAAAAATCTCAAATGCCGGTCAAAATAGTCCCTGATAGGAAATAAAATGTCCCTAAAAATCATCCTAAAAAGGACTAATTTGACTGGCAATTGAGATTTTTGAGGACTGAATTGGTATTTTTCATTTTTCAGGGACCAAATATATTTCCGTGTTTCTTTGTCAGGGAACAGTTTTAGCCTTTACTCTAAAAATAAATTTGTTTTTTGGGATTACAAAGTCAACATGATGATGTTTGCATCCAGAAAACAATTACTGATGTAAACTAATTTATATTTTTCCTTTCCCCAGAGGAAATGACTGACCTGATCAGCTGACTGTCGGGAGCTCCTGAAAAATATTGAAATATTATTCAGATAGACTATATAAGCGGACATAAACAATAACGCAATTCAAAGGGGGAAAACTAAAAGAATAAAGCACATATTCACAAACAGATACAACAGACAACTATCTTTCAACTACAGAATGAAGATCGAGAGAAAAACAGAAAAAAGTACACATCACAAGCAGCACCTGTTGGGTAGAGGAACGTGAAGGGTGTCCATAAAAGCTCCTGGAAATTGCTCAAAAAGTTTGTGTAGTGCCTCCAGTGACCTAATCTGGTGACCAGATACAGGCAAAGGAAAATTATACCAACCAATTGCACGCCAAAACATGTACAGAAGGACAAGAATAGCAAAGTTTAAAAGATATTAATAATAACTCAGCATAGTACCAAAAGGTTTTACAATCACTACCTTCAGAGACTGTTAAAAAGAGTAACGTACCTCTCCCAGACGATCTCTTGCTCCCAGCAAGAATCCCCAGACAGCAGATACAAGTGTGTAGAACACATGAATATCTAGAAGATAGATCTGCGAAAATGGGAATTACCAAATTGGGAAACAGCAACCAAAACACAAAAAAAAAAAAAAAAAATGAAGGAAAAGGAGAAAAAAATACATAAAAGGTAACAATTACAAATTATGGAGCAGGGAAACAAATTTTTAAGAAATCATTGCATAACCAGAAATTGAACAGTTATAGTTATGTTTTGTGAACCCTTGGACTCTTGAATTCTCAGGAGTTTCTCTTGAAAATCATAGTTTCAGTTCTTCTTTCCTTGTAATCTTCTCTTCTTTTTCTATAAGCAAAATTGTTTTGTCAAACAGCTAAAAACCTTCTCCATCATTTACTAACTATTAAACCGGCATAGCAACTCTTTAAGATAAAATAAAGGCTTAATTGCACTTTTGGTCCCCCTATTATTGATCATGTGTGATTTTGGTCCGTATAGCTTTTTTTTGTGTGCATTTGGTCCCCCTATTTTTTCAATGTTCCAAATTCGGTCTTTTCGTCCAATGTTTGCCAATTTTTTCAATGACCAATATAGAGGAACCACTCCTCTAAGCCCACAGAACCTCTGGTTGAGGTATTCTCTCCTCTACCTCTCCGATTTGTATAAAAAGGATAGAGAGAGAAACTGAACTGCAATTGTGTTTTTCATTGATTGAGTATCTGATAGATACAACTCTTTTATATAAGAGGCTAGAGAGCTAACAACTTTACAACTGTGTAACACTTTCAGCTACAGTTAACTGCTAGAAGGGAATACAGTGTGCAACAATGTATTGCCCTTACGGTGTACTCTAAAACGATTCAATGGTTCCAATCTGCTATTTACTGGTTTTGTCCCTCCTTTCTGGGAACTTTTCTGGTTCCAGCACAAGGTCCTTTACCACAGAAGCTCAACAAAAGGTTCTATGTGCTTTGAGCAGTGGTTTTTCTCTATTAATCATTGAAAAATTGACGAACATTAGAGACAATGACCATATTGCAACATTGAAAAAATAGGGTGTGTGACAGTATTGTATAAGTATGTTGCACAATAGACTTACAGTAGACTTGCATGTATAGTATCCCACCCCCACCCCAAGCGGTTACCATTGGTGTAACCACTCTGATTAATTAAGGCCTGTTTGCTTTGTTTCCAGTTTCCTGTTTTCAGAAATAATTACAAAACTGCCACCTGGTTTTCAATCTGTTTCTTGTTTCCAAAGAATTGTACAGGAAACATTGAAAACAGAAAAAAGTTGTTTTCAGTGATTCCTTTACAAATTTCTGAAAACAGGAAACACAATGAAAACAATGTGGCAGTTTTGTAAGTATTTTTGAAAGCAAGGAATGGAAATAGGAAACTGAAAACAAAACAAACAGGCCCTTAGCCTTGTAAGATCTAATATAAATATTAGATCAGCACATTCATTGTATAGAGACATATTCAGTAATGCATATTTCAATTTCTCTCTTCTCTCTCTTCCTTCTCTCTGCGCATCACCTTTAATATGGTATCAGAGCTATTCAATTCTGATGGCCGACTCAGTACCTCCGCCACTGCCATCGGCTCCACCATCGCCATCGCCACCTATCAATGCTACACCTCTTCGAACAGCATCTTCTTCTTCGATGCCTTTCTCAGGCTCTATTACTGATAAGCTGGATGAGAAGAATTTCGTCCTTTGGCGACAACAGATAGAACCTGTAATCAAGGCTCACCGACTCCACCGCTTCGTTGCAAATATGTTCCTCTAGTTCCTCTTCTTTTCATTCCCTTGTTAATCCCTCTGTTTCCCTTGTTCATCATAAATTATTACATGTTCCTCACATAACAAAAAATCTAATTAGCGTCAGTAAGTTTGCAAAGGACAATTTTATATACTCTGAGTTTCATCCTAATCAGTCTTGTTAAATCTCAGGCCAACAATGAAGTTCTCATTCGTGGCAATGTCGGACCTAATGGCTTGTACCAGTTTCCAAGCCTCAAGTTTCAGTCCCCTTCTTCTAGTGTGAATTCTAACACATTGTATTCTCATGTTCTTGTTAATAGTAGTTCACAACATACACAGAACACTGTATCTTGTAGCTCACCATATGCTTGGCATCTTAGGTTAGGGCATCCAAATAATCACACTTTGAGACTTGTATTGCAAAAGTGTAATCTTTCTACATCTCATAAAATGGAGAATTTGTTCTGTACTGCTTGTTGTATTGGTAAAGCTCATCGTCTTCACTCCCCTGCTTCCTCTACAACCTATACCTCTCCCTAAGAACTAATATAAAGCGACTTGTGGGGACCTTCCCCTATTCCTTTAATATAGGGGAACCAAATGTGCACAAAAAAAATAAAAGTTTAGGGACCAAAATCGCACATGGCCAATAGTTAGAAGACTGAAAGTGCAAGTAAGCCTAAAATAAAAAAGGAAAACCTAGTGCTACAAAGCTCCTGCCATACGCAGGTCCAAGGAAGGGTTTAAACTAGTAGTCACCCAATGACAACTAATGATTACTCAATAAAAAAACAATAGCTATTCAAAATTCCTTTCCAATTTCAGTGATTTTATATACTGAACTTCATTTTAAACAGTAACCACTAAATGGCAACAAATGACTCCCTAGTAAAAAAAAAATAATAGTAGCCAATTGAAAATTTCTCACACAAAATAATTTGAATTTGTTAGCCACTTGGCGACAACTAATGATTGCACACTAAACACATGGAGCTGGACATCTTCTTCGTTAGAGAAAAAGTGTTAAACAAGAGCCTCATTGTGTCTCATGCTCCAGCTCATGATCAATGGGCAGATGCGATCACAAAGCCTCTCTCTGCCTTGGTTTAGCCTGCTGTGAGACAATCTTAGGGTGTTTGATAAGTTAGCACTTAGTCACCCACCCTAAGTTTGAAGGGGGACTATTAGAGATAGCTTAGCTTATGCACTTAAGTGTCATTGTAACTGACAGTACAGCTGTCATGATTAGTTAGTAGACTGAGTTAGTTAGGATTCAGTTATGTTCTAGTTATGTATAAATACTGATTGCTTACTTGTAAATCATTTCAACAATGAATTCAATAATATTCAGTTTCAGTTTCTCTCTAGTTTCTTGGTTTCTATGACCACTTAATAAACCACAATAGCCATTCCCAGATTTCTTCCTAATTTCATGTATTTTATACATTGTACTTCATTCAATACATTAGCATCTTAGCAACAACAATGACCACTCAATGATGAACTTAATTTGCAATTGTTATCAGCTTACTGACAACTAATGTCCATCCAATAAAAGCCATAATCATTTGCAAATTCCATCCTAATTTTATTTGCGAATTCCACCTATATGTTGAACTTTATTTTAAAGGTTAACAACTCAATGACAACAAATAACCACTCCATATGAATAAGTAACCACTCATAAATTTCTTTTCCATAAAACTTAATTTGAAACCATTAGCACTCAGTGGCAACTTATAACCACCAAAAAAGGCAACTAATAACCACCTCATTAATGCTTTGTTTCATGGTAGTAAGTATCGTACGATACGAATCGTGAAACGAACGAAAATGTCGTTGCTCGATACAGATGGCATGGTTGAATCAAAAGGGGCCATGAATCGCAACTGGAATTGTGCGAATCGTTCCAGAATCGTATGAATTGTGATTCACTGCCGTATCGTGCGATTCCTGTGTGTGGCTGCAATGCAAAGGAACTGGGTCGAGTCAAGCGACCCGATTATGGATAAATGCATTTTTAGTGTTTTTCAATTTTTTTGTTAGAAAAGAGGGATGGAAACTGCTGAATAATAGCCCAGGGTGCGCCTTCTTGTCGTCGGTCTCCATTCTTCTCTTTTCTTCTTGGCTGGTCCCCTTTGTCCAGTTATGCAACTCTGTTTTCTTTACTTTTCCTCTTGGACAGTCCCCTTTGTCCTGTTATGCGACTCTGTTTTCTTTTATTTTAGCCCCACCGAGTGTTCATTGCCTCCTATGTCTTTTTGTTCACAACTCTTTTTCTCTTCGCATGTGCTCATTGTCCACACTAATAGCTGAGGTTTTTTAATTTTTTAAGAGGGTAATGAATTAGACAAACAACACTTGTTGGTTTTTAATTTATGACTTGAACCTTGAATTATTTTGATGTTTATATATGATATCAGCTCTTTTTTTTTTTTTTTTTACTTATGTTGGTTGCTTATATCATATTTTTATTTTTATTGATCATGTATCTTACGTTCATAATAAAATACAATTCACGATCCGAAAAATAGGTCTTCCGATTCACGATATGTATCTCGATTTGATAACCATGCTTTGTTTGGATAGTGAAAGAAGTAGGGAAGAGAGAAGTAGAAGAGAAAATGGATAGAGAATGAGTGGATTTTTAGATTGTTTGTGTTAGAATTAGTTGGAGGGTGCGGACGGTGTGAAGCTAACTATGTTCCTAGGAATTAGCTTATCATTAATTTCTTTGTAAATTGTAAATTGTATTTACTCGAGTGTGTGTGTGTGTGTGTGTGTGTGTGTGTGTGTGTGTGTGTGTGTGTATATATATATATATATATATATATATATACCAAAGTATGATGAATAAAATCATTCAAGCATTTAACAAATATTTAGTCTATTCAACATGGTATCAAGAGCAGGTTCATTTATCCTTTGAAGGTTTCTGCCTCTGGTCCAGCAGAACAAGTCTTCTTCTGTCAAATTCTTCCCACAAACACGTTTTCTTTACCCAAACAACAACATCGACGTCCGAAAGTCATTGTCTTCGGCCTACCCATGGTCCACAGTCGCCGGAAACTTCATCAGAATCCTCCGATCGTCATTTCCACCTAGGGCCGTCACCGGATCTTCCTCCACGCGCCGCCACCCGCCTCCACCCCACCGGTGTGTGTGGCCCACTCGCAGCTTCCTGTCGGCACATGCAACTCACATGCCACTCTCCAGCCATCAGAAAATCGCCGCGACTGCCCAGAACTGATCGCAGTCACCTCCTCTGTCCGTCTAGCTGGTCAAAATCCACTTTTTCGGTTGTTTGGAAAGTGGGTCTCTTGCCTTTAGTCGCCTCCATTTTCTGGTTGTTGCTTGCTGGTCCCTTTACAATATCAGGTGTTAAGCTGGCCTCTCCTCTTTCTGGTTTGGTGAGAATGGGTCGTCCTCAATGCAAATATTGCAAGAGAATGGGTCACACTCAAAAGACATGTTACTCTCTTCATGGTTTTCCCGGAAAATCAGTAAAAATCGTCAATGCTGAAATAGTCAAGAAAATTTTTTCCGAAACTAAGTACCAAGAGTATCTTCAATTGAAAGCTGCCCATCAGTCTTGTGGGTCTACTGCCACTGGTGGTCATGACTCCGCAGCCTTCATTTCTCAATCCGGTAACAATCAAAATCTTTGGATAATTGATTCAGGTGCCTCTGATCATATTGTTTGTAATCGTTCATTAATCTCCTCTATATCTTCTCCTAAATGTCCTCACTTCAATACTCTTGTGGACGGTTCTAAGGTCGCCGCCAAAGGAATCGGTCATGTTTCAGTCACTCCTTCTATAACTTTAAAATCTGTTTTGTTTATACCGGGTTGCCCTTTTAATTTGATCCCCCTTAGTCAGCTTACTCGCTCTCTAAACTGCTCAGTAACCTTTGATGCTGGTTCTTTTACTATACAAGAACGTGGTACGGGTCGGATGATTGGTGTAGGACATGAATCACATGGTCTTTATTACCTCCAATCAACTCCTTCTGTAAGCTATACTGCAGTTGAGTCTCCAAATCTTCTTCATGAACGATTGGGTCATCCAAGTTTGTCAAAACTGAAGCAAATGGTCCTGAATCTTGCAAAAATGTCATCATTGAACTGTGAGTCGTGTCAATTAGGCAAGCATGTTCGCTCTTCCTTTTCCAGCAAAGTTGAAAGCCGAGTTGATTCTCCCTTTTCAGTTATCCATTCAGATATATGGGAACCGAATCGCGTGTCTTCTAATGGCTTCCGATATTTCGTTACTTTTATCGATGAATTCTCTCGATGCACTTGGATTTTCTTAATGAAAGAATGATCTGAACTTTTGTCCATTCTCACCACTTTTGTTAATGAGGTTAAAACCCAATTTGGTAAGACAATCAAAATCCTTAGAAGTGATAATGCAAAAGAATACTTTTCTTCTGTTCTCTTCTTTTTTGTCATCACAGGACATTCTCCATCAATCCAGTTGCCCTCATACCCCTCAACAGAATGGCATAGCTGAAAGGAAGAATAGACATCTTGTTCAAACTGCTCGGACCTTGTTAATCCATGCAAATATACATGTCCGACATTGGGGTGATGCAGTTTTGACAGCGTGTTTTTTAATTAATCGGATGTCTTCATCCTCGCTTGATCATAAAATACCACATTCCATTTTATTTCCTAAAAAACCATTGTTTCATGTTGCTCCACGAATATTTGGATGTACTTGTTTTGTTCATGTCTTGTCTCCAGGTCTTGATAAGCTTGCTGCCCGAGCCATCAAATGTGTATTTCTGAGATACTCCAAGTTACAGAAGGGTTATAAGTGTTACACCCCTGTGCAGAATCGTTATTACATTTCAGCATCTGTGACGTTCTTGGAAGAAAAGTTTTACTTCTCACCATCCATAGTTTAGTATCTGCAAACTTCAATTCCTGAAGAAGTTGTTTAATCCAAATGAGCTCACACGTGGCTACAGCCATAGCTCTATATTCAGCCTCTGCACTAATCCTTGCAACAACATTTTGCAGGCTACGACGATCTCTCTATGGGCTGAAACAATCTCCACGAGCTTGGTTTGGAAAATTCAGCTCAGTTATTCCAGATTTTGGAATGAAACGTAGTGAAGCAGATCATTCAGTCTTTTATTGCCATACCTCTCCAAATAGATGCGTTTACTTGGTGGTCTATGTAGATGATATAGTCATCACAGGAAATGATCAGGAGAAAATTTCTCAGCTGAAGGAATATTTATGTAGCCATTTTCAGACCAAGGACTTGGGGAAATTGAAATATTTTCTTGGAATTGAAGTTGCACAGTCAAAGAATGGGATTATCATCTCACAGAGGAAGTATGCATTAGACATACTTAAAGAAACCGGTATGTTAGATTGTCGACCAGTTGATAGTCTCGTGGATCCGAATCAAAAAATGCTACCCAACCAGGGGGAGCCTTATTCTGATCCTGAAAGATATCGGAGATTGGTTGGGAAGCTCATCTATCTTACTATTACAAGGCCAGATATTTCCTTTGCAATTGGAGTGTGTTAACAAAGATAAAGTGCAGAGAATAGGAAAGATAAAGAGAATCTTTAGATTCTGTGGTTTTCATTCATTGATTGATTCTGTGAGTACACAATAGCTATATATACAATTCACTACTAACACTAGTTGCACTAACCGAGTAACTGATTCAGTTAGGCACTCTAACAACTAAGGCCAGTGGTACAGTGTGCAACACAGTGCCCTCTTACCGTGTACTCTATCACACCCCCCTCAAGCTAAAGGTGGTTGAGCCAGTGAAAGAAGGTCAAGCACCTTGAGCTTGTCCCTTAGATACAAAAACCTGTTAGGGGACAAGGCCTTGGTAGAATGTCAACACTCTGCTCTTCGGAAGGGATGTGCAAAACTTGAAGCTGTTTACTGAGCACCTTTTCTCCAACAAAAAACAAGTCCAGCTCCATATGCTTGGTGCGAGCATGAAGGATGGGGTTGTGAGAGAGAGCAACCGTGCTCATATTGTCACAGCATATAACTGGAGAGGGGAGTTTTACATGCAGCTCTTGGAGAAGAGACTGGACCCAAACAACTTCAGCAGCAGTGGCAGCTAGGCTACGATATTCAGCCTCCGTGCTTGACCGAGCAACAACTATTTGCTTCTTTGCCCACCAAGAGACCAGATTTGGGCCTAGGAAGATGCAGGACCCTGATGTAGAACGTCTATCATCAAGATCCGATGCCCAATCAGCATCAGAAAAACCAGTGATTATCAACGGATAGGCAGTAAAAGTGGGCTGCAGGTGTAAACCATGATAAAGAGTACCCTTTAGGTACCTAAGAATTCTCTTGACCGCGGTCCAGTGTGTTTCAAGAGGCTGAGCCATAAATTGGCAGACTTTATTGACTGCATAGGAAATTTCGGGCCTTGTAATGGTTGCATATTGGAGAGCACCTACAATGGACCTATAGAGGGAGGCATTCGAGAAGTAATCAGCCCCTTCTTTGGAAAGTTTGCTGCCACCAACCATAGGAGATGAAATAGCCTTTGCATCTGTCATTTTAGCTCTTTCCAATAGGTCCTTGAGATACTTTGTTTGATTGAGAAGAAGTCCATTGTGAACCCTATGAACTTGGATTCCCAAAAAATAGTCTAACTCACCAAGTTGCTTAAGAGCAAAGGTAGAGTGAAGTTTGGTGATGAGTTGCTGAATTTGGGAAGGAGAGCTTCCTGTGACAATAATGTCATCCACATATACAAGCATGTAGATGATATGAGCTCCATGATTATAGACAAAGAGTGAGGGATCACATTTACTGCTTGTGAACCCGAGAGTGATAAGAGCAGCTTTCAGCTTGTCAAACCAGGCCCTAGGGGCCTGTTTGAGGCCATACAAGGCCTTGTGCAGCCTGCACACCATGCTAGAGTCCTTAGAAATGAAGCCCGGAGGTTGCTCCATGTAGACTTCTTCATCAAGATCACCATTAAGAAACGCATTATTAACATCTAGTTGTTGAAGTGGCCCGTTATGGGACAAGGCTAGAGTTAAGGTGATCCTGATAGTTGTAGGCTTTACAACCGGGGAGAAAGTTTCTGTGTAGTCAAATCCGGGCTGTTGGTGAAACCCCTTGGCTGCCAACCTAGCCTTGTACTTGTTGATGGAACCATCCGGATTTTCCTTGACCCGGAACACCCATTTATAGCCGATTGCTTGTCTGTGAGGTGGAAGGGCAACAAGAGACTATGTTCCATTTTTAAGCAAAGCATCATATTCAGCTTTCATTGCAGTATACCAATTCTGATCAGCAAGGGCAGATTTCACTGATTTAGGTTCAGTGTGCGCAAGGAGTAAGGTGGGGTGGATTCTTGGTCTAACAATGCCAGCTGTGGATCGGGTTACCATGGGATGAGTGTTCATGGGATGAGTGATGTGGGGTCCTGCAGCAGAAGAGGAGGTTGGAAACGGACATGGGGTGCTAGGAATATCAACAACAGGTGGTGCACCACTGCTGGGACCTGAGGAATGTGGTGAGATATTGGTTGAGGTAGGATGGACATGGAAGTTAGGTGAAGGTGAGGGGGAGATAGGATGACTGGGTGTGGGATTAGGCAAGATGGGAGAGAAGTTATGGGATGCAGGTGTTGGTTATGGGTTCCAAGGGAAGGCGGTTCAATCATGGGAATTGGAGGTAGAGTGTGGGAGGCAGGATTTGGGGATGAATTTGAAGAAGCAAACAGATCATGATAAGGGAACCGAAGCTCATTGAAGATCACAACCTTAGAGATAAACATTCGACCGGTTGGAGAGAGACACTTATAACCATTGTGAGTGGAAGAATAACCTAAAAAGAGACATTCATGGGACCAAAATTCAAGTTTATGGCTGTTATATGGTCTTAGGAGTGGAAAACAGGCACAGCCAAACACCTTTAGGAAGTTGTAATCAGGTGGCTGTTTGAAAAGCTTTGTGTGAGGCACTTCTTTGCCAATTGAAGAGGAGGGCAGTCTGTTTATTAGGTAAATTGCTGTCAAGAAAGCATGATCCCAGAATTTAAAAGGTAGGGCAGCATGAGCAAGGAGAGTAAGGCCTAATTCAACAATGTGCCTATGCTTACGTTCTACAACACCATTTTGATGGTGTGTATGAGGACAAATCACTCTGTGTGTAATGCCAAATTCTTGAAGGATCTTGGGGAAGGAAGGAACGAAACTCACCACCCCAGTCAGTTTGAATGGATTTAATCTTGGTGTTAAATTGGAGTTCAACCATGTTTTTAAAAGTTAGGAATGTCTGCAAGGCTTCAGACTTCTTTTTGAGCAAGAATAACCATGTGAACCAAGTATTGGCATCAATAAAAGAGATGTAATAAGTGAAGCCAGTAGAGGAATCAATAGGGGCAGGGCCCCATAAATCACTATATATGAGTTCAAAGGGGTTGGCATACACAGTAGTAGAATGATGAGAGGGTAGGCGGTGAGCCTTTCCAAGACAGCAAGAAGAACAAAATTCACTCATTTTATTTCCAATTGAAAGATTACAAGATTGTAATACATGCTGTAGAGTATCCTTGTTAGGATGACCTAGCCTAAGGTGCCATGTGTTGGGTGATACATGTGCAACGGTATTAACAGTGGGACTAAGAACATTACAATTGTTTGAACTAAAAGCAGAAGCAGAATTTGAAGAAGACTTGGGGAGAAGCTGAAGGTTGGTGAACTTGTATAGTCCATCAGCTCCAACATCTCCTCGGAGTAAGACCTCATTGGAATCCTGTGATTTCACAAGGCAAACATTAGGATGAAACTCGAAGAAAACACGATTATCTTTAGCAAATTGACTTACAAGGTTCTTGGTAATGTTAGGAACATGTAACAAGTTATGGAAAACTAAACTAACATTAGAATTGAGTGGTGACTTGAAATAAGAAGAACCAAAAGAGGAAATGGGTAGACCTTGACCGTTACCGACTAGAATGTGATCTGAGCCTCCATAGGGCATAGGATTTTGAATGTTCTGCATGTCAGCTGTGACATGGTGAGAGGCACCAGAATCCAGGTACCATTGGCTAGAGAAACTCGGCTGAGATGATGCCGCTAACATGGCTTGAGGTGCAGCATTAGGTTGTTGGGTCCAGGATTTTGGTACTGTTGCTGCCTAGGTGGTGGTGTGGGCTGAGAAGACTGGTTATAGGTGTTGTAGTTTGATGGTGGTGGAGGTTGGTTGGGGACATACTGCTGATCAAAGCGATGCCAACACATATAGGCATCATGGCCAAACTTTCTACATAATTGACATTGGATGGACCCTCGGCCGCCACGGCCTCTGCCACGGCCGCCACGACCACCACGAAAATACTGTGAAGACGGAGCTGCATACAACTGTTGATTTTGAGCAAGATTAGCTTGCGGTTGAGTTTCATCATTGGAAGACGCCACAAAAGATGCTGCGTTTGCAACATTGAAGAGGCATTTTGTCGAGCAGTTTGCTTGTAGCGTTCCAATCGCACTTCCTGAGCAAGAAGGAGAGCTTCAAGCTCATCAAGATCCGATGAATCATAGCGAGTGCTTACTAGGTTACTAGGTTAATCAAAGAATCATATTCCTCTAGTAATCCCTCCAAAATCACATCCAACTGTTCTTGATCTGACACAGGATCACCAATGGAGTAAAGAGCATCCACTAGGGCTTTTACACGAAGTATGAACTCAGAAATTGACCTATCGTCTTTCTTGGTGTTGCGAAGCTCTGTGCAGAGCATTCTTGCTCTTGCACGAGTTTTGGACTGGAAATGGTTGTGCAGCTTCTCCCAAAGCTGCCAGGAATGAACACAGCCAATCAAGCACGTGAGAATAGGTGCTGTAACAGAGGACTGAAGCCACGAGAGAAGGAGCGAATCTTTAAGTTCCCAGCGAGTGTAATCGAGGTTAAGGTTTCCGGCGAGTCGATCGGCCTCGGAAAGGTACCTGATCGGAATCTGCGGCGACACCAGAAAGCGATGAAGCTGGTGCGCCTTGATGAGAGGCTCGATCTGCTGCTTCCATAACAGGAAGTTATCTTCAGTCAGCTTCTCCGAGATCGACAGGGAGAAAGCCGGTGGAGGAAAGGAAGAAATCGACGCCGGACAAGGAGTCGCCGGCGGCGGTGACGGAGTAGGGGAAGAAGAAGAATTTAGGGAAGCCATGGATGCTTCACCTAGCTCGATGATACCATGTTAACAAAGACAAAGTGCAGAGAATAGGAAAGATAGAGAGAATCTTTAGATTCTGTGGTTTTCATTCATTGATTGATTCTGTGAGTACACAATAGCTATATATACAATTCACTACTAACACTAGTTGCACTAACTGAGTAACTGATTCAGTTAGGCACTCTAACAACTAAGGGCAGTGGTACAGTGTGCAACACAGTGCCCTCTTACCGTGTACTTTATCAGAGTGATGAGTCAATTCATGCAGTCTCCTCATAATGATCATTGGGATGCAGTAATTCGAATTCTGAGATACATTAAAGACTCCAGGACAAGCACTACTTTATGAAGACAAAGTAAGCACTCAAATAGTTGGATTTTGCGATGCAGATTGGGCAGGATCACCCAATGATAGGCGTTCCACTTCAGGGTATTGTGTGCCTATTGGAGGAAATCTTGTCTCGTGGAAGAGTAAGAAACAAAATGTTGTTGCAAGGTCTAGTGCAGAGACTGAATATAAAGCTATGGCTATAGCCACGTGTGAGCTCATTTGGATTAAACAACTACTTCGGGAATTGAAGTTTGGAGATTCTCAACAAAAGAAGCTATGTTGTGATATAACCAGGCAGCCCTCCATATAGCTTCCAATCCAGTATTCCATGAGAGAACTAAACATATCGAGATGAATTGTCATTTTGTCCGAGAGAAAGTCCTTTCTAAATAAGTCGTCACCGAATCTGTTAGCTCTAATGATCAACTGGCGTCTTTACAAAATCTCTAAGAGGGCCGAGAATTCAGAATATTTGTTCCAAGCTTGGAGCATTTGATTTATATGCTCCAGCTTGAGGGGGAGTGTTAGAATTAGTTGGACGGTGTGGACGGTGCAAACGGTGTGAAGCTAACTATGTTCCTAGGAATTAGCTTATCATTAATTTCCTTGTAAATTGTAAATTGTATTTACTCTTGAGTGTATATATATATATATATATCAAAGTATGATGAATAAAATCATTCAAGCATTTAACAAATCTTTAGTCTATTCAACAGTTTGGATTGAGAGAAAAGGAAAAAAGTAGAGGAGAAAGAAAAGTTAGATTTTGATACAATGACAAGGATGACGTTGGTATTTCAAATTTTGTATGACGTTGGTGTTTTAAACTCTAATAATTTTATATCATTGTTGAAAATAAAAGGATGACGTTGGTATTTTAAATTTTGTCCCCACTTTGCAGTTTTCTATCCACTTTTGGAGAGATTTTATTTTGTGTGGGTCCCACTTATTTGTTTTCTTTCTCTCTTATTTTCTCTCCATATCCAAACACACAAACTTACCTTTTTCTCATCCACTTCCCTCTCCCCCACTTCCCTCTCCCCAAAATCATCTTATCCAAACAATACATAAGGATTATCGTCTATTATGTACGATTCGATGGTCCTTCTTTCAAAATAAAAATTGAGTAATCCTTCTTAATAATTTTAACTTTGTCCCATTAAATTAAATATTGCTCCTTAAAGGTCCTGGACATTAATTTTCACAAATATTTAATCACATTACCAGAACTATGTGTGCCTTTGAATTAGCTTATTGTTTTTAAAATAGCTTTTTTTCAGCCTGGTCAAGAAAAAGCTTTTGACAGAAAAGGCTCTTTTTTTCCTAATGCAAAAGATGGCAATCCAAATATGCAGTAAGAAAGCATAAGAGCAACACCATTTCAGCGATAGCTTCACCAAGAAGTTTTCTTTGGATAAACATTTTCCAGCAGAATATTACTCAATTAGTATCCATGCCAATCAACATTCAACACAACACTAAAAAAGAAAAATAAACAAAAAAGGCAATGTACTTACAGCAAACACTGGAGCCCATAAGCTGGCGACTGTCAAAGCATTATGATTATCTGGAAGAGAAAAGCACTTTAAATAACCAATAGTATCAAACTACGAAACAGAGAAGATATAACCACAAAATTTATGAGACTAGTACTTACTTTTAGAGACAAAATCATGCCAAGAGTAATCAATATTATTCTCTTTTATTATAACCCTTGTTGGATCTACCAATGGCTTTATCTACAAACCACAAAAATAAGGCATTCAAACATATATACAAATAAGCATACATGTAGGTGTGTTGTATGTGTATGTGTATATATATGTGTTATATATATATATATATATATATATATATATATATATATATAGGGGGCATATCTAGTGAGAGGGCTTTTCTTATATGAGAGTGAGAGATAAATCTGGGTCATACAACCATACATAGATGGTTAGGATTAAAAGTTATTTCATGATTTAAAAATGTCACATGACCACTTAAAAAAGTCACATGACTTTGTGGTTTAATCTTGACCGTTTAAAGTTTGATCCAATGGCTATGATACATAGATTTATTCTTTCATATGTGTACATATATAAAAAGGAGGCAGTAATGAATGTTTTACTAACCTGAAGAAAGTAAGCAAACGAAAATTTTCCACTCAAAATGAAAAGCCAAAATAGCATATACCTGAGAAAAAGAGCAAGGTATCAAACTAATATTTTCAACCAATGAACAACTTTTGCTTGTTCACAAATTAATTATAGAACATACACCATCTATATGCCTTCAATCTCTTTTTTTTAAAAACATTTGTATAAGCTGTTGATGTTCTTCTCAGTAGTTTGGTTTCTAGGATTGTTGAAAGAGGGCTTTTAAAGGGATTAAAAGTGGGCTCAGTGGATGTTTTGATCTCCCATCTCCAGTTTGCTGAAGTTGATATGTTATTTTTTTAACTTATTTTGCCGCTTTGGCTGGCTGTCTAATCCTTAAATGGCCCCTCACTTAGGTGTTCCTTTGGGTGGTAACCCCTGATTGCTTCCTTTTTAAGGTCCTGTCATTAGAAAAACATCCAACCGGCTAGATACATGGAAAGGTCAACGGTGCTTTCTCTACTTTTGGAGGTTGTATCTCATTGTATTATCTCTCTCCTTTGCACCACTGTGGCTGTTGCACACAGAATAAGATCATGAGGAATTTTCTTTGGTCCGGGGTTAATGGGATTATTATAGATCATTTGATTAGTCGGGAAACCTCCTGTAGACTTGCTGAATAGCTATGGCGTTTTCCTCTAATAGCCCACTTCTTTATGGCATCAACTGATTTGAAGTAAATATGGATTGCACTCAAATGGGTGGCTGCCAATTCTGCGGCTAAAGCTATGCATGCTAGCCCTTGTATTAAATTTTGAGAGTATCCTTGGGCGGGTAATGCCCCCCTACTGTTGCATTTCCTAGTATCGGGAAAAAACCCAAGTCCCATATTGACTAGAGATAGTGTCTAATAAGAGCTTATAAGTAGTGGGTAATCCTCATCCTATGAGCTAGCTTTTGGGATTGAGTGAGGCCCAAAATCCAATATGGTATCAGAGCTATCCATCCTAGATCAATTGTAGGGCCACCCACCATATTATTCACACACCAAACCCAATAGTACTGGGTGTGAAGGGGTGTATAGGGGGAAAAACCCAAGTCCCACATTGACTAGAGATAGTGTCTAATAAGAGCTTATAAGTAGTGCGTAATCCTAATCCTATGAGCTAGCTTTTGGGATTGAGTTAGGCCCAAAATCCAATATGGTATCAGAGCTATCCTAGATCCATTATTGGGCCACCCACCATCAATGTGGACAGTGCACGGTTAAAATGGAGAGTCATGTTCAACTGTTTTGGGACTCTCCTCCAAGAAAATAGTTAGATTTATTGCTACAGAAATTAGTTCAATTAATTCTTGTAAATAGGTATGCATTTATTATTTAGATGTATATATAACCCATTGAGTTATCATCTGAAAGTGAGTGTGAAATAAAAAAGTCTTCTGACAGCTTTGTCTCCTGATTATTGTGTTATGTGCAAATATAATTCTAAAACTGGTTGTCACTTGTTTTTGCATGCTCAATGGTTTCTTTTCTTTGGAATAACTTGTCCGGTGTCTTTGGTGAATGGTGGGTTTGCAACATGGATTTACAGCAGTTCTTAAGCATTAATTTAAGGGGGTTTTGGCTCTAAAAGCTTTGGCAATGAACTCAATTTCTGGTTCTTTGGTGCATTCAATTTGAACAAAATGCTAGAATCTTTCCAGGGTTATGGTGGTCTCGAGTTCAATTGGAATAGAGTAGTTCTCTAGTTTCTGTAGAGAGATTGGCATACTTTACTACATGTTTCCGGTTCAAGTTTTTGTTTCTCCTTGTACTTGCAGTTGTTGTTTGCTAATTCTTGACGATTTCTTATCCTCTTGTATTTGTACTATTCTCTTCTCTCTTAATAAATTCATATTTAATCAAAAAACGAATCATTTAAAATGTAGAGAGAGGGTTGGGAAGAAAGAACTTTTCTTTTTGCATAACCTGTGTCTACAAGTTAAAAAAAAAAAAGGAAAGAAAGAGATCTAGTGTGTACTTTATGAAATCCGTACTCCTTTCATACATTCCCCGCCCAACATAATGTCGTTCCTTCATAAGTCAACAGAAAAAAAATGATAAATAAACATCAAACAAATATGTCAACATAAGATGAGGTAATATAATTATCAAAATGCAACTTAAGACATGAAAACCTGGCGCGTCCACTTCACAAAGCGAATTAAAGGCCAACGATCACATTGATTAGTTAGATGATGACATGCTGGTATCCGCATGAAAAAACTGATGAAAAATTGGACACCAGCATAAATCCCTATGACAATCACATACAATCTAAAAAGAATGGAATTTGCGTTTGTTTTGCTCTCTTCCTGGAGTGCTTTCCTGTAGTCAACCACAGTCAGAAAAGTAAAATCACTATAGGCAAACTTAAAAAAAGAACAATTAATAAAATATCAAAAAATTAAGAGAAAAGACCAAGGAGCTACGAATGTCAGAATAAAATTATCATAATAGAGGGCATACTTACACATAAAGGAAAGATATAAAAACTGAAGCAATGCTAAACCAAAAAAATCGAAGAAAAATTCGAGATACAGCAAAGCGCCTTGTTGTTGAATATGCACCAAACATCATGAGAATGTCGAGAACACCTAAAAAGAAATGAAAACATGAGAAAATACACTGCATAGTGGAAACAAAATATAATACTAGCAACCAACGGTTTTGTATTCTAAGCCATTCACCCTAAAAGACCAATTTCAAATCTAAAACAAAAAGCATAACTTCACAATAAAAACACATACTCTCAAAAAACTTCATCACAACAAATGTAGGTCCCAGACTAAGAACCTCTCGCAAAGTCTTGCCATTAAGATTTCCATTATTGAAAGCAAGAATAGTTAGACCCTGAAAATTTAGAATAAAGTGACAAATATTAAGATGCAAAAAAAAGTACCACACGAACCACGAAACAAAATACCAAATAAGATTACATAAATTGAAATATGAAGAAGAAAAGAAAAGTTTAACGTTAAAAATAGCATATTAGAAGAGCAAGCATTTGCCAAAGATGATACTACAGCAGAGCAAATGCATGTATAAACCTGAAACATCATGAAAAGAAATATCCACAATCGGTGGAAGCTATGATAGAGATGGAAAAAAGTTCGATGCTCCACAAAAGACGTTTTCCCCTGATGCTGACTGGAAGATATAAGCATTTTCTGCATTGAACAAAAAAGAATAAACAAATCACCAAGGATGTCAATAAAAAATATAAAAATATGACATTCATCAGCTTATCAAGAACTTTGTAGAATACTAAGCCACATCATCAAAGTGCTCAACCATACATTTAGGTAGAGCTACCTTTAGAGCCAATCTATTATTCTTACTTTAAGAGCCTCACTGCTACCTGTCTTTACAACCTCATATCATGAAACATTTGTTCTTTTGACACCATAACCAAAGCCCTAGAAATAAACATTCCATTGCTTTTGCGCATTAATTTTGGTGTCCCAGATCCTCACCTGCCCTCTTATATCAGGCTAGCATCAAGATGCTGTGTACTACTACTACTAGCAGACATCCTTTTAGAATAAAAGCAGGCAGCAATCTTATTCTTAATTTAGAAGTTAGATATATTAATCGACCTGCCTTTTAGTGCCACGATGACACGTGTCAACACTCAATATCTGTTAGAGTACACTGTAAAGCAGTACAGCACTGCACACCGTACTGCAGCTTAGCTAGCTTAGAGTAACCGAATCTGTTAGGCAGTTAAGCTGCCTCACTCTTGTATAAGTAAGTGTACACACTTAGAACTTATTAGATTTTGGGCCTAACTCAATCCCAAAAGCTAGCTCATAGGATGAGGATTGCTCACTACTTATAAGCTCTTATTAGAGACAATCTCTAGTCAATGTGAGACTTGGGTTTTTCCCAATATAACTATTCAGTAATGAGAACCCAGAATATTCACCACTCATACCTCTCTCTCTATCCCTTCTATCCCTTATACTGAATCTTAACAAAGACAGAAATACTATAAAAACCAACACCGCCTTGTAATTAGAAGGGAATCTAACATAATACAAGCCAGACAAACCTTTGATCTGGGTTCTGGCTTTTGGAAAAATGCAGAACTTCTGCGCCACGGCCAACTAAGTTTAAAGCAATGGAGTGACCTAAACAAAATGAGTGGTCAGACTTCTGGTTAAGAAACAATTGAAAAAATCAGGCATGGTCATTAAAGAATGCTTACCAGAAATACTCATTAAAATCATCGTAGTTTCTCCAGGATGAATGAGGTGCCTTCCCATTATCATTGTTAGTAGCTTCCTGAAAGTCCATGTAAAAAAGTAATGAATTCCTAATTTTGAACAAAATGGATAAACCAAATTCCAATAAAAATGCATTTCTGCATTTTGACAAGATGCACTGCAGAGCAAAAAAAAATACATTTTTTTTTTTGAAGATTGCAGTTTAGAAACGAAAAATAAAAGGATGTGTTCACTAACTTCTATTCCAATGAAAGGAATAAATAATCATGAATATTCTCACACATGAAAGCTGACCAACACTACGATAGCACATTTTTTTCCTATTAATGCACAGAACCAACCAACGTTTTTAGCACTTATTCCTTGTAAAAGTACATTGGGAAGAGATTAAGATATCCCCTACAAACTTTTTTTATTATAATAATAAAAGAAATATTATTAGATGAGAAGAGTATATAAGAAGAGGATAAGACATCCTTACAAAAATAAAAAAAAATAGCTAAAAAGAGGTATAGATCCATGCAACAAAATAAGCCAAACCCCCTGCATGTTTACCATATAAATCCCTCTAAAAAACCCATGGGCAGAGCACCAAAGAGATGCCAAAAGAATAACCGTCCAGAATGTAGTCAAGTCGAAAAAGAGTCATTGAAGTTTTGACATATGCCGCAAAGAACAGCAAAAATCAAGCACAATCAGAGTTTTGACATCTTTCCGAAAACCAAAACCTCTCAAGTTTGTCAGGAGAAAAGACAACAAGCCCCGAAATGCATATCCAAGACACTTCAAGAACCCAAACAATCTACTCCACAGAAATTTCACTGCTGAACAATGCAAGAAAGGATGAGGCCAGGTTTCGGAGTCTGACCACACATCATAAACATATTCGGAGACAAAGCAATCAGAGGTCTGCACTTCTTGAGCATGACAGTGTTCATCCTGTTAAGAACAGCAATCCAGACAAAAGTTTTCACCTTTGAGGGAGCTTTGGACCTCTAAAAGGGTTTATCCAAAAAGGAACTATTTGTATTGTAGAAACAGCCAAGAACTGAAAAAAGGAATTACCAGACAGTTTTGCTTAAAATTTAAAAATATTGTTTCCCTATTTATCTCATCAACAATACCCACAACCGAACATTGTAACATCATCGACTTCCAATATACACAAACTATTTCACCTCTCACTTTCCTAGTTTGTAAAGCTTAATAAGTATTCGTTAAAAATCAGGAAACTTACTGCAGCAACAATATCATAAAGAGGAAAGATAACTTGATCAAGAAATGAGACATCATTCCCATTCTCAGTCTCAAATGTGCAACTATTAGCCGGCTGTGCAATCCGCTGCCTTAATATCTCGTCCATCTCTCTAGACATCTGCATATAACAAGTCATCAGCATGGGAGAGAAAAAACAGAAAGGTCACAAACACAATTTTTGGGACAAGGATACTCTAAAGTGAGCTTGTCACTAAAATGAGCAAGTACGGGTGTACCTCCTATTAAATTTTACTGGGCTGAAACAATGATGCAATTTAACTTTAATCAAGATGTTGGAATATTGTATTTATTTGTAGGATATTATTAGTTTAATGTACAAATCTTGCATTTAACAGTAGTTATTAGGATTATTTCTTTTTCCTTTTCTTTAAGATGGCATTAAGTGTCATTAGTCTATGTATTGTACAACATCTTTGTACTTTTTGAATCAAGTGAATAATATTCAAAAAATTATTCTTTCAAGTTCTTTCAGGTTGGTATCAGAGCTCTAGGTTTTTCCTAGGTCTCTGCTCCTTCTGATTTTCTTTCACAGCAGCCTTCATTGCTGCGTTAGGGTTTCATCCCCTCTTCCTTTTTCAGGCAACCTTTGTAGCTGCGCATTAGGGTTTTATTCCCTTTTTTCTATTGTGGCACAATCTGCCGCCACCGCCGCCGCCTGCCGCCACCGCCGTTCACACCACCACCCTCACCGGACTGATCGCCGACCCTGTTCCGACCTACCACCGAAGACCCACCGCCTTCCGACGTCTCATGTGCCCACACGCACCACCTCCTTCTCTGCGCGTGTAAGCCACGCACCGCCTCCTCAGCCACGCGTCACGGCGCGTCCAGCTTTCGTTTTCGCCACTGTTTGCTGCGTTCCACTCGTCGGCTCCTCCCGGTTCAAGTTCAGGTTGTGGGTCCTCCAAAAAATGGTTGAAACAGAGACTGTTCAGAACCTCTTATTTGTGGGTCATTGCTATTCCACTATAGCCCTTCACTGTTGCGATGTCAGATTATAGGGTTCTCAAGTCCATTCCACTGGCCGCGAGTGGAGACGAAGCTCCGGCTCTTACTAAAAATGAGTTGACGCGCCTACGGACAATCCTTAATCTGTTAGTAAGCCTTTTGGTACTAGTTCTTCTCTAACATGTCTGGTAATAATTAAAGTTTTGCATCCTTTAATTCTTCTAGTACTATATCTGAGGATATCTGGATAATTGACTCTGGTGCTACTGATCATATGACCCCTTACCCCCTCATATTTTTTGACCTACTCTGAGTTGTCTGGTAAGCATCACATCACCGTTGCTAGTGGATCCCATGTTCCTATTTCAGGATGTGAAAACATTTCATTGCAACCTTCCATTCCCTTACATAATGTGCTTCATGTCCCTCAATTGTCAAATAACCTTATTTATATTCATAAGCTTACTCGAGATTTAAATTGTACAGTAACCTTCTTTCCCTCTCATTGTGTGTTTCAGGATCTTACCACGGGGAAGACGATTGGGGTTGCTAAGGAACGGGGCGGGTTGTATACTTTGCATCGGGCTCGAGATAGTACCAGACAGGAGTTGTCCACTTTCTATCATCAGACAAGCACAGATTCCACTGCTTCTCAGATATGGCTTCACCACAGACGCCTTGGTCATCCTCCTTTTAGTCTCCTCAGGTCTTTATTCCCTCATTTGTTTAAAAAGATGTTAGTTAAGTCTTTTCATTGTGATGTTTGTCAGTTTTCGAAACACCATCGTACAAAGTGCAAAGTGGTTTGTTTCTTTTATTAATGATTACACTAGGGTCACATGACTATTTCTTATGAAAGATGAATCTGAAGTTTTTCAATTATTCTTACATTTTTACCGCATGGTTCAAACTCAATTTGGAAAAACAATCAAAAGGTTACATTCTGATAATGGCAAGGAATATGTGAATCAACATTTCACCAATTTTTTTAAAGAACATGGTATTTTGCATGAATCGACTTGTGTGTATACCCCACATCAAAATGGGGTTGTTGAAAGAAAGAACCGTCATTTCTTTGAAATGGCACGAGCTCTGCTCTTCCAAATGTCTGTCCCTAAGTCTTACTGGGGGAAGCTGTTTTAACTGCCACATATTTGATAAAGGTTGCCCTCTCAGGTCTTGGATGGTCTTAGTCCTGTTCAACTCATGACTTCTTTCTTTCCTTCTGTACCTACTATGAAAAGTCTCTCATGTCGTGTCTTTGGTTGTGTTGCCTTTGTTCATAGCCAACATCGTGGTAAGTTGGATCCTCAGGCTGTCAAATGTATCTTCATATGGTATGCACCAGACAAAAAGGGTTACAAATGTTATCATCCTCAAAGTCGTCGTGTCTCTGTCTCCATGGATGTCACTTTTCGTGAATCTAAGTCCTTTCACCTCCATCCTCAGCTTCAAGAGGAGAGTGGTAAGAAGCTTAGTCTTTTGAGTCATCATTTGCTCCTCTTCTGGCTAAACCTATTGAGTCATCTGTCGCTCCTCTTATGAAGGATGTGGCATCATCTTCTGGTACTTCAGATATGCCTAAAGAACCAGAATTTGTTCCAATATTGAATGAGATAAATGATTTGGATCGATACAAGCAGCTGTATCAGCGGAAAAAAACCCAACCTGCTCCAACAGCAACTTCAGTCGCCTAAACCAAAGATAAGCATTCCTGACTCTGAGCCTTTGAATAGTACTTTACATGAAATTTTGTGAACCTAACCCTGATGACTTGCCAATAGCCTTGAGGAAAGGCAGAAGAACTTGTGCAAATTACCCTATATCTCAGTTTGTGTCAACTAAAAATCTATCAATACAACATCAGAGTTTTATCTCAGCAATTGATTCTAGATGAGTGCCTTGAACAAGAATGAGACCTGGGAAATTGTTGAGAAACCTAAGGACAAAAGGATAGTTGGGTGCAGATGGATTTACACAGTGAAATATCAGTTTGATGGTACCCTAGATAGGTATAAAGCAAGGCTGGTTACAAAAGGGTACACTCAGACATATGGGATTGATTATTAGGAGACATTTGCCCCGATAGCAAAGATGAACACAGTCAGGATCATTCTCCCCTTGGCAGCACACTTTGGATGGGACTTGCACCAATTTGATGTTAAAAATGCTTTTCTACATGGCAACTTGGAAGAGGAGGTTTATATGGACATTCCACTAGGGTACGATCCTACTGATGGAGGAAACAAGGTGTGCAGATTACGGAAAGCTTTATATGGTCTCAAGCAGTCTCCTCGTGCTTGGTTCGGAAGGTTCACCAATGCTATGGTGTCCCTTGGTTATAAACAGAGCCAAGGAGATCAGACACTCTTTGTCAAACATTCTCAAGATGGCAAGCTTACACTTCTTTCGATTTATGTAGATGATATGATCATTGCTGTGATGATGAGGTAGAGAAACAGGTTCTAAGAGACAAACTAGCTGAACAGTTCGAAATGAAAGACTTCGGAAAGCTGAAGTACTTCCTTGGGATAGAGGTTGCCTACTCTAAACAAGGCATCTTTATTTCTCAAAGGAAATATGTCCTAGATCTTAAGGAGACAGGTAAACTAGGCTGCAAAACTTCAGGGGCTCCGATTGAACAAAACCAAAGACTTGGAAACGATGAGGAGAGCTCAAAGGTTGAAAGGGCACAGTATCAGAGACTTGTGGGAAAGCTTATATATTTGTCTCACACCAGACCAGACGTAGCCTATGCTATCAGTGTAGTCAGCGAGTTTTTGCATGATCCCCGCGAAAGGTATATGCAAGCTGTGAATAGAATCCTCCAGTACTTGAAGACGAGTCCAGTAAGAGAACTACTATTTCAGAAGGAGCAGAATTTGTCCATTGAAACCTATACCGATGCAAACTATGCCGGGTCAATTGCAGACACGCGTTCTACCTCCGGTTACTGCATGTTTTTAGGAGGAAATTTGGTGACTTGGCGAAGTAAGAAGCAAAATGTGGTTGCAAGGTCAAGTGCAGAGGCAGAATTTCGAGATATGGCACAGGGAATTTGTGAACTGTTAAGGATAAGAATCATACTTGATGATCTCAAAGTCAAGTATGAAACTCCTATGAGGTTACTTTGTGATGTTAAGTCTGCAATCAGCATTGCTCACAATCCGGTGCAACATGATCGGACGAAGCACATAGAGATTGATCGTCATTTAATCAAGGAAAAAATAGATAATGGTCTTATAGCTATAGAGTACGTCCCCTCAGAGCACCAATTAGCAGATGTATTCACCAAGAGGCTTCCCACTGAACGATTTCAAGGCCTTGCAAGCTGGGGATGATAGATATTCACTCACCAGCTTGAGGGGAAGTGTTGGAGTATATTGTATTTATTTGTAGGATATTATTAGTTTAATGTACAAATCTTGCATTTAACAGTAGTTATTAGGATTATTTTTGTTTCCTTTTCTTTAGGATGGCATTTAGTGTCATTAGTCTATGTATTGTAAAACATCTTTGTACTTCTTGAATCAAGTGAATAATATTCAGAAAATTATTCTTTCAAGCTCTTTCAAGTCAAGAGTAGATACATCCTGACTTGCTCGCTATAGTAGAGATTTTTCCTTATTCTTTTTAAATGGGGGGAGAGGAAGCAAGACAAAAATTAAAAGAGATTATAAAAAAAAAAACTTCAACCAAAAAAGAAGCAAAAAAGTATGTCACTTTAACAAATGGCAAAAAGAAGACTGTTGAACAACAAACATAATTTTAATATATCCTATATTATTTTATTTCTTAAAAAGTTTCTTCATTGTTTGCAGTAGTACCCAATTTCGACCAGAGGTATAGTTAGCACCAGTATTGCATTTAAATAGTGGGGCAGTTTGACAAATATAACTAATAAGGGAATCCTCGTTTTTTTCACTAAAAACTTAATTGAAGACTTGAAGTAGAACATACTTGCCTATAGGATGGTAATGTTCTACAAGCACTGTCAGTAAATTATCAACCAAGAACTTTACAGAAACAATCAAATAGAACTATGACTCATACTCAGCTTCAATTAACTTACGTGATGGAATATGTAGCACAAGCATTCTGGCAGAAACCTGACATTGGAGGCTTCACCCCATATTAGGAAGTATAAAGAAACATACAGCAATTTCTTCTCTTTGCTAACAGTCTCCAAACTACATAAAACCAGTATACCTCCTTTAATGTCAGCAATTACAGACCTAAAAAGATCATTTACTATTGAAGTAAAAGATGGATAGTAATAGTACCTGCTCCAAACAGGCTGAATGCACAAGTAGTTACACCAATTTATGTAATTCTCGAGGGACTTGAGGAATATCTTCTGCACAGCCGCCTCATCCAATTTCTGCAAACAAGATATACAACACGAGTAAAAAAACCAATAAAATACACGTCAAAAGCTGCGTTACAAAATCAACTACAAAATTTCAAACATTATCGAGCCTGACTCCTATAATCCTTATGGTCTGTCACAGAGATCATAGAAAAACGTAATATTACTCATAAAAAAAAAAATCAGATGATAACCCAATGGGTTATACACACACCTAGATAATAAATACAAACCTATTTAAAATAAATAATTAAGCTAGTTCCTATGCATTAATAACTCTGACTACTAACTAGGAGAGAGTCTGAACAGACCCCTGGTAATGAGATGCACATGAGGAAGGATAGAAAGGGAAGCAGTGAGTATAATAAGGGCAAAATGGGGAATAATCAAGCTAATGATCTGCAGCATAACAGTTTGCCTACATGGCAGTGGGAAAGTGGTGAGAAGGGGAATTCAGTTAGGAGTGAGTGGGGATAAATGTCAGGTGAGCAGAGAAGGTAGCCAATTAGTCGTTAAAGGTTTGAGGCCATTTAGCTGGGGAGGATGCAGGCCCTCTAGGTCTGCAGAGTGCAGATGTTTTCTTTCCTTTCGTTCTAGTTTTTCAGTATTATCCCTATTGTAAGGAGCAAGAATCCATTTTACGTTGAGCAAATTTCGGGTACCTATCAGAGTCCCAATACAATTTAATATAACCGAACACAATTTTCCACATTGCCATTGCACAGTTTTCCAGAGTCTTATTTGAGAAAATCATTTTTTTCGGAAGTGAGAAAATTTTACTTTGTGGACCCATTTGGAAGTCTGAATCTGAGGTCATTCATTTTGAAAGTGAGCTCCACAACAGAAATACAAAGAATTTGTCATAGATAGCATCGTTTGAAACAATGGACCATTAATTCATATATTTTCACACAGCCACTTCCTCAAAAATAGAGTGGGTTAAGGAGTGTCCCATGATTTTACAACAGCCCGCCTAGTCCATTGCCCACAATTTTTTAGAATTGTAAATATCTGTTCTACTTGATTCACTCGTATATGATATAGCATATGCAAATAAAGCACTCAACAAGTTTCAATGCAATAACACCAAAATTCCTGAAATCTTCTGAAAGAATAAAAAACTTACAGGATCAGTTTCGTCTGGAATTCCAAGCCGAGATTGCTCATTTGCAAGCAGGTGAACTATGTGTTCGCGCTGATTAGCTACATTATCTTTCTGGCAGCAACAAGTTATTATTATTAGATGCAGAAGATAAAAGGACTTGGCAATAAAACCAAGGCAACAAATAGATTTTAATTAATCATAATATAATACAAGACCAAAAAAATCAGACAAAACAAAATTATTTATCTAAAACAATTAAGAGAAAGAACAAAAAACAGAAAGGCAACGAAGAATCACAATTAAGAAAAACTCCAGTTCAATATGAGTTTTCACAGCCTGAATAAACTCATTGCTTCAGTGTTTTCTCAATTTTGTCACCAAGTGATTCAGGGTTAGTCTATATCAGAACGTCAAATGCCAATCCAGCAATCTCTACAACCCATTCTTGGAATTTAGGCTTGGACCTAACTCAGCCCCACAAAACTGGCTTGTAAGATGAGGATTGTCCAAACCTTATAAGCACTGCTTAGACCACATCTCTAGGCGATGGGGACTAAACACCCCCCACACCTAGCACAATGAAAGTGTCAGAGGCTGCAATGAAAGCAGCCCAACATTGCCACAATTAAGGCAGCTAGGGGCGACCATAATTAAGGCAACTTTCCAACACTTTCCCTCACGCCTAGGGGTATGCACTGGGAGCATGGACGATACGGGCGGCCAAACAACAGATCTAGGCTAGACTCTACTACCATCTAAATTATTTAGGATTAAGTACAGATTTTAATTTTAATCCTAAATAAGTAAAAGATACAATCTATGAAGCACCGATACTCCAAAATGGATACCGTATCCATATCCGATACAGATACGCTCTAATACTCCATCGATACGTGTCGAAAAAGTATCGAACACTTCTTTTTAAAAAATAAAAAAAACACGATACTCCGTCGACACGCTCCGAGACGTTCAAATGGGGGCTCCGATACGTTTACTAAAAGTAACTCTTCACCTCTCAGCCATCATGACTCTTCATCTTTGAGACTCTTTAATTGCAACAAATGCATATTATGATTCAGCTCCTAATCATCTTCAAACTTTCACTTTGCTATTATTTTCTTTAAAGATTCGGGTCATCTTTCTTCTTCAAAGATTTAGGTAGGTATTGAAGTTTCAAATTGAAACCACCAACTAGGTATTGAAATTTGAAAGTTTCAAATTGAAACTTATCCAATGACCGGGACCTCTGGGTATTCGTACGCTACTATGCATCATCATCATCATCATCATCATCATATATATATATATATATATATATATATATATATATATGTATCCTAAACGTATCGTATCCTATATTTTTTATGAAAAGACGTATCGACGTATAAGATATGTATCGTATCCGATACCCGTACGTCGTATTGTATTTGTGCATCTTAGGATACAAATATAAACATTCCTAAAATATCACATAGCACAAGGATTCTCACAGAAATACAGACCTGAAATCCAAAAGTATACTGCAAAAAGTCGAGCATGTCGGCATTCCTTGTAGGGGAAATGAAATAGCCCCTGGGCATCTCTGGCAAGCCACCAAAATACTTCAAAGCTGAAACTGCTGCTTGCACCTAACAACAAATTTCTTCAGGTGATAAACAGACACAAGTATACAAAATTTGGGATCTTAAACAATGAAATTCAATAACCTCAGGAAATGAAACAATAGCATTTGTCGATGATGGTGCATCTAAGGGGATGATGTTGTAAGCAATCAGATCCTCTGTCAATGCAGAATCCGATTCCATGACCCGCTTGAGCTGCAACAGAAAGAAAACAGCTGAAGGTATGCACAGGTCCAGAAAATATTACAGTCTGATTGTAACGAACACATGGTTGAATGCACAGCATAAAACACGCTTCCAAGTTCCAACCCACTTACTCTTTTTAACTTAAAAATCACTATCTCACTACAGATAAAGCCAATTATGCAAATAATAATAACTAATAATGATAATAAATAAAAGCAACAAAAAAAATAGAAAGTAATCCAAACAGAACTTTATCGCATTCGGCAGTACTAATCCTCAGGAATTTTAGCACTCTACCCCAAACGATACACTGATACAAAAAACATTGGCTTCTTCGCTAAAGCACTTTTGTCTCCACTCCAAAATCCTTTAACCATATAGTAATAGAAGGCTAACATAACAAACACTTTTTGTCCTTGAATATTAAAACATGCCTTTTATTTATCCCGATGCAATAATGAGATATTCATTGGTGCAATGACCTTGTACTTATTTGATGCAGAGTGATTTCATCATACACTGCTTAATCCCCACCAGCTAAAACAAACAAACAAAAAAACCCATTGAAACTCAGTTTCATCACAGTAAAAACGATGAACAATTCTTCTGTGGTACAGCAACATATCAGGTTTCAAAAGATTAAACGTAATTCATGGAAAGGAAACAGTAACAAGTAACAAGAAGAAGAAAAGAAAGAAAAAACGAAGGAAATAAAGGCAGAAGCGAATAAAAAATAGAAGGATCAAGATGGGGGTAAAAAACATCATCAATCCTAATACACAGTAAAGGAAAATAAATAACAAACAAGAAGTTTCTAAAAGAGTCACTTCTTTCACAAAGGTATCAGCAGTTCCCCTAAAGGATTTTTCCCACACATTTCTCTATTATTTTCTCCTCTATCTATAAAAAAATAAAAGGAACAAGCAAAGAACATTAAAAATAAAAAAATAAAAAACATCTGCTTAAAACTGGAAACTAACCACTTTGCAGAAGACGACGAAGCTATTCTCCCTTGAAAGACACTTAAGTTGACCTCAAAAGGCTAAATTGAAACTTCTCATAGAGTGTGTTTGTTTCGAGTATTGTAACACTATTCTTGGGAAAGTGAGAGAGGGAATGCAACATTTCCATGTTTGTTTCGAGTATTAAAAAATTATTCACAGGTACTTTTTATTCCCAGGAATGTTATTTATATATGATTTACTCACTTCTTGTTCCCATCTTAAAGGGTGGGAATCTAACATTCCCATGGGAATAAAATTCAACTACCTATAACTTCCCACTCCCACCTCATTTTACCAAATTTATTTGTATTATTAAATTTTTTAATTTTTAAATTAAATAAATTATAAAAACATTCCTAGGAATTTAACATACTTGCTAAACACATTAGTAGGAATAGCATTCTTGGTAATAATAATCTATATCATTCCCAGGAATGTGATTTTATACCTTAGAAACAAACACACTCTTACCATTCATTTCTTTAGTGTCTTGGAAGCATTTAAAGTGAAATAACATTATCATTGCTTTAAGCATTATACTATCACTAGATTAGACTCGTTGGAAAAACCTCTTCTAGAACAATAAGCAAGGCAACAATCTATTGAATAGCTTATATACTTATCAACCTCATCAGGAATTTCCTTGGTCAGCTGCTCAAGCACTGTTCCCAAGACCTTTAAGGTAGCAAAAACCCTTTTCCTCTTCAAAGTCTTGCGCTCCAACCTGTACCCAGCAAAAAAGAGTTAATGCGAAAAGGAATAAGCACCACCAACACACAAAAATTTTGCATGTATAAATTAAAAGCCACGATAGAGATTACCAATGATCTAATAAGTCAGGGAACAAAGTTTATGTAACAAGTAATTATTTTTGACAAGCGATGAAATCTGTTTGAGAGGGAAAAAAGAAAGAATATAATAAAAGAGGAACTGTTGCGAACTATTCCAAACTCAGGAGAAAAGGGATAACTGAGAAAAAGCTTCTACCGTTCCAGCAAAAAAACAAGGAAGTGCAAGTGAGGACATACATGTATTCCGCTCTGACCAAATAAAATAAAACAAAAATAGCAAAAACTGATCACTGCCATTACATTTTGGTCCTGGTTTATATACCAAGAAATTTATAATCTAAGCACAACAAACACAAACCCCACCACCCAAAAAACACATTGTTGCATAGGAAAGTATCTGCCTTGCAATGAAAAAATAAGCAACCCATTCTATCCTCAACTTACACGTAACACACATAAAGGGCGGCCAAGTGCACGAGGCTTCCACATGGTAGGGTCTAGGGAGGTAGATGCACGCAGCCTTACCCCCATAAGCAAAGAGGTTTTTTTCAGGATTTGATAAGACCGAAATTGTGCCAAGGCTCACTCTCACACATAAAACACATCAGGAGAAATAGTGAAGCCTATAAATCTACTAGTCATTCATACTAAGGTAGTGTTTGGCCCAGCTTTTTTCAGCTTCTCTTCGCCTTAAAAGGAGAAGGTGCACCAAACAGATTTTACAAAATAAAAGGAGCTTATTTTTAATGAATGAAAAAAAAAAGTAACTTTTAGAAAAGCTCTTTAGAGGAGCTTTTGCCCAGCTTTTTCCTTGCTCTGGTTTCCATCTCTCCTCCATCAGAGAAGAGGAACAATTTCTGCCATGTCCAGCACCTTGCTAGCTTCTCCTGCCGCCACTGTTCATCATCACATCTTGCAAAATAACAAAACTCTCGTTTCATTCTCCACCTTGCGACCCTCCACTTTGTGATGGCACAAAGTGTTAAGATCCTCTTCTTAGAGTAGGAAAAGATAGAGCCTAACAAGGAACAATTGCACATACAAGGAAAAAGATTCTGAAATTCCTCTCTTTATTTCTGAAAAACTGATTACAAACAAAGAATCAAGGTATACAAGTACACCTCCAAAGGAGCTTCCTCCTTTACACTGGAATCCGCCCAGTTTTACAAAATACTCAAAGTCTGCCTCTCTAACTAGATGGAGGACTTATTTATAGGGAATACAATGATCCTAAAAACTGAACTAACTAACTCTCCTAACCTCCTACTAGTCTGTTACACTTTGACCCATTCTTATTACAGTTTTGACCCTTTCCTTTTCCTATAATACACCTGTAGACCCTTTCCCCCTAAAATTTGTTGCTCTGACTCGGTCCTAACACAAAGTTCTCATGGTTTGCAACAAAACTCAAGGTTTGGAGTTGATGGCTTAGACTGAGATCGTGTTATATATAAAATACAAGCCCAATTTTGCAATTCGACCATCGTCACCATGACCCAAAAGCTGAATTTTATAGCCATAGTCACTATTGCTTAATAATCGTTTGTAAGACAATAACACCCTTGTTTTTCTAATAATGAAAATTAAGATATAGTGTGACAATGAAAAGATGGTGGACAATTGAAAGTGAAGACTGAAGTACTCAAGTTCATCACGGGTTCTCCAAAAAAAAAAAAGGAAGTATCATCGCTGTGAAGGAATCCACAACTTGGTTGGTGATGGAAGAAAGTGGAGGAAAAATAATAGAAAAAGGGAAGGTGGGTTGTTCACGAAGCCCAGAATCAGCGTCAGGAAGAGGGAAGGTGGCCGCTCACCAAGATCAATAGCAGTGTCTTGAGCAAAACCTGTTCGCTTGGGCTGAAGGAGGGGAAACAATGAGTTACATTATTAAATTTTTATTTTATAAAAAAAAATTGCCAAATAAATTTTACCTTAAAAGTAGCTTTTAAGTTAGCTTTTTTAATAAATACCAAACAACTTTAACTTTTTCTTTTAAAGCTCTTATTTTTAGCTTTAGCTTTAAAGTAGCTATTAAGCCCCAAAAAAGCCGGGCCAAACGCTACCTAATACCATTAGGCGGGAATGTTCAAACAAGAGATTTAATCTCATAGGAACTCCGGCTTTTCAAATGGGTTTGTCAAGGAAAAACTTTGACAATTAGAAAATTGAATTGGAAACTGACAAAACGGTTTACACAAGAACACTCCAAAAGAGTCCAGGCCCGGACTCTCCTATCAGAATAAAAATAGTGACATCACTCTTCCACAAACAACGGAGAACTTTAATTTCACAGGAAACTTATTGAGGAGGTTCCAGTTACTGCTTCTATGCTCCCTTCTCTTATCTTTTTTTTTCTTTCAAGAATTCGATATTTGACCCTATGGTAACAATAAGGAGAAATCTGGCGGCCTGAGTGGCCCTACCTCAGGGTTTATCACTTTAGAGACGTACAAGCAACCCACAAAAGAATGGAAAGCGCAACTCAATTGGAGAATGGCCTTTCATTATTGAAGAAGAAGTTGTAATAGAATAAGAAAGAGAAAACAGTACAAAAAATCAGAAAGATGGGGGATATGGAATCCTCACACCAGATAAAGAAACCAATTATTAGAGAATAGCTTAGTCTTAGGATCTAAGCATGTAACTCACTGAAATGCTGACTAGGCTTTCAGTTGAGAATTAGTTAGGACAGTTAGTTACAGCTGTACTAATTACAGCCACTATATAAACACTGTAACCTTCCTTAGCTTACAGTAATAAAATACACAATTCATTTCTACATTTCTCTCTTCTTCTTCCTCTATCTCTCTCAATTCTCTCTCAACTTCTCGATTATGGTATCGTGAGCTCTTTTCTGGGGCCAGCGTTTTTCCATGGCGGAATCGATCAATCCCTTCAATATTCCGGCCACCAGAGCTGCAGCATCCACGACTCCGACGCATAACGTCAATCCACCGCTTTCTGTGAAGCTCGATGATCAGAATTTCCTACTGTGGAAGCAACAAATAGAGGCTGTAATCATATCGCACAAACTCCATCGATATGTTGTGAGCCCTAGCATTCCACCAATGTACAATTATGAGCAAGATCGAGCCCTAGGTCTTCAATCGGAGGCGTATCAGCTCTGGCTAGTGCAGGATCAGATGCTGTTTACGTGGCTTCTCAGCTCAATTTCGCCCTCGGTTCTTCCACGCTTCATCAATTGCAAGCAGTAGTGGGAAATTTGGGACAAAGTGCACAAATTTTTCCACTCGCATCTTCGTGCGAAGATTCGCTAGTTCCAATCAGAGTTGAAAAACACTAAGAAAGGATCGCGTTCGATCAACGAATACCTAATGCGTATTCGAGCTCTGGTAGACTCGCTTCAAGCCATCGATGATCCAATTACGGAACAGGATCACATCAACACTATTTTGGAAGGTCTACCTGAGGAATTCAACTCTTTCATCATGATGATCTATGCTCGTGTGGAACCTGCTTCAGTGGATGATACTGAAGCTTTGTTGATTGTACAAGATTCGCAATTTGAAAGGTACAAACAAGACCTAGCCTCTTCTTCGGTTTCGTTTAATCTTGCACAAGCTAATGCAAATGATTCTTCTGCTCCGAGAGCTGATACTGAACTGAATTGGAGTCGCGGTGGCTATTCCGGTCGCAGCCGTGGAGGACGAAGTAATGGTTGTGACAGGCCTACTTGTCAGTTGTGCAATAAGTATGGCCATGATGCCTACAATTGCTGCCACCGGTTTGAACATGATTTTGTTCCAAGTCAGCCACAGTCACAAGTTCAAGTGGCTTACACCTACTCTACTCAGGGAGTGCATCAGGGAGTGCTAGCACCTAGGCCTCAAACTCAATTTCCTGTATCTTTGCCACCAAAACCACCAGTGTTTCAGCAGGACCAGTCATCAGTGTATATGGCTTCTCAGTCCTATCAGCACATTCCTCCTCATTACAACTCTCCAACTCGAGTTCTCTGCTGCTCAGATGAAGTATCCAGACTAAGGTGCATCACATCAAATTACAGCTTCATAGAAACTGAGAAACTGAGGGAGAAGACTAAACTGAGAGTAACTGAATGTAATTGTATTTTCATTAATTGAATTGAGATTACCCTTATCAGTTTATTTATAGTTGACTGAAACAACTCTACCTATAGCTAATCTTGATAACTAACTCAGTGACAGATGTACTACAGCTGTCATTTACAAAGTTTAGAGTTTAGCTACATAATCTGAAACATAAACTGAACCTATCTCTAATAATCCCCCCTCAAACTTAGGGTGGGTGACTAAGAGTCACCTTATCAAACACCCTAAGTTTGTCACGCAGTATGTAGAACCTAGTAGCAGAGAGGGGTTTGGTAAGGGCATCTGCCCGATCATGAGCTAGGACATGGTGAACCACAAGACTGTTGTTCATCACTTTTTCTCTAACAAAGAAGATGTCCAGCTCCATGTGCTTGGTCCTTGAGTGGAAAACTGGATTGTGAGTTAGAGCCACTGCACTAAGGTTGTCACACAGCACCTTAGGTGTTTGAAAAATAACTTTCAGTTCAGTAAGTAATGACTGAACCCATAAGAGTTCTGCTGTTAGATTGGCTAAGCTGCGATATTCGGCCTCTGCACTTGACCGGGCCACCAAGGTCTGTTTCTTGGACCACCATGCAATTAGGTTTGGTCCCAAATAGACACAAGCACCAGAAGTAGACCTGCTGTCATCAGGATCTGATGCCCAGTCTGCATCACAGAAGCCTGTGAGCGGTAGGGGCTTGGATGTAGGTGCCGGCTGAATCAGCAAACCATGATTCATGGTACCCTTGAGGTACCTAAGGATCCTTTTAACTGCTTTCCAATGTTCCTCAAGTGGTTGGGAGAGAAACTGACAAACCTTGTTGACTGAGTATGAAATTTCAGGCCTTGTCAAGGTTGCATATTGCAATGCCCCGACAACGGATCTGTACAGGGATGGGTCCTCCACATGATTGGACCATTCTTTTGTCAATTTGGCATTATTACCATAGGTGTAGCTATAGATTTGCCTGATTCCATGTGAACTTTGGCTAGAAGATCCCTTATGTATTTGGACTGGGAAAGAAGTAATCCATTTGGGAGATGTGAGACTTCTATACCAAGAAAGTAATCTAGGGAACCAAGTTGCTTAAGAGCAAATTCAGAGTGGAGTTGATCAATAAGGGTCTGGATGTGAGGGAGAGTGTTCCCAGTGACAATGATGTCATCCATATACACAAGTAGCATGATATGCACATTTTGGTTTTGGAATAGGAACAATGAAGGGTCACACTTGCTGGAACTAAAACCACGCTTGAGGAGAGCTTGCTTAAGGCGATCAAACCAAGCCCGTGGTGCTTGTTTGAGCCCGTACAGAGCCTTATTCAGTTTGCAGACCAATGCCTTATCATTGGCTTCAGAACCAGGAGGTTGTGCATGTACACTTCCTCATCCAACACACCATTCAGAAAAGCATTGTTGACATCAAGCTGACAAATAGGCCATTTATGAGTGACAGCAAGGGTTAGAACAGTCCTAACAGTAGTGGGTTTGACTACCGGAGAGAAGGTCTCATTAAAGTCACAACCGACTTGCTGATGAAAGCCTTTAGCTACAAGGCGGGCTTTATACTTGTTGATACTACCATCTGGGTTTCCTTGACCCGGAAAACCCATTTGCATCCAATTAGGGTCCTATTTGATGGAAGAGAGACCAAGGTCCAAGTGTTGTTTTTCAGCAGGGCATGGTACTCCTCTTTCATGGCAACAAGCCAATTAGGGGCTGCTAGGGCTTGTTTCACAGTGGTTGGCTCCAAGTGACTTAGCAAAAGAGTAGGGTGAAGTCTTGGTTGCACAATTCCAGACTTTGCTCTGCTTTGCATTGAGTGGCAATTGAGAGGGTGAACTAAAGAAGGCTGTGCAGAAGTGGAAGTGGAAGAGGAGTATGAGGAAGTAGATGGGTGTCTAGGAGAAGAATTAGACTGTGCAGGTTGAGTAGGAACAGGAGAGGAATGAGGAGTGGAACCTGTAGTTTGAACAGGAGAAAAGGAGTTGGAGGAAGAGGTGGACAGCAAAGGAGAATGCTCAGGTTGTGAGGAAGGGTTGGAGGGAGCAATTGGTGACTGAGTGTGAGGAATAGGAGAAGATGCAGAAGCTGAAAGTGATGAAGAAGAGGAAGGGAATGCTGTAGGAAGTGGGTTAGAGCTTGGAATTAGAGGTGGGATAGAAGAGATTGGATTAGGAAAAGGGGGTGATACTGGATGGGTGTCAAAAAAACAAGATGTGAACAATTCCACATAGGTGAACCTTGTTTCATTAAATAAGACATCCTTGGAGATGAATATGCGTCCATCAGTGCTAAAACACTTGTAACCCTTGTGAGCTAAAGAATAGCCAAGAAACACACACTCTTGAGACCAGTAGGACATTTTGTTTGACTGATATGGTCTTAGGAAGGGGAAGCAAGCACATCCGAAAGACTTGAGAAACTGATAATCTGGATTTTTGTGAAGAAGGAAGTAGGTTGATTGATTATTAAGAGTGGGTGTTGGGAGCCTATTTATGAGGTATGCAGCTATGACAAAGGCATGATCCCAGAAATTCAGTGGGATTCCAGCATGAGCTAAGAGCATGAGGCCTGTCTCTACTATATGTTTGTGCTTACGCTCAACCAAACCATTTTGGTGATGGGTGTGAGGGCCAGTGAGACGATGAATGATGCCCAAATCATTTAGAAACTTTGTGAAGGGGCGAAATTCACCTCCCCAATCACTTTGGACAGTCTTGATTTTAGTGGAGAATTGTAATTCAATCATGGATTTGAATTTAGTAAATTGAGATAAGGTTTCTGATTTAAGTTTAAGGGGAAAAACCCAGGTGAACCGAGTGCAAGCATCAACACAAGTGAGAAAATACTTGTAACCACAATTTGATTGGATAGGGGCAGGGCCCCACAAATCACAAACCACTAGTTCAAAAGGTTTATCATATTTGGTAGTGGAAGCAGGGGCATGAAGGCGATGTGCCTTGCCCATGCAACAGGCTGCTCAAAGTTGAGTTTGTGCCCTAGGAGGCAATCTTATGTGCATGTTCTACAATACTTCTTTAAGTACTTCATAGTGGGGGTGTCCCAAACGAGAAAGCCACAATTGGAAAGATAAGGAAGAAGGGGAAGTAGTAGTAGAACTATCAACATCAACATTAGTTTTTATTGAATTGATCAAGGGAATACATCTGTCTGAATTTTTACAAGTAGAATTGCACACATCACTACAATGGGATATACAAGGAGAATTATGAACATAGGAAACAGAATTACACTGGACTCTATGTCTATCAACTGTTTTATTACAAGTATGAGATAGAGGAGAAAGTGAATCAAACTTGTAAATTCCGTCTTCACCAACAGTTCCTCTTAGCAAAATCTCAGAGGAATCCTGTGATTTCACAAGACATAAAGAGGGGTGAAATTCAAAAAAGACATTATTATCTTTAGCAGACTTACTGACACTCATGAGATTCTTGGTAATAGAAGGAACAAGGAGAAGTTTAGATAGTGAGTGTAGTGTGAAGGTGAAAAGGAGAAAGGAATTTAAGAGAACCGAGTCAATGAACAGACCTTGGCCATTGCCCATATACACTTGGTCTGAACCT
The DNA here is from genome assembly GCA_035048595.1 of Echinosophora koreensis. Lineage (NCBI taxonomy): Eukaryota > Viridiplantae > Streptophyta > Magnoliopsida > Fabales > Fabaceae > Echinosophora > Echinosophora koreensis. The sequence goes on from JAPCYP010000006.1 coordinate 705,155, forward strand.
TGTAGGGATTGAGAATCCATGAGGTTATTTGGATCGGGTGTTACATGGTGAGTAGCACCTGAATCCGGGTACCAAGGCTGAAAGTTGAATGAGGGCTCTGCTCCAGTGAGAAGAGCATGTGCAGGCGGGCGTGATGAACCAGAGAACTGATACTGTTGTGGTGGTGGTGGTCTCAAGGGAACAAATGGTCGCTGCTGAGTCTGAAATGAGGGAGGGCGCCAATAGCCATAGGTGGTGTTACAAATCCTGATAGGAATTGGAGTTGCGATGCTAGCATGTGGTGGCATCATGTCCATACTTTTTACATATCTGACACTGTACTGAAGCTTGTCCACCTGACCTTCCACCTTGACCACGATAACCATCGTTGCGACCGCCGCAGTAACCGCCTCCACGGCCACCACGATAACCACTGTTGAAATTTACATTGCCATTGCTGTAGTTAGCATTGAGATTATTGTAATCTCCCTGACCTCGATTGTTATAGTGGCCAACCATAGTGTGAGATGTTCCTTCAGGAAATGAGGATCCCTGAGAACTAGGGTTTGAGTACGACTAAGAACCTTGATCACGAGGACCTTGTGCAAGATTCACAGACGCCATTGGCTCAGCAAGAATTGATTTCCTATTCTTCTCAAGGCGTGCCTCATGAACCAGAAGAAGAGATTCTTGATCATCGAGGGAGCAGAGTTCCGTGCGACTATTCACAGCAGCAACGATGGAATCGTATTCCTCAGGGAGTGCCTCTAGTGTTACCTCAAGTAGATTTCTGTGTGGAATCGGATCTCCGAGCGACACAAGAGAATCAGAAATCGCCCTAACCCTAAGCATGAACTCTTCGACTTTGCAATCACCCTTGGTGAGAGATCGTAGCTCAGACCTGAGTTGTCGAGCTCGAGTGCTAAGAAGACTATGGAAGAACTTGTGAATTTCGTCCCAGATCTGCCACGAAAACGTGCAATCTACAACGCGAGCAAGAAGAGATTCAGAAATTGAGGAGAGAAGCCAAGTCGCGATGAGAGCATCTTGCTGCTCCCATTCGGTGTATAGAGGATTCACGTGATCAGCGTCACGATCAGCATCTGTAAGAAATCGAAGTGGAACCCTAGGTCGCGTGACGAAACGATCGAGTTTGTGGCCTCGAACAATGCCTTCTATCTGTTGTTTCCATAATCTGAAGTTTTTCTCGTCAAGTTTAATGGAGATAGGGTGAGAGAAAGTGGCTTGTGAAAAATTAGGGTTTGCGGAAGCCATGGATGGTTCAGGAAGAAGCTATTGATACCATCATAGAAACAGATAAACTGAGGGAGAAGACTAAACTGAGAGTAACTGAATGTAATTGTATTTTCATTAATTGAATTGTGATTACACTTATCAGTTTATTTATAGTTGACTGAAACAACTGTACCTATAGCTAATCTTGATAACTAACTCAGTGACAGCTGTACTACAGCTGTGATTTACAAAGTTTAGAGTTTAGCTACATAATCTGAAACATAAACTGAACCTATCTCTAATACAGTTGATACACAAAATCTCAGTCACAATATAGTTTATGGAGGTCAAGACCAAGTTCTGATGGGTAACGGACAAGGTCTACCCATTTCCTCTATTGGTTACTCTAAAATTGTTCAACATCTCACCCACACACCACTCATTCTCTAAATAATTTACTCCTCGTTCCTAATATAACCAAAAACCTTGTCTCTGTGTCTAAGTTTGCTAAGGATAACAATGTCTATTTTGAATTCCACCCTTACTCTTGTTTTGTGAAATCACAGGGATCTAACAAAGTCCTTCTTGAAGGCTCTCTAGGCAACGATGGGCTATATTGTTTCAAGCACATCACCATTCTCAAGGAGCCTTTATCCAATTCCAAAAGTTCTCTAATTCCTAGTTCTAGTTCCTATTGTACAAATAATGTTAGTAACTCTAGAGTTTCTGCTACTGCTCATACTAATACTGTTTCCAATTCCTTTGTCACATGGCACAATTGGCTGGGCCATGCTCACCCCAATGCTGTAAGAACTGTACTGCAATTGTGTAATATACCTTGTTCAAATAAAATGACAAATGATATATGTTCAGCCTGCTGTTTGGGAAAGTCCCATAGACTATATGCCCCACCCTTCACTATCATACATACTACACCCTTTGAATTAATTCACTCTGACCTATGGGGACCAGCAACCATACCATCCTCAAATGGCTATACTTACTACGTTGCCTTTGTGGATGCCTATACTAGATTCACTTGGATCTACTTTCTTAGGGTCTGTTTGTGAGTTTGGGAGGGGAGGGGAGGGGAAGGGAAGGGGGAGGGGAGGGGAAGGGAAAGCTTTGGAAAAAAGAAGGGGGAAAGGGATGGGGAAAGGGAAGATAACCCTCCAAAATCCTCCTCTAGTTCAATTGTTTAGTTCCCCCAAATTGAAGGTTTTTGATTTTGGTTAAAAAATAAGCATATGCAAGGTGTGGGGGACTATCCTCCCTTCCCCAATCCCTTTCCCCCTTGCTTTCTTTCAAAGCATTCCCTTCCCTTCCCTTCCCCTCCCCTTCAAAACTCACAAACAAGCCTTTAAGAAATAGTCAGATTCCTTAGCTGCCTTCAAGCAATTTCATGCTTTAATCAAAACTCAACACTCAGCAACCATTAAGGCCCTCCAATCTGATTGGGGGGGTGAATTCAGGCCATTCACCAATCATCTTACTGAGCGGGGCATTGTTCATAGGTTAACATGCCCCCACACATCCCATCAAAATGGGACTGTGGAAAGAAAGCATAGGCATGTTGTAGAAATGGGGCTAACTCTTCTCTCACATGCTTCCCTACCCTTATCCTATTGGGATCACATCTTTAACACGGCTGTTCACCTCATCAACAGACTCCCCACAGCAGCTCTTTCTCACTTTTCATCCCCATATCATGCCCTATATGGAACCTTACCTGACTATGCTATAATAAGAACCTTTGGGTGTGCATGTTTTCCCTTCCTGAGTCTTATTCTAGTTCTAGTGTTCCTAATCCTCAACCTCAACCTCCTGTTCAAGCTCTGCCCACTGTTCCAGCCTCATCAACTCCCTCTTCCTTGGGTATGAATTCTCCTGACTCCCCTGCACCTTTTGCAGACTCACCCTCTTCTGTTTCCAGTGAGTCACCACCACCTGGTCCTACTCACACCATGTTAACTAGGTCCAAGACAGGGTGTCTTCCCCCAAAACTCTATCCTAAATTGTACCTCACACATATGGAGCCTACTTTCTGTGAAACAGGCCCTTGCTAGCTCTCATTGGCTAAATGCCATGAAAGATGAGTATGAAGCACTCTTGAGGAATCAGACTTGGTCCTTGGTCCCCCTTCCTCCAAACAGAAAAGCTATTGGATGCAAATGTGTTTTTAGAGTTAAGGAGAATTCGGATGGCACGATCAACAAGTACAAGGCAAGACTTTTTGCCAAAGGCTTCCATCAGCAGCAAGGCTTTGATTTTCATGGGACATTCTCCCCAGTCATCAAGCCAGTAACCATTCGGATCATCCTCACCATGGCTCTCATTGCTAAGTGGACCATCAAACAAATAGATGTCAACAATGCCTTCCTCAATGGCATGTTGACTGAGGAAGTCTTTTTGACACAGCCACCTGGATTTGAATCCAGTGACCAAAATCTTGTGTGCAGGCTGCATAAGGCTCTTCATGGCCTCAAGCAGGTCCCCCAGGGCATGGTATGAAAGGTTGACCAGCACCCTGCTTCAGTTTGGCTTTGCAATCAGCAGATGTGATCCGTCTCTATTCATCTATGCCAAGGGTACAGTCTGTTTATATGTTCTGGTTTATGTGGATGACATCATCCTCACTAGCTCATCACCTACCCTAATTTCTGATCTGATCAAGAAGCTTAATGCTACATTTGCTCTCAAAGAACTTGATGACTTAGACTGCTTCCTTGGAGTGGAACTTAGACATCTACCCAATGGTAGTCTTCTTCTCACTCAGTCTAAATACATTAGGGACCTTCTATCCAAGGCCAATATGTCAGATGCCAAAGGCATCTCCTCTCCCATGATTAGCAATTGTAAGTTGAGTAAACATGGGACTGACACCATGGCTGATCCGAGCCACTACAGGTCCATTGTAGGAGCCCTGCAATATGCTACTCTCACCAGGCCAGAGATTGCATTTAGTGTCAATAAGGTTTGCCAATTCATGGCAAACCCCTTGGAGACACATTGGCAGGCAGTAAAACGTATTTATACTTGAGAGGGTCTCTACACTATGGTTTGTTGCTTAGGCCAGCCATTCCTGCTCAACCCTTTACCATCAAGGCTTATTGTGATGCTGATTGGGCCACTGATCCTGATGACCGAAGGTCAACATCTGGATCTTGCATCTTTCTGGGCCCCAATCTCGTTTCCTGGTGCTCCCGCAAGCAACAACTAGTAGCCAGATCCAGTACTAAGGCGGAATACAGGAGTATGGCCAATACAACAACAGAAGTATTGTGGATCTTATCCCTGCTCACTGAACTGGGAGTTTCATTTCACACTCCTCAACTACTGTGTGATAACTTGAGTGCTGTTTCCATTGCTCACAATCCAGTGTTGCATGCCCGCACCAAGCACATTGAACTTGATATCCACTATGTCCGAGAAAAGGTGCTATCCAAAGCACTCTCTGTCCTTCATGTCCCTGCTGCAGATCAGTTGGCAGATTCCTTCACCAAGCCTCTCTCCTCCAACAGGTTCAATGACATCAGGACCAATCTCAATGTGGTTGCAGTGCCTCAACCACCTTGAGATTGAGGGGGGAATATTAGAGAATAACTTAGTCTTAGGATCTAAGCATGTAACTCACTGAAATGCTGACTAGGCTTTCAGTTGAGAATTAGTTAGGACAGTTAGTTACAGCTGTACTAATGTTAGAGATAATCTAGTTTGTAGTAATTGGGCTTAAGGCCCGTTTCTCTTAGCTGTTGAACAACTGTATCTTAGTGTTATTTATGTTAGATGCAGTTAGCATCATAACTATTTTCCAATTAATATATAAAGTGATAGCTCTCTGTAATTCTCAAGATCAATAATATTAGATTCTATTCTTCTCTCTTTTCCCTCCATTTCTACACTTGTAATATGGTATAGGAGTATGGCAGCCCTCTGTGCAGAAATATTATGGGTTCAGTCTCTGTTGTCAGAACTGCGAGTTAAAACTCAAGTCCCTAGAGTTTTGTGTGACAACCTCAGCACTGTTTCCTTGGCTCATAACCCTGTTCTACACTCCCGGACCAAGCACATGGAGCTGGACATTTTCTTTGTTCGTGAAAAGGTGCTAAATCACAGTCTAAGTGTGGCTCATGTCCCAGCTCATGATCAGTGGGCCAATGTGCTCACCAAGCCTTTATCAGCCACACGGTTCTGTAATCTTAGAGATAAACTCCGAGTGTTTGACAAGCTTTCACTTGCTCAAACACCCTGAACTTATGCAGGGGAATGTTAGAGATAATCTAGTTTGTAGTAATTGGGCTTAAGGCCCGTTTCTCTTAGCTGTTGAACAGCTGTATCTTAGTGTTATTTCTGTTAGATGCGGTTAGCATCATAACTGTTTTCCAATTACTATATAAAGTGGTAGCTTTCTGTAATTCTCAATATCAATAATATCAGATTCTATTCTTCTCTCTTTTCCCTCCATTTCTACACTTGTAATAACTAATTATAGCCACTATATAAACACTGTAACCTTCCTCAGCTTACAGTAATAAAATACACAATTCATTTCTAGATTTCTCTCTTCTTCTTCCACTACCTCTCAATTCTCTCTCAACTTCTCTATTACCAATATTACCAATACAAAAAATAACAGAATCCAAATAACTAATCAGTGTAAAAGAGCTATCCAATCTCTTTGCATATCCGAAATAGCAATTCACTTCAATAAAACACCGCATAGAGGTCATTTACACAATTCCATCCCAAAGCAAATTTAAAGGCAAAGTTACAACCATGAAAATACGACTTATGAGCATTCCTTTCTAACCAGAACCACACAAGCCACAAAATCTCATAAACAGCACATTGCCATAAAAAAGCTTATTCCAAAGGTAGCTAACAACTGGACAATAGAGAAGTAGAGGACGCGATGTCTTATTCAAAATAGCACATGACACACATACCAATAGGGATGGCAATGGGTGGGGTCTAGGTAGGGAACTATAGCACCCGTCCCCATACCCGAGTTTGAAAAAATTACCCGTACCGCGTGGGTAGCAACTTCAGTACCCTTACCCGTACCCTCTGGGTACCTAAGTACACGTACCCGCACCCGTTACCCACACTTAAACTATGAAAAAGCGATAAATAACAAAAGAAACATTATAACAATTAAAAAACAATTCAAATGTCTTTTAAATCTACGCATAAAACATTACAAATCAAAATATTTAAATAAATAAAAACATCCAAAAATGAATTATAGATGCAATTAGGTTTAGAAAGTTAAGAATCTTTAAATTAATTTTGCTTTTAAATTTTGTATTATAGTTAAAATTATATATATTAGTAATATAAATAAATAAATAAATATATATACAAATACATATGTGCGGGTGCGGGGCGGGGTGGGTACCATAGTATTCGTACCCGCACCCATACCTGTTCAAATTTGCAGGTAATTACCCGTACCCGGACCCTTACCCATTGTGCAAGCAATTACCCATCCCATCATGGGTAATTTTTGCGGGTACCCAATGGATAGGGTACAAATTATCATCCCTACATACCAGGGGCAAAAGAAAGAGCTTCAGATAATAATTGGAACAGGGACATTTATGCTTTGTGGTCATGGTTTCTTTAAGGGTGTTTCCTTGATAGATATTGAGAGAGAATGGCATGGTTTATTACATGACACAATATGTTAGCTCCCAAGTGTTTCTTCTTAAGAGGTTAGAGCGTAGTTATCAAACCCGGATAGAGGTGCATAGCAACCAAAGAAGAAGGAAAAGAGGAACGAACTAGAAGAACGTGGTCTAGGTTGGAAAAGACACCAAAAATAAGGGTAAAATGGAGATTCACCAAGTTTAACTGAGGGTAAATAAGGCTTTTTAAAGAGGGCTGTTTTTTTCTTTCTTTGACGTTAGAGTTAGGCCCTTTTGTTTTAGAAACAGAGTCGCCGTCAGCACATCATGGAGAAGAAACACAACCACCATCAGCACATCGATGAGTCGAACAGCGCGGCGACAATGGCTAGATGTGCTCGGAAAAGCCTTGTCAAAGGGCTCTGTGAAGGAAAAATACCAAGCATTTCCAAGTCACGGCCAAGGTGAGCGTGAAACGCCGCAATTTTGCCGCCAAAGTGGCCTTGAATTTCGTCGTGAGACTTAAATGCTCCATGGCGCCTCCAAGATAGCAACAATTGGCGGCTCCGTCACCCTCCGCAATAGTGTTGATGTCTTGTGCTATTGATAACTATAGGATAGGCATAGCGAAAAAGCTTTAATAATAATTGTTTAGATAATAGAAAACATAATAAATTGGACACATGAAAAATATAATAACCAACATTTAAAAACACTAAAATTCTTTTTTCATTATGTAATTTCATATTATATTAAAAGTTTACATATTTATATATTCTAACAATTATATATATATAACCAACTCCAACTCCACGGGACCACGAATCACCTCAGTGTAGCAGCCATCCCACTATAGCGTTGTTGGGGTCAGCCACTAGGCGTCGCTATCTGGGATTGACTACCATGATCATGGCTTTAATAGATTGGAGCAAATATATTCTTGTCAGGATAGTTGTTGGGATGCCAAAACAGGAGTAAGTTTCACTCAAGCAACCTTTAGAATGTTTATATCACAAGTATACCTTATGCTCCAATTCCTTCCCTATGTATAAGAATCAGGATTTGTAGCATTCTTTATTATAAACTGAGAACTATGAGAGAGTAAACGATAAACTGAGAAACTGTAATTTCATTTTCTGAATTGATTGTACACGGAGCAACTGTATTTATACAGCGAAGAGGTTGGAGGTGGCTCTAACAGAATAACCACCTCTAAACTAACCCATGGTTATCAAATCGAGATACGTATTGCGTATCGGAAAGCTTATTTTCCGAATCGTGTATCGAATCTTATTATGAATCGTAAGATACATGATCAATAAAAATATGACATAAACAACTAACATATGCAAGAAACATGAGCTGATATGTCATATATAACTTAAAGATTCAAGTCCTAAATCAAAAAATCAACAAGTGTTTAGTTCAACCCCTCAAAAACCATAATTTATAACTACACTCTAGTCTCATTCATCATCATCCCCAAACTAACAAGTGTTCAGTTGAATCAGTTCAACCAGAAAAAAAAACATTACATTATCTAACTAACATAATCAGTTTCCCTCTTCTTCTTTGTCTGACATCCCATTACCCACTTAAAAAAATAAAAAACTTGAAGTGGAAGTGTGGACAATGAACAAATGGGAACTAATTAGAGAAAAGAGAGCAGCAATCAACCTCGTGGAGACCAAAACAGATGAGAAACAGGGGACAAAGAGGACAGAAGGTTCAATCGGTGGGGACAAAGGGAATATAAGACTCAATCGGTGGGGACAAAGCAATAAATTAGAAAACCCAGAAGAGACAATCGGTGGTGCAGAAAAGAAGTGGGGTCCAAGAAGAAGCAGAGTCGGTGGTGCATGAAGATTGAAATACTCCTATTGGGATTGCCTTTTAGTGTTCGGCAATTTCCGCATTTTCCATCTCCCCTTTTAAAAAATATTGAAAAAAAACCCCTAAAATTCGTCAAATCAGAACTGGGTCGCACGACCAACCCAGATATTTGTCTTCAAGCAGCACGGAATTGAATCGTACGATTCAATATTGACTCGCGATTCCAGCGATACAGCTGCGATTCCGGTGATACAGTCACGATTCATGGTGCAGTTCGATACACACCAACGATCTGTATCGAGGTTGCCAGAAAACGTATCGAATCGAGATACGTATCGTATGAATTGTACGATACTTACTACTTACTAACCTACTAACAGAACTGAGTAGGGAAATTAGGTAGGGAAATTCCATTGCAAACAAACAACCCAAAAAGAAAATGCAATGCACAGCAAGAAATGAAAAATGAACAGTCAGCCACAACCATTGCATTATAGAACTCGTTACTTTTGAAGGCAGTTAAAGCCCTAAAGGGAGGGGGAAGAGGAAACACATGATGATGTAAATGGGTGTTACACCCATTTGCTCAGTCAGAAAAACATACTCGCCAAGATTCTCCCGGCTGAATGCACCAGATTCCCTCAACTTCGTTTCTTCCTCACGTAATTTGTCAACATTATTCTTCTCTCTATAAAGCTTGTAAAACTCTTGTAATCGAGCAATGTCCTGACTTCTATCTATGGTTCCAACTTCTCTTTTAGCCAGCTTTTGCTGAAAATATAAACAAAAGCCATAGATTAAAAACATATAGGAGCTCAATCAAATGATCGGAGATGTTTAGTAAAGTGAAAAGGAACATAAAAACAGAACAGTGAATACTTTAAAGAAATTAAAAGGAAGATTAAAAAGAAAGATTAAACAGATCAGAGAAGCGAGAAGTCACCCAAGGGTTTGACAGCACCTCCTACAGCTTAGACATGTAGAATATAAAATAATAGCACCATATATTAATCAATAATCGTATGCTTATCTCAATAACTCGTGACGGCTCAATAACTACTATGGATCTTTTACCCCAAAGTATATAGTGTAAAGCCATTTTTTTGATGAAGTAAGAATTTAGTAAGAGAGAAGAGAATAGAAAAATGCAGGAGGATAAAAAATCCTGAAGAATTCAGGTTTGCAGTGTCGTCCTCGTCCCATTACTTGCAGTACTTTGTCATCCTTCCCTAGTTCCTCTTTTTCAATTACACCAACAACCCTTGCTACTTTTCTCCTACTGCTGCTTCACCCACTTCAACCTCAATTCCAGTTTCTTCCTTTACTTCAACGCCTATCTCTCCTACTGCTACGTCTGATCTTTCAGTCTCTCTTACACTTCGTGCTGCTGCAACTGAGTCATCTGCATCTTCGTGCACTGAGTATTTAGTCTCTACCTCTCAATCTGCCATTGATATCTCCTCAACCCCTCTCAGATTGTTCCTCAGTCACTCCATACTGTGGAGACCATGTCCAAGTCTAGTATAAACAAACCTAGACCTTTCCTACCTTATTACTTGCTCACCTTGAACCAACAACTGTTAATTAGGCCTTATCTAATCCTCAATGGCAGGCAGCTACGAAGGCTGAGTATCGATTAGTAGACAAAGGGTTTCATCAACACCATGGTTTGATTACATTGAGACCTTATCCCCAGTAGTCAAATCTGTGACTGTTAGGACTATACTGACCTTAGCCCTTACCACTCATTGGCCTATTCAGCAGCTTGATGCTAACAATGCTTTCATCAATGGGTTTCTAGAGAGAAGTTTACATGCAGCAGCTTCCTGGGTTTGAAAATTAGGATAATAAACCAAAAGTCTGCAAAGTGAACAAGGCAATCATATGGGTTAAAACAGGCACGTCAGGGCCTGTTTTGAGAGACTTGCCAAGACTCTGCTAAGTTTTGGTTTTCAGTCCAACAAGTGTGGTCCTTCATGGTTTGCTCAGTCTGGAGCACTATGGGAAAAACATCATAGTTACTGACACTTCACTTCTTCTGATTCAGCAATTGACTGCTAGACTGAATTATGGTCCTCTGGGCCCAAATCTCGCCTTGGTGGTCTAAGAAGCAACTATTAGTTGCAAGATCCGGCACTGAAGCTGAATACAAAAGTTTAGCAAATAAAGCAGGAGAGTTGCTTTCGAATCAAATGTGGCTTAAGGAACTCAAAGTTCAAGTTTCTTCCCACATTATTGGGGCAACCTGTCAGCACTGTTTCGCTCTCACACAATCCTGTCTTGCACTCAAGAACTAAGCATCTGGTGCTAATTTTTTTATGTCAGAGAGAGTTCTCAAAAGGATCCTTATTGCCTCACACATTCTAGCTCAAGAACAATATCTTGACATTCTCACCAAGGCTTTGTTTAATCTTAGAATGTGTGAGCTAAGAGGCAAACTCAAGGTAATTGATCAATTTGCATTTATGCAACAACCCTGAGTTTGAGGGGGAAATGTTCGAGTATATAATAGTTTATCAGCTTGTAAAGTGTGCTGTCGTGTCAAAATACAGTTGCCACCAGCTTACTGGCAGTTCGACAATTAAGTTTCTGGTATGTTCTAGAAGCTATACAACTGTGTCTATGTATTAGAACCTGTTCAGGCTCCATTCAGTTATGATGGTTAAACTTTCAAAAATAGGATTTGACTCTCTCCTATCCATTTCCGTCTGTTTTCTCAGAATTTTTCTTTTCTATCATTTTCTCTGTTTCTTAGCATTCATGAATTCTGAAAATGCACAATCCAAGCAGGACTTTTTATTTTGCATAAGATCATAATATAATATAAATATATACCTTAATGACAGACATCAAACCAGTCTTGAATTGTAAGACACCTCGGCCTTCACTGTCAGGGTCCAAATTTTGAGATAATGAATATGCATGCTCACATACTGCAACAAAAAAAAAATTTAACAATTATTTAGAATAAATATTAGGCATCTAGAAGGTTTCAATGGTAAAATTAAAGTACATATTGGGATTCTCAAAGAAAACTGTTTTCACCAAAAATATATACTTTTTCACCATTAAACACATTCCTATTATCCACTGCAGAAGAAAGGCTGAGACTAGCGATGAACATACAATACATGCAGAAGATGGTCTGTGTGACTCATGGCCATTATCTCGTGCCCTAAGGAAGGTAACTCGAATTGCACAAGGAATATGAAATGCCAAAACTTAAAATGACTTGTAAACCATAATACCGTAAGCAAGGTAATGAAGACCTTGAAACAGCTGCCTTTCCATGAAGAATGGCCACAGACAGAGCATGTGAGGAGATGGCATGACCAAAGAAATATTCATAATGAAACATTAAATAGAAACATTGATAATTCATAATCAAATATAACACCCAGAAAGTTACAACTTACATAAAACCAGTCATCAATGGATCCAAAGTGAACCACAACACAATGAAACTTCGAGTAAGTCATATCAAACTACCAAGTTTTCAAATCCACAACACTTTAAGAAAGCTTTTAATTGCGTTAGTTGGGGTTCCTTAGAAAAGGTTTTTGACAGGGGTTGTGATCAACAGGATTAGACCATCTATTTCCTTATTGATTGATAGTACTCATAAGTTTTGGCTTTTTGGGAGGATTTTAGGTGGCAAGCATTCTATACTTAAGAGGCTTTTCCTCATCAACAGAAAACAGAGAATGACAGAAAGACAGTACATGACAAATTTTCAAGACACAAAGAAAAAAACAAAAACAAATCCTTGATGTCAAACATGTCCTTAGCTTTCCACCCAAAAAGTCTAGTTTGAATTTATTTTTAATCAATCAATTGACAAATAACGTAATTTTTATTTTCCTAGTATTCTTTTTTTGTGTTTTGTTGATATAACTCAACCTTATGTATAATTAAAATAAATGTTAGAATAAAAATCAGTAAAAATAATAAAAATACATAAGGATTATGAAGCAAGCAGTGAAGAACATACATATCCTAGAGATATTGGGATTATCATCTTGTATTTCATCTGCAACTCTCAAAATTTCATCAATATCCCTATTTTTTGCAAGTGCAGATGGTACATTTCCTGCAATTCCACCAACAGGTCGCCCATATGCATCACCACCAGTCCTTTCCCTCCTTAATGCAGCACGGACTAACCGCTCCCAAAGTTCCTCAACTCGAGACATTTTCTATTATCATAAAGTGAAAAGCAACCAAATTAATAATTTAGAAAACAAAATGTAAAGCCTGAAACCATTCTTGCAGGAAGAGCATAAGTGCAAATCAGATCAACCAGCAACATGAACAAGTGAAATATTTATTACAAGGTATAGGGAACTCATTGGCTTACAGGAAAAATTACTTTTCTGAAGTGCCTTTCTAGCAACAACAAAAAGAGAGAGTGTGTGTGTGTTGTGTGTTCCACTTAGTCGAACAGATTAAACAATAAATGAGTTGACACAAGATTACTTCACCATCCATCCACCACAGTTGTCTCATTCTTAAATCAAACAAAAGGTCACTATTCATTTCAAAAAACTGCTTACATAGCAGTCACAAATATTTAAGAAGAACAGCAGTCAAGGTGCTTATATAGCAATAAGGAGCAACTAGCTTCTAACAATCCCTATGATACAGAACCATTCAAGCTTGACGGTACTTAATTATACCTATTGACCTCAAAGGTTCATAACGACGTGAAATGATGAAAAGTTGATGACAAGAGCAGCTGAATCAAGTGGATCCACTTCAACCTCAGTACCAGTAGACAATCCACTGCAAAACAATTTTTCTTCCATGTTCATAAAAACATAAGAAATGTCACAGCTAACTGTAACCGTGACAAACGAAATATAAATACCGCCATTCGGCAAATAAACACGAGATCGCGTAATTTAAACTGAAATGAACTTCCTAAAGAAGAAGAAAAACACATGAGATCGAAGAGCATCTATCGTAGTTAATTTTCGGGGAAAGCAAACAGAAGAAACTGGGAAAATAAGAGAAGGGAAAGGAAAGTGGAGAACCTGAAAAACCCTAAGAGGTAGGGTTCAGAGTTGAAAAGGCGCTGAATTGGTCTGTGATTAGAGAAAAGCGGTTGCTGCTTTTGGTTTTAAAAAAAGAAAGGAGGAGGAGAAGATGGGTGCGAGTGCGAAGATATAGAAAAAAAATGATGAAAGAAAGAAAAGATGGAAAAGAAGGGAGTAGCGGGGAACCGGGTCTACCAGTTACGACCGGTGGAACGCACACGCGATTGCGATTGCGTTTGGGCTCGGGCGTCTCATCCACGCGGAGAAGGAAAGGGCAAACTCAACGGCAAGAGGATTGTTTCATGAGAGAAGCAGCAACATCGAGGAAAAAAAAGAACCGAAATAATTTAATGATTTTTTGGTATCCGAGAGAAAATAATAATACCTTCTGACTCAATTATAAACAAAAATAACTAATTTTATTCTTATTATAAATTGGTTAATTTAGTTTTATTTATCTTGATTTATATAAAAAAAGAATGTATTATAATTACTAAAATATCATTTAATTGTCTCGGGAATATGCAATGCTCTTGAAAAAGTAAAGGGAGAATTGGTTTAATTAGTTAATTTTCTTGATTTTTGGAATACTCACATTAATTATAGTTAAGTTGGTTGGATTTTACTTATATTTGAGTCCAAAAAATATAGGTATTTTTTTGCTTTTAATTGAGTCCAGAGGGAGTATATTATTAATAAAAAAAGAAAATAATAGGCAAGATAGGAAAATTGATCCTATATGTTTATTTATTTTTTCATATTGGTCCTATAAGTTTTTTATTTTTCAAATTGATCTTGTACATTATGTCGCGTTTTCACATTAGTCTTTTCCGTCAATTTTGACCTAACGCCGTCAGTTTTGATCTGACGTGGTTATTATCTTAGTCCGACACGTGGCATTTGATCTGACTCTATAAGGTTGAAATTAACGAAAATGACTCACGTGGAAACGAAACGTAAAGTATAGGACCAATTTGAACCAATATGAAAAATAAAATAAACGTATAGGACCAATCTACATATTTTGCCAAAATAATATATTGTTTGCTACTTGGGGGAGGGAAACTTTGGGAAAATAATATACTATCCTTAAAATTTAGTCACTTTGCAAATAGGTATCCTTAATTATTGATTCTTCTCAATTAATCCTCAAACTCTGTGAATTAGTGAAATTGGTAATTTTGTTAACTTTAAGTTAAATAACTAGCTATAATCAAATTCACTCGTTCACTTTTCTTTAATATGAATCATAAATTATTTTTTCGTTTTTAATTTTTTAAAACTTTTAAATTTTCCAAAGAAAAGGAAAATAAGAAATAGAGGTAGAACATGTGCTTCTTCATCTATTTCATTTCTCTGTTCTCTTAGGTTAGTAATATATACCTCGTCAAAGGTAAACTCTTGCTTCCCACTAGGTGTATCTTGTAATACACCATACTTTTGATGGAGGGAGAAACGTGTGTTCAAAAAATAGCTGGTATAAAACCTTAATTTCCATGATTTTTAGAGACCTAGAATTTTGTCAAAATCTCCTAAAAACTGCTACAAAATCATGATGTGAGCTCAGCAGCATATTCACTTTTTATTAAGTTGACTAATCAAACCTTTGAATTTATTGAGTTGATTATTTGATATGATTCAAATAATACTTTAGTATAAAAACATGTATATTTCTTTGATTTTCCGAGAGTTAGAACTTTGTCAAGAAGAAGAAACATGTGTTCTTCCCCTGGTTTTTTTTTTTTTTTTTAAAAAAAAAAATTTAAAAAAAAATGGTTCATATTAAATGGAAATGAACAGTCAAATTCGATCATCGTTAGTTATTTAAATTTAACATTGGGTTATGTGTGCATTTTCCCGAAAACTTTTGGTGGGCCTGAGGTGTAGTTTTTCTTTCTACGTTTGTTTCCCGAAATCAGTAGTTAAGGCATGCAAAGGCATCGTAATAAGGACAGGAATCTCAACTAGGTTGGCACCCCAAACCTTATTAATCATTTGCAGCACACCTAAATATCTTTATTATTAAAAGGAAGGTGGTGGTTGGGGCGTATATGTAAAATCACTTGGACCAAGGAGCTTTTTAGGAGTATCAATGAGTATTTTTAGGGGTAAACCTATCAATCAGCTATTTTTTCTTTTTTCCTTTTAAAAAAACTTTCCAGCTTAGTGGGTGGGGTTACTTTTGTCATAATGACAAATTCGTAAGCTTCAACCTGAGTGCCTAACCCTTCTGCAAACCCTTATCTCCTTCAACTTCCTTTGTTTTCTTTGTTATGTCATTGACAACGGCGTGCGATGTTGTGGGTGGTTTGTGGCTGTACGCGGCATAATAGTCTGAACAGCGAATGGGCACGGTGCGATGGTGGTAACCCGACAGTTCGCGGAGGTGTGGTTCTGTTGTGGTGCAGAGCAAGGCCGGCAGCGTCTCCGGTGCGGGATAGAGGCTTACGGCGGCGGACGGTTGCACTTCGCAGAGGTGCGGTCCTGTTGTGGTGCGGAGCAAGGCTGACGGTCTCCGGTGCGGGATAGAGGCTTGTGGCGGCGGACGGTTGCAACTCGCGAAGGTGCGGCTCTATTGTGGTGCATAGCAAGGAAGTAAAGAAAAAGAAGACGACAACAGAGGAGGAAAAGCAAAAGAGAGAAAAGAAGGTTTATGATTAACCTGGCCAGAAACGTGGTCCACCTGAAGAGGTATGCTTCTGCTTTTATTTTCATGTTTTTGGCTGCTGGACTAATCACCTTTTGCCTTTCTAATAACATTTCAGAACGACCCTCTGAGGATTTTCTACGACACCTTATATAAGCAAATTCCCACTAGCGAAATGTCACTAATCGGGTCACTTTTTCTATCCATTCGTCCTTTTTCATTCACAAGTTTATATTCCAAAGGAAAGGGACAACATCATTATCATTAATTTATGAAGGGAGCTATTTTTAATGTTTTCTCTCATCATCTTATGCATTTCGTTGGGCGAGCTGAGCCTGAAGATCATTACCACTTATAAGAGCATGTGAAACACTATAAATAGACTACATTCTACATTTCAAGTTTTTTCCTTTCCTACTTTTGTTTACTTGAAAAGTTTAGAGTATCATTTTATTTTTATTGTTGATTCGTGGTTTAACATTATGGCACATAAAAGAACAAGACATATTATATTGATGTTAGTTTCACATTCTCAGATATTTTCTTCTCCCTTTTCACTTTATTATGGTTCGCCAACTTGATATTTAGCAGTGAAGAAGCAAATATCAAGAATGAGTAGTATGATTTGAATTTCAACTTCTTTTAGACAAATATTATCTTTATTTTTTGTCTGACATTCTTTAATATGTCATCACACTAAATGCTGGCAAAATAAGGCTCCATGAAGGCATAAACAATCATCAATGGTGGAAATGAATGATTCCACTGTTTTTTCATGGATATTGATAGATCTTAAAGTACCTATATGATTATCAGGGCCCTATTTTTTCTCCTACAATGCAGATATCTAGCTCATAGAGAAGGTGAAGGCTGCTAAAGCTATCCCAGAGGGAACAACAGAAGGCATTGGAATTTATGTGAAATAGTGCTGGGTTAGTTAAGAGGCCAAGCTCAAGTGGTAATGAACCAGCTATGTCGCCATGGTTTAGGTTTATTCCAACCACCGTAAATATGTAAGGGTCATCTGGGGTTGGTGCACAGTAGATGCCAGTGTAGTTACAAACATTAAGGCCAGGCCAATTGGAGGTTTTTTTTGGGTCAGAGGTGATTGAATGCTTCCATACTTGAGGAGCTATGTGCTTTCAAGAGTCTATGATGTAAACTTTTGTTGACACCAATTTAAATAAGTTTGAATTACTTGATGAACTAGATTAGATATGGTGTGAACTGAATAACTTGAATATTTGATATAGAAGTATATTGATTGAGAAGTCAAAGTCATAAGAACTCATTATGGTTCTGATACACAAAATCTGGTCGTATTTCCAAGATAGCATTCATGCCATATTGATAATTAGTTCAATTGAGCTACCATTCTGATGGGTACACTCCTCATCATCACTCCATTGATTCCTGACATCCCTTAATAGATGACGTGGATGAATGAATAATTTGTTGAGCATGTTTTACAAATGCTATTTTTTACATTGGTTCATACTAACAACTCCTGTTCACCCAAAAAAAAAAAAAAAACTAGCAACTCCAAGTTGTTAAAAGTAACAAAACCAATTAAACATATCAGGGGTGTAAACTTATTTTCCTTCAAATTTAATCCATGTTCCAAATTTACACAAGGATGGAAACTATATGAACGAAGATGGTGTTACCTAAAATAGTTGCAATGAAAGCATATTATGCATGTGGGACGATTGGTAAAATAACTATTATTTGGAGGGGAAGTCAGTAATAATACTTAATTGTACAAAGCTTTATTTTCTCTTAATCGTCTCAAGTTCTGATTGGAGAGACTCAACTTTTTACGACATTTTAAGACTCATTCTCTTGGTTCTTGCAAGACATGTCATTAATATGAACAAAAGAGCTTCATGTTGAAAATTACTATGACACCATTCACTTATATGCTACAAATAAACTAACAAACTTTTCAAAGACATTTCCATAGAACAAAAATCACTCATTTAAAATACTACACAAATATGTATTCATTGATCTTTTTGTGTTATTTTCTACATTTAAAACAAAAATATTCAAACAAAAAATACTACAAAACTATAATATGCACGTGCATCGCACGGGTAGAAGATCTAGTTATAAAAAAAAATAAAGAATACAAAAAACAAAATCACGGTGGGACTTGAGCCAAAACCCATGAAAGCAAGCTATCTAAACCTATAATTAGGAAGACCATACCTACTTCGGTAAAAACCTTCTCTAATGAAATTAGGTATTGTATCCCACCATAGGGGTGAGCATGAACCCAATACCCACCTGAACCTGAGCTATCCGCCGTGAAATTTTGGTGAAATGGGCGGATTCGGGCAAGTCAAGGGGTGAATAAAATAGGGTTAATACGAGTATCAACGGTCGGGTTCGGTTCCACTAAAATTCACCCATCGATAACCGAACCCGACTGATGCACATCTTTTCCTCATTTTAATTTACATATTTTCTTATTCCCTATTTAAAATAACAAAAGATGATTAAGAAATCATAACCAAAAGAGAAACAGATCTCCTTCAATGCTCCTCCGACCTCCATCACGAACCAGGGATGGTCCAGCCACCCTCCACCGCCGCCTCATCCGCTCCACCCTTTCCCCTCTTCTAGATCTCGTCAACTAGTCCCATCCTTTCAAAAATCGCGGATCTCGTCCTCTTCTCTCTTCCAGATCTCATTGACTCGTCCCACCCTTTCGAAAATCGCAGACCTTGAGCCACCGATATATCTAATGCTTCCACAGGTCCACCGCGACCATGCCTCTTGCCATGTTGCACGATCCACAACGCCTTTAGCCCTGCCGCACGATCCAGACGTGCCAGATCCACCATCTCAACTGGTTGTCCCCCGCGAGCAGCACCCCTCACCGTGCACACGGTGGAGGTGGAAAGAGAGTTGTGGAGAAGCTTCCAGATATTCACGGCTCTTCGCTCACTAATATGTTACTTTTTCTTTTTTTTTCTTCTTCTAAAGTTTCCTTTCAAATGTGTTTTGAACTAATTCTGATTGGGCTCAATTGACAACAGGACTGTTTGTTTCCTTTTTTGAAATAAAATAATTAAAAAATTCCTTGACCCGTTGCAAACCATCCGACCCACCCGTCACCCGACTAACCCGCCACATGAACAATCCGCTGACCAAAATGGGCAGAAATGGGTTGTATATTATTCTTATCGATTTCATTCGGGTTGGGTATTTGATGGGCTCCGACGAGTGTACTGGATCGAAGTAAGTAACAATTAAAACGGTAAGTAAAAACCAAGTACCGAACACAATGATTGGGTGGCTAATTGTATTCAATATTTTAGAGAAGTAGTTAGGATTGACCAAGTCAAGAGGGAGAGAGAAACAGAGTTGTTGTGAATTCAAGTAGTAACCAATAATCAAGAATTACACTAGAAAACAAATCAAAACAAGAGCAATTATCAAGATTTAGTGAGTTATGAATGGGGGAGATCTAAGGTTACGATTCCACCAACCCAATTAAACATAGATCAATTGTGATTACTTCCTATCCCTAGGTTCAATTGTATGCCAATCAGGAACCCGAAATTATCTTAATGCCTCGGTTGAGCACAAGAGAAAATACTTAAACATGCAAATCAACGATATCTCTATGGTGAAAAACATGCAAGATTCATTAAGTTCTTGGTTCCCTATAACGATTGCACAAATCTCCTATTCTAATTTTAGCAATATTCAATTTGTGTTCCTAATTCAAATCCTAAGCGTGAATCTCCGGTCGGACTCACTACGCTGACTAGTTAATCACGAGCTCATATGATCAACGCATACAAAACAAAATTAGGAAACAAAATTGAGAATTAGGGAGTAGGAAACATCACAAAATCACTATGTCGTCATGACGGCTTCATCACTTCCTTAGAAAAGAGGATTAGTTCCTCATAGCGTGCTTCAACATCATCAACAATTCAATAGAAAACATGAATAAAAGTAATTAAACTGTTTGTAAACCTAAACGAGACGCAGCTCACAAAAAACTAGGATTGGATCTAAAACTGGAATATCAAAACTGTTCCAAAACAAGCTATTTAGAGAGGGCTGGGTCTGCGCTCGCTCGCAGGGGGAGCAGGTGCTCGAGGGGCGAGCACTTAAAATTGGCTCCATTCTGAGTTTGAATCCTCGCGGGGTGAGGCATGTCTCGCAGGGAGAGACCAAAAGGCCTTCAGAATCCTGTGTCTGTCTCGCGGGGCGAGACTGAAAGACTCCAACTTCCTGCTCAGCATCAGTTCTGGCTCGCGGGGCGAGACCTTGAAATTTCTTTTTGCTTGTTTTCTTCATTCAATTCAAGTTTCCCAGAGCTTCACTTTTTAACCTGAAATTAAAGGCAGCATTAAGTGCTTTATTTTGATAAGAAAATAGAAGAAATTACTAAAAAATATTCCTAAGACTCAAAAGTGTTGCTTGTGAACAATTAAAGTTAAATTTGGGCTAAAACAAGAATGAACTCGCACAATTGGTATCAAAATTGAGGTATTTCCAGTCATAAAACTAGATGAACCAAAGGTTGATCAGTATTTACGGCCCGAACCCACCTGATTATCACCCCTATCCTACCATGTATAACATTAAGAACTAACCCCAAAAGAAGCTAATTTATCAGTACATGAGTTTCCCTCCCTATAATTATATTCTTTCTATTTTTTCCTCTCTTTTTTACTTTCTCTCTATTTTCTCCCGCTTTTTTACTTTATCTCATTTTCTCTCGAAACAAACAAGGTATAAGGAAGTTTTTAGAAAAACTACTTAATTAAGTTCTTATTCAATAAGCTATTTTGAAATAAGTAAAAAAGAACTTATTTTCATAAGTTTCTCTAAGAAACTTATTGAAATAAGCTTAAAAAAACTTTATAGGAAGGTTATAAGCTACTTTGGTAAGTTATTCTCGTAAGCTCAAATAAGTTTTTTATAAACTTTTTCAAAATCTCCGTAAATATTCTTCTTTTAACAGGATGGTAAAGTTCTTTGTTTGATACAATTAGTTTAATTAAGGATTTAATTGTGACGTAATTTTAGTGTAGATTTGTTTTATATTATCAATTAATTGTTTATTATTTTAAATTATATACGTCATGACAAATAATTAATTGATAATATAACATATATAATATTAAAAATATATTAAAATTAATAAGCAAAGGGATAACTAAAGCTTAAGTTTTAACATAATTAGACGTGAAAGAATTATGCTTCTTAGATCTCATTTTGAAAAAGGGATTACCTTAGGTAGGGTCATATTTCACAAGTCGGATGCTAAGAGCAATCAAATAATGCTTGAATTTTGTTATAGGTAATCGTAGGCACAAAGTATGTTAGAACTTTTTATTATGTACTTTACAAGGATGTGGAACGAACTAGTGGATTTTAGGAAAGTGTGGATGGAAGAGGCACCATATTTCATTTGTAACATGGCATTGTTCGACCTTTTAAGTCCTAAAGCATGAAGTTTAACGGTTCTCAGTCATGATATTTGGAGAATTTATGAATATTTTGATTGTGTTATCTATGGTTGATCCATGTATAGCACCAGGTGTACCCAAGCCTATTTTCATCATCTGAATTTGACTAAGATCATTTCCAATGGTGCAATCTATTGGAGTTGCTTAACTCTTTTTTTACTGGTCTTACCATGTCACGTCACAACTTTTTACTTTATACTACTTTAAGAACATTTATACTCCAATGATGTAACTCTTAATATTCATCAAATTGGTACCACAAGTTATCACACATCTTTATTAGCATTTATTTTTGTTTAAATTCAAAATAGCATCTCTTTATTTTCATTTGATATTAGTATTCATTTAATACTGTTATTTTTCTCTCTTATTTTTACAAGTGGTTCTTATATAACAATCAGTTGTTTATAGAGTAACTGTCCTTATATGTGATAGTCACGTCAGCTTGCTTCAATTGTGCAACCAACAAAAATCTATCCTTATTGAATGGGTGGGACGAGGAGGGAGAAGAGGTAAAGAGGGAGAAGATGGGAGGGGAGTTGTGTATTTTTGAATATAGGTTTAAAGGTGTATTCAGTTAGGTGAGATATTTTAGAAATATTAAAATACTTTTAAAATTTTTGTGGTATATTAGAGTTTTTTGTGGTGTAAAAAGAAGCACCTAAAATAGTTTTACACGCTGGGCCACTTAATTTTGTATTCAAAGGTCCGGTCTTTCGGCTTTTTTAAGTTCCCCAAGTCAGATGACCGGAAAAAAAACTCCCCAAGATTACATGAAATATCATTTTTTTAATAATAGCAGATTACTTAATAATGTAATTTATCTTTTAACCCAGAAAAAAAAAAGTTTATTAACTTATCTAATTCTGATAGCCCTAGATTCAAAAAGTTCCTTACTTGTGATATGATCAAAGAAGACAAACTGGGTCCAACGGTCAATCAATAAGAGAGATGGCGAAGCCTGATTGATTGATGTTCGCAATAATCAAATGGCTGTAACAAAATTGAATCCTAGGATCTATCCCATTCAAAATTACAACTACTTACAATTGTTAGATACAAAAAACGTTGCTCAAATGCTCAAGCTATTAGAGCAATCAAGATTATAATGGAGTGCTTACGTTAAGCCTTCTATAGACAAACTACTCCTTGTTGCGAGAAGAGCGCCCCTTCCTTTGGCCTCCAAGAATACGAGAAATTTGCAAACCTCGGCTGAATGCTTGGTTGAACAGCATGCGGGTCTGAAATTCTGAAACAAAAGGGAACCAAGCCAGGAAGGCAACAGGAGTGAACAAAAGCAAACCCATTATAATCTCATAACCACGAGCAAGAGTTTTTACTGATCCCCAAAATCCTGCTCGGCGTACCAGAGGCCTTAACGCTTGTGCAATCTGCAAAATTAAATGACAACACTTCAAGGATAACGCAATTATACAATAAATCTAACTTCAATAATAAACTGCCACATGGTTTCATTCAAGAAACAAAAGAAAAATGGAAGATAAAAAAAGTTCGATTGCATACAAGTGCTTGCTTAATTTGATATGCATCATTTTCACAAGACAATTGAGTTCACCAGTCTTTCCAAAAGTTGTCTCTGGCTCATATTCAGACATAATTTCTTTTCTTTTGATAAATAACGGGGGGAAAGGGAACTAAATAAGAATTCCATTTGATGCCTATGATAACTGAATAGGCAGAGACTCATGAATAACTAATTCCATTTGATGCCCACAACTAAAGATTACCTAAAGCGTCGGCACAACTGAGATTAGCAAAAACATTTCTTATGGTGAAAAGAAAGGAAAGAGCATTCACCTGTAGCATTCCCCAACCAGTTGGCATGAAGGCAAGAATGCAAACAACAATGTCCT
Organism: Echinosophora koreensis; assembly: GCA_035048595.1. Classification (NCBI taxonomy): domain Eukaryota; kingdom Viridiplantae; phylum Streptophyta; class Magnoliopsida; order Fabales; family Fabaceae; genus Echinosophora; species Echinosophora koreensis. The sequence continues at coordinate 728,885 of JAPCYP010000006.1, forward strand.
GCATTGTCATATGAGGAAGGGCAATCAAGATGACTAGAATCGAGACAAAAGTTAGGAATATCAACCCCTTGATTAGCCGGAAGACAAGTTGAAAATTTGCACTGAACTTCCGCCTTCCAACAGACACTGTCTGAGACAACATGGAAAAAGAAAATCAGAAAGAAAGCAGAAATTTGTAGATAACAAGAAAGAATATTGAGGCATTGCAGGATTCTGACATGGTCTATACGGGCAAGAAAGTGAACAAGCCTATTGCTTCATTGCTAAATCATACATAAGAAACCCTACCACACCGTCAGCCTATGAGCAAAGGCTCAAGTAACAAGAATGTTTATATTCATAAATCATACATACATTATCATAAACAATTGCAACATGCCCGGGAAGATACATAGCAGCATACTACTAACCTTCATCACAAATAATATTAGAAAAATCACCACCCATGATATGCCATATACCTGTATAGCCAAGAAAAGGATATCCATTAAATTTGCCAAATCATTAAAAATGAGAAAAATAGAGAGAAAAAGGGAACAACATAGGTAAAGACTTACCAGAAAACTCTTAGTTTCCTTTGTAAAATTTAAGTGATAAACAAGACCATACTGATAGATAAAAAAACGTAAAGATAACAATATCTCTGCTATGATTCCACGCATTCCTGAATATTGAAGATGCTCTTGTTCCTCCTCCCACCAAGATTCCCAACTTTTTTCAGGAGGTACACCTATACCTCCTCGGATGCCAATCCATTTATTCCAATCAGTCCAATCATCAACAATCTTTTGCCACTCAAACCCAGAAGGATTGAACAAGAAGGGAGCATAAAGCCAGGTACCCACCATAAACCACATCGATACAGTAATCAAGAGATATGCAACCCCACTTCTATAAGTATGAGAAAAGATTTGGTACACGATAAGCAAAATCATGAGCTCAATACCCTTGACAAAGTGGCTCCGGGAGTAAAGTCTATAGTTATCAGCAAATTTAGCATGGAAAACCACAAACCCTCGGCCGGTAGGTCTATATTTTGCACCTCCATGAAGCAATGTCCTTCCATAATAATGAGTTTTCGTCCCTAGTGAAAATGTGAAGAATACTGGAGCTAGCTGCAACTGCATTAATATGAACTCACTAAGTGCAGTTCGGAAACCCCTTTCTAAGCCAATTTCCATTAACATGGGCAATGCCATCAAAAACCCAATTTGAACAAAGGACTGAGAGGCGAGAGCCACTTGAAGAGGCTTATTGTCTCGAATTGCTTTTTGTGTGCTCAAACCTTCTTCAAGCCCACTAACAACGAGGTAAAGGCGACCATAGAGGAATACGTATACAGTGAGAACAGTTATCTGCTCAAAGTTATAAGAGGCAAAAAAGGTTCAGAACCCTGTTATATAAGAACAAAATAAAATTTAACTCTGGTGGTTTACATACAAGAGTACTGAAGTAAAATCCAACTGTGGTGAAATAACAAGACAACATTCTGAAGAAGTCAAAACGGTGCCCAAGTCGGTATACATCTCGACTCAGTGTTTGCTCTCCATTGCCATTAGCTATCTTTGCTTCAAACATAGAAATCTGGTTGAGACCCACATCTCTCCCCTTCCCAACTTGTATGTACTCATGATGAGTAACATTTCCTTCACGGAGTGTAGAGTTGAAGCCTGCAAATAACATAGAAAAAATCAAATGAAGACTAGGTCAAACACAAAGCAAAGTACAAGACTACGAAGAGAGTTGGACATCACTTTACCAGCAAAAATATCTTCACTCAAATTGATAACCTTGGAGGCTTTGCTGACACCCCCTCTTGTGAGGTGAAAAAGCCTATCAAAGACATCGGGATGACCATAGTGGAAGCGAACCCTATATAAGCATATAAACATTTCCATAAACCAACAAACACTGTTACAGAGAAAAAGATTGATGAAGCCTGAAAAAAGGAGATCTGAAAAATATATACCAAAAAAGTAAACATGCCAGTTTTGTTATCGATGTTTATTTAAAAGCAATGATAATTTAGTATTTGGTAAGTATTTTATGTACTCAGTCATTTTATCTCTATAGATTCATCACAGACTTATTCAAGAAGACTCTTTACAAAAGCTCTGTCAAAACAGTAGATTGTTTGAAAGAGGTTCATTATGATTAACATCGTTGCTCTGACTGGAAGGGGAGTATTAAAGACAAATATTTTGGGTTCTAAGTTGTCCAAGGAGGATGATTGAGGCCTTTGTTCAGTGGTCACCACCCATGTCGTTAGACTTGAGGTTTTGCAAGGTCCTGCACTCAAATCCCACAAGGACCGGTCATGTGATTCCTTTTCTCTTCCTCACATAGACCCCTATTTCCCAACTACACTCCCAAGTCATAGACCTTTTTTGCAACAAAAAAAATGAAAAAGAAAAAGAAATAGAAGCAATAAAAACAAGGAGAACTTACTTCAGAGGATTAGCCAACAATCTCTGACCAATTGTCACAAAACTGGTCTCCTGATTTGACATGAACCATGCAAGAGAAGAAACACTGAAACCAGAGAAAAACAAGAGCCACTGAAATTATGAACCTAGTTACAAAAGTAACATACTTTCTCAGGAAAACAAAAACAAAATGAACATACAAAAACAAAAGATAGCTATGAGAACTAAATGCCTTTACCTTCCAGTAAATATATGCTCCCTGAGTCCAAGAATACTAGGGTACCTCACACCATCATGCTTCTTAAGGAATTCTTGCAACAAATTTCTCATTTTCAAAGCTTCTTCCATATAGTTATCCTATAAAAGAGGCAAATTAGTCATATGGCGTGATATCAAACCTTACAATTTTGTGCTCTTCCCGTGCAAGTATCATACCTGGTTCATATCTATTGTTTGCAAGCCTTCTCCTCGTGTGAAAATTATGGCATGATTCTGATTTTCAGGCTTACCCTCACCCAAGATAGCTGGCCCAGGAAGCTTTATTTTATATATGACCTGATAAAGACAATCAAATGGAGATTGGAGAGTATGAATATAGACATCATATTTACAGTTGACCATATATTCTAACAAAAATGCTAATATTCTAACCAAGGTAACCTCAATTATCAAATGTAAACTCTGATAAATCATATACTTTGTTAAGAACAAACAAACTTGTGTTGCAATGGAAGATAACATCAAGATATAAACATCTGTGCAGACAAATTATGTAGTGTGCACACTGTGCAGATATGCAGCAAGTTTGTTTCGTTGATTTGTTTGTCAACGCTTCAATGGACTTGCCATCTCGGATACGAAGAGAGATTGGCAACTTTGCAGCATTCCTAACGCTGTTTTGGAGGATTTTCCATCCTACCGTGGTTGTATTTTCCCACTTCCTCCCCAATAAAAATTTCTTTTTTCATATCAAAAACAAATAAATAGTAGCAAAACGGATGAAAGAATTATTTACAGTCTTCATTTATCAAACTGAGAATACCTGGTCCAGATATTGCACAGGCTCTGTCTCGGAAATACTACTGGATTTTGGCATAGCCTTCACCAAGCAAGAGTAATAAACCTTGTTGATCTTTTTTTGGCCTCTCTTTGCTAGGTTCCTCTACCTCATCAATATAGGCAACTCGAAGTGAAGGATATCTGCCAGATGAGAACATATGAACCAATTAATAGGTACAAGAAACATCAAGACCAGTACTATTAACCTTGGAAACTTACCTTGTCATAAGCCTCAATGTGTCTTGTGCACGAGCAGCACCAGATCGCTTGTCAATACCATAATGTTGGCATGATACTACGTATGAGAATTTCATATCAGCTACCGCCTGACATTGTGTCCATAATGACCTATCCTCCCTTGAGTTATCGTCTGAATTTTCTATGGCTTTATAGCCTGCCATCAAATCTGCACATTCATAACATTTCATCCAGAAAAACAAATTACAGAATCAGTTTCAAGCCACAAGTTTCATTGACTAATCACAACCAAAGTACCGAAATAAAATAAAATAAAATAAATTCACAACAAAGTACACACGACTAATGAAAATTCATTTCATTTCCAAAAGTAGAAACAGTTACCTTCATCTTTGGCCATATCAAGAAAAGCCTGAAGCTCCAAAGCTTTTCGGTAGTACATCATGCCTCTTACTGCATCAGTATGAATACTTACAATCAATTGCAATGATACGAACTACGAAGCGGTCAACATTCTTAGGATAGGACATAATAGTATAGGAGCTCAAGCAACTCGCATATAAACGTGTCTGTTAGTCGGCTAGTGTCAAGAGCCGTGAATAATGGGCTAGTTAAGGGGTTGAAGGTTGGAAGGAAGAGCTTCTTATTATCCCTCTCTCGTTTGCTGATGACACTGTTTTCTTTTTGAGGTTGATATTGATTCTTTTGTAAATATAAACTATGTCTATAAGAAGAATTTTTTGAGATCATTTTTGGGCTCAAAATTAACCTGACCAAAAATGGGATAGCTGGTGTGAATGAATAATCAGATGCTGACCATGTTGGCTACTTCGGCCGGTTAATAACTCTTCAATCGCCTCCTACTTATCTAGGTGTCCCTCTAGGAGGTAATCCTTGGGCCTTATCCTTGTGGGATCCCATGATGTCCAAGATAATCAAGTGTTCAGTTAGTTGGAAAGGTGCCTTTTTCTTGTTTGGAGATCGAATTACTCTTATATAGTGTTGCCTTTCGAGCATCCATCTATACTTTCTCTCCCTTTTCCACATCCCAATGACAGTTGCCCAGAGAATTGAGATAATTATGAGGGACTTCCTTTGTTTGAGGTTAGGAGATTCGAAGGGACCATCTTGTGAGTTGGGAGGTGTGTTGTAGGCCTAGGAAAGAAGGGGGATTGGGACAAGGAAATTTGGTCTCTAAGAATATCTCTTTGGTAGCTAGGTGGCTTTGGTGCTTCCCTCTTCAAACTTCTTTATGGCATAAAATATAATAAAATATAAAATAATTAGAAACAAATATGGTTTGCATTCAAATGGGTGGACATGCGAGTCTTTGGGATTTCATTTCTCAAGGATATCCCTCTTTTAAGGGTCTCGTATCCTTGACCTTGTCCTTGGGTGATGGTGATCATATTAAGTTTTTGGAAGATACTTGGCTTGGAAGTTTCCTCTTGCTGAGGAGTAGCCAAAGCCTTTTCAGCATTCTTCTTTTCGTAATGCTCAGTTTTGATTGTTGTCCGCTTCTTCTTCTAACTTGGGACTTCTGTTTGTCTTATAATTAGGACTAGGCCTAACTCTACCCCACAAAACCGGCTTGTAAGGTGAGGATTGCCCAAGCCTTATAAGCATCTCTAGTCGATGTGGGACTCTCAAGTCACCCCCTCACACTCAGGACTAGATATCTGAAGCGTGGACTGATGCGGGTGGAATAACAGGGATCCCAACACACCCCCTCAAGCCCAGGACTGGACATCTGGAGCGTAGATAATTGCGGGTGGAATAATAGAGATCTTGGCCCAATAACAAATCTAGGATAGGCTATGATACTGTCTTATAATTAGGACTTTAGGCCTAACTCTACCCCACAAAACCGGCTTGTAAGGTGAGGATTGTCCAAGCCTTATAAGCATTACTTAGGTCATATCTCTAGTCGATGTGGGACTCTCAACTCACCCCCTCACGCTAAGGACTGGACATATGAAGCATGGACTGATACGGGTGGAATAATAAGGATCTCAACACAGTTTGTTTGGTAATTTGCATGATAAAGAAGTTACTGAACTAGAATCCCTTTTGGTTTTGCTTGAAACTGTCAATTTTTTCCATAAAAAAGGATAGGAGAGGGTGGTCTCTTGATTATTTGGGAGTCTTTTCTTGCAAATCTTTTTTTCATTCATAACAAGATTTACACTAATGACATGTTACAATAGCGGAGAGCTCTCACTGCCTTGTCCCCTAATATGTGTGTGATTGTTGTTCTAGTTCAGAAAATGGGACTTGTTTCTTTTTGAATTGTTCAATTGCAAATTCTCTTTGGAAATTGGAATAGGCTTTTGGAATTCTTTGGAGGGATTGCATGATTGCATCAGCTTCTTCTTATTAACTTTACATGTTTTGGTTTCTGTAAAGATGCTAAAAATCTTTGGCAGTGCGCTGTGCTTGCTGTCCTTTGGCGCTATGGAAAGGAACGATGGAATCTTCAAAGAAACTTCACCTATATATAAAATTTGGGATAGTCATTTTGTTGGCCTGTTTGTTGTGTTAAGCCCATGGTTTCTATAGAGGTATTTCCTTGATAGATATGTAAAGAGATTGACATGCCTTGCTACATGATGTAATATCTTCACTCCTAAGGATTTCTTTTTGTTTTCTTAGGAAGATATGCATAGAGTTTTGGCTCCATTGTGCTTCGTTTTTTTGGAGCTTGTTGGCGGTTCTTGTATTTATATTTCTCCATAGTTCTTTTGGTGGAGGATATCTTATCCTCCTGTCTCATAATCCTCTTTCTTCTAAATGAATTTCTTTTTCTACCCAACTAAAAAAATGTGTTGTGTGTGTGTGTGAGAGAGAGAGAGGACCGGTTCTAGTCAAAGTTTGGCCTCTGTATGATGCCCAGCGACGAAGTTCTTCTTCTAACTCATCAGAGTCATTCCCTTTAAGTTCCTCCTCACTGGAACAATTCACTCTCTGAAGAAAGTTGTTCCACTCATCTGTACATCAATTACCAAATAAGTAACAAGAAATGCATTTATGATACTCATCCCTTGAATTTTCCCATTTATGCAACATATGATTTATGGGTAAGAGTGAACCTGGAAAGATCTTTTGCAAGTAGAAGAGTATTGAAACACCATCTTCATTGGGTGAGTCCAACTCACGCAAGGAAAAGAGGACCTCTTCAGTGTAGTATGGTGTTAAAACCCTGCAAAGTCCAGTGTAAAGAAGAAAAAAAAATATTATCTACAATATACATGCACCTAAACTGACAAATATTTTTTTAAAAGGTAAGGCGCCTCATTTCATATACCCACAAAATTTATAAAATCATGGTACTAGGGAAAAAATTACTGAAGCATTCAGCCAGACAATATTTGATTATTACCACAATCTTTGTTTCTTTCTGTGACCATCTTCCAAGAAATTTTTACACTTGAAAGCTTTCTATCAAAACCAAACTAAACCAGAGAATCAAACTTGTCATGCCTTTGGAAATATTATAGTAGTCTGTAGAAAAATATAGAGGGAGAGAAGTATTCTCTTTTTTATCCATTCATGAGTTATATAAATACACACACACACTTGGATAATAAATGCACACCTATTTCTTATGCAACAATAACTTTAACTATTCCCTGAGAGGAACTAATTCCCAAGAGAGGAGTCCCAATACCATTTAATACAATTTGTTATTTCTAAATTCTAACACACTATTTCCTAGGATAATTAAGTAAAAACAGTTTTCCACAGTAACACTCCTGATTTATCCACATAGTCCTACCAGCTAAAGCTTGTCATACAGGTACTTCATTGATTTCAAATCTTTTAAATGCTTCGCTAGCAATTACAAACTTAAGGGATAAGTATTAAGTATGCATAATATAATTTGAGAAAACAACTAACATATTAGTTTGAATCTTCAGTCAACAAGATTTCATAGAAAGGGATTAATCCATATAGTGCAAATTGCATTTTGGAAGGAGAGGCACAGTTCAAGTTTCCACATAAAAACATGCAAAATATAGGACTAAAAGAATGCTTACGAGAATGAAAGCATATTGCGAACTTTCGGTGCTGTAGGCATATCCATAAACAGTGAATTTGAGAAAAAAGAAATACGCCTTTTGGCTTCTAAGTTAGATGGTACATCCATTGCAGATTCTTTAGTCGTTAGCAGCAGGTAAAGCCGTTTAATCTACAAATATAAATAAGGCATAAAGATGTCATCAGATATGCACTTCAGTATTCAAATCCTCAGTAGAATAATTCAACTAATAGCAAACCTTCTCGGTCCAAGCTTCTGTAACTGGTTCAATGGGGAACCTGATAGCCCCTTCAGATGCAAATAACTGGTATTGTGGCTCAAGGGGAAGCATCCCCTCATGTCCAGTTCCACCATGGATTGAATCTACCAAACTATCGAGGCAAAATAATACAATCATAATCAAGAAGGAAGAAGATGCCCTTCAAAGATTTGGAAAGATATTGGGAATTATGTATCAATATCATCACCTGAATATATGATCCTCCAACATTATATCTCTCGTCACCACCTCCAGCATGTCCTGGAATAGAATCACAACTTGGTCCCTGTCTTCATGCTTATTGTCTAACTGCAATATTAAAAAGCTGGATAAATTTTGACAAGCTTCTGAATACGAGCCAAAATATGCTCCACTTCATAAGTGTGTTTAAGCATTACCAAATATTTGATTAGCTCAACAAACTGCACATAGAGGCTAGGAAGTGCATTCAGTTTGAATTCACTTATTAGGTCACCTGCATCTACATGTTTGTCTACCTCAGAGAAAATGTATTCTATAACCCTGAAATGAAAGATGGCAACATAGTTGAGAATAGGTTTTAGATAAACAAAGAAACATATGGAAGTCAGTTAAATGTTGTAAAGATAATGCATCAAAGTCGAGGAAGCTAGTCATTTCCAAAAGCTTCTTATTAAAAGACCTACCATCTCCTATTATTTGGAACAAGTTAGGAATACTGCCTATGAAGATCAATCAGAAAGTACTGCTACCTACGTAAACAATCACATTATACTGCTTTCAGAGACTTACTGTTTCTCACGGTCCCCTTGAACCAAGCACTTAATAATGCTCTTAAATGAAGCATAGCACTCCCGAACAGCACAAGACATATAGTTGTCAGCTTCAATTCTTTTTCTCAGCTCTCGATCCTTTCCATTGCTGTCCTTAGCCATATCCAATGCAATGGGAATCTATGGATCATATACAGAATTACTAAATGGACATGAAAGGCAGCAAAGTTTCGAAAAGAACTCAAAATAAACAAACCTTGCTAGCAAGTAGAAATGGCGGCCATTGTATAAGGTCCAACTCAGGATCAGCCCAATAAGGTACAAGCAAAAGGTCCATTTCCCTGAATAGTATAACCATGTCAACACACTAGTGTGAAAAAAAGGTACTCTATCTAGAGTCAAAAGATCAAGAACCAGAAACATAAATGTATCACAGAGATTACCTATCACTGATAAGATCTTCCTCTCTAAAACTAGTTATTATTTGGTTCCACAGTTGTGCAAATCTTGCAGCTTCTTTACCTTTGTTAGATGGGACCTGTATTAATAAGTCAAAGTAATGTTATTTGAAGTAAAAATGCTCTAATTTTCAATCACAAGCTAAAAAAAGTGACGGTGAAATAATTAACCTGATCAAATCTGCGAGATAAACTAGCTTTCAATCCTTTTTTCCTAGGCTCACTCTTTTCCTCTGGAACCAAACAGGCATTGAAGGCACCAGGCAATGATTCAAAACGAGATCTAAGCATTCCTAGTGTCCTTATCTGAAATCAGTAAACAAAGAAATGACTGCCAGCAGAAGGACAATGAAATGACATTATGGACTATTAGATTTTGGGCCTAAGTCAATCCCAAAATCTAGCTCATAAGATGAGGAATGAGAATTGCCCACTACTTATAAGCTCTTATTATATACTATCTCTAGTCAATGTGGGACTTGAGTTTTTCTCGATACACCGCCTCACACCCAGTACTATTGGGCTTGGTGCGTGGATAACATGGTGGGTGACCCAACAATAGATCTAGGATAGCTCTGATACCATATTAGATTTTGGGCCTAACTCAATCCCAAAAGCGGCTCATAGGATGAGGATTGCCCACTACTTATAAGCTCTTATTAGATACTATCTCTAGTCAATGTGGGGACTTGGGTTTTTCCCAATCTCAACTCTCTCTGTATGAATTCTAACATGGACAAAAAAAAATTTACTGCTTGAAGAACTGCCCAACATTTGAGGGAAAAAAGGAGAGCAGAAGGAAGGAATTAGAATAAGCATATCTACTATAAAAATTTAATACATACTTCTTTAGATTCCCCACCAAAGTACATCCAGAACATAACAACAATAAAATAAGCAACAAAAACTAAAGATCCCAAAAAAAATACTAAAAAAGAGATCATATGAGTGAGAAATATACTAACCTCTCCAAGGCGACGGAATGCTCCATAAATACCACCGAACAAAGTAGAGAATATAGCATACCAAATTTGGGTATCCATGAAGTATACCTGATAAACAGTGAGTTAGATCACTATGCAGCATATATTGAAAGAGAACCAAATCGAGTACATTGTAAACACATACCAGAATAATTGGAGCCCAAAGTGCAACTACAACACCGATATTTTTTCGAGCTGCAAAGCACACAACTTATAAATCCATTTGCACAAAAATGAAATAATATGAAAAGCAATGTTCAACAAGCTTACTACCACGGGGAAAGAATTCATGCCACTGGAAGGTTGATATTTTTACACTCATTATAGCTTTTGTAGGTCCAACCAGAGGTTTTATCTATAAGATGAAAAGATACAGACTATTAAAAGTTGAAACAAGTAAAGTTAATTGATTATTTTAAAGAAACAAAGATAGCTTTTGTGGTAATTTTGTAGGTCCCACCAGAGGTTTGGCCATAGTAATAATGCAAGATACAGGCAACTAAATTATGTAAAATTAATTTAATATTTCAGACAGAAACAAGGGCAGATTTTGTAGTCCCACCATAGGTTTTATCAATAGCAATACACAGAGAATAAGAACAAGTTAAATTCACTGATTAGTATAGACAACATGGTTTAAACTCCAGTCAAATTTAGAAGGGTAGTTTACCAGAAACACAAGAACCACAATCAAATAACAATAGTAATAATAAGATAAAGAGGATTAAGACCAAAAAGAAAAGGTTGGAAATATTCATTTCCAACAACTGTGCGAAATTGTGAAAGTGAATATGAAAAAGCAGAGGAAATTAAGGAGTCGTCCTAAAAGTCATAAATGAAAAGGAATTACCTCTATATAGTAACTGAAAGCTAACTTCGTAAATATAAGCAAGACCCAAAACATTGTGTACCTGAAATTATAAACAATGACGTATTAACATCAGATTCCTAGTTAAGTTGCATCATTCACAACAAAGAGAAACTTTTTATAGTCTAGATTCTTACTTGAAAAGGGAAAATGTGCTCTCATGCATTCCCCTGCCAACATAGAGACGAGGCTGCCAAATATACAAAGCATATAAAACACCAAGTTAGAATTTGCATATCTCAGTTGGAGTGGCACAACATAACTGTTGTTTGGTGTACCAAACCAAAAGATATAGAGAAAGCAAGGTTTCCATATCGCCTACCTGTGACCACCACATCATTAGCATCACAATCCTATAGTTCGACCTCTCAAGAAAACGTCGAATGAGTGGGAACAGAAACAATACGGCAGCTAGCATATTTGGTGACAGGTATATAACAACAGCCATAATGAACAATGAAGGCGAACTTGAAGTGCTTCCAAACCAACTTTGGATAGTTTTAGCAAACCCAGGAGGATTGTCCCAAGTATAAGCATAAGTAACTGATAGAACAATCACCCATGCTGCAGCTGAAACAACTTTTAGAATGTATCTTAACTTAACATGCATTGACATACTCCGTTGTGCTTTCCAACTGAGGATGACATCCAGAATAGCTGACCATGTGGGGAAAAAAGATATACATTAGTAACCTCCACTTTATGAAATGAAGATTGTTTTCAGCAGAGAAAACCTAAAAGTGAAAAGGTTTCAAATTGAGAAAGTAGGGTACTTCGGGGAAATTTGCTTCTTGCGAGCATTGGCTGCTTTCAGTTAGAACATAATAATTTCAACTAGAGATTCTCAGTTCTTACTTCTTACCCAAATATTATGGCTACTTAACAATAGTCTTATTCAAGTAAGATAAAAGAATGAATGCTTCGGACAACGAAGCCTCAAATAGCCAAAAAAGAAGAGAAAAACCAAGACAACTAAATACTAGCATTGCACATTTGCTCAAAAGGGCATTCATCAATCATCACCATTCACCACCCAGTAAATCAAAGAAATATCTATAAAGTAACCATTAACACAAAATACAAAGGTAGGACAAACATCCGGTCCCAAATAAGATCTGTGGATAAAAAGCTTTAGCTGAAAGAATCTAGCTTTGACTTCCTTGAGGATATTTTATCTACCAGTTATGACCTTTTCCATTCCATTAATGAAAACTTCTTTTCAACTAGATATAAATGGCCTGCAGACTACTCTATATTCTATACATATTCCTACTAAGGACGACACTGGTGAAGAATTTAAGACACTAAAATTCCCGGAAGAATGCTTCTCTCCCATCCTCCAAAGTGTTAGCTTCATCCTATTTTCTCCACAAGGAAATTATTTTTGTGTTTTCAGTCTGCTTCTCTGGCTCTCTCTGTTCACTTTGTCTGCAGAAATTGTACCACCTTAAAACTTTTAATACGGATCAGTTAAATACTAAACTACAAACCGAAAACTTTTATTAAATTGATCTTCATCTGGGAGTTGTTACTGTTGCATGTTAGAAAGCATTACCATCAACTAATGGCTCCAGAGCAAAAGTCAAAGTAGCACAGTACGTTACAATTTTATACAGCACACAATCAACTAAATACAAAAAGTATATGTGCCAGTATAGTTGGCTATTGTCTACCTTGTCCAAGCTTCAATATAGCCGCTGTTATAAACACGCTCAGCACCTTCTTGAAAACATCACCATTAAAAATTGCAGTTGGATCCCCAGATCCATTCCAAGCAACAATAATCATAGCCTGATGACAAATTAGACCTTTCAGAAGTGGATCTTACTTTGCAAGACACTAAAGGGAAAAATTACTCACATGGAGGGAGAAGGGCAACACAATGCAGAAAATATTTATTACCTGTAAGCACAGAATGAAAAAACTCCACATTCGATCAAAACTTCTGAAAATATGCCAAAATGACCTTATCTCAACAAAGTTGACTTTTCCAACCCATCTGTCCCTGTTAGCTGGCCTGTTATCCTGAAAATTCAAGTTTGCAGCAAGATTTAAAATCCAGTGGTGCATATAACTTTTAGCAAGCACCTATTTAACATTTTATATCATTTAATAGCCAGTACTCAGTATCATAATCATGCACAGAAGACTTTCTTCCCATTTTCAGCCAAACATTTGAGCCAGAGCAAATGTCATAACTTTTAGAGTATGTAATGAGCCTGAGTTGCTCATGTGTACAGTTAGTTTGTGACAGCTGTAATTCTGTTTAGTATATTCTGTTAGCAGCTTCTGGGCTTAGCTTCCAGATACTCTAGAGTCTACACAGTTTTAGATCACTATATAAAACCGTTGAGATCAGTTTCAGTTCTCGGATTCAGTTAATGATAGTTACTACATTCATATCATCTTCTCTCTCTCAGACACACACACACACACACACACAACATTTCCCATCACTTTCTTACTTTTTCTACCAATTTCTCAGTGATAATGACATCTATCATGGCATCATGAGCAGATTTCGATCCTGAAACATTAACACGGGAAAACATGGTTCATTTTTCAATGGGCTGTACACCTCTAGCCACACTACATCCACACAGGAAAACATCATCCTGCCATGCTCTGAAGTATATTGACTGAAAAAATTATCTGCAAATGAACCACAGATATACAAAAACCCCAGGAAGCCCGAATGCTTACAATAGTGAACGTGTGAGAAAAAATGAGAGATCATAATCAATGCTTACGTTAGATTTGTTAAAATTTAGCTGCTCAACTGGCAGGCAAAAGAAATCAGCATCAGCACGCATTGGCCAACCTAGCCGAAAACAATCAGCTGACCTACAATTGCCATAAAAATTTGATACCCAGACATGTATAATAAACAGGAAAAGGCAAAATAAAAAAACAAAAAACAAAAACAGCTAATTGTACCAGAAATATTCATTTAAATCATCGTAATTCCTCCATTGTGAATGCTTTGACCTCCCCTTTTTGCTCCGTTCAGCTTCCTAATGAGCAAAGTAACTGTCAGCTTTTTATGACACTAAATAAAAATAATTGGGCCGGACTCCATCCCAGGAGCTAGCTCAATGGAGGAAGATTTTTCAAGTCATTATAAGGGGTATTTTGTCCATATATCCATCAATAATCTGAATTAATTAAACACAGGTGTGTTGTCTGTTCTGACAAAACATAAAACAAGGAAACAAAATAAGACAATAATAAATGGCAGAAAGCACCTTTGCAATCACATCATATATAGGAGTTACAACTTTCCTTAAGAAAGCCTCCTCTTCACCTCCATAGGCTGGCTTGACATTTTCTCCCGTCATTGGACTAACGTTACCAGCAAGCATACCATACAATTCAAAAGCCATCTACAAGAGGCACCATGCAAAAGATCCCAAAGCATGTTAACATTCAACAAACTGGTAGGATCCCATCAAAAGAATTCATTTGATACCAACAACGACAGCATATCTCATCAAACAAATGTATCTATTAGAGATTAGAGAGATAAATTTAAAAGAGATAAATTTATTTTTAGGCCTGTGCCTAACAGCTTAAAGCTTTTGGAGAGTTGGTCTTTGATATGGTATCATAACCTCTATGACAAGTAGTAATTATTAAGAAGCTCAATTTGTGCCACCATATTCTTCATAATTAAATGTAATTTGAACACAAGATATAGTGGGACTTGTGAACAGTCCAAGCTTCACACCCAAAAGGCTCTTGCATGAAGGAGCTCATTAGAAGATATAAACTATTCTTGGGCCTTCACCCAACAACTTGAGATTTTGGGAGGGTTGGTCGTTGGAAATATCCATATACACAAGGTCTTTGACAAATGACATATCCTGATCGATTCATATAGCAATACACAAGGAAAAAAATGACAAAAAAATACGAGAAGCTTTGTATGTTTTAAGACTGAAATCTTATCTGCATGAATTCTACAATGCTAAATGACTCGAGCAATTTAAGGATACGGCAAAGAGTCAAAATTGTTTGAGCCTAAAATGAGCAATTTGTATCATCACAAGGCAAACCTTGATAAAATGCAATTTTGCATTAAACATATATAAAAATCTGCAATTGGAACAGTTCTAAATAGAGACTAGAGAGTATTAATATAGCTCCTGGATGCTCCATTGGCATATATAACAGTACACTACACATAAGTCACAAACTCATTACATGCATCTGAACAAACTTTGCATATCACTAGTAATATCAATTTGCAGCTTAGTCCTAGATAGAAATGGTCATACATAGATCGGTCATGGCCACATGGGTGGCGACCATGAAAAGTTTATTCATGGGAAAAATTAAAAAATCCCTGCATGGTTAGGTAATTATGACTTAGCCATCTTGTAGTTGGGATAGTACTCGAACACCCCCTGGAATGTCTACATTATAATAAAATGTGATCATGGGCCAAACCACATCAGGTTATACAATAACAGGTAAAACCCCAACTTAGCAAAGTGGTCATGGGCCAAAATCCAAAACCGGGTTTTTTTTTCCTGTTAAAACTTGAAACATTTGGAATAAAAGGGTACGAGAAGAATGGAGCAAAGAGGATGAAAGGGATACAAAGGATTACAAGATTAAAAGGTTAAAGAAACAGGTTTGAAATATGTTTTCATAGGTAGATTAAAAGGCAAAATCTGCAGAGTTACATGTGAGCGAGGACACACTAATAAATTCATTGGCAAATAAGTCTGACAATGGATTTGCATATCCAATTGAGCTCCATTTTTAACTTACTTATTGAGAATGCATCAAAACATCTATAAAAATTAGAAGTTTACAAGGTGAAACCAAAAAAAAAAAAAGTTGCTCCTAACATTTCCACTTGGCACTTACCTATCTATAAAAATGCAATCCTGGAACAGTAAACAAACATCATAAGTTGATTTAAGTTTCAAGGCTTACATGGTGATAGATATAGCAAAGGCATTCTGGCATAAATCTTAGGTTGGCAGCTTCACCCCATATTAGAAGATACAGACCCATATATAGCAATTTACGCTGCTGTACTTCTTGCTGTATGGTTGGTAACCTGCAATACACATCCACAAGGTAAAACCAGAGTTAAAACAAGTTCAAGTAAGAATCCAGGTACGGAATTGAAAGTAACAACTAAGTTTAAGAACCCATATACTGATTTAACATTATAGAGTATAGAAAAAAAACACTACACAACTAAAATGGCTAAACGAGCTTAAAATATTACTTTCCCCAAATGCAGCTAAACAAATATCTCTGCCAGTTAGTAAAAGAAATGCCATATTATTTTCAACATTATGAGAACAGAAACTCTCACCAAAGGCTACTCTTCCGACCCAAATACTTGCACCACTTTTTGTAATTCTTGAAAAGTTTCTTCATCACTTCTGTCAGTGCACGCTCATCCAACTAAGCAAATAATATGCACAAGTCACAAGCAGATTTAACACAAATCAACATATGAAATTCTTATGGAAAATCATAATGAAAAGAAAAGGAATAGTTGTTAAGTATATGGCCCCTAGATGAAGATACGTTGCCATTGAAATGGAATATACAGGAGCAACATGTCTATGGTGCAGAACTTTTCAACCCCTTAAAAATGAAATGCAGCAAGGAAACCATTTACAGCAGGAAAAAATAATTTTTGCTGAAGCATCTTATCGCCATGCATATTAAGGAAGCCAATTTTAAAACTAAAAATTGAATTCTTTAAAGTTAAATGCTTTCCCTGCCCTCCAAAGCATTATATTAGAAAGTTTGAAGTAAAAGTAATGTTCAACTTTGTGATTAAATTGAACATGCTGTACAGAACCCACCTTCAATAGGAAACTGTAAAAAAACATATTAAAATCTTTAGAAGCTACATGCCAACCGAAACAATGAAAGGAAGCATTAAGGTGCTCTTTCTTATATTTTAAAAACAAATATATAAAAAATAATTTTGGGGGGGGGGGGGGGGGGGGTGGGGGTGGCGGTACAATTTTCTGTACAGAAATTTAACTTGAAAAAAAAAACTATCAATTATCCAATTTAAACCTGACCTTTGGCTGTTGATCTGGCTTGGGAAATTGTCTTATGTGCACATTTGCAAGCAATAAGATCAAATGCTCTCTCTGATTTGCTAAATTGTGCTTCTGTATTTTGTATGAGAGGAGGCAAAAAAGTCCAATAGGATTTGTTAGTAAAGAGGAGTCTTGTTCTCCTAAAATAATACAAGAATCGAATCGAATGCATAAAAAATTACCAGTTCCAGATTGTAATTTACCTGAAACCCAAACATTATACCAAGCCAATCCAGAATGTCTTCGTCTTTTTTTTTCTTGTAATCCTTAGGCCAGGCAAGACCCCTTGTGTTACGAAGAGCAAATACAGCAGCTTGGATCTGTGAAGCATGATGAACAAACAAATTCATTAAAAGTGGAACAAAAGTATATGTTGGACAGAATTTCATACATATGAAACTAGAGATCATACCTCAGGAAATCTCATTATTGCCTGATTTGCGCTGTCAGGATCAAGAGGAAGAATATTGTAAGGGACTAAGATCTCTGTTTTCTCAGCAACTTTATCTTGAGTCTCCAAAATCTATCACAATACCAATGGTGAATCAATCATGAGCATAAATACTTGTGAAAATCAAAACTATGAAGAAAATTCAATTATCAACTTTTTTAAATATGGATAAAGGTTCACACAGAAAAGGAACAGCGATAGGAAGTTAAAGTCTTCGGAGCTAGAGAAAAATAACCTCACGATCAACTTCCATAGATTGTGTCATGTTAACAGCCTTCAAAACCTCAAAAAGAACATTAGCAGTCTGATATGCCTTGGTAAGCTGTGCACTGAAAGCAAGAAACAAAATCACTGCTAGTCATGCAATAGCCAGAGAATACATCATATTGCACATTATCTAAACAACGTACCGATCAGCTTTATCAGCAGCATTTTGTAAAGCTTGGATATATTTTTTGTAGTAATGCTGATAAAAACTCTGCATCTCACGAGCATCACTTTTCTTTACCCTTCCTTTCAATGTTGGATCATTTTCCTAACAATAAAGGAACAAATTGATAAAAGATATATAAAATTACATGAAATGAAATACATGAAATAAAAATTGAGGTCATTGCCTCTAAATCTTGTTAGGGACAGTCATTCATTCCACATAGCAGCAAAAAGGTTAACATATAAGTTGTTCAGGACTCTGACAGTTTGAATTCAATTTGATTTTACCATTCTTATCGTGGACGAAAGGAGCAAAACCCCTAATCTTATTCTCCATTTATATTATTGTGAAGGAAAGGAACAAAACCACAACAGATTATTGGCAAAGAAATATAATAACTGTATCTTGTACAAAGATATATATTACTGCTTACTCTTTCCAGACGTTGAAGAAGGGCAGTTTTAAATTGCCGAACACCACGACCACTTGAAGTGGGGTCCAACCTATGAGCTTTCTCAAATGCATAAAACCGACCTACAAACAAGAGCAAAATATACTTCCCTCAAATAGAAATACATTCAAGCACCAATAAATAATTATGATGTTTAGAAAGAAAGCACGTAGCCAATAGAAATTTCGGAAACAATGGAGTCTAGCCACAAAAGGTTTAGATAACTTGGCAAAGCCTGCGAAGAATACTTAAATATACAAATACAAAGCAAGAAGAGAATTTCAGCATAGCATATAAGCAGAATGTGGACAATAGTGATACTATGGCTTGCATTATGACAGGTAACAGTACTAATTACCCTGAAAATGATAATGTAGAATGAAAATGAACTTACAGAGATAAGAAACTCTAGGATGAGTCTTCTCAACCTCATTAGCAACACGAAGAATGGGTGCAATCTCGACAAGAGAAGAAGGCACAACCTCACTGTCAAATATCGCCTCTCCGAGGTTCCCAGCAGTTTGCGTCCGCGTGATCCGCCGCTGCGGCGTCCCCTGCGGTGGCTCAGACGGCCCCGCCCTCGATGACGACATTTGGTTTTCCCCACGGATCCTCTTCCCTTTCTTTTTTTTATTCACCGAAAACTGTAACAATGAATGAACAGTGATAACGTAAAAGCAGAGAGCAGAGACAAAACAAACAGAAGCAAAAAAGCGTTAGCTAAAAAGTCAAAACTCTTATTTCAGCATCTGCATTGCACCTAGAAAATAAAAGAAGCAAAAAGCCTTGCATGTAAAATAAATGCAAGACGGAATACGAAGAAATAGTTAGCGTAGCGTTCAGGAGGAGAGCTTACAAATGAGAGGTTGAGAGAAGAGTTGTGATGAAAGCAGAAACCCTAGAACTAGGAGTGATGAAGATGGGAGCTGCAGAGAGAGAGAGAGAGTGTGTGTGTTTTGGAAAGAAAAGCAAAGCTGTGTGAAGCATGAGAGGAGGTTACTATTGCTGGCTGCGGTTGCGGACAGTGAAGCAGAGAGACGTTTGGTTGGGTTGGACTGGACTGGACTTGTTGAGTCTTACATTACATTCGTCAAGCGAGGTCAGAAAGTGGGCCCGATTCATTCTTTTTGGACTTTTCTCCCAATAAAATGCACAGTATCTTCCTCCCAATTACTGTTCTGCCACTCACCTCCTCATTTGAATTTCAAACACTAACGGCTTATTTTTTTCTTTTCGAATTATTATTACTATTTTACAGGAATTAATTATGCTTTATAACAATTAGAGCACGTTTGTTTAAGATTAAAAAATAAATAATTTTGATATAAAATAATTTAATAATTATTTTTAGAGATTTAAAAAAAAATAGAAGCTTATTTGTGTTTGTTTAGATCAAAAAAAACCATTTTTTTAAACAGTAGTTAATTATAAAAATTGATTTTTTCCAAAAACTAATGAAACTTGCTTTTCATTTTAACTCTGAAAATGATTTTTTTTTGTTTTTCAATATTTTCAAAAGAAAAGACAAATACACTAAAAAAAATTTAAAAATGATTATTCAGTTAAAAAAATGATTTTTTTTAACAAAATAAGCAATAACAAACGCGCTCTTAATCTATAGTTTATAATTTATAATTTATATTGTATATAAAACGCCAGATGACTAGGATGGCAATTTGGACACTACTCTATGGTTTCCCGCAAAAAACACCCCTAACGAGTAGGATAGATACCTGCTTTATGGGTATGTGTATGGGTTCAGGTCTGAATAATTACCTGTAAAAAAAAGAGGGTCTATTTAGGGCTCGTTAGTGTTTTTCCTTTTTTTTTTAAACAAAATCAACTGATATCATTTTCAAATGAACTTATTCAACAATACAATGAGGAATTTCAAAAAAAACAAATGAAAGAGCGTAATTATTGGACACCCTTGCTAAAGTATGAGCAACTAAATTTACTTGCCTCTTTACAAAGACTTTGTAATTGAAACAACAATTTAAAAGGTTCCTGCAATCATCTAGTACAACTCCAAACTCTGTATTATTAATGTTCCTGTTGCCCAACCCATCGATTACCATCCTGCGGTCCAGCTCGATGATTGCAGAGCTCACACCCACATTTCGCAACCATCGAATCGCATACAAGAGCCCAATTCCTTCTCCCTCATGGATGCTAGGCAGACCAGGAAAGCATGATGTTCCTGCACCGAGAACCCTCCCAACATCATCACGGATGCACAGCCCGATGCCAAACTTCCTTTCATGGTGAAAGAATGTTGCATCAACATTGCACTTGACTGAACCAGCTGGCGGCAGAACCCAGCGAATTACAGCAGTAGGTACGCCCATGTCGTGCCCTTCTCCTTCACTCATGTTTCTTGCTTGGAGCCATTCAAACAAATTATGCTTAGATTTGTGAATGATTTCTTGTGGTTGAGCATTCTTTGATTCCCAAACCTTGTCACTTCTGGCTGTCCAAAGTCCCCAAATCACCGTAGCAAACAGGTCACGCTGCATGCTCTCCAACTGCTTGATAATATGCCAGAACAACTCTGCAAAATTCTCCGCCACATCAATGCTAGAATCAATCAAATTCCACATATTAACCAGCTGCCAATAGTATTTACTAGTGTTACATGTGAAGAATAGATGCCAAGTATTCTCTAAATTAGTTTCACGCGTAGGACAAATAGATGTGCATTCCATTCCTCTACTCTGTAATCTAGTTCTTGTAGGTATCTGCAGGTCCTCCAAAGCAAGTGCTTAACACGGTTAGGAACCATCAACCCCCAAAGCACTTCCCAATTTTCAGGATCATGGTAATCTTTGTTATCCACCAGTTGCTCCATACAACATCTATAACCCGATCTAACAATGTAGTTTCGAACTTATAAGTTAATAAATTTATTGTTTTCGATGTTCATTGTGATATTTACTCGTTTGGGATGTTTTAGATGTTTTATTTAGTTTAATACTTTGGTTTGTAATGTTTCATGAGTATATTTGAAAGATCTTTGGATGGGTTTTCAATTGAACTATAATGTTCTTTATGTTATTTATTATTTTTTCTTAGTTAAAGTGCGGGTAACAGGTGCGGGTATTGGTACTTAGGTACCCAAAGAGTACGGGTAAGGATGCTAAAGTTGTTGACCAAGCGGGTATGGGTCTGGATACGGGTATTTTTTTCAAATGAGGGTATGGGGACAGGTACTATAGTACCTACCCAAACCCTATCCCTAATGACCTAGAAGGTCTAACTCGGTTGGTAGATAATTGAGCTTTTATACATTTTGTCAGGGTTCGATTTTTGTCATGTGTATGAAAAAGATCTTGTTATGAGAGGCAAAACCCACTAGGTGATCTTTATGCCTCGAAAGGGATGTGTCCAGCTACCAGTTGGAGGATACTCTTGTTGCACACAAAAAAAAAAAAAAAAATGATCCCATTTTGTGTCTAACTTTGTTTTTCCATATTTATCATTTTTTTAAATATATTTTCATATATTTCATTGGGGAAAATATATAATAAACTGCTATAAATTGTTATTAACTATTATAAAAAATATCAAAATAATTAACCAGACATATACGTCTTACTTTAGGATATACAAAATAGTTTCAAAAAAATGTATACAACGAAAAAAACAAATTACGGAAAATTAAAAACGACACTAGTTGTGAATAAAGATTATTGTAAATTCACTTAATTTAATTGTGTTAAAAACAAATGACACAGGAATTGGATACAATAAGTTTGCTTAATAAATAATTTATTAATGACAGTTCAACAAAATATATAGTAAAACCTTGTAGGATTAAATGCTTAACTATCATTTACACAGTAAGTGTGTCTCAGTTGGATGCGTAGGCTGAGCTTGTGGGAGGAGGAACTGAGTTTGAATTCTGCATAACACATTTCTGGAGAGGGGCGAAGAAACCTTAACTGTGAGTCAACATCTGTACGGATATTAGTCTCATATAGGGTCTAAAGGATCTCAGCTTGCAGGATACTCAGTAGACCCACCAGAGAGCCAAAAATGCTAAACAACCAGACATGCAAAAGAACGATTTAACAACAAAAACCTCACCCATGGGAAAAACTATACATGCGTTACAAGAGATGTAATTACAAACTAACGGATACAAATATTTAAAAATATGTTTGTTTCAAAGCATAAGATTTTTAGAAATATTATAATAAAAAATATTATTCTTTTGACAAATTCAAAAACATGTTTCGTTAATATTTATTCTTCTAGGATTTTTGAAAAAATTTGTTTGTTTAAAAAAATGATGATGAGACAAACAAGTGAGAATATAAGTTAATAATAAGACTTCATTTTCATGCCAACGCAAAAGCTAGACCCCATCCTCGTCATCAGGATTAGAGAAACATTGAAATATAACTTTCAAAGAATCAACAATATTTAGAAATATTTTTTCCAAAACTTGTAACAAACATGAGAACGTCAATTGTCGAGTTCACTTTCCCAATAATAAATTTGTAGAGTGAATTTATTATATTCCTTGTCATGTTAAGGTGATGATGCATTTTGAATATGAGCCACTGGTAAATGGTAAAAAAGAAAAAAATATTTATGACTCTTATTAATTATAATTTACCCAATAATCAAGTTATAAAAATCTACGACGAGGATTGAGGTTTTTAAATAAAAGTTATTTGTGTTTGGATCTACTATTATCATCTTTACCCTTTACCCCCACATGACCACGTTCCCTTATCATTCACCGCGCAACCCAACCCATACCATTATCAGCCATCATCCAACCCCAGATACAAAGAAACAAACCCAGAAAAATAGAGTTCAACAAGCATTTCCTCAATCAACATCAGATTTCTAATCTCCAATTCCCAAATGCATTATTAGAACAACATTCTCACAAAAGAAGAAGAGAACATGTAGTAGCATTAACATTTAATAGAAGAGAACCCATTTGGAAGTGAAATCCAAAACAAAATTCAATTTCATATTTCCAATAGGGTTCAAATAAGCTTTTAGTCCCTGGAAAGTTCACCAATTTGATTTTAGTCCTTATAAAAAAAATTCTTAGGATTTCGTCCCTGTATTTTCGAAAATTTTGTAAATAGTCCCTATTGTTACCCCCGAGTACTAGAAATCATACTAGATAAATAATTTTGTCAATTTTAACCCTATGGCCCTAATGTATGATTTTATTTCTACTTTCTAGCCAAATTTTGGAGCAAGTCGGACAAGAACGATAAATTATCTTGGTACCCCCTGAGTACTGGATATCATCAAAATGAAGGAATTTAGCAATTTTAACCTTATGTCCCTAATATATGATTTTGTTTCTATTTTATGGCCAAATTTTACAGCAAGTCGGACAGTAAAATAAAATTACCTTGATACCTATGAGTACTAGATAATGGAAAAAGATGACGGTAGGGACTATTTGCAAAATTTATGAGATTACAGGGACGAAAACCTAAGAAAAAATTTCACAGGGACCAAAACCAAATTTGATGAACTTTGTAGGGACCAAAAACTTATTTAAACCTTCCAATGGAATATAAACTCGTGGCTTTGAATTCCTTTCCCGTTTAGTCATGGTGGTCAATGCAAACCTAAAGAACTTAACATAGATATAACATCATGGTGGGCATGGTGCTGGCATAACAATATGGTGCTTGGAGAAGAAAGGTGGACCCATAATTTGTTATTTGTAAGGTCCATATTTCCTATGACGGGTTCTCGACCTTCCTCGATCTAGCCCAAAGATTGGTGGACCAGGGTAGCTTAATGGTTCGTTGGAACCCCCTCCACAATATTATGTCAAGGTTAATGTTGACGACAGTGTGATGGAAGACTTTGATTATGGGTTCTAGATGTCTCACTTAGTCATCTATGGGAGATTAGTCAGTGGGCTTTTCTAATTTTGAAAGCTAGAGTAAGACGCTCCTTGCTAAGCTCTTGGATGTGAAAAATGGTATGTTACTTGTTTGGAAGGAATGTTATGGAAAGTTTGTTGTGAGACAAATTATTTAGATGTTGTTAGTCTCCTCCAAAACAACACGATTCAAAGGTTTCAAGTTTCATGTCTTTGCTTCATCATTAGCTAAAATTGTCGAAGCTCCCCTGGACATGAGCTCATTACTGCTACATGACACACTGGAGACATCTTTCCTAAAGTTGTCAAAATGGACCCGGGTCGATGGAATGGCACGTTTGGCTCGATATAAATGGTAGGTTGGGTCGTAAAAATCTGAGCCCGTACAAAATTTAACCTGAACCGATCTGATCGAAAATTTCTTGACCCACCACGGGCTGACACATGACGGGTCGGGCCAAACAGCTGGCCCAAGATGTTTTCGGATTAAAAAAATTTAAGAAATGAAAAAAAGAAAAATAAAAAGATCCCCGAAACCCTCGTACCTTTCTTTATCGCACACAACCACACATAAGGTCGTCTCGTGGAACCCTCACCTACCTTGTTCCAGTCACCGCCTTCTCACTTTCCTTTGTTCCACACTTAGTCATGCCCACACTTAGCCTTTCCCTCACTTTCCTTTGTTCTAGCCACCACCCTCGCTTCCTCACACACACCGTCATCTGCATATTCGTCTCCTCGCGCCGTCACTGTTCGGATTGGCTTACCACGCCCACAATTCCACACTCAGTCTTTCCCTCCCACTCTCCTCTATTACAACTGTTGCCACCAGTCGGGGGTATATTAAGATTTTTTCCAACGATGTTTTGAAGAATTTGTAGACGATATTACTCTAAGCATTAATGCCAACAAAGATCGGGATGACGATAAGAAATGTTTACAGACAACCAATCTGCAAACTTGTTCATGGAAATGATGAATGTAGACATTTTTGGCGATTCAGAGGAAGACGTTACTATTATTTATGATGAACTTTTGATAAACACAAGACGTGGAAGATGTGATTACAATGATAGATATCTATGAGATTTTCAACAAAAGATAAATATTCCTTATTTTGATGGGACTTTAATATTAAAGAATTTATTGATTATATTGCGGAGATGATTAGTGTATTTGAATATATATGAAGATTCCAAAGGAGATTGTGAAACTTCTCGCCTCTAGATTGAAGGGCAGAGCTTCTGTTTGGTGGGAAAATTATAAAGTAGAGGAGGAGCCTTGAAGGGAAAACCCCAATATTTAAGATGGATCAACTCTGTAACAAGAATTTGTTGAGCAACTCTTTAACAATAATTTCTTCCCCTTGACTATGAGCTAATTAGTATCAGATATTGTAAAAAATATCATAGCTAAAATGTTCATTGATCTAGTGATTACATTTTTTTAGAAAATATTTAATGAGTGGAGCAAATAATAGGATGGTGAATAGTTTAATTATAGTTCAGATAGGAATAATAAGAAGCACAATGAGGTTATAAATGATATGATAGAAGCAATAATTAACAAAGCTATGATTAATGCATATATCCTATATTTTTTGGATCAAGATTCCCTCCATTTTTTGGATCAAGATTCCCTCCATCAATCCCTTACCTCCATCCCCTCCATCATCTCTATTTCTCTCTTAACTCTATTCTCTCTCTTCATTATTTATTCATTTCTCTCTCCATTATCTTTATCCTCCCTCTCTAATTTTTTGCTGGAGGGGATGGAGGGATGGAGGCTATCCTGATTCATATTTTTTGTGTTATGGTTAAATGTATGTTTTTTATGATCACTATTTTGTAATGGAGATTCTTAATGAATGATTAATCAAATGTAATTTGTTAAATGTATAAAAAATGAATTAAAAAATAATTTAAAAATAATATCGGTCTATTGGGCAACCCATTTGATCTGCAGCCCATAGAGGATTGGGCGAGGCTAACAAATTAACGATCCGACCTGATTTTGGCGCCTCAGCACAAAAAGTGGTTTGGTTCGAATCCCGACCCGAATTGACATTTATAATTTTTTATCGATGCTAGGTTGCTAACTCCAATTCTTTCCTACGCTAGCCTTGTTTAATTTCTCTCTTTCCTTTTTTGTCGTCGTCTTTGTTTCTTTTCTCATTTACCAAAAAAACCTAATGAAAATTAAATAGCACCGAAAAATCCATGAAAATAATTCCGTGTTAACTTTGTTTCCTTAAATAAATTATTTGGTATGAGGTGAAAATGAGAGTACAAAATTCTTAAATATGTCATATAATTTTTCAGATAAAATCATTTTTTTTTTTTTTTTTTTACCTTTTTACTCCCACATTTTAAAATTGGAAAAGGCTAATCAATGTCCTAAGTAATCAAAAATAGCAAGATTTCATGGAAAAAATGACCTATTTATTGATCTCAAAAGTTGTATAATTAATTTTTTCATAAACTCTTTTTTTTTTTAATTTCTTAACCAATACCATTTGGTTAGCAAGACTCTTTAAAATTAATTTAATTTTAATATATTATTAATATGAATATTTTTATATTATCATTTAATTATATATTATTATATTATTAAAATATTTTTTATATTTTTTATCTAAAAATTAAATATATTCATTATTTTTAAATTAATCAATGTTATAAAAAAATTATGCTTAAATAAATATATATTAAACTTAAACCATTTTTTTGAATTTACGATAGCTTCAACGGACAGGATCAATAGCACCTTTTTTCAGTTTCTGAAATCTATCCAGAAACGAGAATCGACCTTTTCGGAGTGGGCTGACACGTGTGCATCACGCATCTGCAATCGTAACCGTCCATGCATCAAATCAAAATCAAGCCGCCCAATTTATTCCTCGCCCACTATATAAGCCTTTTCGGTTCTCATCAGCACCTCACGGAAGCAAAATCTTGTTATCAGAATTTTCGAGAGAGATAAAGAGAGAGAAAGAAAATCAAAAGAAATTAGGAATTAGGGATTTCGGACTTGAAAAAGGAATACGATTTCAGCCGTAATTTAATTCCGTAAAGATCAAATCCTAATCTCATCGGTTCTGAATTTGAGAAAAGAGGGATTTAGGGTTTCGATCTTTCGTTCGACGCCGATTTTTCCGATCGGCGACGATATTTTCATCTTAACCGTTCGTCTAGAAATCGGAAAGAGTTCACCCTAACTGTTAGCCTAGGGTTTCGTTGTTAAATCGCGACGACGACAATGAACGATCAATCGCAGATGATGATGAATTTGAACCAGATGAACCAGCCTCAGATGATGAATCAGGTGCAAATGATGAACCAGTCTCAGCCTCAATTGCTCAAACACAATCAAGCGATGAATCAGCCATCTCAGATTATGATGAATCAGACTCAGCCTCAGCCTCAGCCTCAGATGATGAATCGTGGAGGATACAACAAGTTTTGGTCTCAGCAACCACCTCTTGATCCTAACATGAAGTTTAAGAACCCTATGCAACCAAATTACTCTGCTTCCAAGCCTGGGCGAAGTAACTGGAAGGGGAAGAAGGTCAGTGACAAGCGCAAGGACACTAGGAGAATGGAGAAACCCAATCCAAGTAATATCTCACTTACTATTCCAAACAACACTGTTGGTATTGGTGGTTACCGACCCCCTACTCTGCATGAGTTGCAATCTCAAAATCGATTAAAAGCACGTAAGTTCTATCCTAAGAAGAAGTTTAATAACAGGTTTGCTCCTTATGCGCCTAGGAATACGACATCTTTTATTATTCGTGCAAAGAAATCTGGCGGCATTGCATCGCTCGTGTCACCTTGCCCGGTGACCCCTGCAGTGCTTCCCACACCTATATTGTCTCCCTCGAGGGAGGTTTTAGGGGATATGGCGAAGGAAGAGTGGGGTGTTGATGGGTATGGATCAATGAAGGGTTTGATCAGGCTTCGATCACCGGGCCATGAGGCCGATCTTCATGACGATGAAGATGAAGAGGATGGTGGCGGTGGGTCAAGCGAGAGTGATGTGGAGGAACATGTGGAGGTGGAAAGGAGGCTGGACCATGATTTGAGCCGCTTTGAGATGATATACCCCAATTATGGAGTTGATCATAACAATGTCTTAGAGAATAGGGTAGATGATCAGGATTCCCATATTGCACAATTGGAGGAGGAGAATTTGACATTGAAGGAACGCCTTTTCCTGATGGAGAGAGAGTTAGGTGATCTCCGAAGGAGGTTACTGTTTCTCGAGAGGCAGAACCAAGTTGTGGAAGATGTCAACGAGGAAGTGGTGGAGAATGGGTCTGATAATGAAAGTGAGGGAGGATCAGATGTTCCGGTCATGGGAATTGAGAACAATGCAGAGATGGTTCATTCAATGCTGGAAAGTGGGAGAAATGAAGACTTTGAGGCCAATGCTAAGTTGTACAATGATGGAGCTGGAGTATCAGGAACTGAAGGTGTAGGTGATGTTTGTATGGAAGAGTCTGTTCCAGATGAGGTGATTGCAATGAAGAATGACATCAAAGGTAATGAGTTGAAGGATGAGTCTGTGTTTAATGAAGTGAAGGAGGGGAAGGATGAGCAGAAGGATGAAGAAGCGACACAACAGTGTTTACCAGATAAAGTTCTTGCAAAAGAAAATGATGTTATGGATAAAAAAGAGAGTGGTGGATTTGAAATGCAGGACAGAAGTGATGAATCAAAAGCTCGTGATGCAACAAATGAATGTGTAAATGACATAGTCTTTACCGAGAAGGATGAATGCAAGGATCAGGGAGTTGGGACAAGCTTAGAGACTGTTGGAGATGATGATGATTCATCTGTTCCACGTTAGCTGAAGTTGTTTTTATGAATAGGATTTCGAGGGGAAGGGCTAGAATTAAACTAATTCTACAACTTGTTAATGCACACAATGTTGGTATTTTTAGCCTCTTAGGTTGGTAGTTCACTTTTATTTTGTCTCCTTTTTTCATTTGTATGGTTTGGTAAAATGAAAGATTGGGGAGGACTTGTGGTTTTGTACTTCATAGTCATATCTCATGGACGTTAGCGAGGACCATAGCCTATAGGTGCTAGAAGTCGAGTCTCCTTCCTTTTCTTTTTTTTCTGTTTTCTTCTTCGACGGGGTTTGGCTGCCTAGGTGTATCGGAAATGATAAAAGTAGTCGCTAGGTTTGCAGGTTCATTTATGTTTAGGGAATAAACGTGAATGCGAAAGTGTTCCTCTGGTTAGCAAGTAAAGAACCTGTGAATTTGTAAGGAGAACTAATGGTTACTTTGTATTTCTGCTACTTATAGTTAATTACATATAAGTGATTTTCTATATTTTCTTGGTTGTTTTCTGTTGTCTTTTTTCTTAGGAACAATCCCTATATTCCCTTCTCTGACTTAATGAATTTCTTCTTTTTTATTGAAAAAAATTGAGATATTCATTGTGTACCATGAAAATTTGACATACCTGTTGGTGACTGGATTGTTCAATAGCGCTGCTAGTTTTATATGACGATGGCACAAATATTTCTTAACCCGCGGACTTTGTAGGTCAATGCTGAATAAAATTGAAAGATTAATGATAGCTTTCTGTTCCAACATATCCTGTTAAGTAAATATCAATTAGTTAATAATACTAACTTCTTGAAATGTTCAGATTCACAAATATTAATATTAATATAAATTATAAATTACTATCTTAAATTTTTAAGTGGAGTCTGGTTATGCCATGATTTTATCTTGAGGATGTAAGTAAAAATTTGCCTTAGCATAACAATAAAGCAAATATGAGAACTCTCATATTGAGTTTGATCTGAAAGCTGGTCTTACTATTAATTGTAAGGTGGCTTTGAACTCAAGTTTGATAGAAAGCAATGGTTCTGCCCAGATCTTACGAATGGGTATCAGACTTCTCAGTTTCATGTGCCGTTTGGCGTTTGCTACTGAGTTGGAATGGATATTCTCATGGGGTTTGGTGGATGATGCAGGTGGTTTGGATTTACAGGGGTTCGCATGGAAATGATTCTGGGAAACGTAGCCAAAGGAGAAAATGGAGGTTTTTTTTTGGCTGGTAACTTCTCTAATCATAACTACTGTTTTTTCTACTCCAAGGTTCAAATGCTTGAATACGACCTGTAGTTCATTGTGTTTGTGTATTTGAAGGGAACTTACGACGAAGACTGGTGTGGTTTTTCTTTATAAAATAATATTTTGACCATTATAGTCTAATGCATGGGAATAGGATCATTATTCTTTAGTCTGTTCTTCCACTTATTTACTCTCTTTCTATTTGTTGTGGTATATAATTTTACCTTAGATTCCATGTATTTGCTGATACTATTCGAACTACTAGGCTATACTAGCCAAGACAAGAGTGTAAAATATGCCGTTGTATAATATCCTGATAGATCTAGTATTTATATGGCATTAAATTTTGCAGTGCATCTTCGAAAGAGAGAGCAAATCAATATCTTTGAAGCTACTAATTGAAAGTGGAATGCTGGATAGCTGCCTTCTGCTACAACTGTTTCATCTGTGGTATGGTACAGGCTTTATCTGCTTGAAAGTGCTCACGCTTTCGTTCATCTTGTCTGCCGCCTCTGCACATATATGCATTTCAGCATTTGGTGTCTCAACAAAAAGAATTGTTCGTCTGAGATGTCTAGGGTGGTTTGCTTAATTTTGTTTTTCTCTAACGATTCCATTGAAACGTCTTATTATCATGACATGTGCTAAGGTATGTAGGAGATGCTTGTATGGCTAAGGAACTGATTTTCCTGATTCCAGGCCTTTTTTGACTTACTATTTATATTTTTTTATAAAGTGAGTTTGTGTGTAAAGTCAGAAAGTAAGAGCATTTTTTGGTTAAAGAAAGTAAAAGTATAGTCATGCTTGATTAATTAAAGTGAGTTGAAATATAAGTAAACTTTAACTAATGGATACACTTTATTTCCTCGCTTTACAGGCGAAGGCTAAGGTGGGAGACGTTCACATGTCTCCCACCATGAGCAAGGGCTTTTTAGCAAGTTTTTTTTATTACTTTTTAGTCCATTCATTTTTTTAAATCATAAGAGTGACCCTTCAACAATGTCGTAAAGCTCGCACCTCACCGCCATGGATCTCGACCATGGTTCACAGTACTACCAATCTCATCCAAAAAAATAGTTTTTCAAAACCCAAAAAGAGAAAATAAGGGAATGGAAGGAGAAGGTGTGTGTTATGAACAAAGGGATCTAGATTTTGGGTTGAAATCTTAAATGGGATTAAAGTTTAAACAAAGCTTCAATTTTTATTTTGAGAAATTAGAGATTGGATGAGGGAAAAAGGGGT
This sequence comes from Echinosophora koreensis, assembly GCA_035048595.1. Lineage (NCBI taxonomy): Eukaryota > Viridiplantae > Streptophyta > Magnoliopsida > Fabales > Fabaceae > Echinosophora > Echinosophora koreensis. The sequence continues at coordinate 760,550 of JAPCYP010000006.1, forward strand.
TTCTGGGTTTGACAAGGTTTTCTCCACTTTTGATGTGGTGCAGTTATAGATGGAGGTACCATTTCAAGGTTCCCATTCCCAAATTCTCCATTCCAAGATTTAAACCTCGGTGTGCGGTTGCAGATGAAGAAGAAGAATAACGGCGGTGCATTCCCACATTTACTGCGGCACCTGCTCACCACTGGATGGAGCAAGTTTGTCAGCAAGAAGAAGCTGATCGCCGGTGATTCTGTGGTTTTCATGAAGAAATGATTTGCATCTGGAAGAAGGGGAGATAGCGAATCCCTGCAGTTTGAATCTGGAAATAGAGAGTCGTGGGGGTGAAGGAGAAAGGACGGGGTGTGGTGGGATGATGGAGAAAGGACTTAAGGGTGAAGGAGAAAGGAGTCAAAGGACCAAAAAATAAATCATTTATTATAAAAAGGGCCTTGCGCATGGTGAGCGACTTAAGACCTCGCTCACCTTAGAATTAGCCTTGTTGGCGGTTTACAACTCATTCTAGCTAACCATACAAGGGCAACAGTCAAGGCTACACCTAACATGTGAAATAGGTGCATAAGACTACGGAGCTCAACTTGGAATACAATCATAAAGTTGATAGTTACGAGTTTTCAAATCCCTTAATTTGGAGGGTATGAAAAATGAAGGAATTAAGTATGATTGAGCGGTTTGAATTACTATCATTGACCACTTCGCTTCATTAATTAAGAAATTCTCAAATAACGAGTTAAGGTCTTTTTATCATTTCACTCCATTATTAATCACTCAACTTCATCCATCTAAATCCAAACATAACCTAAGATGTGAGTGTTTAGTTTTATGAGTTAATGTCAGTGCAAAGAGTTTTTACATAAAAAGAGTTTTTACGTTAATAATCAATCGTATATTATCACATTATTAAAAATATTTTGATACATAAGAAGAAGTGTGATTGGTTATACTGATTATATATCAAAATTAAGCTCTTATTTTTAATTAAATATTAGTTCTATATTTTGCCGTAGAAAATATTAGTCATGTACTACCTCTGGACTCAATTATAAGCAAAAAAGTACCTATATTTTTTGGACTCAAATATAAGTAAAATTCAACCAACTTAACTCTAGTTAATGTCAGTATTTCAAAAATAAAGAAAATTAACCAATCAAACCAATTCTCCCTTTACTTTTACAATAGCATTGCAATTTCCTAGATAATTAAAGGGTAATTTTGTAATTATAACTCATTTTTTTAACATAAATTAAGACAATTAAACTAAATTAACAAACTTTCTTAATAAGTATGAAATTAGTTTTTTTTGTTTATAATTGAGTCCGGAGGTAGTACGTTTTATTAAAATTAAATTTATATTTTTATTTAGAGGAGGGATCGGTTTACACCGAAAAAATATTACACCTGTTACACTCAATCTCAACCATTGAAATACTTCAAATCTGATGGCTCTCATTTATTCACTTAAACACTCACGTGACCCCTTCCCTCACTAAACTTTTTCTTTCCCTCTCACTCAACTTCGTTCGCACTGTTCCTATTTCATCTCTGAGACTGAGTTCCGCCGTACAATAACGCACCTCAGAAGAAAGCACTGCACAAGAATATTGGTAAGGATCAATTATTATTATTATATATTCAAACAAAAAGCTGCAGTAGGTACATAGAATCTACAAAGTGAAGGTAAATGGTATATAGAAAGTGAAGGTAATGGGATGTTCTATAACACCACCAACCAGATTATCAAATCTGGGTATCTAACCATGCAATCCTTCGGAAAGACCAAAACCAGGATAGTCCAAAGCATAAACATCATATCCAGAAGTGTGAAAACGGATGAGTGGAGTGGAACAGTGGCAGCGTCACACGAGGCTTCACGACTGGAACGGTGTGGAATTGGGTGAGAGGGAAAGTAAATGTGTTGGGGAAAGAAGTGCGAAATTGGGTGAGAAGGGGTCACGTGAGTGTTTAAGTAAATGAATGAGAGCCATCAGATTTGAAATATTTTAATGATTGAGATTGAGTGTAACAGGTGTAATATTGTTTGAGTGTAAACCGATCCTTCCTCTTTTATTTATTACCCGCTGAAAGAATTTCATTTTTTAAAAGTAATATAAACATTTAAAAGTAACAAAAATGCAATTTTTGGCGCTACATTAAAAGATTTTTAACGCAAGAAACTCCTGTCCCGACCCGAGTCCTGATATCCATATTTGTGTAGCATAGTAACTTTGCCAAAGCAGTAGCCAGTAATGTTTTGTGTGGATATTGAAAGCGGTGCAGAAAAGCGATATCTTATGTTTGTGGGTGAAGTGCCACGTCTTGAATTTCATCTTTGCGCCAAGGATAACATAACCCAAGCTCAGCTCACTCTCTTCGCGCTTCTTTCTGTCTGGTCTATAACTAACTAGAAATTAGAATGGCTCTCAAAGTTGTTCCAACAAATCTAGGTTTTCAATTATCTTCATGTTTTGCGTCTCCCAAGCCCTCAAATTCTCGTAAAGATTGCTTCGTCTTTCGCTCTACTCAAGTTGAACAAATCTCATTTACACAATCCGAGAACTCACTCATCGAAGCTCTTCTCGGCATCCAAGGACGCGGACGTTCTTCTCCTCCTCAACAGCTCACTGTCTGTCTCAACTTGCTTCAATTTGTTTCACAATTGATCATTCATTAATTTCTCTATTATTCATTCATTCAGGCTGTTGAGCGTGCTGTTCAAGTCCTGGAACGTTTAGGTGGTGTGCCTGATCCGGTTAATTTCTTTAACCATACTTATTTTGTAAACATTTTTTAATTATGATAATCAGATTTTAATTAATATTATCATCTATTAGATTTTGGGCCTAATTCAATCTTAAAAGCTAGCTCATAGGATGAGGATTGTCAACTACTTATAAGTTTTTATTAGATACTATCTCTAGTCAATGTGGGACTTGGGTTTTTTTTCCAATACACCCCCTCACGCCCAGCACTATTTGGCTTGGTGCGTGGATAACATGGTGGGTGACCTAACAATGGATGTGAGTAGACACTAGTTTCAGGTTATTGCCCATTGTTTTAATGAATATTATATTATGTGCTTGATATTCAGTTACTTGTCCATTGTTGCTTCAATATTTACCAATTACTTTTCTGGTAGCTGCAACCAATTTCATTGCTTGTCTCCATTGATCACTAGAGCCCCCTAAATTCAAATTCTGCAGACAAACTCAAATTTAATCGAGGGTCGCTGGCAGCTAATTTTCACTACAAGACCGGGAACAGCATCACCCATTCAGGTTGTGTGTTGCCTTTTTTTTTCATGGATGTCCTAATGGAACTTATTTTACAATCCTTTATCACTTTGTTGACTTTTACTTATATTCTAGTCGTTGCCTTAATTATACACAGTTGTGTTATTTGAACATCAAAATGGAACAACAAAATTCGACAACTATTTTCATGGTTAATGCGGTTCAAAAACGTGGTTAATAAAGTGTTGAGTTTGGTTAATTGATATACCAAAGTGTCGCAACCCATTAACCATCAACTGAACTTCATTAACCATGATTTTGAACGTCATTAACCATGATTATCATGTGTTCAAATATAATTCTACTAGATGTATATTTAAATACCTAAAAATCGTGGTTAATGACGTTCGGTGGATGGTTAATGAGCTGTGACACCTTAGTATATCCATTAACCAAAGTCAACATTTCGTTAACCACGTTTTTGAACCGCATTAACCGTGGACATTGTTGTTGAATTTTGTTGGACCATTTTGATGTTCAAATAACATTTCTCAATTATGCATCGAGTCTTTGAAAATTAATCCTAAAATATTATTTAAATTGGGGGCAAATTATCATTGGATCACCATTCCCCTAAACTTGACTTGTCAGCATATCGTTGACCCACTCCACAAAGAGAAATTATAGTATGCTCCTGGACCAAAGTAAATGCATGCTCCAGGATACATCTTTATCATTGATTTTAACTTAACTTTAATAAGTTTTAACTCATTAGTTTAAAATCAATCCTGGAGCAGGTATTATAGTCCACAAGCATGTAATAATTTATACTCTGGAGAATGGTTGCCAATGTTGATTGTGATTTGGACCCAATAGGAAAAAAAATTAAGAAGTTTTTGAACGACTCATTTAAAAAAAGAAATTCTGAGATCTTTTTGAAAATTTGTGTATCTTTCAGTGGCCTAGCCTAAAGTTTAAAGGTTCAATAAATAAATAAATAAATAGAAAAAAAGAGTTTAAAGGTTCTATTTTCACTGGTCCAAACCTTGTGAAATCTTCTTCCTCTGGGCATGACATGGATTCATTTTTATTTCTGGGAATGACTATTCCATAACTGACCTGTTCAAGACTCCAGTAAGTTGCATAATGAGGTATTCTATATTTCTCTTTCAGAGAACATTTGTTGGGGTTGACTTTTTTAGTGTATTTCAAGAGGTTTATCTTCGAACAAATGATCCACGGGTATGCAATATTGTGTCATTTTCTGATGCCATTGGTGAGCTCAAAGTAGAGGTAATATTAAATAACTTCAATTGAAGTTGATTTAATATTCATTTTTGTGTTAAATTCAACTTTATTAATTTTTATAACCACTGATTTCACTATGGCACTCGTTGAAACCATTTAGCTTAAGAGGCTTTGCTATAGTCAATATTTTTAAATGGATTATACCACAGAATCTAAGGTGGTATTTGATTTGTTTTCTGTTTCTTCTTTTTTAGTTCATATGTTTTCACTAGTAATTACAAAAATGTAACCATGTTTCCATTTTGTTTTTACATTCTCAAGAGTTTGTGAAGGAAATGGTAAGAACAAGATTTCCTTCATAGAATCTTGAAAATAACAAAATTGAAAGTAATGTGACATTTTTGTAATTACTAGTCAAAATATGAAATCAGAAAAGAAACTAAACACCCCCTTAAAGTTGGATTTCTCTTCTCAACGTTGTTTATAAGTTTTATTTTCAATTTATTTTCTTGCTATGCGCTTCTATAGAATCGAGAGTTAATATGGATATCTTTCAGGATTTTCTTTTGTTCCTTTGTGCCTAGCATGGTGGTTGAATTCCCATTTGTGTTTGCCTAAGTTCATACAGAGAATATAATATCATATTGCTGGGCATGTATTATGTTCTCTCTGTTCTTCTAATTATTGAAAATATGGTTTCTGAAAGAGCCTAGTTGCATTGTTTGATCCATGTACTTGACACCCCAGCTGGTGGAATAATGCTTTGTTCTTGTATTTATGTCTTTCAATTTACCCAGGCAGCAGCATCAATTGAAGATGGAAAAAGAATTCTTTTTAGGTTTGACAGAGCTGCTTTTTCTTTTAAATTTCTTCCATTTAAAATTCCATATCCAGTTCCATTTAAGCTACTTGGAGATGAAGCAAAGGGTTGGTTAGACACCACATATTTGTCGCATTCGGGAAACCTTCGTATCTCAAGAGGAAATAAGGTGATAAGGCATTTTCAATAGAAACATCATGTAGTAGTCTTTTGTTCCTTCCCTTGGCTAAAATGCTTCATTGTCTAAACGGATGAAAGTACCTTTGTCTCATGTTTCTAAGAATTATTAGCAACGTATATGTAGTGCAGGGAACTACATTTGTGTTACAGAAGCAAACTGAACCTAGGCAGAGGTTATTGACAGCTATCTCCTCGGGGATAGGTGTCAAAGAGGTAAGAATGCTTATTTAAAATTTTCCTTTTTAAAAAAACTTAACTGGAATATTTCAATTGTCACTTCTTTTCACATCCATGATTCCAACAGGCAATAGATGAACTTATTTCCTTAAATCGGACTACTGGTGAAGAACCAGAACTAGAGGAGGGCGAGTGGCAGATGATATGGAATTCGCAGGTAGATTAGGAAAATCCAAACAAGGAGAATTCACTGTTAATGATGTGATTCTTTTGAAGCTTTTTTTTTGGGCAATACCGTTTGAAGCTAATTTAAATGTCAACATATCTTCCCGAAGTTTTCTTTATCTTATCTAAACAAACTTATCCTCCACAGACTGTGACAGATAGTTGGCTAGAGAATGCTGCCAATGGTCTGATGGGCAAGCAGGTATAAGGTTCATCTTGTGCATCTAATTTAGGTAGCGTTTGGTACAAGTTTTATAAAAATATTCCTGGGAATATAGGCATGGGAATAAAAGTTTCCCATGTTTGATACAAGTTTTAAAAAGTTATTCCCAGGCATAAAAGATTCCCGGGAATAAAATTAGTGAATGACAGTTATAAACTTGGGAAAACTCTATTCCCATGTGCGAAGGTGGGAAAACTTTATTCCCGGGAATCACATTCCTAGGAATGTAGACCAAACGCCACCTTACTTTAACAACTACATATACTGGTTGAGTATTCAGTTTGTATATTACAATGACTGCTGCAGATTATTGGGAAGGATGGACGAATTAAGTTTCTGGTTGACATCTTGCTTGGGCTCAAGTTCTCTATGAATGGAAATTTTGTGTAAGTTTGGTCCAGTGATGCCCTGAATGAAGGCAAAGGAGGAATTACAGATATGTCCTATATGTCCATTTTAGAAACTCGAGTTCATTAAACATTATTTTCTGGCATTAGTTTGTGAATAAGCATTTAGGAAGAGGCTCTAGAAACTATTGGGAAGTGAGGAATAACAACATGCGAAGGTAAGAATCAAATGACAAAGAACATTAATGGAAAGGATCATGGTGATGAAAATAAGTGTAATATTTACCTCATGATATAGAGAAATGCTCCTACTATCTGTGACTGTAAGAAACTCTGGAGTTCCCCCCCTCCCATAAGACAAACTCTATTAAACGAAGCAGTGTTCTCCAAAAGATCATAATTGGTATATACGAGACTCTATGGTAGTTTGCCAGGTGAACAATAATGTATGATGATGTGAAGAGCAACCAGATCTGCTTTTGCTTGCAAATTTGGAAAGGATAGGAGTGGATCAAACACCAGAGAATTTGATGGTCTCAGACTAAAAAATGAAGTTGTTCTTCATCTAAATCATTTGATTAATGGAACTTATGTTCATTCATCTATAGATGTATAAAGGAAGGCACTTGAAGTGTTCATTGCATGTCTGTTTGACAATATCAGCTGGACTAAATTTTATTCATTTTTGTCCAAAAATTGACAGAAAAGCTGGCTCCAAAACGTATGATGTTACAATGGATGATGCAGCGATAATTGGTGGCCCATTTGGATATCCCTTGGAAATGAAGAACAAGTTTATCTTGGAGCTTCTGTAAGATGACATATCCCTAGAAATCATGTTCACTCTTGATCCATGCAGTATATGTATTGAATTTGCTGTTTAAATTGGTAGATCCTTGTATGCTCATGTTTTTCTTCCTTTTCTTCTATCCTTGTCTTCACTAATTGAGTTTTCCTTTGCAGATACAGTGATGAGAAGATCAGAATTAGCCGGGGATACAATAAAATTCTTTTCATACATATACGCGCGGATGCATCGAGGATGAACTGATTTATATGGTTGTCTGAGAAGAATAGTAGAAATCGCATTGTATTGGAATTTGGAAGAGTTGAGATCAATTATATTTTGAGTCTTTGACTATCCCTGAGAGCTACGCATCATCATCGCGAAAAGGTGTAACGCGGAAGGTCTATTTTGTAGCTTCCATTACTTTTTTATTAAATGACCTAATATTTATTTTTTACCATCTATGCAGGAATTTAGTATTATTTTAAACAAGCACGTTATTTTATATATATTATTAAAAGTTCAAAATTTATTTTAAGGATGAATCTTTATTTTAAAAAAAATTATCTATTAAAGTTTGAGTTTTTCTTTTTTAAAATAATGAGAGGGCCATTGCCCGAAGCAAATTTTCCTCTTGAGAAATTAAAATTTAAAAGTATGAAAGTAAAATATAAATATTTAATACTTTGAATAATTAAATAAGTATTAGTATTTTTGAAGTAATAAAATAATCAATAAATTATATTTTAATTTTTTTAATGTCTACTCTTTAACAAAAACCTTTATTCAAAACAAGAGTCACTTTTATTTAAAAATACTTTTTTTTTACAATATTACTTAAAAGGCTTAATTGCACTTTTGGTCCCTCAACTTTTTCAATTGTGCGATTTTGGTCCCTTGAAAAATTTAATTGCATATTTCGTCCCTCAACTTTTTCAATTGTGCGATTTTAGTCCCTCAAAAATTTAATTGCACATTTAGTCCTCTAATTTGTCAAATTGTGCAAAATCGGTCCTTTTCGTTCATGACTAGTCAAAGTGCAATTAAATTTTTGAAGGACTAAAATCACACAATTTTAAAAGTTGAGGGACGGAATGTGCAATTAAAATTTTTGAGGGACCAAAATCGCACAATTAAAAAAGTTGAGGGACAAAAAGTGCAATTAAATTTTTTGAGGGACCAAAATCGCACAATTGAAAAAGTTGAGGGATTAAAAGTGTAATTAAGCCTACTTAAAAAATACTTAAAGCTTTAGAATACTTATTTCGATAAAAAAAAATTACTTAAACTTTACTTGAGGCATGTCATAACCTGATGAGCTTCCAGGATTCAACTTACCTAAATTATAGGAAAAAAAATTAAAAAATACTTAAAGCTTTCGTATCCCCTCCCTTTTTCTTAGTTCTTCTCCAACTAACATACCTTACAAAATTAAGGTTGTGTGGGAAAAAGTTTATAGTTTATTTAAGATTAATTTATCATACAAGCATTTAAGCAAGTGAAAGAATTTATGAAAATAGCTTAATGCTTTCTTATAAGCTTTTTATATTTATTTTAATAAATTTGTTAGAGAAGTTTATGAAATAAACTTAAAAAGGATTTATATAAAGATCATAAGCTCTCCTTAATAAACACTTAATCAAGCTATTTAATCAAACATGCCTTAAATATGGTTCGGTACATCAAATACCAGCTTAGATTCCTCTTTTTGTTTTAGAAATATTGTTAAAATGTAAATATAATAATAATATATGGGTGTGTGAAAAAGTTTCTAGATATTTTATTTATGATTAACCTATCTGGCACATTTAAACAAGTGAAATAATTTATGAAAATAGCTTAATACTTATAAGGTTTTTTACAACTTATTTCAATTAGCTTGTTAGAAAAGCTTATGAAATAAATTTAAGGGTTTATAGAAAAGTTATAAGCTCTCATATGACAATTGTTTATTAAATAAATACTTAATTAAAGTATTTAACCAAACATGTCTTAAATATGATTTCGTACATTAAATACCACCTTAGATTACTCTTTTGTTTTAGAAATATTGTAAAAGTGTAAATATAATAACAATATAAATTTCAATTGGATAAATATAATAAGACTTTATTTTAATAGGTCAATGTAAACGGTTTACACTATCAATCAATCGTAAATAATTACATCTATGACTTTTAAAGTAGTTATGATAAGAGTGAAACATTTTTTAAAATGTGATACTTTATGATTGGTTGACAATACAAAAAATTTACACTGATAGTGCATACCAATTAATTTCATCATTTCATATAGTAATAACAAATCTGAAAAGAAATCGGTATAATACTTTAGAGCCTTACATAGTGTTTGGTTAGAGGGATTTGGAGGGGAGGGATTTTTTTTTTTTAAATCTATCATGTTTGGTTCAATTTTTATAGGGGAGGGGAGCAAAATCCCTCCTTAAGTCAATTTTGGCTCCCCTCCAATATTGGAGGGATTTGGAGGGGCGGTGAGGGATTTTAAAACATTTTATATGCATTGACTAAAATATCCCTACTTATCTATTTTTAAATAAATAATTTTAAGGGTTTAAAATTAAAGTTGTTTTAAAATCCCTTCTCTTCCCCCCTGAACGAAACATGAACGTGTCACCTCCCCTCACCTCCTCTCAACCAAACACAATGTCTAATTAAAATCTTCCCCCTCCCTTCCCCTCCCCTCCTTTGAACCAGGTAGTGAATAGAAAATGAGAAAAGAGAAAAAAGTGAGAAAGAGTGTGAGAATAGAGAAAGAGGTGAGAATTAAAGTAGATTTGATGTATTGTTTGATATAAGAGAAAAAGGAAAGAAATATAAAAGAAAGACGTGTTGATTGTTTTTTAAAGTACGAGAATGCCGCTGTTCCGTCCAAAAATCTTGATAGAGAGACCTCTGAGACAAAACCCAATCACTCAATTTTCTCTCTCACTTTCTCACACAAGGATGGATGTTTATTTATAGAGTGGGTGTCTGTTGGTAAGGGTGCACGTTGTACATGTGTTGCTTAATTACCTCAGTGATTCTTGGGTCATTAATGTCCATTATGTTTGTGATATTTGCTAATGAATGAGATGACACCAAGAGCGGGGGCGCCGCCTTGGTTGTCCCTGCCTCAATCCGATCCCTTGATCCACGCGATTATGACATTAATTCCAATTAATTACTATTTATTTGCGGCATCCTAACTTCCCCTCTCGGGCATGGGAGGCTCGCCCTTTTCTCCTAGACCTATCCACGACATCTCGGTCCGAACACTAGATTGATCTCCCCTTATGGAGGGAGAGGCAGGTTATTCAGGTTTGATATGAAGTTCGCGCCCCGAGGGTTGGTCTTCGGTGGTCCGACCTTATATTCTCGGTTAGCACACAACCACAAAATTAAAAAGACTTCCAATATAAAATAAGGTTACACATGTAATTTTACACAATAACTCTCACCATCTCCTATTTTCTTCTCACCTATGGAGAGGATATTTTTTTAGGTGGGTTCCACCAAATTTATTCTCTCTTCTCTATTTCTCTCATTTACCAAATAAGAGAAAACTATCTTTTCTCCTCATTTCCTCTCTTCTCCTTTCTCTCTTTTCATATTCTCTTCTACAAAACAAAGGCTTAGAGTATCTCCAACTCAGCATCTCAATTTTTTATTTTTTAAAAGATTTTTATTTTTGGTAAAGATTTTTTTTTAAAACATCTTAAATGGGTCATATAATAACATATCACTCCCATTTTCTTTTTACAACTTAAGCAATTCTTCACTCTAACTACCACTTTCAAAAATTTTATTAAATGGACCCACAAGGCCATAAGTGACCCCACATCATTATATTTCATCAATATTTTTTATTTATTAAAAGTACAAAACTAACCCACAATTAGATTAAGATTCGAGGCTTATTTAAGCACCCTGCTCCAAGGGTGCTCCATTGTTAGGCATCAGTGGTTAATAATAAGAAATCTCTCTTCAAGCACCATGCTTTGGAGGTGCTCTTAAGGAATCACACTTGGTTCCGACTTCCGACCCACGCACACGGAAAATTCTAGGGTAGATAGAATAAACGAGACACATGATTACAATTGACCTCGTCCGTACACTTTCTTTCCAATTACTATGAACTATTATTCTGTTACATCATAAAGAACAAACAATTAATGAATATGGATTTATGTTTACCGTAAACAAAAATCACAGACAAGGAAAAGGAACTAACTACTTGCTCAAGGACATACTGAAAATCTTGGTACTATCTCCTTTCCTATTCATCCTGTACCTTAAGGCCATTGCCGTCTTGTTGGTTGATTATACTTTGTCCCTCAACGATGGGCTTTCCCTCAGCTGGCTCTTCCATAGCGGGTTTCCCCTATTGCAGTCAACAAATTCAGGTTATCAACCACAAAAAAGTAACCGTGCAAGTGACTCAAGCAAGTTTAATATTCATAAAACGTTGAATTTTCTGCAATGGCTGCTGAAACTAACCTTGTTTCGATCACGCCATCCAAGTCCAAATGGACGAGAAAGCAAACCTATCCTCCTAGCAGGGAGATCCGTAGTAGGCTCTTGATTGTTTCTTGATGCTGGAGAGTCTGGCTGTGAAGATCTATAATACAAGGAGGTATAAAGTCAAGTTCATTCATACAGGGCTCTGTGCATAAAAAATATAAATCTTATTCTCATCTCCTTTCCAATATTTGCCGCTGCACCTTTTGGCACTTTCTTAAATAGAAGAGGGAAGGTTGATACAGTACGTCAAAATCACAACAGAAGTTTCTTACAAATTTTCAAAAAGATCATATCCAAAACCATAAGAGAAAATGTGGGAGCACATACAGTAAAGAATCAGATATTTCAAAAACTTCAAACACACCGTGGAGATGCTTGTACTTTAACTTGGCCAGACTGATACTGCAATGTAGCCTCCAGCATAGATTCTGCCATAACTGCTCTCTTCTCCATTTCGGCGAGTGCAACAGTTGCTTCTTCATACTTTTCCTGCCAATATATGATTTTAAGATGTAGTCTGAAAATTCAGCATCGTGCCAGACAAAATATAATGTAGCATTATAAGGAAACATTAACATGGACTTGACAAAACATATAGATAAGCATGGAGATTCACGGAAAAATTAGTGCAATCAGAGAAGGCAAGAGATGAGGCAACTAACTTTACATTAAAGAATGCTAAATTTTGTACCCCCTCCCCCCAAACCCCCAAAAAAAAAGGAAGCTATTTTGATATGTTAAGCATAAGCTTCATGCAAAAAGAAAATTGTGTGAAACAAACAAAACCTATTATTATCAAGAGTTTAAATTATAATCACAGAAGTGACATCAATTTGTTTAACATTTCATGTTACACTCACTTCCTCTGAAGCTGAAGTGTCCAAGTGTTTGCTTCCAAATGGAGGCATTCAAGCCTATAGCCTATGACAGAATAATTGACAAATTGATAAGCCTTAGCAAAGATGCTATTAGCCATTATAAAATTGATGATGCCCAAATTCAGGAACTACTAGACCACATGATCTGGGACATGTCTTAAGTCTTAACAGCTTTCTGAAACCTGGCAGAAAGCAGTTTGGCAGGATCATAGCAACAAGTAATACTCTAAACCACTCCTAGAGTGCCATACAGTAATAGAATGTTAGATGATACAAAATGAAACAAAAATATGTTAAGTGGTTTTCCAAATTCCCAACTATTGGTATGGGTTGATTTGCTGTAACCTGAGAAGTGCCAGCCTGTTAAAACTAATAACTTTCCAACTTTGAATATGAGTTGCTTGCATTTGTGGACGATATTGATGGAATATAAGGGCAATAGAAGAAGAAGAAAGAATAAAGGTAAACCTGAAGGACATGGGCAGCATATCTTTGTGCTGCTGCATCTTGCTCAGCAAACCTGCGAGCATCCTCAGTCACCTTTTGTTCTTGCTCCACCCGCATCAAGACCTACCAGCAAAAAATCTTCCATCATAAAAAAAGCCAACTTTTCCCAAGGGAAAAAAACACCAAGTAAAATGAGACCTGAAGCATAGCAGTTTCCTGTTCTTGCTTATCCGCAAGTGCCTGTCGAAGCTCAGCAACCTCTTGCTCTAGTTGCTCAACCTGGCGGTGATAAGAATTACACAGAGTAACTTCTCAAAGAACACATTAGAACTCAAACAACAAGACATCAAACTAACTAGCTTCATTTAATTATATGCATCACGGCCAATTTTGAAACTTGCTGTGTATTTTGGACTTGGATCCGTATCCTGAATTTTTCAAGAAGCAGGCAGTGGGCATTTTAAAAATGGAATAGGCCAAACATTCAACGCCACAGTTGTGGTATATCCGTAGAAAGATAATTTGATTAATTTCCCAACCGTAACAAAAAGTAGAAATAGTCAAGGAGCCTGCCAATTGAAAGAGTTTCCTTCCAGCATGTTGGTATTTTGGAGGTTTAGAACTCCTTTGACTATGTCTTGTGGCTCGGATTTTAGCTTCAGACTAAACTCTGTTCAACACTACATCAAGGATGGAAAGCTAACAGTAACGTTTATTGAAGGACTAGAATAGGTTGGTTGGAATAGCAGCAATTTAGTTACTCCCTCCGGTCTCTATTGTAAGCAAATATTAAATGGGACACACATATTAAGATAGTTAGTTGATCTTATTTAAAAGAATCATTGGGAATAAAAAATTAAGTTTGTTACCTAAATTACCCTTCCTCTTATTTATTAAGCTTGTGTTATTGAGAATAAAAGGAGTCATTGGAAAACAAAATTTGTATTAAATGAAGGGTATTTTGAGAATAACTTCATTAAATGAGAAGAAAGTAGTTGAAATTTGCTTATATTTTGGACCAAAAAAATTGGAAATTTTTGCTTATATTGTGGACCGGAGGGAGTATCTTATTTCTCCTGGTTTCAAGATGCTCAAATTGCCATGTTGGGTGAGTGCAGCATTCAGAAAGCATTTTCAGCTTTGTGAGATGGCAACTGGGAGCTTAAGCCAATTTGTTGCAGAAGCATCAGATATATAAGTTATTATGGGCTTAATTTGATTTTGGATTTATGAAACTCTGACGACCAATTTGCTTCACATGGTGAAGAAAATAGTGATGGTTTGTAACATAATCAATAACCATTTAAGCTGTCAGTGATTTTGGATTTTCCACCACTGTTATCAAATTATTAGATACATTAGATGCTTAAATTCTGAACTGTTGCTATATTGTGTTTTTACAAGGATTTATATGGTAACGCGGGCCTCATTTTATATCTGATTCTTTTAAAAAAATTCTTTTTCTTTGCAGTTTCAATTTTGCACTTCAGAACATTTCAGCTATAAGATACTACTACTACTGTCATCACTCATCAGTACCCTACACAGTAATTGAATCATTTGCTTGAATAAAGGTAAAGTATCGCCTCTTTTTATGCATTTATGCAGCAAATACGTGTGGAACATGTGATATCTCACTCCAAAAGGTTATCAATTTGGTTTGAACTGTGTATGCATATCCCATTTTTCAAGAACATCAAGGGTGAAATGTTAAACTTAGAGGAACAACTTTAGAAATCACAGCACAATGAGAAAAGCAATCAGATATAGAAGATATACAATGCAAACAACATATCATGATGTATGAAGCAAACATCCCTTGTCGACTAATGACTTACCTTGGCACTCAATTGCCGCCTATTGTCCTGCTTGACCATCTCCATTAGTGCTGTTTCAAGCTCCTCTGCTCTGATAAAAAGGAAGAAATTGAAAGGCATAAGTGCTATATGCAAAAAGTGAATCTCCAAGTTTTTGTGGAAAAGTTCAAAAAACATAAAAAAGAACCCTGTGTAATTGAAGGATAAAAGGGATAGTTAGTAACTTAGCATCAAAGACCAGTAAATGGTCTTATTTATAAAGGAGATTCCATTAACCACTTGAGTGGTTGATCCTTTCATTGAGTATCTAACCATTAACCACTTTATAAGTGGGTTAATAACTCAAGTGGTTAACGGGTAGGATCATCTCTTTCCAATAAAAATCCCAAAAATAAAAAATAATCCCATGCTAATAACCATGTCCATGCCTCAACTCTGAATAATAAAAGCCACACACAATAATTTGAGATACTCTGAAATTTCAGATTTTAACTTCTCCCATAACCTAGAAAATCAACATTTGTGTTCAACCGGATAAGACTATAGGACTCGAGGATTTGTGCACTCATCATTCTTTTGACCAGACGGTATAACATATAGTGATGGAAGTATTCAAGTCTATAATTATATAAGGTATGGCAAACGCTTTGTGGAACTGGCCATATAATTTAGAACAGGTAGGATGATACGGACCCAAGGCCCACTAAGGTCTATGTGAGGAAGCACAAAAGGTGCAATGCACCTGATCATATGAAGGAGAGAGAATAGTGTAACTGACTGCCTAGCTGGCAGTGTGAGAGTGAGTGTGTGTGTGCTGGTGTAATGTGTGAAAGAGTATAAACATGAGGGAGAGGGAGGAATAGAGGTTAGGCTAGAATTGGATTGGGACTTGGGAGAGAACTGGGCACTCTCGAATTTGCCCAGTTATCAATTTTATTTACTTTTCTTGCATTTCTTCCTGTATTTCCCATATTCAGAATCTGATATCACCTTGATACAGATCTGATATTTGCAATAATACAGTGCTTTTCCATTCAGTTTCCTTGTTAATTTTCTGGGTTCCTAACATAGGAGCAAATCACATTACTGCAAGATTGCAAGAAACAGCAAAGCTAATATCATTTCAAGTACCTGAGAATAGAGGATCTTTTCTCCTCTAGTAATCTGCAAAGTTCAACCTTAAGCCAGACAACCTGCATGGAGTTCACAACATAAGAACAATGCCATATTGTGATAGAGTTGCTCCAGTTTACTCTAGATTGATAACTCTGAATTTTCAAGCAATATTATTTTTTTGGGAGGGATAGGTGAGCATTCATATAAAGTTGAATTTTCAACATATATTTCTTCATAGAACGGACAAAATAATAAACAAATCTATTAAACAAATTCTCTGAACATTTTTCTAGTTTTCCAGTATGTACTCGTTGTACTGTTCTATTTTCAAAAGAAATGGGATATGTGAATTAAATAACTCAACTGGCTGTCATAATTTTACCAAAGTAAAACAAAACCAACATCCACATCAATTTCAGGTTGGAACACAATATCCTAAGATATTACATATGTAGTTTTAAGAATAATGTACCAAAACACTGCCCAACTCTGATTAAATTTGTAACAGATACTAAAAATGTAAATGAAATGAAAATATGCAGAAGTTCATGAAGGTAAAAAGTTGAGCCAAAGGACCTGTTGATGACAGTAAATATCCTTGACAAGCAGTTAACTGCACTCAAACTAAATTAATTATGCTTGTGTTAATGGGTCATTGAAGATAAATACAATACAATCATTTAGTGGGTCCCCAAAACTACCTACTTCTTTTTAACTTCTGCCTATATTTGAGAATCTTGTATATGCTAAGGAGTAAAGATAACAATAGTAATGCACCATTCAACTTTATTATGTTCTAATATAAAGGGGGAAGGATAACAGGAAAGAGAAGAGTGACCTGCTCTTGAAGATTTGGAACAGAATCTATCTCACCCTCTCCAGTCAGACTAATCAGAATTTCCTCTGCATTGGTGGAACCAGATTCTGTACGACATAATTGCATATCAGCCGATTGCTCCATTTTAGGATCATGTTTAAAACCAAATAGCTTTGATGCCAGGCCCTGAGAATCCCTCAAAGCTTTAAGCCCTTTTGACCTTTCTTCAACTGCAGCTATTACAGCTGGCCGATGTTTATTCCTCAGCTCTTGCAATCTACTTTCGTTTATATTTTGGTAACCCATGCAAGCTGTCAACACAAGCTGACTGCTATCAAATGTGGAGCCAGCCAATGACTGAAGTAAAGTAACTGCATCTCCAGCATCCTTGGTTGTTACCAATGCTGGACCTACAAGAAACAGTGAAATTAAGCCTCGTTGAGATATAAATGGTTTAAGCATTACTTGTTTACTTTTTCCAAAGAACACAGCATATAGTTTGAAACAACATTTTCACCAAGTACCATATAGCTCCATCAGAGCAACTGCAGTTCTAAATAGCATGACTCGGTTCCCTTCAAAAAGAAGCACATCCCAAATTCGTAGAACTGAAGTCCAAGTAATTACAATAGAACATAAGTAAGCTCAAACTATAGAGAACAAATGCTAATTTCACATGGATACTTTATGAAATAAGACTAACAGACTAAGCTACACTACCCAATAGACTAGATAAAACATAAAACCTGACCACTTTCCCAAGGAAGCATGTTCACAAAAATGGAAAGGAACCATGGTCCAGTAACCCATGCTACCTGCACTCCCAGGTAATCTAGATGATTGACTGCACAAGAAGTACACAGAAGAAATTAAAAACTAAGCATGGAACCCAAAACAGAATCCACTTGGTGAATTCATAGATATACAAACGACTGAAAACAGTTTACAAACCCAATTTGGGAAACCTCTCCCGGACCAACTCCTCGAAAACAAGTTGATCCACCTGATAAAATGAAAATGCATTTGAATATACCTCAAAAAGTCTTAACAACGGTTATTAGTATGTATTATTGAATTTACTAAGAGAATTAGTACAAGAAACCATACCTGAGACTCTAACATTTCCTCTGAATAATAGCCATCAAAATAATCATCTAAAATGCCCATCAAGGTCCTGAAGAAAACCACAGTGATAAAACATCCATAGTATAATATTTGAAAAGTGCATATTTTGACAATGTACGCTAGAAATCTTGTAAAGCAGATATCTCAGGACCTACCAAAAGGCATTTTCTTCAGGCATCAAAAGCAGCAATAAGCCAGCGAAAAAATTCATGGCCTGCAGTGTAAATTATCCCAACAATCTCAGTCAGTGAGTTATAGCTGTCATGAACATCCGTGATATGCCTGTGAAAGTAGGCATATAATAATTAATAAATTATTAAATTTTCTCTTAAATCATTTCATTGTCCATGTTATATTTATAGGATGTTCATGAAGCATACATAACACAGATATGGAAAGCTGCCACTTAGACACTAGGTCCCTTAGCACCTTGAGGCATGCTACCTCAAAAGGTGCTTGCCTGTTTCGTTTAGATATCTTCACTAGATTGTTCTTCACTAGATTTTTTGACAGTTAGATTTTCGAAATATAACCAACTCATCACAACCATACTGAAAAATTAATAGGATAACATGAAGAATGTAACTCTATCCAAAAGCAAAGACCTGGCAATAACCAACTGATGGATTATGTCGAGCATATGCAGTAAGTAATCGCCGCAGAGCATTTCTACCATCCTCATCCAGAGCAGGATGACCAGGAAATGTTCGAGGCAGATCCTGTAGAATTGAACAGATAAAGTTGTGAACTTCTAATCAAGAAACTTATGTTCTAGAGTCATAAAGATAAATAATATCACAACTTTAAGAACAATGAGAGTCAAATATCATAGGCAAAGACCTTCTCAATCTGTCCTTTCCATTTTTCTGGCACACATACAGGATCTGCAGCTGTTTTCTCATCATTTTCAGCTGACTGCATGCTTTGCTGATCTATTTTTCTTTCAGAATCATTCTCTGAAGCTAGAAGATCCTGATAATACTTCTCCACACGCCTTGCTTTTACACCCACAAAGGCTTGCCAAAGCTGAAGCACAATAACAAACAAGAGCTTAGCTCACCATAAATAGATAAACCTCACATTAAATGTATATCTTAAGCATATAACAACTACCTCTCCCCTCAGTGCCATTGGCACTCCTCCACGAACAAGAACTTCCAACTCTTCTTTCCAAGGAAACGAAGCCTCTAGTGGTGCAGCATCGGCAGCAATACCATTGGCAGAGGCACTCATGCCATCAACTAGAGGCATATCAGGACTTGGATCTGACCTCTCAACATCATAGAACTCGTCATCAGAGTCTTCCTCACACGCACCCTTTTGTGATTTGGCATCATCAGTATGAGATATCTGTTCATGTTTTAACACACCTTTCTTGTTCCCGACATCTTTTATTGACCCAGTTTTCTTCTTTACACGAATGCTCATCATATCCTCAATGGTATGCAGAGACTGTCTTATCTCTGTCCATAATTGGACTCTATGAACTTTAGTCTCCTCAGATGCCGATACCTCCTCTTTTTTACTACCATTTTCAGTTGCACTATCAGAACCAGACTTCTGGCTGCTTAGTTCATGTCCATCAATGCCCTTCTCCGAGCTAGTGTCAGCTTCTTGCTCTGAAGCTTGAGCCCTCAAAACTGTCTCATCTTCCTCCACTACTAATCTGTTTGTGGTCGATTCAGACGACTCTGCCTGCCGTTCTAAAAATGACTTCCATCGATCTGACCTTTCCTCTTCTTCCTCCTGAAATCGCATTGAGAAGTGTTAAAATTATAACAGCATTCTCTTCAAACTATTATTTCCACATACTGCATGACAACTATTACAAAATTATGTGGTTTTAGTTTGAAGAATAATAGTTTGCACAAACATGTAATAAAGCTGATATCTAAAGCCATCCCTGTAAGATTTTCAAAAGTCAACTTAACACAAAGTGATTTTTCCTTCACATTATTCTCCTAATTATTCCTAAAAATCGTTCGTCAGCAATAAACCTTTAAAGTGGCAATACTGGAATTATAAATCCAAAGCACAACAAGACCTTGTATATGTTAGCATATTCACGGTATCTTTGCAGGTGCTGAGGTCGCACAGTAAACCCATAGGCATCCCTGTTTACATCAAACATTCATTAATTTCCAAAATCCAATTATAAACAGGTAAAATAAAAAACCCAACAATAAACTGATAAACTCAGATAAACACAAGCAAAACCATAACCCAAAACCAAGAGAATTAAAGACATATCAACAATAACTAAGACAAGAAACAACAATTTGAAGCAGAACCCAACTCAAATTACCAGTCATCAGCTCAACCCTGTAGCGCTCGGCATTGCCTTTGCCTCAGCGCAGCCCCAAATTATCATTACTAAGTAACACAAAGGAAGAAAGGAACGACACATTTGGCACTATTCATCCAAAAACTCAATCTCAACGGAACTAGATCGGTCTTGAAAACCCAGTGATTTAATTAAAATCTCCCAAAATGGAAAGTTGCACAGTTAAGTCTTGAACCAGAAAAACCGAAAAGGAAGTGGTCCAGGTAAATTGCAGAGTAAATAAACTAAAAGAAAAAAGAAAATATACAATAATTCAAACCGAACCGACGAGGATGATGACGTGGGATTTAAAATTGACGGATCTAACAGGTAACGAGAGTGAAGGAGAAACAGAATCGTAAAGGAGGGAATGAGATACGCGTGGAGTGGATTATGGATACCTCTTATGCTCGAAAGTGAGGAGAGGGTTTATAGCCTTCATTTGTGGATTGGATCCGAATGATCGATCGGTGAATCGAGAAATTAGGTTGGGAAGAAGATCTTCTTCTTCTTATTCTTCTTCAGCTTCGCTCGCCTTGATTTTCTCTTCGCTTTTCTTTTCTTTGTGCAACTGAATGTATGTGTATTGTGTAGTTGGTTTTGTGCGTTTGTGGAAGCTAGTAGTAGTGAGTAGCTACAAAATCTAAGAGAGAGAAAGAAGGGAGAAATAGCAGCACATGCACACTAAGCGCGATGAGAGCGAAAAGGGCGTCACGTTATTATTACATGTGCTGCGTGATAGACTCCCTCCCTGGTAGCTTCACACAGAGTCCTAAAAGATCAAAAAGTTTGTTGCTCAATTTTGTCGCCTCCTTTTCCACTTCTCCTCCTTCCTTTTACTGCCTCATTGACCCAATATCAATGCATTTCAGTGTAATTAATTATCTATTTTGGTTTATATCTCAAGGTGTTGCTAATGAGTGTGTCTTATTCTATCTTATGCAATGGGAAACATTTCAGTAATCCAATTTGGATTCTTGTTAAGGGTGAAGAGTCCCATTATACTACAAGTAATTTGGATTCAGGAACCACTTTGGATTGTTTATCTTTTATGAAAAATGCTAATAAGCTAAAAAAAGAAAGTTTATATACGGAATTGGTATACTGTATTTAATATTTGAATAAGTGAAATGCTTGATTTTCTAATAAAAACTTATTTTTCGTGGTTTCTTGAAGAGTGCCCTAAGGAGACTCGTTAGCATGACCCATCTTTTATTAAAAGGATCTCACTATGTCGCATAATATTTATGCAACTCACCCATATTTTGAGCAAAAAATTATGTTTTTTATTCATAAGTAACTCATCCTTCGAGTTTCTTATATAAGCAACGGTGCCTTATTTTAAGCAACTCACACTGTCAGCTATATCAACTCAAACAGGGAAAATTAAGCAACGATTCCTTATTTGCCACATGTATTTAGGAACTCAACAAGTAACTCCCATTGGAGATGCTCTTATACATTATTTATACAACTCATTGAAGTTATTTAAGTCTTTTTTTTTTTTTAGTTTCATCATGATATTTCATCATTTTTTTACTTATATTAACTTTATTTTAAATTTTTCGAATATAAGCGGAATCAATCATATTTAAAATATATTTTAAAAAAATACTAAATTAATGGCACAAATTTTTCTTCCAATAGGAATTTTATAATTTTCTCATGACTAAGTTGTTTATACTCTAATAATCCGAAGGGGTTGGCCCAGTGAAAGCGTATTAGGTCTGTAAGATGTACACTGCAGAGTGTGTAGAGTGTGTATAGGGCTCTCATAACCTAAAATAATTATTCATATTTTTTAACACGTTTTTTCATGTTTAATATTCTTTTATATTAATTATATGTATCTACTCTCATTTATCCTATTTTTTCCTTCAATCAACTACAAATAAATTGTAACTAATTAATTTTCAAATTTACTTAATTGATTTTTGTAACACCCTGTTTTTCAGAATATTTTAATTAAGCTGGTTTTGGTTAAGTTGGATTTATTGTTCAAGGGCTTAGTGGGATTTTTGGTTAAAAGTCTCTTCTGGTACATGAGCACGCCCGTGCTCATTAGCCAGCAAGCCCATGCTTAAAATCAGGAGCGTGTTTCTGATTTTAAGTTGAGCACGACCGTGCTCAACAGTGAGCATGCCCGTGCTCAACGTGTTGACCGCGTCTCGTAACGTTAAGTCGAGCACGACCGTGCTCGAGAGTGAGCACGACCGTGCTCAAGTCCGGGCCTATATACGTCGAGCAGACTCCGGGTTGCGTCGTACACTCCTCTTTTGTTACAAAAACCCTAGTACGGCTGCAACCTCCCTTCTTCCCTTTTTTCTTCATACTCAGTGTGGTTTTGGGTATTGGAGACTCTAGGGGGACGTGGTTCCATCTGCACTTCGTATATAGGTAACGTTACGTCACTTTTCTTTAGTTTCCTTTCGTTTTTGGTTGGGGAAACTAACACCATTTTAATCTGTTTGTTTAAGGCTGGTTTGAGTGAACGCAGCTATTAAGAAAGGAACCAGTTCGTTGTTTGAGACGTCATTAGAGCTACCTTCAATCCAGGTATGGGGAGAAGGGTAGTGTGATCATAGGCTCGGGGTTAGAGTAGAGTAAAGGGGTCCCCATGGCCCCGGTTTTGTTTGTATGAATGACTGTTTATGTATGCATGATTTGTTGGTTGTTCTGATAACATGCTAGTGTTGATAATATGTATGCCTATGTTCATAATGTTGGTTAAGTTTATGTTGGTTGCCTTGCTATGAACATGATGATGTGGTTGGTTGATGCCAATGTTATGTTGATGTTGATATTATTGCTGAGTTTGATCCTTAAGATACGTTGATAACTGACTTAGGATGTTAACTGATTAAACTCTTGAAATTTGATAGAATACGGTTACTGTTCCTGCCCAGAACAGCACTGTCGCGCGATGAGCACGACCGTGCTGAACAGGGAGCACGACCGTGCTCCCAGTTGAATTCTGGGTAAATGGCCGCGCTGTTTAGCACGGCCGTGCTGCTGAGTACGACCGTGCTCAATAAGAAGCACGACCGTGCTTCTCTTACAGGGGAGCACGCCCTTCACGTGCTTAAGCACGACCGTGCTGGGTTACGAGCACGACCGTGCTCAACCCACTGAGACAGAACTGAACTAAAGGACTTAAGGGGTTTTTAAACCCCATTCCCCAATGATGATTAATTGATTAGACAATCCGGTTGATAATACTGAAAATAATTAAAGATCATGAGATGGTGAAGTGTTAAGTCGATGCCCTTTTGGGTGCCACAAGCTGATGAGTTGTGCCTTGGTGCTCTTTGGCCAAGGAAGCCTTGACCCCGCGGTTTGGGTTTAAGGTGTTGATGTTGCTGTGTACCTTGGTGGCCGAGAGTTTGCTCCAGGTACTGCGGTTGATTCCGCTTAAGTCCTCGGGTAGATTCCGCGAGGCAAGCTGTTGCGGTTGATTCCGCTGTTATACCCGGTCGATTCCGTTGGAGTTATGGAGGTGGTGTTGCCGTTGTTGTTGTGTTGCATACGCATAGCATCGGAGTTGTTGATTAGGGATGTTCGACATAGGGGAGATCGTCCTAGAGTACGGCGATCTGGCCATCCATGGTTGGAGTAGATTCTCCTAGCGCCCCCGTGACGAGGCATTCGTTGGTTTGATGCGTTGGCTATCTAAGGAGTAGATTCTCCGGCGTTGAGTAGATTCTCAATGTGGATATTTAACTCCGAAGTCGTTCATCCCGAGTTTAGTGGATCCACATGCATTGTTGGTTTAGCGGAGTAGGATTGCATTGCATTGCATAGCATAATAATAATGTTGATGTCTGGTGTGATGTTGCCGTGTTTACCGTTACTTTACTTCATACTTCTTGCTGTATATGATTACATGAACTTACTCCCCATGTTTGTTTGTGTTTGGCCTGATTAGCACCTTGCAGAGGATGACGAGCAGCCCGGAGATGAGTGACTCTGAGGAGCCGCCACTCATAGTAGGGCTAGTTGTGTTATGTTAGTTTTCAGTTGTAATTCCGTGGGTGTTTATCCCGGAACGGTTATACCAGCTCTGTAGGTGACATCGGGGTTCGGATATTTTTATTGGTTTGTTATGTTTTACTGTTTAAAACTCTTTTCATTTTCCGTGTTGTAAACGGTTCATGTGGGACTTTTCTACCCATGGACAATTGTTTTGATTATTTCAATAATAATTGCATGTTTTTCCTTTAATTGTTTTAAATTAAATGGTTTATAATATGCGGGGTAGAAGGGTGTCACAATTTTCCTATTTTTCATGTTTACTCAATCAAATATATATATGATATACATCAAAACTTTTAACAAAACATAACTTCAAGATATTAACATGTATTCTAAATATTCTCATTTATGTCATTCCATCATGAATATTAAAGGGAAGAGGGTATTCATTCATAAAAGTATGAAAAATAATGATTAAGTATGAGTAATACTATAATTTCAAAAATAATAGTACATGTATGTAGTAGGTCGGTTTGGATTGGATTGGATCGGTTTTCGCTAGGGGATCCAAAATCCGATCTAATCCAATGAAAAAGAATTGTTTTCCGATTTTCCGATTTTCCGATTTTCACGGTTTGATTTGGTTTGGATCGATTGATGAACACCTCTAACTCTCGATAAGTTGGAGGTTTCTGCCTCGAATCATTGCGATAAATAAACTCTTAGAGAGGGGCCATAACCATATCGCTCGCGACCCCGCAGTGGTAGCTCACTTTCCATTATTTTTATTAAAAAAAAAAGTTGTTTACTCTGACTTTGTTAGGTGATTGTTTTTTTATTTTTCTTTTCTTCAATAAGAATAAGAATGTTATTGATGTCAAAAAAATAAATAAGAATGTTATTATGTCTTTCTACCAATAATACGGTGTTATGTGGGTGGCCGTCAATTGCCTTAATTTCGACATCGATACCTAACTATACATGCATCATCCCAGTAAATTCCAACTGCTTTTTTCTTAAAAAACATTTCACTTACAAATAGGATTTATTTTTTGTTGGAGTAAAGAAAAGAAACCAAAAAATAGAAAAAAGGAAAAGCTAAGGAGGCATGCACATGAGCACATCCTCCAACAACAGAGACCTAAGCCCCGGAGGAGGGTCACTCCAAAGCTGCCAAGAAACATTAGACCACACACCAAGCTTGGCAAGGAAATCAGCGCTACTATCCACTTCACAAAAAACATGCTTCAAAGAGACACTCCATTCACGATGGAGAAGCTGTACCACCTCAAAAATTTCCGAGGCATAAACGTGATGTACATGAGAGGAGCTATCCAAAAGAGCATTAACCACATCAAGAGAATCTGATTCACATATTAGCTTGCGGAAGTTCATGCTCTAAGCAAGAAGAAGCCCATGCTTGATAGCCAAAAGCTTTGCAAGGAATATGTCACCAACTCCATCAAAAGAAGAGAAACCCGCAATCCAATCACCCGAGGCTGAACGAATTAAGCCACCAGCTCCAATAGAGTTAGAGCTGTCAATGAAGCTTCCATCAACATTAAGCTTAACCGAATCAGAGGGATGGGGCAGCCAATGAGCAAGAAGGGTCTCAGTCTGGTGGTGCTTATGCTTGGGGGGTAGTTGAACTAACTGATTTAAATATCTTCATTTAAAAAAAAAACTTATTTAAATATCTTAATTTCATCCAGGATTCTTAATTTGTAGATTACGTGTAGAGGAAGTAAAAATTCTTTTCTTTTAGTAGAATGCTAAAGGACGCCGGTTAGGATATATGAAAAAAGAAATATCTGGAAGTAATATTTTAATTTTTTTTTATTACAATTGTTTTAATATTTTAATAAGTAATACACTTGTTTTTTTTTTAAAGCAAAATTTTGTTTATTTTACATTCATTAATAAATAAGTGATCTAAGAGCACTCCATAAGAAACCCTTTATTTGAAATGAAATAAGCCTATTGCAGTAAAAAAAAATAAAAATAAGAAGACCCTTTATGGTATTCACTGATAATTACAATGTTTGATAAGTCAATACATGTTTGAGAAAATAAAAGACTTCCATTCTGTTATTATATAATTAAAATGTTTGATAAGCTTATTTTTCAACCAAATTTGGGCAATTCATGTATCTCACAAAAGTAACTTTCTTCTCCTTTTATTTCATTTATCCCCCTAGTCATTTATAATTTTCTTTGGTTGTCATGGATAGGCTAGTTAAGGCTTTTAAGATATAAAGATGGTATCAAATTTGGATTCGATTTGGTGTCAAATCTTGTTAGGACCTCCAGAGAGGGAGAGGCATGGTACAACCTCATCTTTATGGGTTTGAAAAATGTCATCCATGACTATCTATAATCTTTGGGGGAAAAGTCCCATAGGGAAAGAAGGACAAAAATATTCTTTTGTTCATTTATCTTATTATTTGGATTTGATTTGACCCTCCTACGACTCTTGCACATATCATCACATGAAAGACTTGACTCAGTTGTCTAAATCATCATTACCTGTTACATACATTAAAATTAACAACGTCATTGATAAGGGTGACTAAAATGGCAAGATTGACAATTTATCAAAAAAATTAAAAAAAAATTTGTAAGATCGACAAGCATTTGAAACAATGAATCAGATGACTTTCTTAAAAAAAAAAATTGATCCGATCCAATTAAATGCGATTTGGATTGTACCGGCTGATTTGGTTTTTACTGATACATCGTTACTTATTTATATAACTTCAAAGAATCAAGATTACAAGTTATATTGAACAAAATCTTAAACCTCAATATACTTGTTTATAAATTCATCATTTTTTTATTCGGGACATTAGAAATAATAAAAAATTACTTCAAATCAAACTAGTAAGTGTTACTAAGAAAAAATCAATAATTGAAAAAATAGAATATTCATATATTAAATTTTATATGTGTGTTTTGGTTTGTTTACATCAGTTAAAAAAAAAGGAATAAAATATTTGATACGTTCCAATCTATTTTTACAAATCAAGATAAAAAATTTCAATAAACATTGGTTTTGTTCGGTTTTCATTTTTCTGGATCGGTTTCGATTTCTTTTGAATCGGTTTGAATACGAATACTCCTATCATGAACACCAACTGAGAAGTCAAAATATTTTTTTATTTTTTGATACAAAAAAGTTTAGGTAAGTTGGGTCCCGGGGACTCACAGGGTCAGGGCAGGCCTCACGGCTCAAAGAACGCTTACAGAGGTACTTATATATTACCTATCAATGAGGGTCCTCACATCGATAGTAAGATTCGAACTCATCATCATATTGGTTAGGGTAAATGTCCATTTTCGTCCTCGACAAATAGTGCGTGGGCCATTTTAGTCATTGACAAAAAAAAAACTACTCTGTTAATCCCTGACAATTACTAACTGGGACAAGTTAGTCCCTGACAATTACTCTGGGACATTATAGACATTATAGTCCCTAAAAATATTTAAAGTAAGACTAATTAGTCCCTGACAATTAGTATCGTGGGATAATTTAGTAACAGACGCTGACTAATGGAGTGAACGTAGGGACTAACTTGTCCCAGTTAGTAATTATCAAGGATTAATAGAGTAATTTTTTTTTTGTCAAGAACTAAAATGACCCACACACTTTTTATCTGAGACCAAAGTGGACCTTTACCCTATTGGTTATAAACCTTCGTCGGCTAAAGTCCAAAGAGATTCTAATTACGGTGTATTCGAAGGAAAAAGTAATGCATTTTGGGATTTTTTTTTTTTCCATTTATTTGGCAAATTTTTTTTTTTTTCATTTATTTGGCAAATTTTTTTTTTCTTCATTTATTTGGCAATTTTTTTTTTTTTTCAATAAGCGGGAAATGGTTGGTTAATTTTGCGCCTCTTAACTGGGAATCCTGTGATCGGAGAAAAGCAACAAGTCCGGAAAGGACGGTGATGTCAGCCCTGAAACTGAGCGCAACTGCTTCTATCTACGCCCGCACAGCCACCAAAACCAAACCCCTCCTCTTATGGAGAAGAAGCATACACCTACACCCATCACACCACCACCAACCCCTGCGCACGATAACACCCTACGCCTCTCCAAACAACAATCTTCTAGGGTTCAGAATGGGTAAACCCCTTTCTTTCTCCTCCGACAAACCTGATTGGTCAATTCCCAATGCTACCAAGGACCCTTCTTCCCATGAACCTCCCAAATTGCTCACATTGCCCACGATTTTGACCCTTGCCCGTGTCGCTGCTGTCCCTCTTCTCGTTGCAAGTACGCTGCTATTTCTGTATTTTGCATTATCCTTCTCTTTCATCGTTTTTCTGATATTTTGTATGCAGCTTTCTATGTTGATGGTTGGCGTGGAACTGCTGCTACTACGACTATTTTCGTTGCCGCTGCAGTTACAGATTGGCTTGATGGCTATATTGCTCGCAAGGTACCACACTCTTTCAAACGCTAACCCTATATTTTCAATGGATTTTAATTGTTCGACTTAAGTCATTTATTATTGTAAATTTGCAATGCAGATGAAGTTAACATCTTCATTTGGTGCATTTTTAGACCCAGTAGCTGACAAGGTATTTATTTCGCCTTAACTTGTATATCTTAGGTCCGTTTGCTCTCATCCAGATTCCTATTTTCATTTCCTATTTTATTAGTAATTACAAAAATGTCAATTCTATTTGATGTTTTCAAAGAGGTAACGTGTTT
This sequence comes from Echinosophora koreensis, assembly GCA_035048595.1. Taxonomy (NCBI): domain Eukaryota; kingdom Viridiplantae; phylum Streptophyta; class Magnoliopsida; order Fabales; family Fabaceae; genus Echinosophora; species Echinosophora koreensis. Next base: position 789,516 of record JAPCYP010000006.1, read on the forward strand.
CTGAAATCAGGAAACAGTAAATCAAGTGGCATTTTTGCAATTAGTAGTGAAAATAGTAAATAAAAACAAAGCAAACCACCCTAGGCTTTTTATTTGAACTACAAGTTTCTCTCAGTAACATGTGACAACTATCTCAGTTATATTGTGAATGTAAACTGATTATTGCTGAATGCAGCTTATGGTTGCTGCGACATTGGTCTTATTATGTACTAGACCATTGGATGTTGCTGCATTTGGACAAGTCCCATGGCTACTGACCATACCTTCCATTGCTATAATTGGTAGAGAGGTAATGCTTGCTTAATGCCTTGCATCTGCAATTTCTAATCCAAGCATCGCTTAAAAGGTTTTGTTCTCATCAAACCTATCTAAGGAATCTGTTTTACAGTTAATTCTCATTATACAAAAACAATGAACCTGAAATTTGTTGTAAATGTCATGGAATGAGGACTACTAATGATCATATTTTGCACCATATAGAGTGAACTAAATTAAAGGTCAGGTCAAATGAAAATCCAATGTTTTATAGATGCATGCTGTGATAAATGTCTTTGGGATGGGGGAATTCAAATTAGTGAGCTTCTGTAGTCATTGCTCACACATTTTACAACCCCTTATAACTTACCTATAGCTCTGGATGATGGATGCAGCAGTGCCTAATTATGTCCAACATTTTGTTGCCGTTGTGGGTAAAGAATTGTAAATACTTAGCATGTTGATGATGTATTTCATTAACCAAAATCCTCAGAACCTTATTTGTTTAACTGAGATTCAAATTTATACGGTAAATTAGCCATACTTTCACCTGTGTTTCCTTTTGCTTTCAAGGCATCATATTATGTCTGGTTTGCTGGCATTGTATTAGTATATCAAATCAGATGTCTTACAATTTTCTATTGTAATTTGCAAAGTAGATAACCATGTCTGCAGTCAGGGAATGGGCTGCTTCCCAGGATACTAAGCTTTTAGAGGTTTGTTTTACCTCCTTAGACTTGAATCCAATGCCTGGTATTTCTACAAAGTTTTGAGCTTATATCATGAAACTTTAAATAATAGGCTGTTGCTGTAAATAACTTGGGGAAGTGGAAAACTGCCACACAGATGATAGCATTAACCATCCTCCTTGCTACCCGGGACTGGAGGTATTTGTTTTCTTCACATTTTGAGGATGCTCTAATATGAAAAACTAATTAGATCTGTTATGAAAGGAAAAATTGTATGAAAAATTAATTACTGAATGAGTTTATTTTGATTTGTAATGCCTAATCTTATTTATTTAGATGAAGAAAAGTTTATTTAGGTATGAATTTTTAGTTGCATGTCATTGTAAATTAATTTATATGTTAATTGTTCATCATCTTGTTCCCCTCAATAAAAGCTCTGCCCTTGACTGATTGGGGTTTTCTGTCTTTTCCGATTTTTCTTCAGTCACGGAGGAGCTGCCATTGTTGTAGGTTCCGGTGTTGGTTTGCTTTATACTTCTGCAGGGCTTGCCATATGGTCATTGGTTGTATATATGATGAAAATATGGAAGGTGTTGCGGAGGTAGCATGGTTGCTCTATGCATTTACCTGCATCCCTTCTTTTGTGGGTTCGATTCTCGTTAACATTTCTTATACAGTGTCGTCACCGATGTCACAGAAGGGGGATGAATTTTTTGTGGCATGTAAATGTAATTTTTATTCTTTGCAATGTCTTACTACTCCACACATCGCCATTGCTATTTTCTTCTGTCCCTTAAAACTACTTGAACCTTTTTTTGTCCTCTGTCACCTCACCCTGGGTGAGGGTGGAAAGAAGAAAAGAAAGAAATGATGTTGAGTCGAGGTACCAGGAAGCGTTTCTTGTAGCTTACAACAAGTTCCTTGGGATCAGAGCGGGTTATTTTGTAGTCCTCGATGCTGTTCATTCTGTATCAATAGCACAAATTTAATTGTTGAATGAAGCTCAGAATGCAAGTTTATGCAGTGCCGAACCTATGATCTTGCCATGTGAGCAGAACCCATGATACTCCGGAGCAGGGATCAAACCGATGTTAACCGATTGGTTTTCATAGAAAAAAGGTTTTTTTTTTTTTTTACTATTATTTAATCAACATTGATTTTTTTTTGCTATTTAGTTTTTTTTAATATCAATTTTCGATATTTTTGAATTGGTTTCGAGAACACTTGTAATTTTTTATGTAAGTTTATCCGTTGGGGTGCTTTTATTGCTCTGCATCAAATAACTTTTTAAAATCAACGAGTTATTGACATCAGGGTTTTTATCAATTTTTCCCCAGAAGTTCCTTGTTTATAACCTTTTCATCTTTGATTACAGAAAAAATTCCAATAAATTGGACTTGTTCCTAAAGTAATTAAGTAAGGGCTAGAAAATTTGTGCAACCTTTTAGTTGAAATTTAATATTTAATATTTGAGCCAATATTTTAAAAATCGGTCCAATCAAACTAGTTTAACCATTTGGATCGTCAATCGGGTGTCGTTTTGGTCCTGATCAAACTAGGAAAGTAGTCTTATCGTGCAAAACTCAATCAAATTGGCCTAAATCTGATTTTCTAAGATTACTCGATTCGTTGTTTTTTTTTTTAAGAAAGGTGCTTTTTGTCCGTAAAGAGGTCGTCAAGTTTACGAGACGTGGAACGTGACTTGGAACCCACCCTATCCCCTCGGAATCTGTATTTAGGGTTCAAAAGACCCAAATGTTGAACCAGAAAACCAAAACGTGACTTGTGACCGCTTCTTCTCCATATGAAAAAATAGTTCCTTCCTTCTCCAATCTATGTTTCATGGTTGCATATCCCTTACTCGAAATAATGTCGTCCAAAATAGCTCCCCCACTTATAACTTACTACATCTTACTTTATCTCGTTGCATCTTGTTGCATCTTGTCGTGATAATGTCTTTTAAGGTTCATCCTCTACCCAAACAACTCATAGATGACTGATATGGTTATTCAGCTTGGAAGAAATCAGTAATATTTCGTCCAGCTCAACATATCACTATCGAATTTTCTACTTCAGGGACCCCATTGAAAATTTTATACAAGTCCAAGGACCCAATTAGAAACTTTTTAGTTCAGGGACCCAATTGAAAACTTTATAAAATTTCAGGAACCCAATTACATTTTTTTTATTTAGGGACCTATTTGAAAGTTTTCAAATAGTTCAGGGACCAACTCAATAGTTAAACCTTTAAAAAAATTTAAAAAATAAGGCTATGTTTGGAAGTTTTATGGGGATGAAGTGGAGTTGTTAGTAATAGAGTGAAGTGGAAATGCAAAAGTATCTCACTCCATTGTTTGTAAGTTTAATGACGGATTTAGAAGAAAATCCCAAACCCCCCAATTTGGAGGGTATAAAAATGAGGGTTTTGGATAGAGTGGAATGGTTTGAGTTACCATCCTAAATCATCTCACTCCATTAACGAAAAAATTCTCCAACAATGGATTAATAAATTTATACCACTCCACTCAATTACTAATCATCCCATCCCATCCTCCCAAAAGATACCCTAACTTACCTACTTCATCTAAGTCGGTAATCACTCATGTCATCTTAAACCTCCTTTCGGATCCTCCAATTGGACACTAGTTTGAGCCCTCGTAACAGATCGAAGTTGTTACTAGTCATAATAACAATGGCGGCGTATACAAGTTTCCCAAAGAACTGGAAAATAAAAAATTAAAAAACTCGGCTATCCAAGGCCCTGCTTCAACTGTAATATCTTGTATGAAATTGATAAGAGATGACAGATCCAAGCATGGTACATAAAAATCTTAATGGTAAAGGAAAGGAAATGTGGGACCCTTCCCACGAGCCTTCCCAATTGCTTACCTTGCCCACCATTCTAACCCTTGGCCGTGTCGCTTCTGTCCCTCTTCTCGTTGCCAGTAAGTACGCTTCCAACACTCTTGTGGTATCTCTGTATTTTGCATTACCCTCTTTCATTGTTCTGTTTTTTTATATTTTTTATGTAGCTTTCTATGTTGATGGTCGGCGTGGAACTGCTGCTACTACAACTATTTTCGTTGTCGCTGCAGTTACCGATTGGCTTGATGGCTATATTGCTCGCAAGGTACCACACTCTTTCAAACGCTAACCCTATATTTTTGAAGGATTTTAATTGTTCAACTTAAGTCATTTATTATAAATTTGGAATGCAGATGAAGTTAACATCTTCATTTGGGGCATTTTTAGACCCAGTAGCTGACAAGGTATTTCACCTTAACTTGTATATATCCTAGGTCCGTTTGCCTTGTATAATATTTCTGTTTTCATTACCTGTTTTATTAATAATTATAAAAATGTCACATTGGTCTTTTAAAACAGGAACAGAATCTTTAAAAACGAGAAAAAGAATGAAACCATGATGACATTTTTTTCCAATTATTAATATAAACAGTATATGAAAACATGAAACTGGAAACAGTAAGCGTCCCCTTTCTCTCAATAACATGTGACAACTACCTTACTTATTTTGTGAAAGTAAACTGATTTTTACTGAATGCAGCTTATGGTTGCCGCGACGTTGGTCTTATTATGTACCAGACCTTTGGATGTTGCTGTGTTTGGACAAGCCCCATGGATACTGACCATACCCTCCATTGCCATAATTGGTAGAGAGGTACTGCTTACTTAATGCCTTGCATCTGCAATTTTTAAGCCAAGTATTGCTTAGAAGGTTTTGTTCACCTCAAACCTAGCTAGGGAATCTGTTTTACAATAAAATCTTATCATACAGAAACAACGAATCTGAAATTTGTTGTAACTGTCATGGAATTAGGACTACTAATGATCATATTTTGCACCATATAGAGTGAACTCAATTAAAGGTTAGGTCAAATGCAAATCCAATGTTTTATAGATGCTTATTGTGATCATGTCTGTGGGATGTGGGAATTCAAATTAGTGATCTGCTGTTGTCGTTGCTCACACATTTTACAACCCATTATAACTTACCTATATCTTTGGAGGATGGATGCAGTAGTGTCTAATTATGTCCATCATTTTGTTGCCATTGTGGGTAAAGAATTGTAAATACTTTAGCATGTTGATCATGTATATCATTAACCTAATACCAAAACCTTATTTGGTTAGCTGAGATTAAAATTTATACGGTAAATTAGCCATACCATTTTTCCTTTTGATTTCAAGGCATCATACTATGTCTGATTTACTGGCATTGAATTAGTATTCAAATCAGATGTCTTACAATTTCTCTTGTAATTTGCAAAGTAGATAACCATGTCTGCAGTCAGGGAATGGGCTGCTTCCCAGGATACTAAGCTTTTAAAGGTTTGTTTTACCTCCTTAGACTTGAATCCAATTCCTGGTATTTCGATAAAGTTTTGAGCTTATATCATGAAACTTTAAATAATAGGCTGTTGCTGTAAATAACTTGGGAAAGTGGAAAACTGCCACACAGATGACAGCATTAACCATCCTCCTTGCTTCCCGGGACTGGAGGTATTTGTTTTCTTCACATTTTGAGGATGATCTAATAAGAAAAATTAATTAGATATGTTATGAACGGAAAAGTTATATGAAAAATTCATTCCTCAAATGAGTTTTTTTAGATTTGTAATGGTTAATGATCTTATTTATTTTGAAGGAAAAAAAAAGTTCATTTAGGTTTGAATTTTTGGTTGCATGTCATTGTAAATAAATTTATATGTTAATCATTCATCTTGTTCCCCTAAAAAGAAACTCTGCCCTTGACTGATTGGGGTTTTCTCTGTTTTCTCCGACTTTTCTTCAGTTATGGAGGAGCTGCCATTGTTGTAGGCTCCGGTGTTGGTTTGCTTTATACTTCAGCAGGGCTTGCCATATGGTCATTTGTTGTATATATGAGGAAAATATGGAAGGTGTTGCGGAGGTAGCATCCTTGATGCTCTATGCATTTACATGCATCCATCTTTTGTGGGTTTGATTCTCGTTAACAATTCTAATACAGTGTCGTTACTGATATCACAGAAGGGGGATGCATTTTGTTGGCATACAAATGTAATTTTTATTCTTTGCAATGTCTAACTACTCCACACATCGCCATTGGCCAATGGCCATTGCTAATTTCTTCTGTCCCTTAAAATTACTTACACTCTTTATTGTCCCGTCACCCTGGTGAGGGCGGAAAGAAGAAAGGCCAAATAGGCATGCATAAACGATATAGTAGAGACTTCATTTTGGGTCCTAGCTACCATTTGGAGTCCTTAAAAGTTTGAGATCAGAGATAATTCAGAGAAGGATTTATTGTATGATCGAAGTTGATTTTGCAATTATTTATTTTGTGGTCATATAATATATAGCGATATTGAAAATAATTTCAATGTTTACACATGATTAATGTGCATTGCCATTTTACCCGTTCTCTTGCATCTATGGTTGAGCAGAAGAGAGTTGATTGAAAGTGATTTGGGATCTAGAAAATTTTCTACATTGGTATTTGGTGGATTTAACTATTACAAATGCGCAAACAATTTGCTTGCCCTTGCCTCTGCCTCTGCCTCGGTAACCAGTTATATAAATGGGGGTTCAAGATAATGAACGATGACCTTGCAAGTAACCATTGTCATCTTCACATGTTCACATAATTGATTCTCTATGTCATGTCGCATTTTAAGTAATGTTCAGTCATGTTTATTGAAAGAAACAAGTTGATACATAATCAATTTATCTAGTGATGAACGTTTGGAGCGTGATATCTGATGATAGTGGATGTAGCACACTGATTTTCTTATCAATCTCGAGACTCTTGACTCGTATCGGGAGTTGTTGAACTCTCAAGCCGAAGATTGGATCATAGCTTAGCCTATAGACAAAGAATGGTTCAAGGAAAACAGTGATTTAGACAAAGAATGGTTCAAGGAAAACAGTGATTTAGGACTTCAGTGAAGTTCAGTCTTAAGGTACCAGGAAGCGTTTCTTGTAGCTTTCAACAAGCTCCTTGGGATCAGAGCGGGTTATTTTGTAGCCATCGATGCTGTTCATTCCCTGTATCAACAGAACAAATTTAAATCTTGAATGAAGCTCAGAATGCAAGTTTATGCAGTGCTCAATCTATGATCTAGCCATGTGAGCAGAACCCGTTGTCCTCCATACCGGGGATCAAACCCGTTTTAAAAATTGATGAAATAAAGGCAGACGATTTCTCATGAGGTTTTTTTTTTTTTTTTTTTTGATAATAATTTTTCATTCCAGATTCCAGAACCATTGCTGCCAATTTTGCAATCATAAAAATACAAAATGACCTTGATGCAGTTAACAGTGCCTAATGACATAAAAGAATAATTCTAAATTCTCCTGTTTCAATCCTCCTATAATGTTTTTTTACATTTCCATTTTTCATTCCCTTGACACTAGACAAGATATCCTCAATAATTATGACAAAACATAACACTAGATAAGCAAACATACATAATTAAATAAACAGAGAAGAACATAATTGTATGCTCTACCTCAATCCATGCTGCCAGTTTAGGCCTGCCCAATTTAATATCATAATTTTTCACATCCATTAGAAATGGTTGAAATCTTTCAATAAAAGGAGCATATGCTATATCCACCTGAAGTTTACAGAAAGTATTTTGACTAGTTCAAATCAGTGTGAAGATGGACAAGAATCTTTCATTACTACAAATAAAAAAAAGTAAGCATACTCACTAGACTGAATTGACCGAGGAAGAAAGGTCCATCATCATATTTGGAGAGAGCAGTTTCGATGTAATCAAATGCAGCTCCTAAAGCAATATAACGTGTCTATATATATATTTATCAAAAAAATTAACAGCATCAAGAAAGCAAGTGTCATTTTACCAGCTTCAGGCACATCTCCTTTAAATGAAGAAACAACGGTCTTGTAAAAGGTATCAGTGTAAGATAGCAACTCTTCAGCAAACTCCTTAGCAAGACCCTGTTTATTAAACGGTAAACTTTTGGTTTAAAGTTTGGACCAGAAAATAAATATCAATTATTTAAAATAAAAATAAAAAATCGCATCTTACAGTAGGGAAAAGGGAGGGCCCTTCAAAATGAGTGTCAATGTATTTAATCAGATCAAGACTCTCTCCTCTAACTTGGTTATTGTGTTCCAAAGATGGAACCTGGATTTCCATAGACATCAAAACATCACTATGAGGATGTGGTACACTGAATTTTATACAACACAAACTATAAGATCATGATTGTTTGCTTTTGGCACAAAGGATTAAGTATCATAAGACCTTGTTGGGTGGGTATACTTTCTCCTTATACCATGAAGGCCTATCTTGTAGATCAATAGGAACCAATTGTATCTTGTCCTGCAATCCCTGCTTCCAAAAAATATGAGGAGGGTAAAGATGCTGTTAATTGGAAAATAACCACCTCACATAATTCATTTATACTACTTTTTACATTGGTTAACAATATACAAATTCATGATAAATTATGTGTGTTGGTTGGTCCATGGATATATGCCATGATACATGAGCAACATTTGGGTAGACACATACCCAACACATCATCATTGGACACAACCAATACTCATTAACTAACCAATATATGTTATTATCCATAAATTTGTGTATTGCCATTTTTTAGTGTAAAAAGTAGTGGCAAGAAATAGAGTGAGAAAATTTGAACTCTTAATCATCACCAATATAACTAGTATGGTAAGTAACCCTTAAACTAATCCAAGTGTTTCCTAAGTTAACCTGACTAACCCAATGTACCAAACAGTTAAGACCCAACACACACAAAGAGCAAAGACAGTAAGAACCATTTGAACCAAGATAAACGGGCAGGGTCATTTTAACAACCTTACAGTTACGAGTGATCCATACACGCTGTGCATACGGGCATTTGTAGGAGATATACAACCTTCAGCAGCCACATGCCAAACATAGAAATTAAGGGGAAAAATAATGAAATAATAAAAAAAAAAAAAGAACAATAAGAAAGATTTTCCATAATCAGATTCAATTATGGCAATGCATTTATACGAGCATTCAAGCAAACACATTGAGTGAATACACAATAACCTCTTTAAATAAAAAATCTTGGTTAAAATATTTAATTTTAATTATTCCTGGGAAAGAAGAAAGAAACCAACTAACCTTGTAGTTCCATCAAACAAGGAAGGTGGGGGTGAAGTGGAAGTAAGGGTTGGTGGAAGAACCTCTTGAACACTTCACAAAAAAGAGACGCCAGAACAAGTTTAGAAAATGGGTATTTTGAAGCTTATGTTTCTCAGCAACCAAACAAAAAGAAACATACCCAGTTGCCATAGCTTTTGGTACATTCAAAGTCACCCCACGCAATCTGCTTTTTTTGTTGTTAACAGGTTGAAGCTGAAGCTGAAGCTGAAGCTGAAGCGACGATTGAAAATGGGTGCTTGAGAATTTGATGGCAATGTGTTTAAAAGCAGTGGAAGGAAGAGAAGGCACACAAAGCTCTCGCCTTGCACTCAATCCTGACAACACACGATTATTGGGTATAGCAGCCATTCCTACTATTCTATAGTACTCTTCAGTCTCTTTTTATGCAGTTTCAATGTTTCAGTGATGCCTCTTTTTCATTTCATGCACGTGCCATATCAATTATCAACATGTGGCACTATCTCAATCACCCGTTGGACATCTCTCTCTAATTCAATCAGCTTCTGTACGGATTTGGATTAAGGTCTCAGATACAAAAACAGAAATGTTATTTCCACACCAAATGGGACACCTTGGTTAATCATAGTTAAATATTTGATTAATTCAGTTTATTATATGATTAATCACATTTGAATATTTGGTTAATTCATGATGGCCCATTAATCATATAAAGAACTGAATTAACCAGATATTTACATGTGATTAACCAAATATTTACATGATTATAAAAAATAAGTCCATTAACCATATAATAAACTGAATTAACCAAATATTTATACGTGATTAACCAAGATATCCCAAATGGGTATCCCATTTGGGTGTGCAAATAACATAACTGATACAAAAAATGTATATGTCATATGTCATAATCTTGCATTTTTTTGGTAACATTTCCCCCGTTATAATTATAGGTAATCGTATATCTGTAAAGACTATTTTTATGGGAAGGAATTCTACAGAATATTAAGCTTATAAAAAAAAATTAAGGTCAAATATTGAGAGCAAAGTTGTAATTTGGGCTGAAAACCTAATAAATTGAGTTTTAAATGATATGCATCCTTTATCATTAGAGTACATTGGTTAGATTGATGAATTCTGCGAAATAAGTAGTAGAATGAGAAGAGAAGCCGAGCGTTAAGGTCGTTATTAAAGTGGGGACTAATTATATTGATACTAAACCCCCAATTTAGTCCATGAGAAAAACATTCGAGTCTGAAATAGTCCCTATAAAAATAAAACTATCCATTTAATATTTAATAATATAATTACCGGGACACGTTAATCCATCCGTGAGTTGACCACCTCTGACCTCAGGTTATCAGCTTGCGTGGCCCATGTTTTTGCTGAGTTATCAATTACCATTGTATTTTTGTATTAAGCATGGAAATTATGATTAAAAAAAATTAAAATTATAACCCAAATTCCCGAGTCCCAAAACGCATGTGTTCTCAACGTGTAAAATGTAACATATTACAATTATAATTCTATATCAGTACATACATACATTTCATGAATCTTGATACATTTTTTAGTGCAATAAATTCCTCCATGCCTCAAGGGCATCTGATTCTACAAAAATCTTTCATCGGTTAAACGTTACAACAATCCTGCATCAAAATAATTCTCAAAAACAAAGTTGTTCATGTCATGATTTTCATCTCTTTTTTTTCTTTCTTGGAAGTTCCTTGTTTGTAAGTTCCCCTCTTCTAGTATGGAAAGTGAGCACGTAAAGATATATTCACTCCTTGATTTGATTAAGTACAGTGAGATCTTGACACATGAAATGATACACCCTTACTTTTAGAAACGATTTTACTTTAAATGAGTCATATCCTTCCATTACCAAGCTTCACAAGCAGGAGGATAAGGTGATTTGGATACTTGTGCAACCCTTTAGTTGAAATTTAATGTTTGAACTCTCCTAGCAAATAAAAGATTCAAAGTTCTTCCATGTGCTCCTAGTCATAATGACAATGGCGGCATATACAAGTTTCACAAAGAACTTCAAAAATAAAAGTCTCGCCTATTTTAGGCCCTGCTTCAACTGTAATATCTTCTATGAAATTGATGAGAGGAGAGAACCAAGCATGGTACATAAAATGCTTAATGGTAAAGGAAAAGGAAATGTGGGAGAGAAGAAAATCTTTCTTGAATCTATAGTCCCAGTGAAGGGACTAGGAGGGAGGGGGAAAATTATCTTTTGCAGACAATTTTAAGAGATGGTGGGTTCAAGTGATAGACTCATATATGTGCAAAAACTCTACAACTAGGCATCTATAACACCAATACCAATACCAATATCACCACCTCCTTTGATCGAAACAGTAGGACTACGTGAAGTAGCGCGACTGATTGTATGGGAATTAAGAAACAAAACTATAACTGTGATGTCATCATGGAAATGTCTCCTCACCCCTCGATCAATCTTTTTCAAATCTGAGTATCTCATTTCTCTTTTCTTTGCAGCTTCACAAAGTGCAGTTTTGATAAGTTTCTTCGCTACTCCCTGCAGCCACAGTATCAGAAAATCATCTGTTTCAGTAGGGGTTTATAAAAAGAATGGCAACTATATCAGCCATGTAAAATAATTACAAAGATCTTCATAGCAGGTTTCAGACTCTCAGTCCATTGAACATTAAATATTAGAAAAGGTTTTTGTCGTGGATAAAGCTCCTCTAAAGTAAGCTTGGATGTAAACTGAGAAAGTAAAGGTGCATCCATCCTTGATTAGTTAAAGTGGGTTGAGATCTCAATAACATTAAATATTCCAGGGTGGATACACCTTTACTTTCTCACTTTGTACTTAAGCTCACTTTAGAGGAGCCTAATCCATTGTTAAAGGCAGAAATAACATTAGAGAGCTGACAGAGATACAAAATAAACTCAACTAAATTAGAATCCTACATTACGTGGACAGTTCTGCACAATGTCAACGGCTTCTTGATTGCTCACGTGCTCCCATAACCCATCTGATGCAAATATAAGAAATTGGTCTTCAGGATGGAGTTTCTGTTCTAGTATTGTTGGTTCAGCTTTGAGGATAGGTTGCTCAAAGGGTTCTGAGAGTCTAAATTTTGGTAAGAGTGGTGCTTTGTTAAACTCTGCCTTCTTTAGATAGGCATCACCAATGGATCGGGAAACCTACAATATAGGTAAACAGTCTGGTCAATACAATGCTTTAGTTTCATCACGCTGGCTAGGCCATTAAAGTTTCATTAATTATTACAAAGAAGCACATAAATGATGACAAGAAATACATTGAAATCACACTAGTTAGTTCCTAGAAAAGTTTACTGGAAGCAACTACATGTAACACTTGAGTAGCTTTCTACATATTTGCAGGCCATTTACAAAGGAAGCTTTAATAACCCAGAAATATAATGGCAGGAAGAGAGACAGAGAGAGAGAGAGAGAGCAGACCAACAAGAACTCTAGATGGTACAGAATTGCACAACAGAAAATCTAGATTATCTCCTAATGCAAGCTACCATGAATACCATAAACCAGTCCCTTACTGATCACATCCCCCCAAAGACCCATTATTTTTAGGACATGAAAGTACTAATAATCTAACAAACTGAATATCAGAAGGGCTTTCAGCAATATTATTACTCATGTAAACCAACAATGGGAAATCAACCATTGGCCAGTGACCAGATGCTCCTCAAATTAGATTCGGGTTCCTGATCTTCGAGAATTGGCTCTAGGCTTATATCTGAAGCCAAAACATGCTACCATTACTAATTTACTACTAACGATTCAGAGAATGCAGATTTGTAGAAGCATTATGCAATTAGAAGCATATGGACAGATATAAAAAAACATAACATGATAATTAAGTAAAATTAGAAAAAGATCAATGGTTATCCAAAGCCAAACAAAACATTGATGAAGGGGAAAAGGCTGCATGAATTCAGAACGGAACCATAATTTTCAGACGACATTAACACTGATGTCGAACATGAGTGTGTGTATCCTATGTGATAAAACAAAATGAAACTTGAGACAAGGTGTTAAAAAGGAAACCTGAATCAGACCCTTCACACGCCAGACCTTGTGCTTCATAACTACAATCTGTGGATCATCAGGATGCAACGAGCGCAACTCCTCTCTGACGGATTCCAAGCTAGCATTGTGCTCAGAGGATAATTGGACTGCTTTAATCTCTTTTGTGGCCACATCATGTCTACCTAACACTGCTCGGGAGTCTCCTGCATTCGCAATATAGAGTTGCCCGCTACATACTATGCCTATCAAACAGCAAGCTCCAACCGATGCTATTTGTGGCTTGTGTAGCCACTGCTTCTTTACTATAGAGAGAAATTCTTCTTCTGTTGCCAAGAATGCTTTATTGATAACATCAGATGACAGTCCCTGATTTTCTGAAGTAAATTCTGCATTGACAACAGCTGTTAAGCCAGCAAAACATATCGGCTAGTTGTACAAGTCATAATGGATGAAGAAAACAACTCTAACACAAAAACCTCCTTTCTTCTTCTGTTGTTTTTGTGGTCTTACAATCCATGTTTACTGAATGACTAATAAGCAGGTAAAGGAAGAAAAGAAGTATTCATAAACCCATGAATCCTTGAAGTTATAAGTTGGCTCATATTCTTATACTATCTCCCAGAATACACTCGGACTTCCATTTGAGCAAGGTTAACACAATTTTCCCATAAAGTCTGGGCCTACTGGCTATAAAATTCATCATCCATTTCATCCTTATTGATCCCATTTGATGCCACATACAGGACATTCCCTAGGGATTAAAATGCTAATATCACAAATATCAACAAAAAAAAGATAAAAACAATCAATACCATGAAACAAATCGAGCTTCTAGAAACATGCAAAAAGAAGTAATGGAAAGATCCAATCATCTGCTTTTCATGGTTATTACCAACCCAACAACAACAACAACAACAATCAAGCTTGCTTCGTCAATGCCTAACAGAACAAAAACACATTTATAGCTTAAGGAACACAATTATACCCACAAACAACAAGATTGTAAAATGATGAAACGATGAAGAGGCAGAGCAACTAAGCTGTTCCAGTTACGACACCTGTGAATATGTGTCCAATTATTAAAAGAGTGAACAAACTGTTAATTTTAAGGATGAGTTTTCAAGACAATTTTACAGATAAAACTGATTCATGAACTTTTCACCCAACTTTTTACCCTCATACCAAACTGGCCCTTAAAATAAAATTTCTGCCCTTGAACTTGTGAAAAGAAAACCCAATAGCAAACTATCCATGTGGTACATACCACGCAAGTTTAAAAGTGATTTCCAAAAGAGTAATGAATTGGGGTGAAGACTGAACAACAACTCACTCTTGATATTTTTAAATAGGTGGTCGTTGACAAACCGGGCAGCTTCTGGACCACCATGCCCGTCATATATACCGACAAAAGTTCCTTGAGGACTTGCTGCAACGGAGCTCATGGGGCCTGATTCAAGTTGGCTTTGATCCTCCAATAAATTGTTTGCTTGAATTACTGCCATTGAGAATTCACCATTGGCGTGTCTTCCCGAATCTTTATGCCATAATAAACCAACAGAACGACCACCAGAATCCGAATTCCTACTAGAGCTTTCACCCTCATCAAATGGTCTCCAACAGGGTGACACGATTCGCCTTAATGTAGCTGATACCATCCCTTACATAGTCTCACCCACACAACTGACCAACAAATTATTCAAATTAAAGTCAATGACAATACGAAAAAGCTTAGCTTCCTATCTACACCATCTACGTAACTGAACCCAAGTGACAAGCTCCAGAAATCAAATGCCTACTAACAAATGCTGACACCATAATATATAAAAATGGAAACCATCAAAGAGCGTTTATTCACTTATTTGCAATGCCCAAACCCTGCACAAGGATTTGAGATCAGAATCAACACAGAGACCCCATCAATAGCTATCTATAAGATAAATCCAGAATGTGGGTTTCATCAATCATTATGGAATTGAACAACATTTAAACCATATCTATCAACATTTAATGCTATAAACTATCAAATTGAAACATGGGCAGCTCTTGAAATTTCACACACAAGACTCTAAACCAATAAAAATGTGATTAATTTTGAGATCACAAGAAATCAACGGAACAACATGGCCATATACAACGTCAACAGATATTTTCATCATCATACCTTTGATAGATATGTTGGGGAATTTAGTATTTTGATAACTCCGGATGCATTAAACAAATCAGCCACGAACAGAACAACCCGTTATCATTATCATCAAAGGTGTCAGAAAGTTGAAGGCTTGATTTGTAAATTTGTAAGGTGGCAGGGCTTTTAGGAGAAAATTGGTAAGATTTTCTCTCTCTAAATTCCCTTTCCTTGTTTGTTCCTCCTTGAAATTATTGTAGCTTGTGTTGATTGTACCAATAAAAAGGAATTACACAAGAAAAACAAAATGACTCAGTTTGAAATCCATGGTGGTGGAGGAATATCTCAAGGGCTTTTGGCTATTGGCAGTTTTGGTTTTCTAAATTTTATTGCCTGCTGGGTGGGGTTTTGACTTTGACCTGCAACAAACCACCATTTTAGGCAACTTTTCCTCATCTTCGTTTCTCCTTAAATTAGTATATTGAAATGAAACCTCCTCTCCTCTTCAGAAAATGTAACAAACCCAGTTTCTTTTTCCAAAATCTCACTCTCCATTACAGTTTCTATTTTTGCGAATATACATTGGAGTCAGAACAAGAGACAAGAATTTTAAGTTGAGGAGATTTCGGGACTAACCTTATTTTATTATTATTGTATAATATAAAAATTCTACAACACCCATAAAATATATTTGGAGAAAACTTGGTTGGGAGGGGAGAACCTATCTTATGTGCTCGACAGGTTCCACGGAGCTTAGTTACTATTAATGATGGTGAATATTTCGTACATATGTCATGGTTACCAAAAAAATATAGGGATCCATGTTATGGATTAAAAAAAGAAAGTGATTTTGACATTCAATAATCTATAGATTATTTTTTTGAGATTTTAGAGAACAACAAAAGTTACTTTGTGTTTGTTATTATAATTATAAAAATCATTCTTTTTAAAAGTAATTTATAATTTTAAATTATTTTTTTCAAAAGTTAATGAAAATAGCTTTTTCATTTTTATTTTTATGAAAAGTTTTAAACAAACGTAATCAAACTCACTAAAAATTATTTTGATAAAAAAAAACATTAAAAATAATTTTTACTTTAAAAAAATGATTTTTTTTTTCATTAATAATCGGCAAGAAACACCCTCATATTCAGAAAGTGGTGCTTTACTAACTTTATATATAATATTGTTGGTTGATTTTAGAAGATGCTTTTTTCATAAAAAAATTATAACTTAATAAGTGGTTTCATACATATGCTTTTAGGTATTGTTTGGTTGGGTAAAAGATGAGTGGAAAGAAAAGTAAGAATAGACAATGGGTCCGTTTGTTTAAGATTAAAAATAAGTGATTTTGTTATAAAATAATTTAGTGATTATTTTTAGAGATTTTAAAGAAAAGCAGAAGCAGATTTGTGTTTGTTTGCATATGACTAAAAATCAATTTTTTTTAAAAAATTGATTTTCAGTGCGTTTGGATACCAACTATGCAAAATTGATTATTTTTCTGTAAAATTACTATAAGGGGCATAACTAATATTAATGATAATTATTAAATAACATACTATAGCCATATATTAAGCCATCCTTCATCTAGTTCCGGTCAAAAACACAATACCCACCCATATCTCATTCTTCCATCTCAAGGGACTTTACTTTATTTTTATTACGTTGTGTTAATTTTATTTTAGTATATTATAATTAGACAGTGTTAATATTATAATTACATTAGTATATTATGTAGTAGACATGATGCAAGAGAAATTAAAGTTGCATGAGACAGAATGCAAGAAACAAAATGCATGAGAAATTGCACAAGACAAAACACTACGTGAGAGAAAAATGTGAAGGCATAAGAAGAGAAAAGTCAAAAAGTGATGAACCTGACACAACTGTGAAGCGACGCTGCACCTACTCGACAATGGTGAAACTGAAGGGACGGGACAGTGTATGTATGAAATAGGTTAAGGGATAGAAGATGTAATTTTAAAAAACTACCAGGGATATTTTTGTCAAGAAAAAACTTTAAAGCTTCACTTCCGTGTTTTTCCTGATATTCTCTCTCTTCTACCGCATATCACCAAAATGAGAAGCAACTCAAAGTTGCTTTTCATTTTAACCCCAAAAATGATTTTTTTCTGCTTCTGATTATTTTCAGAAGCAAAAACAAACACACTAAAAATTTAAAAAAATGATTTTGTGGTTAAAAAAATGATTTTTTAAGGAAAAAAAGCAATAACAAACGGGCTCAATATAGGGGAAAAAAGTCACTTTTTTTTTGTTTTGTTTAGGATAGAATGAAAAAAAAATTACGTGGATCCACACCAAAACTTTTCTCTTCTCTAGTGGGAAAAAAATGAGGGAAAGTCTCATTTTTACTATTCTATCCTTCTTCATGCTCTTCTATGACACTTCTTAATTTAGTTTTTCAAATTAATATTCATTTTTAAAAAATTATTCATATAACATAATTCAGAAAAATATATTCATGAAGCTCATTTTTTTCTTATTCCATTGATATCCTTACGGCCTTACCTCCATCCTTAGTGAATGGTTAAAATTATTACTAATAAGGACATAATTGTCTATTTAAAAAAAAAAAAAATTTTCTCTTTCCACTTTTTATCCTACCAAACAAACGGATATAATTTCACATTTTTTTCTCTTCACTTTCTTCCATGTTTCTCTCATATCATGCAACCCTTAAAATATATATTTTTTTGTTACCATTTTTTTTGCCCATTTTCGTTCTTTCTATCTTCTCTCTTTCCATTTTCTTTCTCAACAAAGCATAATTTGTAACTTGTTTTACCAATGTGTGTTAGTCTAAGTGAGAGGAGTTTGGATTCCAATCTTGGATTCTATCCTTAAATTCATGTGTATAGGAAAACACCATTGGGAGTGGTATCGGCTTAGGTGCTAACTTGTTCTCATTTTTCTAATAAGCTAAATAACATAATGAGCAAAAATGGAATTTAATTGGGAAGAAAACATAAAAGTGGTCGTTGAATTTGATCAAGGTATGGACCCTAAACTCCATTCTTTTGTTGCATTTTTTATTTTGTGATACATGTTGTGTGATCCCTTCATGGTAATGGGTTTATGATTCTTCATTTGTGGTCTTCTCTTTTTGGCATGTGTTTATTCTATTTTTTTGTGTTATTCTATGTGTAGCCTGCCATATGAGGGAAAGGAAACCACGTTTTTTCCCCTGCATGCTTATTATGTTTGCCTGTGAGCAATTCTCACTGTGTTAGCATTGTGTTATCATCGTTACTATCTATTTTTCCAATTACTCTCAACCACTTTATTTTAATCATTTTCTGTTGATGTTGTTAAAGTTGATTAGCCTAAAAAACTAAAGAAGGCTTAGCTGAAAGATCCATCTTGATATATGACCCCCTTTTATGTTGAAACCTTTTACATGTGTGTGGATAAAATAGTGCATTTTATAAGTAGTCTCTTTAAAAATGGTGGTGATTATAACGGTGACAGAAAGATAGATTTGAAACTCTTTTGAAGAGTACATATCACATGTCCTTTGTCTGGTGGTCGCTTTAGGTTGGGTAACTTTCAAAGAAATTATTGTTTGAATTTCTAGAGAGGCCTCCATCTCCGGATTCAATAAGTAAAAGAACCTAGCCAGCACCGACATGCCCGCGAAACGAAAGAAGCTACGACCTACTGCAATTGGCTCATTGCTTTATAGAGTGGACCAAAACTCAAAGAAACGGCCGCATTCATGAACTTGTTCACAGCCACCCAAATTCCCTGCTCTTGTGCCCTGTACATCATAGGAATTATCCCACAGCTGTAGGCCCAAGAAAAGATACCAATATATGAATAAACATTACCGCTAGCCACAGTGGAAAGACTCAAATCCCACATGTTCTTCAATGGTCAAACAAAGTCCTCTCACCGTCAAAGCAGTACAGTAGAACAAAAGATCAAGAAAGGAATGTTGCTTAAAAGACAAAAATAAAAACGAGAGAGAGAGGGGAAGTAATGTTGCGTCGAATTCAAGCTTTCACTCGCAAAACATTTTTGGCTAGATGCTGAATATTTGGCACTCAATTGGGCGCTTATTATTTTTGCAAACATGAGCTAGAATTATCGACACACTAAATAGATAAATTTCTCAAATATAAGCCAGAAGGAAATTTTGGGGCAGAAAAAGCTCAGAGAAAGCACTAAACACATCACAATTAAATGATCTTACATAAAATTAGGCCCATTCAATCATCACTACAGGCAGACATTTCAGAATACACAGTAAAACACACGGGCAGACTGCAGTTAAACAAGCAATGCCCCTACACGTGATCAGCCCTGCCATCATCCTCAGTGATTCCATCACCAGCATGTCTGCAGTGACAAACCCATTCAGAAAATATTAGTGCTTTGAATTCCATCAGTGCCAACCATTGAGGTGGTGATAAAATATCAAATGCTTTGAGCAAGTGAAAAATGAATATCAGAAAAGCATCAGAACCAACCGCCAAGAAGATGTTAGATTCCGAGCTTTTCTGTCCAATTGAAGATTTTCTAAAGCATTGGAAGCTTGAATTACATCCTCAGGAAGTTCATCACTGTCATATCGCCAATTGTACTCATCCTTCCTATAAGCAGAAGTGGAGGATCCTCCTCTTCTATCTGAATGCCAGAGTTCAAATTACAGGAAATTTCAAACGCGCAAATAAAGTAAGGTAAAAGTCAATAACAGGAAATACCCACCAGATGCCTGAGATGAAGGAACAGCCCTGCAATAAACGTGTATGACATCAAACATTTCTACTCAGAATGACATAGAGAAGGGGCAGGAATACCAAAAATAATAATAATAAGGTAATATTGGACCAACTTGTGGGGGAAAAAGGTCAGGTATGCACCTTCCCAGTGGAGGTAAGCCACCAGCAACAGATGATGAAGATGGCCTTCTCATGTTCCGGGACTCTGAGTTTGGCAAAGGCTCAGTTTCTGAAGTGGTAAATCTCCTGCCACTAGCCCTTGCTTGGGTTAAATTCTGTATAGCATAAATCACATGCAATATATCAAAAGTTGGTAAACACTCCAACAGTTCTGATATCTATGCTTCACACAAGTAATGACCAACCAAAGGTTTGAAATCATTAACTTTTCACATTGCACATGAAAAACGACAAATTCCCCAATATATCATCAATAGAAAGTAGCAAATACCAGTACCATACTACCATTTTAAGCAAGCATCTGGTTTCTTAATTTTCTTTCTAAGCATTATCTTACAGCCACACGGGTGCACATGCCACATGCACACTACAAATCAAGGATTTCTTTGAATCACCAAACTATCAGCTTATTAAATTCAGGCAACCTTTATTCCATGCAATTTGTTCTACACACCAAAGTTTCAAGGTCATTTTGAAAAATTGTGTAAAAATTCAAGTACGATTTTAGCCTATACATCATTTATCTCCTCAACCTTAGCTACAGTGAGTAGTTTCCCTTCCTAAATCTCCAAATATGAAATTTCCTAAGTCTCAAATTTCATCTCTACTATTCTTAAATTATAATTAACCCAACCTAAAGGCCCTACAATACTTCTATATAAATCCTATTAGGACTTGGAGCTAGCCAAGCTAAAGTTATCGCACTACAAGCAGCATAGAACATGGATGCAGGAGACTAGCTCACATGCTACATCATAAATATGGCAAGTTGATGCTAGCTTGAAAAGAAGTAGAAAATTTCAATAAAAAGGCTGTTTTTAGGCTCAATCTAGAAAAAACCAGATAAAAGTGCAACATATTCAATCCTTGATTCCTACATTTTAGGATCCAAAACCACTTCTAAGCCCAATTTAGTACAAAAACTATTATATACAAAGTTCAGCTGAAAAAGGATATAAGGATATATAAAGAAGGGAAGTAATTGAAATACCTCAAACTTCAAGAATCCTTCAAGCACATCCAAAAGTAGGGGGCTATCTCCGTTTCTGTTGAGATCATACCCATTTTTGCTACTAAATTCTTTCAATTCACCCTTCCAAGCATCTTTTTCCTGCAAGGGAACACAATCAATCAAAAGGGTTATAATGGGAAATAAACAGAATGCCACAGGATCCTGAAGGTGTGTGAATGATTACCAAATTACATTCTGGGAGATAAACTTTGAGGGTGTGACTGAGTTGCGCCCAGTCCAGGTATTCACAAATGAGGGCAGTAAGGAGTCTACCTGCATTCAATTCATAATATAGGTTGGAAGTTGGAATGAGAGAATGTTATTAGAGAATAATGAAAGAATGTGAATGAGAAAATGACCAGAAGGAGAAGCGTGAAGGTGTTTAGCTCGATCGTTGCAGCTGGCAAGCAATGCAGGAGGCAAACCTTCTTCCTTCTCGATTACACGATCCTCCTCTTCGATAGCCTCAAACACACTCGCTCTAAGTTCAGCCTGAGGGTGAGGAACATAATAACAACCCTAATTGTGAATAATTGGAGGAGGAATCAACCTGATCTAGGTTTGCAATTAACCTAGTAGCTAAGAAATAAATAGAATGGAATAGAATTGGGGGAAAAGAAAACCCTAACTAAATGGGGGAATGTGGAAAAGAGAGAGAGGGAGAGAGAACGAACACGGATCCTGGCGAGGACGCCTTTCTTCTCGAGGGTGCGGGTGACGAGTGTCTTAAGGTCCATCATTTCACGAGTGTAGTCATCCATCTCTATTCGCTAACTTCTCTGTCTCTGCTTCTCTTCTGTGCTTGGTGTTTCTTCCTTTCAGCTACAACTAACTACAATGCTTGGGCTCCAGAGGCAGAGAATGAAGGAATGAATGAGGTTGAGAATGGGAATGGGGCAAGAAAAGTATATATTTAGATTGGGCCTCCTATAGTATCTACATTCATTCATCAACTCCCTTCTCTACTTCCACACCCACTTTTACTTGGACCAGCCCCACTTTCAATTTCTTTTCTCTACATAGATACTCCCACCTTACAAATTATTCTTTCATTAAGGAGCGTTTATTATTAGGGATATTATTTTTGGATATTTTTAAACAAATATGTTTGCTTAGTATTTAAAGTCTTTGGAATTTTTTTAATAAATTTTTAATATATATGTATATATATGTATATGTATATATATATAAATAAAAATTCTATAAAAATTGTTGTTATATTAAATATTATTAAAATGTCGATTTTTCAACATAATTAATTCTTTATTTTTTTTTTGTGTTTCCTTTTTTCACCTTTTTACACCCATAATTTCTTACTGAGATATACATTTTGGCTACGAATAAATTAGCTACAATGGAAGTAAATCTTATTTAAAGAAAAAAAAAGGTTTTTTTTAGAAAAAGAAAAGTTCATTATTCTCTTACCTACTTTTTATATATGTCAAAGAGAGTGAAAATTACTTCATGTCATGTCATAAGGCTCATTAAAAATTTATTGTCTTACTTACAATTCATTCAGGGATCTCCAATAAATCGCTAAGCATTTAAATGTTACAATTCATTAGAATTCCTTAAAATATTTTTTTTTTTTGGTTTTATTATGTGAATCTCACAATTTTTTACTACTTTATATTACTTTAAGCAATTATACACTTGAATGACATGCAGATCCTCTATCCCTTGTTCTTGTCCCATGTTACTAGCCCTTTTTAGAATTTGAATACGAGGATGCAACCTATGCTTTTTATAATTCTTATGCTTACAGAGTGGAAGGTGTAGAATTTTTTATAGGATGCGGCAGGTGTGAAAAGGGGAAAAATTACAAAAGACAGTCACATATAGGGTTAAAGGGGTTAACGGTATTATCATGTACATAACGATTGTTACGATTTATCTTTATAAAGTAAAAATAAATTTTTTTCATTAATCTGACGTGTCTTATTTCTACTAGGACAACAGGAAAGAGGATCCGCATCCGCTTGAATGATGTTAATGTTAAAAGTTCACCAAATTATTCTCATTTGATATTAATATTAATTTTACACTATTATGGTTATCTTTCTTATTTTTATTTATAATGTTTGTATAAGAATCAGCTTCTTGTAGAAGAAACTATCCCCACATATACAATTTACATCAACTTATTTTAATGGAATAATCCAACTAAAACTTGTCCTTGATTTTAAGCATTTCTCATTAGAGTTGCACTAAACAACTAAACAAGACCTTGACACTACTTGTTGATTCCCATTTGAGGGAACCTAAATCTGTCAACATAATATTGTTATAATAATATGATAAAATATATAATCAAACCGTCCTTTGGTTTTTCCTCCATTATTTAAAACACAATCAAAGCACCTTGGGGCAACCTCAGTGAAGTTTCGGAAAAGATAACAAAGTGAAGCATCATATTCCGTATCCTTCCTTCGAAGTCCTTGTCAAGCTGTCACCACCCAGTCCTTTAAAAACAAACCCACCAGCTTCCATTGTTAGCTATACAAACCCAAAAACAAACAAGGAAAAAAAAAAAAACCAATTCCACCATTTTTTGTATCTTTCTTTGTCCATCATCAATGGCACCTGTTGATCCTCACTCTTTCACGGACTCCACTCACCCACCCACCACTCACATCTCCCTCACCCTCTACTTCGATTTCTCCTCCTCCACCATCCACGGCTCTGCTCTCCTCTCTCTCCAAAACCCTCACTCTGGCCCTTTCTTCCTCGACACTCGTGCCCTCACCATCCACTCCATCCTCCACCCTCATTCCCAAACCCCAATCCCATTCTCACTCTCCCACCCCCCTCACCCAATAAAGGGTTCCCAACTCTCCCTCTCTCTCTCCAACACTGCCTCATTCCTCGTCACATTCACCACCTCCCCTTCTTCCTCTGCACTGCAATGGCTCACCCCACCCCAAACCTTCAACAAGACACACCCTTTTGTCTACACTCAGTGCCAAGCCATCCATGCACGCTCCGTGTTCCCCTGCCAGGACACCCCAGCTGTGAGGATATGCTACTCGGCGCGTTTGAACATCCCTTCTCAGTTGTCTGCGGTTATGGCTGCGCGGCACGTGGATCGTCGCGCCCCCGTTGATGATGAGGCTGTGGGGTTGCCACATTGGTGTGAACAAGGGAGGGTGGTGGAGGAGTTTGTGATGGAGCAATCAGTGCCACCTTACCTGTTTGCTTTTGCAGTTGGGGAGCTTGGGAATAGGGAGGTGGGGCCAAGGACAAAGGTGTATGGTGAAGCAGTGGCAGCATTGTTGGATTCAGCTGCTAGAGAGTTTGGTGGGACAGAGGATATGATAAGGGAAGGAGAGAGGTTGTTTGGGAAGTATGAGTGGGAGAGGTTTGATTTGTTGGTGCTGCCACCTAGTTTTCCTTATGGGGGTATGGAGAATCCTAGGATGGTGTTCTTGACACCAACTGTGATTAAGGGAGATGCTACTGGTGCACAGGTTGTGGCTCATGAGCTTGCTCACAGTTGGACTGGGAATTTGATCACTAACAAGACCAATGACCATTTCTGGTTGAATGAGGTATAAATAATGCCTTTTCATCTCTTTAAATTTTAAAGGAGGGAGGTTTCTTCATATTTTGGGCAGTTTATGTCTTCAATGGCTTATAGCTATTGTCCGAGCATACATTTATACTTTTTTAGTAATTTGTTGAGTTCCTCCTTCTATGATTAAAAATCTTGACTTGACAGCCTTATATATGCAGTTCAAGTTTTCAAATCCTGTATGCTTGTTGAAATTGTTAGTTCATGCCTATGAATAGGTATCAGAACAATGTTGTCTTGCTTGGTATCAGAATTTTGCTTCATAAATTAAATTGGTTTGTGGTTGTTCCATGCAAATTACACCTGTGATCATGAAACTATTCTTGATTGTGGTTTTAGGGCTTCACTACATATGCAGAACGGAGGATTGTGGAAGCTGTACAAGGAGAGAAAAGAGCCACATTGAATATTGGAATTGGTTGGAGGGGTTTAAATGACGAAATTGAGAGGTTCAAGGACAATATGGAGTTCACAAAGCTGAAAACTAATCAAGAAGGAATTGACCCAGATGATGTGTATTCTCAGGTTCCATATGAAAAAGGTTTTCAGTTCTTATGGCGCATTGAACGACAGGTATATGAAGTTGCTTACTTGTTCCTATATGTAATAAGCGCAATTTGCATCGTATTCCTTATACTTTGCATCCTTGTTTCTTCTTGTTTTGGGTTGAAAAACATATGCATGTTTGGTCATTTAGGAGTTAAAGTTGAACTTCATTTATTAGAATTGGATACTTTTTTTATTAGTTGGTTTTCTAATGGAATGTACAGGTTGGGAGACCTGCATTTGATGAATTTCTGAAGAAATATATTGCTACATTCAAGTTCAAATCGATTGATACTGAAACATTCATCGACTTCCTTAAATCAAACATTCCTGGAATAGAGAATCAGATTGACCTAGTACTCTGGACAGAAGGTACCGGCATTCCTCCTGATGCTTATGAACCTGACTCTAGTGTTTATAAAATGATTGTATCACTGGCAAATGAGTCCATAAATGGGAGAATGCCAAGGGAGGATGAAGTTGCTGAATGGCAAGGTCAGGAGTGGGAGCTCTACTTGGAGAACATGCCAAAATCCATTGAAGCTTCTCAGGTTATACTCTTTTCTTATTTTTTAGTGCTCTTTCTGTTTACTCCCTTATTTTCATTGACGGGCCCAGAAATTTTAAGTGGGGGCAAAGTTAAAGACAATGTAAACAATTTATTTAAAAATATTTATATTCATACATAGAAATAATTGAAGATTAGTTGAAATTTTTTTTCTTATATACTTTTATGTTTCGAGAACAAAAAAATACTTTCTCACTATCAATATAATCAAATATGTATCTCTACATAAATAATTGAACCAAAGTACCAAAACAATTATTTGTTGTCAATGATAGTGGGTGCAAATGTATTTCTTTAACTCAATGGGGGCATGTGTTGTGTCCCCACAATTAACAACCTAGATCCATCCCTGCTTCCTTGGTAACTGGATTGAGATGAACTGCTCATTACTATATGGAGTATGGTGTTTTATTCAAAATAACCACATTCTTGAAGGAACTAATCTCTATATGATTGTGAAAGCTTACCCTCCACCTTCCCTTGTGTATCCCTACTCTCAGGAAATACATCTTTCTTTTCTTTTCTTACCCTTTTCCCGCTTTCTCTCTCCCCTTCCAGATTTTGGGGTTGATATGTTAGATTATTGAAACGGATCCTGTGATTTTCTTGTGCTCATTGACTAGGATATAGTCCGTCAATGGAAATTTGTTTGCTCTTTCTCACACGTATTATTAGTTTTGGATGAGTTGTCAAATCGCAATTCAAATTATGAATCGCTAAGCTAATTTTTGGATCATGAATCGTAAATCGTATCAAATCGTAAAGATTCACAAACATAATGAAAAATAACGTGAAATATATCATTTAAATGATGCATTATGTATGCTCATTGTATGAACAAAAAAACAAAAACATAAATTTGTGAATCATAAGTTCACAATTAAGTGTCACCATCAACACTAATATAAGCTAATAAATAAGAAAAATCTTAACACACAAGTAAAACTAATCAATTCAAATCTAAAACTAGTCACCCTCGTACCCTACTCCGTACTCATTAATCATCAAGACTGTTGTTATCACTACCACTATCACTTGTGTCATTATTTAGCATAGATGGTCCTTGATTCTATTCATCTTCAGTCTCATTATCACCATCTACAATGTCTAGTTCATCAATCTGAATGCCTTTTCCTTTATCGTTCTTGTTGGCACTGGGAGTGCTTTTCCCTTTATCATTCTTATTGTCATTGACATTATCTTGTATGCTGATGCCTTTTCCTTTGTCATTTTTTATCACATCAAGAATTCAACGACCTAAAAATATATAATACATATGTAAATCTATTAGATAATAGATAAGCTAAAATAGTAAATGTCTTGGGAAAAAAAAAGATTTACGAAAAAGTGAAATAGAAGCACCTTAAATAGAAGCACTTTAAATAGGCAAAGTTTCAGCATCTATTTCTCTCTGTAAACTATAAGTTGCATGAATCCTTATCCCACTTTATACAATTTTTTATTACTGTTCAAAATCCAAAAGATTTACAAAGAAAGAGGCCCGTTTCTGACTATCAGTACACTATCTGTTCAAATTCAAAACTTCGAATTTCTACGCATAGTGCACTGTATCACTAATGTACTATGTGCATTTAAAACGCACGTATCAGCGATACACCATTCAAGGCTCTGAACTCACTGATTCAAATGCAACAAGGCGCTGAATGTGCTGTATGACGTGTTGAATCAAAATGTCAGATTTTGTTTAAAACACACTGTACGTTTTTTCAGACTTGAGACCCATTTTCGCACTTGTGAACCCATTGCACAACCTGTGAAATTGCTACGCCTTGAATCGTGATTCTGCTGGCAATACATGAACTGCACTGTATCGCATCATTCCGGCGATTCACAATGTGATTCCGGCGCCTCCACGCTTCACCTACTGTTCTGTATCGTTATCTGACAAACTCGTGTCTCATACAATTCGACTGTGAATCATACAATTTCAATTACCATTTTGGATCATATGTGTGATCATTTCCTAGCTGGTGGAAGCATATTACTATGGAAGTTCTTTTAGACCTTTAATTTTGGTCCTATAAATTAGCTAGTTTCTCTCCACATTTCTATTAGATTTCATAGGTTGGTTACAGGCTTTTTCTGCCAGAATTCTGACAAGTTCTTCTTGTTTGGTATTCTTGGTAGGAATGATAATTTCTGAATTCTGATTAAGATTTCAGTTACCGTTTCGTTGCCTATTTTTCTGTAAGTTTAGTGTTAACATTAAGGCACTAGGCATAGTTATTATTTGGAAAGAAATTTAACTTTACTTGCCCTTTTTACCCCATGGTTATGAATTTAACTTGCCTCTTCCTATTTTCTTAAGCTCTTATGGTATATGTTGTCTGTTCTGGTAGAATAAACACAGTCTATATGCTAATATGAGTCATCCGTTACAGTAGTTGAATATAATACGCTTTATTAACACTATTGTGCCTTTTTACTGCTTGATGCACTATGAGCACTTTAGGAAAAGATAAAAACAAAGGAGAAATAACAGCACTAGTGCTTAGTGGCAGTTGTATTTAAAATTGTATAATACATGTCATGCAGATCAAAGCCTTGGATTCACGCTACAAGCTATCCGAATCAAAAGATTATGAGATAAAGGTGACATTTCTCCAAAGGGCCATAGCAAGTGGATGCAAAGATTACTATAGTGAAGTGGAGAAAACCTTAAAAGAAGTTGGGAGGATGAAGTATCTTCGCCCACTTTATACTGCTCTTGTGAAAGGCAGTGGAAAGGAAGAAGATAAAGTATTTGCCAAAAGACTTTTTTCAGAGGCTCGTGAGTGTTACCATCCAATTGCTCAAGGTGTTGTCGAGTCCATATTTGCCAAGCATCTGTAGAAGGAATGTTTCTCAGAATGTTTTATGTTTCTGTATCTTAACATCTGCAAGTGAATCTGTTTTCCATTTTGATATATGTACCTGCAGCATAGGGCATGTTTGCTTTATATACTTTTGGTGATGGTCCCGTTGCATTTGGAAAACTTTAAACCAAACATGCTAATAGCTGGTGCAACTTGCACAGATGGGATTTGTTTGTGCATACTGTTTATTCAATTTTCATTATATTAGTAATCGTTAATACTCAAATAATCACACCCTCTAATGGTCGCACGAAATCCACTATACAAAACAATTCATCGGAATTAGTAAATTTTTTAATACTAGAAGTTTTTTTTTTTTTTTGTAAAATTGTACAAGTCTTGATTGAATATTATCAGATTTTGATAATCTTTAAAAAATCCTGACTGTTCTTATTGAATGTAACAAGATTTGATTATTTAAAAGTCTCGATTGAATACACAATATTTTTTTATAATAAAATTGTCCTCAAATTTTTTTGAAATCTTGATTTAATTCCCCTTGCCAACTTGCCTATGATTTTTTAGGGGAGCGTCTTACGTTCATACTCCTAAAGTCAGTTTTTTTTTTTTAATGTCCAACATCATTTATTAGTCATATGATTCTTCTGAAGTACATGAAAGTTCAATTTAATTTATAAGTTGAGACATGGTTGTTGCAAAAAGAAGGGGAACTGTACCGCAAGCAAAAAATCAACTTGCACGTTTCAAATTGGAGCCGAGTCAGCCGACTGAGCAACTAAAATAAATAAGTCATAGAAATGTATCTAAAAAATTAGTCAAAATAAATTATTTCAATAATAATTGATTGTTGATTATCATCATAATTAATGATAACATAATTTTATATTTCGCTATGTTCGATAAAAAGTGATAAGACATTCTGCATTATATTATTTTTATATAATAAATTATAAAAATGATATAATTATTTATTTAAATTAATATTTGTTTTATAATTAAATTTATAAAGGTGATATGAAAAAATGATTTATCTATATATTTTTATATATAAAACTCAATAAATTTCACTGTTCATTATATACACGTGTCAGCAGAAAAGTAATTTTGTGCCTCGGTATCCATCCATGTGTCCAGATCTGGAAAAAAAAAATCCCCCTCAAAAACTACTTCTACCTAATATTAAATATAAATACTAATATAATATATATATATATATTTTTATATACAAGAAAAGCTTTCCAACAAAAAAGAAGTAAGAAGGTTGTGGACCAATCAAAGGCAGTCAAAAAGAAGTTTTACTAACCTATGGGTACTTAACAACTAATTTTTAAGTTTGTTAAATTAAATTTTTTCCTAAATAAATGTATTTTTTTAATTTATCTCATTTACAGTTTTCATATGAAATAAGATTAATATATTAATTTTATATTAAAAAAATGGGATTTGCTAACGTACACTCATACATTTTTTATGTGTGCATTAACAAGCTACACTTTCGATTGCATTTTTCATTTTTTTAGTTATAGCTTCCTGAGGTACTCCTTTTAAAAATTGTGTGGGTGTACGTTAGCAAACCCTATAAGGTTTTGCTAACATATACACACCCATTTTATAGAAGGAGTATGTTAGCAAGCTACACCTTTAGGTGTATTTTCTATTTTTTTAGTTATAGCTTGCTAACATATACCTTCTAAAAAATGGGTGGGTGTACGTTATCAAATCCCAATAAATATACGGTCACATAAGTATAGAAAGAATTATATTAATTATAAAGTTGTGATAAATTTTAAAATACTTATTCGCTAACGGATCGACTGAATTAATTTACATTAATAAAAATGGAAAAAAAAATATTAATAATGTGACTTACTCCTTTTTTAGCTAAATTTTTTAGCTTTTTTTTTTTTTTGGTGAATCCTAAATTTTTTTAACTTGATTCAAGGTTTACATACAATCATTTGATTGCAGAGTACTTCTCCTTTATAATTCACTTTTTGTAATATATTTTTTTTATCAACCTTTTTGTAATATTTTACATTTTTAGTCCTCATCAATTTTGTAATGTTGATGATGTGATTATTGTTATACATTATTTGATGATGACATTTTCTTTATATTTTCATCAAACTTTGATTGTTATAAATATTCTGTATATTTCATCGGTAATATCTTATTATATACATATCTTGAATTTGCGATTGTTGTTATTGGGTGGCTCATGGATTTCTGAATGAATAGCATTGAAGTAGATTAACCAAAACTTGGAAAAACTTGCTAGCAAATGCATTGTTATTTTGTCCATATAAAATTTCGTACATTTCAAAATTACAATTGTAACTTTTCCGCATAAAAAATACGATAAACTTTATCTTTATATGCACATGTATGTATATAAGCTTATTAGTAAATGTATATGATGACAATGAATTGGATAAATAAATTTAATATATACTACCTTATTAATGTATACATTAGTCGCTTACTAACATACATAAAAATCAACGCGTCCCGTGCAAATGCACGGGTACCATTCTAGTTATAAAATTAACTGAAACTCAATTACTCCAAAAATCAATTATTCCATAAACATCATATTTTTTCATACTTTAATGTAGTTTGTTAAACATATTAAATCAAATGCGAGTTTTCACATGTACAAAGAAATAACTCCCAACTTTTTTTTATTTAATACCAAGATCATACCACGGCTTTTTTTTTAATGGAGGACTTTATCTGTGTTGATTTATTATTTTCACAACAACGAATATTTCTTTACATTTATGGCAGATTAGTGGATTGTACATAATCTTGTCTTTGAAAATTAAAGCTATTTTACCATTATAACAATAAAATCCATAACACCTGTTAATCCAAATGAGGAGGAGCTTGATTCCTCTATTTAAGATTTTGAATTCAACTATTCAAGTCTTATGAATGGAAAAAAAAATGTTAGAAGAGTTTTGCCCTCTTAAATGGATCATATTGCAATTCTCATACCAGCTATGCCATATGATATGACAGGAAGACAACCAAACAGGTTTACCATATGCCATTATTGCCCTATTCCACTGAGGTGTTTAAATGCCCTCCATGGCTAGCAACGAAATGCAAAGCAGCATGTCCCAGTTAAACACAACTACAAGGACGGGTGTTAATTTTGGTCCCTCAGCCTTTATTCACAAAGGAAGATATCCATACAAAGCAATTCATATTCTCATTGGACGTATACCATCGATATGATACCGAAAATCTCATCAAAATATCTCATTGACTACAATTTGAATTGAAACAATTATTTATATTAATACGCATAAGTGCATATACAAGTTGGAGGAACACATAAGGTTAAACAGCATACATTACTCTGCGACATTCCCCCCAACAAAAGTAAAGCTTAATAGAAGGGGCAAGAACAGAGCAATAATCTACATAACAGAACACTATGCCTCCCTGCTGGCATAACTTGTTCCTACAAAAAGATCTTATACGATTGGGCAGCACACAATTTGTCAATAAAATGCCGTGACTTGTAAAGGAAATCAGCATACTGTGCGCCCATAGCACAAACAGGAAAGATAAAGGTTTTTTGACCATTTTTCCTGAACACAAGAACACAAAATGAGAAAATGTTGATATTAATAACTTACAATCAATTATTTATTCACCTTCCCTCACCTTAACATGTTGACTGGGAAATTGAGATGTACGCAGAGTTTCCTGAGTTTCATCACTAGGCCTACGCCTCGGAATACTCAATATAAGAGCAGATTGATCGCCTGTAGCAGCAGTTGCTGTAATCCTATAACCATTATCCCAACGTCTATGGATGCCCTCACTTGGATAGATAAAATCAAGTTCAACAACCTATAATTAAAGGTGAATGATAAGAAGGCAGGAAGGAATGCTAGTGGCAGAGATATGTCCACCATTGCCGATAAGTACTCAAAGAAAGCAGAAAAGCTATTTTATCAAAGTGTCACATTATATAAAACAAATTAACAGCAAACCTGATCACTGAATCCAGCATTACGAGACATAACAACACCCCAGCGACTCCCAGCAGTAGCCATTGAGGTGACATGAAAACCTTCTCTCCACTTCTTGTTTATCCATTTGAAGGGGAATGAGTCGCTTACTTTGTATGATTGTTGAGTATACTGTGTACCTGCAGAAATTATATCACAAATCACTGCATCAGCGGTAACTGTAGAAACATTGAATGTAGAGGTCAACACAAATTCAAAAGGAACTTATGCAAGTTAATTGTATTCTGCCCAACAGTAACTAATATCAGAAAAGTATTTAGAAAACATGGCAATTATTTTTGGTATAGATTGAGACTTGGGACAACTGAATAACCTAAAGCATATCATATAAAGCAAGGAAGTAAACACCAAAACTTGTTTATTCCCACTCTCCAACAATGAGAAAAACTCAATGGGAAAAAAGTTAAGAACCTAAAAGACTTTCCCACGATAGTGGATAAGATAATTCACCAATCAGTAAACAAAAAAAATCATCAACATACAAATCAACTTTGTTAGCATTCAAACCTTTTGACATCACCACAAGAGAGCCGCCATTATCGGACCCAGCAATAGAAGTAATGTAATAGCTCTTATCCCACTGCTCCATGATCCACTCCTGCAAAGAAATGGAGTCACATTGATAAGTTTCATCCCATGAAAAGGGATAAAAAAATTGGTAAATCATTCAACATATTTTTTCACCTTGTGTAAGAAAAGAGGAGACCACTTGTATAGTTGAGCTGTAAAACCAGTTCCAGCATCCATAATAAGTGCCCAAAGATTGGTACAAGAAGACACACAACTAATAAGAAGGCCATCAGCAACCCCTTTGTCAATATGCTGTGCTAATCTTGTATCAGCCACGTTGTAATGATACCTAAAATGCAACCATTGTAAAAGTCACAAGCAATTTATGGATATATATATATATATATATATATATATATATATTGGATTAAAGGACACAGTTAGAAAGAGTTATTTCAGGTCTACCTTTGTTTCATTGGTAGTCTTGCATTGTAAACTGAAATCCATTGCATAGCAGGAGTCCCTAAACGAACCTTCTTTTTGGGCTGTGTATCATCCTCTTCCTCGATATTCAATCTACCCCGCTTTTGCCCAACCTGAATTTTTTTGGTTGAGTAAATATACACTTACGAAGTTATGATAAATTCAAAAACCAACTAGAATATGTGAAATAAAAAAGTATTCCAGAAATATTAGACCTCCAAAATCATACTTAAATGATTACCTTTTGAGCACCTTCGGTATTAATTGGCCGCAATGCTGGATTTGGTCCAATCATACCATCAAACAAAGAAATTAGCTTGGCATAGTTAGGTTCTTCATCGAATTTCATGTTCACTACAATCTCAAGAAATTGCCTAAAAGGAGCAGGGCAAAAGCAGCACAGCATCTCAGGAGATGTTCCCATCTTCTTTTTGCAAACGAGGAAGGATTTGCTATCACCCTGTTGGACAAGGTAAAATAAGATTGAGATATGATATGTAAAGGAATTCAACTGGCACAGTAAATACTTGGCCAGCATGTAAAATAAATGTATGTACCTGGTAACCTTGCCATGGTAACCGGCCTTTATGAAGGAAGATTAGTGTGTATGCAAGGGATTCAAGATCATCCCTTCTACTAGCAGTTCTTCCCAAATGAGCATGAACACTAGCATATCGAACCGTCCCTCTACATAAGATAAAAATATGACTCAAGAAGATTGATAACCATATACAAAAACTGAAAAGCCATTAATTAGAAGAAAAAAAGGGAAAGAAATATAGCAAAGAAAAAATGCAACGAGAAAAAGAGGAGAAAAAAGAGGACAGAAAAAAGGGAAACCTAAACATATCAGGGCGCTGATCGTAGTCAACATGCTGGCCACTGGAGGTGTCTCTCCACTTTGTTGCTGCAAAACATGTGCAAATATTAAAATGGGGTTAACAAGAAAGAAACCTCAAATATACATTTATCCAAGAATTGCATCTACTAACCTAATCCAAGGTCGACAAGAAACAGTTTCTTCTCTTGCACAGTAGCTGGCTGACCTAATAAAAAGTTCTCTGGCTTTACATCCCCATGGACATAACTACAACAAACAACAGAAACAAAAAGGCCATGTTTATCATTTAGAAACCAAGAGAATTAAAAACGAGTCAACTTATAAACAGTCTAAAGCCCTTTTTATAACAAAAAAAAAGTCTAAAACTCATGAAGTATGAAGAAGAAATCAGGACAAAAAAATGTCTCAACTTCGAAACAAAAAAGATTGACGTTAACATACCCTTTTGAGTGCATCTTCTCCAGTATCGATAAGGACTCCACAGCTATACATGAAACCATTTCAGAAGACATCCTGAACAGTTATTAATGAAAAACATCAACAGTAAGTCCAAGAAATTACAAGGAACAAATTAGCTACACTCACGATAAAACCACATCCAGACGGAGGGTCAAACGTAAAAGAAAAAGAATTCAACAAAGCAAAGGAAAAGGAAACGAAGGGTGACACAAGTGGAGGAAGTTGAAAGCGCAAGTGCTAGATTGAAGAAGGAAAATAAAGCATACATTGTCAACACAAATGGATACAGTGGGTAAACAAAAAGAGTTATTCACTTGAGTTACTGAGTAGTTATTTATATTCAGAATAGAAATTATAATTATAATATTTAAAACTGAAGAATTATGCCCAAAAGAATTTAGTACAACAGACCATACACAACTATTTGTTCAGACTTTGTGTTCAGTTTCTTTAGTATATTCACTCAACTATGTATTTGGAAGAAAATGAAACTAAAAACAGTCACCTTGCTTCAATATGAGCCCCATAAAAACCAGAAAACAAATAAAATCAATATATAACTGCCCTTGTTTTAATACACAAGAGCGCAAGCCCTATAATTACAACAAAACCAATATATAGGTATGCTTCCACTCACGTCTGGCTTGAGGAATTCCAGACATCCCACAAACTTGGTCCAAGCATGTCCATAACCTGCATATATATGAAGGAAACAGTTGAAATGTTAACTCGGTAATGAGATAATGAATGGTTATTGTAGAATATAATTATAAATCATACCATCACGTAATATTCTCCTTGTCTTCCTTTATAGTGTACTTTTGGTATTCCATGACTACCACCAAGGGTGCTTTTGGCAGAACATAAAAATTCAAACCTTAACTATATATTCTTCATAACAAAACATGATAAACAGATTTTGAATAAATTTACAAAACATAATATAAAAATAAAGAGGTACCTACTTGTACACTTGCCACTCATAAGGAGGGCCATAGTTACAGCCTTTACTGTTTCTATGTTCAAATTTCAGAGCCACCTGATACATGAAAGATAGAAATTAACATGGAGCCAAATCAATCAAAAAAGTATATCAAATCCTTTAACATACAAAACCAATAGATATCAAGAGAAGCTCACCTCCATAGCTCCAGGGCCTGTTGCACGCTCACGACGGCCAACAAAAACCTGACCAAATCCACCTTTACCCAGTTTCTTCTCTAACTTGTACATAGGCGATCCTCCAACTTGAACCTTTAACAACATGGATAAAATAAATAATAATCAACAATCATTCAAGAAAATAAAATGCAATCCCATTAGTGAAATATAAATAGATAATTAGTATCAAAATTCTAAAGTATAAAATAAAATCGTGTAGAGAAAATGATATACCCTCTCAGGAAAAGATGGATCCTCAGGGGCAACACCCTTATTAGCACTCAATCCACCGCTAGCATCAGCCATCACGTTCTTCACGCCTACAACCTCTTCTTCACTCGCCTTGTTCTTTGCCTTCGCGCGTTCCGTATCGCATACCTTCTTCGCGTTCCTCCTCGTTGGTGGTTCCAACCCTTCCCGAACTACCGCAGCACGACCACGCCGCACTCCACTACGAAGCTTCGGCATTCTCTAAACCCATGCAATCGAATCGATTCGCTTCGCCGAGAACCTCGATCATTCTATGCCTTGCCCGACCCGATACATGGATGAAATTTGCAAGGATGGAAATTGAAAACGATAACAAAAAGATGGGGGATTTTGTGGAAATGGGTAACCGGCGCAATTCCTCGAGAGCTAGGGATTTTGGGGATTAAATTGGAGAAATAGGGTTAGGGTTTGATGGTTGAGCACCGATAGCAGATCAAAAGGGAAAGTAACAGGCGGCATGAAGTTTTAGATTTAGATTTTAGATTCTACTTTTAGGCGGAAAGTTAAAGAGAAAATTAGATTGTCCTGGATGAAAATAAATTTTGGACAATACTTATACAATTTCTACGGTGTTGTTTTTTAAATAATGATAATGATAATAGGATAGGATATTATGTATAAATAATAGCTTATCAATAAAAATATGACATGTTATCATTATCATTGATGTCTGTAATGTATCTATGAAATTATATCTAAATTTTATCCACAAATTTTAACCTCGATTTGACTTGTTTTATTTTTCGATGGACCGGTAAAAAAAAACAGGACCTTTATTTCTTTTTTAAAAAATAGGGTGGTAAGTCGAATTGGATTGTAGGGATGGCAAAAAAATATCAATATTCGTGCAATCTGCTCGCATGTAAAACCCACTAGAAATTGGGTTTAGATAGCTGAACTGGTATTTATGGGTAAGTTAACGGAGATGATTGGGTGGTAGGTAGTATAATACTTATACCCGCAGGTACTTGCAATTGACGAGTGCTATTAACACACTTCCTAATACTTTATTTTTATGACATTCTTTTTTATTAGTTAAAATTTAAATGGGTCCCACTATTTTTAAAATGGGTTCTACTAATTTATGTGGATCCCACATGAATTTTGTATGACATGCATGATTTCCAATCGATAGGAGATAGTCTATTGAAAATAAAGTGTTAGAGAGTGTGTTGCTAGCATTTCTCACATGCAAATATGAATTAGTGTGTTGTTTAGTATATTATGTCAAAACTCATCCAAATTGTTAAGTTAAATGAGTACTTTGAGTTGTTAATTAGTGCTTTTAAATTAAATGAATTTTTTTCAACCTAGTTATTTTAGAACTTCATTGTCTTAATTTTGGTTTGTTGAGTTTTTTATTTTTATTTTAATAGATATTCGTGGATATCCATAGATACCTGTGAATATTCATAAAATTAACGGATATCCATTTAGTTAGTACCTACGTTGGTATGGGACGAGCACGAGGCGTATTTTCATCCGACAGGGCGGGTGATCGGGGCCACTACTCGTGCCCGTCTCACTCCATTGTCATCCCTGTTTGGGATGACTAAATAGTCCCAGAAGATCAACCAAATCAATTAAAATAGTTTGTTTAGCCAACGAAGGTTGGTCCAATTGGTAAGGATACGGTTCACTAGGTACATCTCTTATACTCCCATATATAGATGGTTAATATTAAAAGTTATCTAATAGTTTTAAAAAGTTGCGTGACTTTATTATTTAAGGGGTATATTTGATTGAGATTTTAAAAGATTGTTTTTGCATAAAAAATCTTGTAGATTTTAAAAGACTATGTATGAATATAATGACTTCTAATATTTTTTTTTAAAAGACTTTTTATAATCAATATTTTATAGTTTGAATTTTAATGGATTTATATCATAAGAATTTATAAGATTTAGAAGGATTACATGTATTTATAAGATTTGAAAGAAACACATGGTGAAGAATTGGGGAATAAAGTATATACTCTACCCATAAGGTGTGGTCCAAGTGGCTAGTAGTTTGGTCCCTTTAATCATATGTTCAGTGTTTGAAACCTGGTGATGGGAATTGAGCTGTATTTGTGGGTAGAGGAGTTGTCCCTTAACTGGCACTCTACATCCTCGAGGGATTACTCTTACGACAATCGGCTGTGGGGATACCCTGGATTCCATCCGGACCAAAAAAAAATATAAACTCTAATTACGACATTACATAGCAAATTCAATTTTAGAGTGGAGAATGCGACTTATTCACAAAGTTGTTTGTTCACATGTTATTGTATTTATGTAGTTGAAAAGGAAATCACGAGCTTAAAATAATAAAAAGTGCTTTATTGTGTGGCATAGCTAAATGTGTGCTTGTAAACAAATTCTACCATATACTTAGATTACTTAGATAACGTTTGATCCAGCATTTTTT
Source organism: Echinosophora koreensis (assembly GCA_035048595.1). Taxonomy (NCBI): domain Eukaryota; kingdom Viridiplantae; phylum Streptophyta; class Magnoliopsida; order Fabales; family Fabaceae; genus Echinosophora; species Echinosophora koreensis. The sequence continues at coordinate 828,420 of JAPCYP010000006.1, forward strand.
GGGGCTTAAAAGTTAATTTAAAGTTAAAGTTAAAAATAAGCGCTTTAAAAGTAAAGCTAAAGTTGTTTAGTAATTTATGTTGGGATGAATGGCAATCGTGGGGAGAGAGGGAGGGAAGGAGGGAGGGGGAGAAAAGGAGAGAGATGGAGGGAAGGAGGGAGGGATGGGAGAGGTCAAGGCATAAGGTGAAGAGAAATAAGGTTGAGAATCTTGAAAAATCTAAGTGCTAAGGTGAGACTTTTTGTTACAAAAAAATCACTAAAAAGTTATACAAAGTCCCCCAAAATCCACCTTAGAAAACAGTACATCGAAATTAGGAAGTTTTTGAATACCACGAGACTTTTTATTACTTACTAAAAGTCTTGATTGAATATAACAGATTTGGATAACCTATTTAAAAAATCTTGATAGTTTTAATTGAATACTTTCAGACTTATTTAGATTACTTAAAAGTCTCGATGGATTAAAATCTTTTAAAATCTCAATGCAATACACTCCCCTTAATTAGGGATGGCAACTGGGCGGGGCGGGAACGAGTAGCACTTCCCCACCCCCCGCCCCCGCGGGGTGAAGTCCGTGCCCGTCCCCGCACGGGTTTCCAGTGGGCAGGTATCCAACTGGTTTCGCGGATATCCGCGGGTTTGTTGATATCTGTGGATATTTTTATCTAGAAAAATATCAATTGGGCATGTCACAACAGTGTAAAGGATCATGATAAGAAAAATAATCTATCAAAATTGTACTGGCCGAGGTGGTAAACTCGGCCACCAAGCTTTGAGACCTGATCTCCTAAAGATATAGGAAAGATAAGCTTAGAAGATAATATTCGACTAAGCTTATCTAAACAACCTATCTTCAAATATAAGAGATAAATCTCACCTATCAGATATCAAGAGGCTATCTTAGAAGATAAGGGATAGGAAAAGATATACATCAAAGTAATAAATAACAATTGATACAAGGACTTAATAAATATATCTTAGAGAGTGTTTGAGATATTTTTTTATTAAAAAAACTGTTTTAAAATTAGTCTTACATGTTGGCAAATTAGTTTAAAGTATAACAAAAAAAACTATAGGAAAAAGTGGCTTTTAGATAAACTAATAGTTTGTTTCAAAAAAAGGTAAACTAAAAGTTTGAAACTTATTTGAAAAAAAATCTTTTGATTATTCTGAAATCAATCACATTTTCTTATTTTATCCCTATATAATTAACTATCAAGCAGATATTATTATTCTATACAAATAACTTTATATCTTTTTTTTTTGTAATCTATTTATAAAAAATAAATTTTTAACATCATCAAACGAAATAGATTATCTTAAAATTGTTTTTATACGAACATACTAACAAAAGTATTCATATTGTAATTGATTATTGATATAATATATCTTCACAAATGTTCCAAACACACAATAATAGTATAAATATTTTGTAGGCTATCAACTATTCATGCGTTATCATATTATCTATACTAACTTAAAAGTGGGATACCCACTTTTACTGTACATCCAAGTGTTGGATGTACAGTTTTTTCCTTTTTTTTTTAAAATTATTTAAATTATTTTTCTTTTTTTAGTTATTTCTTTTTTTATTTTTCTGTTTTGTTTATTAAAAAAAATTCGTTTTAAATTTTTATTTCCTTTTTAAAATTTTTAAAAAAAAAAAATTTTATTTTTTATTTAATTTTTTTTGAAATTTTTTAAATACTTTTTTTAAAATTTAACTTTAGTTTTTTTTAAAAAAAATTTATTTTTAAAAACATTATTTAAAAGCTTTTTTATTTTTATTTTATGTTTCTTGAAAAAAAATAATATTTTTAAAATTTTTGTTTCCTTTTTTTAAAATTTTTTTAAATCGTTTTTTATTTAATTTTTTTGAAATTTTTGTAAATACTTTTTAAAAATTAAAATGTTTTTGTTAAACTCTTTTTATTTTTTCCTATTTTTTTGAAATTTTAAAAAAAACTTTTATTTAAAATTTTGGATGAAATTTTTGTTCGAAAAATTTTTAATTTTTTTTTCAGTTAATTATTTTTAAAATTTTTGTATTTAAATTTTTTTTAACAAATGTTCTTTATTTTAAAAAAAATTGATTAAAAAAATGTCTAGACTTTGAATGAATGAACCGGTATTGCGAATATTGTGGCACAATGGTTTGATTTTAGAAGAAGTCAGGAAAAAATAAAAAGGGTTCCAGAATAGAATTGTTTTGTTTTAATAAATAGATATGAATAAAACTATTTAAAATATTTTGTTTGAGCTTTATTCGTATACAATGTTTAATTTTTAATATGTAAAATATTTATTAAGTATTTTTTACAACTTTTATTATTTGTGTAGTTCTAAAAACTATTGGTCTTAGATTTTAGAGGATATTTATTTAAGTTTTATTATTTATTTTTTAATTCGATATTTTATTAAGTTTTTGAAAGGGTGATATGAATGTATTAACTTTGTCTTTGATTACTTTGTTTATATATTTTATTTTTATTTTATTTTTAAAAACAAAAAGATTTAAATTTTCTTAAGTCGAGTTGGATGCTAGCAACATAGTCTAGCCACCCAAGTAAGTTATGGGGATATGCTACGTTGAAAAAAGAATGTTAATTTCACAATCCGGTAAGACAATAGAAATTGTTATTTTGTTAATTTGTATTAATGTATAAGTTTTTCCCACTTGAATTTTTGTTTTTTATTTAATTTGTTCATTATTATTGATATTAAATAAATGAATTTTCAAGTTCATGATGGAGATAAGCCTTTATTGGTTGAAGATGAACGTGAAGGTATTTATTTAGTAATCAAAGTCTATTTACATCTATTAATTTAACTTATTTCTGCTACTTTTTTATTTTTTACATGTCGTCTGATTTGTTAAACTTTTTTTTAGATTGTCTAGACTTTGGACGAATGGATCAATGTTGTGAACATTGTAGCACAATTGTTTGGCTTGAAGTGTCAGGAAAACATAAAAATGGTTCCAAAGTGGAATTGTTTTGTTTTAATAAATATATATGTATATAATTAATTAATATATTTTTGTTTGGACTTTATTTGTATACAAAGTTTAATTTTTAATATGTAAAATATTTATTAAGTATTTTTTACAACCTTTATTAATTGTGTAGTTCTAAAAATTATTGGTCTTGGTTTTTAGGGATCATATATTTAAGTTTTATTATTGATTTGCTACAAATATTTAATTATGTTTTTAAAAGGGTAATGTGAATGTACTAACTTTGTCTTGAAATACTTTGTTTATATTTATTAATTTTATGATTTATTTAAAAAAAATAGATTTAGATTTGTTATGTTGAGTGGAATGTCACCAACGTAGTCTACCAACCCAAGTGAGTTATGGGAATATACTACATAGAAGAAATCAATACAAATTTAAAATGGAATAGTAAGATTTACTGTACATCCTACATGTCATTTTCTGGAATTTCTGGAATTATTTTATTATTTACTTTTTAAAATTAATATTGTTTGTGATTTTAAAATGTTTATCGGGGGTTACGTGGGACGGGAGTTAACAGGGAAGGGGGAGGGGTAGGTAGGGGAGGGAGGAGGGGTACAGAGGTTGGGGCAGAAAATATATTAAAATATTTTTTTAAGCAAAAAATGCCTCATTAAAACCTTATGATGCAAAACCCTCCTTAGGGATAAAAATATTATGAAGGAAAAAGAATGCCTTTAAATATTGTTAATAAAAGAAAGGAAAAAAGAAAAGAAAAGAAAAGAAAATACAAAAGATCATGAGGGAGCCAAACCTTACCCATGATAACTATCTAAATCTAAAACAAGGCAAGCCTAGCCTATTATGGTAAAAATCATCCAAAATAAAACTACTGCACAGAGTCCCACCATAAAAAATCCTGAATGGAAAAACCATGAGCTGCTAAGCTATCAGCACATACATTTCTTTCTCTGTAGATATGATTTACAACCAAATTCTTATTTTAAAATAATTTTTATGAAAATTTATTATAAATAAAATTATTTTTATAATATTTTTACATTCATAATTGATATTTTGTGACCGTGTTTAAAGGTGGTTTAGATTATATTACATAAAAATAAAATAGATACTTAGTACTATAAAAAATATCTGTTTATCAAAAGTGTATCATTTAATATGTATTTTATTTTTATTATGATTATTTTTATTTTATGTTCCATTGATTTAGATGACCTCTGTATGATAAATAATTTTTTATTAACCATCATATCATTTTGGTAATTTACTTTAATGTGTGTTTCTGTTTATTAGCCTTTTTTTTAATCCTCATTATCTAAATTTATTTTAATGGTTATCTGAATGAAATTTAATATTTAATAGCATGCGAAAGAAACTTAGCTATACAAATTTAATTTTTTTCAATGAAATAACTGATGCTATATTTTAATATTCAAGCGGAGGATTCCAACATTAATTATCACACATTTATCAAAATATATTTCATTGAAATCGAATCATTCTTGGTATCAAAATACAAGTTAAATTACTGACGATCACAAAAAATATTTCACAAACAAAGATAGCAAAAAATGTAGGTTACTAATATATACATTCCCAAAAATTATTGTAATATAAATTTGAAAAAACTTAAACACTATCTTAATCTAAATAAACTATTCTTTTTTTTTTAATCTATCATGAAATTTTATCTATACATTACATTAAAAAAAAAAAACCGATTTAAAACCACTCCAATCTAAATTTTAAAAAATATTTCACAAACAAAGATTGCAAAAAATGTAGGTTACCAATATATATATTTCCAAAAATAAATGTAATATAAATTTGAAAAATCTTAAACACTATCTTAATTGAAATAAACTATTGCTATTAGGGTAACATAGAATTACATTAAAAATTCATGTATTCCTTTTTTTAATCTATCATGAATTTTATCTATATATTACATTTAAAAAATATCAATTTAAAACCCCTCCATTCCTGTAAAGAACATGTACCCAATCTAAATTTGTCAATGATATAAAATTAAAGCATGAATTAAGTACAGGAAAAAAAACCTGACTGTCTCCTTATTTCTGGATAATTTCAGAAAATATGTTAGATAGATATAAAGACATTATTTAAGTTATTAATGATATTTTTTCAAACATAATTATTAATGATATTAATACTATTAATAGTAATCATAATTGATGTCCCGTGCATTGCACGGGTTTAGCAAAACTAGTTAAAAATATTTGACTCTTATATAACTATTTTAAGAGTTTAATTGATATACACTGGCAGTGTAAATGTTTTTGACACCGTCAACCAATAATAAATCTTCATGTTATTGAAAACCTTTGATTCTTATCCAAATTACCTTATAGGGCTCGTTTGGTGGCCAGGATAAGCGAAACATGATAGGATAAGCTATCATATCCTGTCTGAAACTGTTGTTTGGTGAGCCAGCAAGATAGGATAAGTCAATCCTGTCACCAATCATATCCTGTCCATCTAATTAAAATTTTATCCTGAGGGGGGAGCTGGGTTAGAACTCAATAGGATAGGATAAGGTGATTTAAAGTATAAAAATATTTTATGTATAAAATAATTAAAGTATAATAAAATATAATATGTTTACAAAAAAAGGTATAATAAAACATAAAATAATAAAAATATTAATAATTAATTTTAAAAATTATTTTCATTTTGTCACAAGGCTAATTTTATTAATGTATATTATTGTAAAAAACTAAAAAATAAATAAAATAAATATTCTAATTATTTAACTATATGTAAAGTAAAAACTAAAAATGAATATTTAAAATTATAAAAAAATTAATTTAAGTTAAACAATATTTTAAAATTTTAAAATATTATATGTAATTTTATCACAAGGACAATTTTATCTTTTTATATAAACTTAAAAAACGAAAATTATAAAAAAAAACTTAAATCTAATAAAAAATGAAAACATTCAGAACAAAAACGAAAATTTTAAAATTCATACAAAAATTACAATGCTATCCAGTTGGTTATCTGGTGGACACCAAACGTCGAATATGATAACAGCTTATTCTATTCATATCCTATCCTACTCCTATCCTGCTCTCTTATCCTATCCGCCCCTATCCTATCCTGACCACCAAACGAGCCCTATAAAAGTCATTAATTCCATGATTTGTAATTGGTTGACAGTGCAAATTTTTTTACACTGACAGTATATATCAATTAAACTCTTTTTTTAAAGGTTACACACAAGTTGATACATAATTAATTAATAATATAAAAAAAGTTCACATTAATGTATCAAAATTAATTCTTTATATAATTAATATTATTACATTCTTTGTTTATGTATTCCAAAAAAATATATTATAAAATTAAAAGAACGTACTCATTCGTGAATAATGTGTAAAAACCAATTTTTTTATTTTCCATATTTTTTTAAAATGTATTTTTAAATTTTTTTTTTTTTGGAAAATCACGTGCATATACATATCCAAATTTTAATTTTGATTTTGATTTATATCGTTATACAGTAATTATTTTATGAATAAAATGTAGTTTTGGACTTTTGATTCCAATAATTTATAATTATTTAAGTTGTTTTTATATTTATTTTTTTAAAACGTGTCATCGTAATTGTAGGTGTTATCAAACCAATCTTTGTTGTTAGATGAAACTAATAACATTTTTAATCTCAAGGGATTGGTCTAGTGGAACACGACACGATCTCGTATGTGATAAGTTGCAAGTTCGAGCCCCAATTAGCCTCTTTGGAGAGATAAATGTAAGCCCCTTTGTAAATATTTTTAGAGCTCGAATGTCTTCCCTGACATCATTCTCTCGCCCTAAATTTTTCTGTACCAAAAATAACACTTTTGTAATTGAGAGTTGCCATGCCCTTTGTGGTTGAAATGACTAGTTAACTCCATTAATCAGATGTGATAAACTTTAACAGTAGCATAACTTTTACCTAACAGTAAATACTAATTTGATAACATTTGCAATTAAAATGTAATAGGTCACTACGCGGCCTTCATTGCGGAATTATGGGGCTTATTCAAATGGCTTTCACTTGCTTGGGATGCTGGTTTCAGAAAAATCATAGTAGAAAGTGATTCGAAAGTTATTGTGGATCTTCTGAGTATAGGTAATGAGGGTTCATGACCTGATTCTCTTCTCCGAATAATCGCGCTCTTTTGGACACTGAATTGGGAGCTCAGAGTTTTGCATTCTCTGCGTGAAGGGAATTCAGCTACAAATTGGCTTGCTAATTATAGTTTGAGTAGGGATTATGGTTTCCATAAGATGGTTTCTCCTACGGCTGAACTAGGTTTGATTTTGTTATATGATGTATCAGGGGTAATGTTACCCCAAGTTGTGACTGGTTAGGATAGCTTTCTCTCCCCTGAGCTTATAGCCCCGTTTTGTACAAAAAAATTAAATGGGATAACTTGCTTTAAAATATGTATAACCTATATCGAACAAAACTACATTCAAATCTTATTTTAATTTAAAATTGAGTTTAATTGGAAGGTATTGTTAGTATAATTTTTTTTAATACTGTCAATCAATTATAAATTATTATATGAATGAGTTTTAAGGTGGTTAAAAAAAAATAAACATTTTTTTACACAGTTAAATAATTGATAGTCATCATATATGTGATTTTTAAGATATATAAGATAATAGTCAAATATTATTATAATTTGAAAATTTATAATTAGTTAACGATGTAAAAAATCTATTTATAATGACCGTATACCAATTGAATTCATATAGATTATTCATACATCAAAATGAAACGTTATTTTATTGTTATAGGAACTGCTAACTACTCACTAAAAAAAAAAAAAAGGAACTACTAACTACTAAGCACGCCTATAAAAACAAAAAAAAGAACTACTAAGTGCTTGGTCCAGTCAAAAAAAATAAATAATAATAACTACTAAGTGCTTGGTTAGTTTAGATTTTGGGTTGTCCAATCCGTTTGCTTTTAGTGAAAGTTTTTTAAATTCTTAAGATGTTTATTTTAATTTTTTGATTCAATAAAATCAATTCTGGGTTGGATAGAATTAGTTTAAAAAAATATAAAAAAAAAATCCTAACTTTTAGTCGGAATATAATTAATTCTAAGGGTAAAACTCACAAAATTCTTTCTATTTACATATCAAACATGATTATACTTTTTGCCAGTTTGGTTCGGATTTTGGAGGATCCAAAATGACGTTTGCTTCCATTAAAAGTGACTTTGGGATTCTGTAGTGTTTGTTTTAAAATCAATTCTGGGTTGGATAGAATTGATTTTTTAAAAAACAAGAATTTTTAGCTTTTTCTATTGAGTAGAATTGATTCTAGGTGTGAGACTCATAATATTCTTTATATTTACACCTCAAAAGTGATTTTGCTTTATTATCTCAATAAGACTAATTCTTATAAACTCACTTTTAAAATATCATTACCAAGCATAAATAATTTTTTTGAAATGCAATGTTTTTTTAAAATCGATTTTTTCAAAATCAATTATATCAAAATATAAAACAAACATACTATTTATTATTCAAGGAAACCCAATTCTTCTAAACCCACTTTTAAAATATTAATAACAAGCACAAATAATTTCTTTAACCTTTATTTTTTAAAATCAATTATTTGAAAATCAATTCTATCAAAATTTGAATTAAACGAATATTAAGAACCTATTTGCTTTGTTTTCAGTTTATTGTTTACATTTCCTGTTTTTAGAAATAATTATAAAACCCGTCACCTTATTTTCATTATTGTTCTTGTTTTCAAATTTTTTTATAGAAAATATTCAAAATAATTTTTTCTTATTATTTTCATTGTTTCCTGTACAAATAATTGAAAACAGGAAATGGAATGGAAACAAGGTAACATATTTGTAATTATTTATAAAAACATAAAATAAAACCAGAAAAATGAAAACAAAGCAAACATACCCTAAATATATTGATTATAAATGTTGTTCCTCAAAAAATTGTTTTCATTAACTCCGGTGCGAATGCGGTGGCTTGGCATTTGGGAAGCTTGCTATCTGCCGGTCGTTTAGACTCCCTCTTTCAACCATGAGAAAGGATATTAACACACTCTTTTTAACGTTATAACACATCTTTTGTTATTAAATGAATTTTATGTTCGTCCCACTAAATAAAGTGAGTCCCACATAAAATTCCCGACCCTACATGAATTTCATCAAATAGCAAATGGTGTGTTGATAACATTGCTCTTCAACCATATATCAAAACTCTATATTGTTTCTTATCATGAAATAATATCTTATTTTAATGCTAGATTACCGAATAAAAAAAAATTAGGTTTGGTACATTGATTATGTGTGTGTTAATCTTACTGATAAGACCTTCGAAATAACAACCTTATCCTCAGAGATAAAAAATCGGGCGAAGAAAATAAATATAAATAAAATAAGAATATTGCTAATAAGTGTCTTAAAGACAAACAAGTTTTTATTGAAAAACTAAAGATAATATTTCTTATTCTTATAATTTCACCAACATGTGGTTGGTCTGAGTACTAAAAGACTCGTGTCCCTTAAGTAAGTGTTCAGGGGTTTGATTCTTGATTCTTGCATATGGAGAAAACTTGGTTGGAAGATGTCACTCTTCAATGTCGTCCAATACCTCGATAGATTAGTTTCCGCAATTGCTTTGGAAAATATCTTGGGAAATAAAAAAATACATCATTTTCTAATAAAAACAATTTTTATTGCTTAACCAATGTTTTAAAGATGCTAATTAACATCGGATTTGGCTTCTCTCCAACCCTCCAGCAGCAATTTTCTTCTTTCTCTTAAATCCACTACCGGGCCTGATAGTTTTCTTAGGCCATTTTGCAGCTGTTGGATCCTCCAGCAGCCGAAGACAATCCAAGTTCATTAACATCCTCTATAAAATTATAATGCAGCGCAAAAGGAAAAAAAAAAAAGGAGTTCAAAAAGGGGTAGTCATGGGACCGGATACAAATCATTTATCCCATTTTTTCTGTATTATATCCTGTCTACCATATATTCAAATTTTTTAATGTTGTATAAATTTTTTATTTATATGACAAGATATCATTGATTTGTATAATGTGTGATATATCAAAATGAGATGAGTGATGTGATATCTATCCCATGGGACGAGTTCCAAAGTGTTAGTTTATAAATGCAAAGCAAGCCCATATATTAAATGCATATGAGCTGCTGTTTCGGCACTTATATCTACATTTATCATTTATCTTGCCTTAAAAAAAAAATCTACATTTATCTCTTAATTTTTGGTTCAATCTTATCCCTTGAATTCCTTCAAAAAAAAAATCTTATCCCTTGAATTTCATTAACCTAGGGTCTGAAGAAGTGGATCGTTTCGAACGGTAACCCAGCATAACACGTCTTATTGGCTATTCTCACTTCTCAGGTGCAACCACTTTTTTTATTTTTTGACACAAGGTGCAACCACTTGATTTTTCCCATACCAATTAATGTAAAATTTATAACTACTAACTTCATTTAGATTCTCGGGGTTCCACATTTTATCATAGTTGTAAGAATTGACTGGGTCATCCTTGTCGACTCATTTAGAATTAAGTGCTTTTTTGATGATTTATTGTACAAAAGAATTTTTTAATACAAATCAGGCGAAATAAACTATCACAAAATCACTTTTCAGCCAGCGATTTTATTATTACCATCATACTTTTGTTAAAAAATTATTAAATTAAGGTTAAAGTCATGTTTTGATCCCTATACTTGATATGAATTCTCGATTTGGTTTTAATATATAAAAAATTATTAAAATAATCACTATACATACAAAAAGTATCCATATTGTTCCTATATATTACCTGTTTGGTCCCTATACGGAGCAAAAAATTATTAAATCGTTCCTTAACATGGTGTACGACAGGAACCAAACGGGTACTTTTTGTACGTATAGGGACCATTTTAATAATTTTTTATATATAGGGACCAAATCGAGAATTCATGTCAAGTATAGGACAAAAATATTACCTTAACCTTAAATTAAATTATTGTGGAAAAAACAGGAACATAGTAATTGTAAGTTTTTTTGACTGGATAGTAATTGTAAGTTACATTATTAATTTTAAACATATTTAAAAAATAAATTTTTTTACCCAAACTTGTTTATTGAAAATTGTCTGTTTATGTTTCTTTTATTGTAATTTCATTAGAAGAGAAATCACATTGCTAACATCACATCCAAATAATTTAAAAATAACATTTCAGCCTTACAATTTCTATTTTTACATGAAATAATTTTTTTCAAAGATATTTTTAAAAATCACTTTTCTAAATTAAACAAACATATTTAAAATACTCTGGAGGGGCTCATACTCATGCTAATGAATAATGATGATGTGCTCAGCGCTACCTTACAATAAACTGTTTTAAAAATTAATTATTAATTAAAATATTTGAGTAAACAATTTATTTAAACGTTTATATAAGAAAAACTTATATGAAAATCATTTATGTTATAAACTCCTTTTAAATTAAGTTATTTAGTATTTGGATATAAACTCGAAAAAGAACTTTTAAAATCTATAATATATATAAAACAACTTTCTGTATAAGTTTTGATACAAAATCTTTCAATAAGGCAAAAAAATTAACTTCTCAAAATACACCAAAAATTAATTTTTGGGGTCGATAAGCCAAGCTTATCCAAACACTAAAACTATATAAAAGTATTTCAATCCCGTTATTTGCACACCGGGTTGGGACACCCAAGTACTGTAGCGCTACTATAGCGTTTTTTTTAAATAAAAATAAAAATATAGCTTTTTTGAATATTAACATTTTTGGTTAATTATGTGGAAATATTTGGTTAATCACATACAAATATCTGGTTAATTCAGTTTATTACATTATTAATGGGTCATCCTGAAACTTCCAATAATTTTCCACACAAATTAACCATATGATGAACTGAATTAACTAAATATTTGCACGTGATTAACCAAATATTTACATGGTTGTGAAAAATGATTGTAAGCTTCAGGATGACCCATTAACCATATAATGATCTGAATTAACCAAATATTTGCACGTGATTAACCATATAGAATGGTTGAAGCATCAGAGTTACCCATTAACCAAAGAATACACTGAATTAACCAATCATTTTCAAAGGATTAACCATGTATTTATGACATGTAAAAATCTTATTTCAAGCATCAGAGTTACACATTAACCACATAATACACTGAATTAACCAACTATTTTCAAAGGATTAACCACGTGTTTATGACATTTAAAAATCTTATTTCAAGCATCAGAGTAGCATCAGAGTTACCCATTAACCACAGAATACACTGAATTAACCAACCATTTTCAAATGATTAACCACATGTTTATGACATGTAAAAATCTTATTTCAAGCATCAGAATTACCCATAAACCAAAAATTCTAAATTTTTATTTTATTTTTAAAAAAAGGTAGGCTACAGTAATGCTACAGTGTGGGTGTCGCTCATGGATGTCGCGGATGGGTGTGCAAGAAACATTTCTCAAGTATCTATGTGAGCAAAGAAACTCTAATAAACTAAGTTATACTATCCAAATGACACCTTATTAATGGTAAGATTCAAATTTAGGAATCAATCCACTGTGATGACTGGGTCACTGTTTTAACTGTAAGTCGAACAGCTAATCAGATAGATTTTTTTTTAAAAAATTATATAAAATTAATTTTCCACTCATCTTATATCGTATTTTTTATCCGGCTTAAAACTATTGGATTAATTGTTTTGAAAGGAACTATTGGATTAATTGTAAAACCGTTAAATCTTTCAACCAAATTAGCCAAAGTAACCAATTTTTAGATCTATCCGATTTCTTGATTTGTTACAACTGTGCAAAATTTATTGTAAATTTTATGAAAATAAGGGAAATATTGTGAGGCGAGGAAGGCCCTTTCCATTCCTTTTAGAAATCGTATATGAAAAACTAATAATTATTAAAAAAATCATATTATTCTTTATTTTTAGATATCCAAAATACACCCTCATAATCTGGACAAAGCCTGAATCACCCTCTGGTACCTTCCATGAATTGAAAACTTACGGAGGACAGGGGTGTCTTTTGGGAAATGGGGTATAAATTCATTAGGGTTAATTTCCATCTTCACCATTCATTCGCACTAACAGTGCCTTTATTCCCCTTTAAAGCTTCTTCCTTATTGTCATTTTCATTTGCATGATAGATGATTCTCTATTCTCTGTTACTGTTGGTAAGTATTTACATATAGAATAATATTATTTATTTATTTCATTTTTGGCTCATTCTTTTATTATTAACAACAAAAAAATAAAACTGTTGTTTGATATTTCTGCTTCTGTGCCTCTGGATTTGCTTCTTCTTGTGACATGCTTTTAATGTATGTATGCATATATTATCTACTCTCTCCCCCCTTCGTTCTTTATAATCCTTAATGAATGAATATAATAATAAGAAGGAAAATAAAGTAATGAACAGTGCCTACTTTAATTGTGGTTGATAATCTTTTCTTTGTCAATTTCCTCTTCTTCGTTAACCTTCATTAGAGAGTGCAAGCAAAGCAAGGGCAACAAATCCGATTTGAATTTTCTTTTTCTTTTTTTGGAGAAAAGGTGAAATTTTTGATACTTGGTCATGGATTGGCACCAACCCCACAAACCCTTTTTACCCTGAAACAGTGTCAGATTATAGAGAAAGATCAATAAAGTATAGTCTCGCTTTTATGCATATACGTATTTATGTTATGTAAAAAATGGTTTGGTACCCTTTATTTTCTTAAGATATCAACCTATGCTACCAATGTCAGGCTTCAGTTATAGCCTACGTAGGTCTGTGAACAGTGGCTGAGGTTAGGAGGGAGAGACTAAAAAGAAAGGGTGTGTCTTTATTACCATAGCTTAAAAGGGTCTCTCTTTCTTGGTTAACCTGACCCTGTTCTGTTCTGTTTGTATCAAAGGCCTGAACCCTGAACTTTGATGGGTTCTTTCTGTTACATCCTCGGTAATCTGGAGGAATTCATGGTCATGACACAGCTTTTCTGTACCATTGCCTTTTATTGGGCTTGGTATCTCCCTTCTTACTGTGAGTTATTTCGCCAGACCTGGAGCTTGTGTATCTTTTCAGGCTCGTGGATTTTTTCAGTTCTGAATCTTCTGCTGCTGCATGGTGATTTTATTGGTTCCTCTTTCTCTTTCTTTCATTTCATGGGACAATTTCTCTCTTCTTATCCACTAGACTTGTCTGTTTCTTTTCTTTTCTTTTTGTCTCTTTTCAATATTTTTTGTTGTTGTTGTCTGCATGTAGGTGACCATTTCATTTCTTTCACTCATTTTCCTTTTCATCATATCACAAATACTATATGTGGTTTTGAACTTGTAGGCTTTGATGCTTTTCTTCTTCCTTTCCATCTTTGAATTTCAATTTTCCCCTTCTCACCCACTCTCTCTTGTTTGTTTGTTTGTTTGTTTACCTTTTTTGCCCCTGCAGTGCTACTAAATACCAAGGTTATTGTGTTGTTGATGGTGGGGCAGGAGAGTCTAGTCTGAAATTACTAAGTTGTTAATGGCATCAACATCTTGTGTCAGTAAGAGTCCATTACCCATGAAAGAGGCAGTAGCAGCTTCGAGCTATCGTGCATATCCTGCCCCTCTTGCAAAATATGAGGAGGTTGCAAACAATCCCAACCTCTTCATGTCTACCTTGGAGAGGCTTCATGAAGAAATGGGTACCAAGTTCATGTAAGCTCTCCCTATATCATTTGGTTGGTCAAAATTTAAAAAGCATCTAAACTGTTAGCGAGGATGATGAGTAGGCTTGAACATGCATTGGCATAAACTACTAGAGTTTGTGTCTTGGTTTCTTTCAGAAGATATGGAATATACAAACTTATCATGTCAGATTCCTCTTGTCATGATGTCAAATCTATTTTGAGGATTGATATATGTGCTGCCTCTCTAAGTAATCATGTTGGCATTCCTTGGCTTTGTCGATGGGTTTAATAGTTATATGATGATGGATGCCATTCTGATGTTAAAATGACTGTGGAGGGGTTTTCCATGTTATGTGGATCTATAAGGTTTTCTAGTTGTTATATGACAATCCTTGTGGTCAAC
Organism: Echinosophora koreensis; assembly: GCA_035048595.1. Lineage (NCBI taxonomy): Eukaryota > Viridiplantae > Streptophyta > Magnoliopsida > Fabales > Fabaceae > Echinosophora > Echinosophora koreensis. Next base: position 843,543 of record JAPCYP010000006.1, read on the forward strand.
TGATTATGGCTCAGCAGTGAGCCCTTAGCTTCTAATTTTGTTTATATTTTGGAAATAGTGTACCCTGCTATTGCCTTTTAATTGCATAGCTTTGCAACCTCAAAGGCAAGGTTTTTGTCTTTCACCATTTTGAATTCCTTTAGTGGCATTTGAAATTTTGTTGCAGGATTCCCATTATTGGGGGAAGAGAACTAGATTTGCATCGCCTATTTGTTGAAGTGACTTCTCGCGGAGGGCTTGAGAAGGTAAGATGTGACTATTTGTAACTCGTTGTGCAGTTATGATGTTATCCTCTTACTAATTTGTTTAATCACTGAATATTCTGTTCTACCATGCCCAGAATTTATTTTCGAAGCTGGAAGCTATAGTGGTTTTTACTATTTTATGTTGTCCACATGTCATCATGAAAATAGATGATGAATATGTTGATCATATAAATTTCATGGATTATCTCCAAGTTCAAATATCCTGAATTTGTTTGAGAAAATGCAACCAATGTTGGTCATGGAATTAAAGATGTTCTGTTTATGCTGGTCCCGCTTTTTGGGTCCTAAAATTGTTATACCTGCCTCATGCCGGTGATTGATTTACTGGGATAAGAATTTTTTTGTTTTCAGTATAAAAGAAATCTGTTTGAGGACTTAATTTATTGTTTTATAGCCGACTGTGATGAATTGTTATTAGCATTTTCAAAAATTAAGTAGTTGGATGTTGGTGTTACGGAAAACTGGTTGGGAAAGATTTTACTCTTTTAGAACTGATCCCAAGCAGTTGAATTTGTATAAAACCAATTAATATTTTCTGGTGTTCATTGTCATCAAACTGAATTTTGTGGCTTTAAATAATTGATGGTGTTTTTACTGCAAATTTCCACGTTGGAAGTGCACTCTAAACGTAGTAAAGCTGGCTAAAAATGTTTATGTTCACAATGTGTTGAGGAGGCGTATACCAATTTGTTCTGTTTTCATTATTTTGATGTTTATCAAGGGATACACAACTTTTTCAAACTCGGTTTGTTTTTCTTCATCTTCACTGTTTGTGAATAGTGTTCTGTTGTAGCATATGGTATTTCTGTTTCAAGGTCATTGTATTTTATGGGTGCCAAGAATGGTTTCCCTTCTTTTCAACCAAATATGGTGTTGCTTGTCGTTTGTAAATTGTATTTGATTGCAATATCTTAACGTTGAACAAAAGATGCTCGCATTTTGTTTGATACCTTGGCCTGAAATCTGTGAATATTTTCCACTATTCTCTTGAATCATAACTTTCTTTAACTTCTGGTTTTGTTGGATTGTAGTGATAATATTTGATCAATCTTTCATGCAGATAATTAAAGAGAGAAAATGGAAAGAAGTAACTGCAGTTTTCAATTTTCCATCAACAGCTACAAATGCTTCTTTTGTGCTGCGGAAGTATTATGCTTCATTGCTTTTTCATTATGAACGAATCTACTACTTTAAAGCCCCTGGATGGGCCACTACCACTTCTGGTATGTTCATCTACAAAACGCTTGTTTTTTAACTGATGTTAGTGCCCATTTTAATGCATAAGATGGCAATTTCTCTTTGACAGATACTGCTCTGCAGAGTCAATCAACCATGCCAGTTCCTGCTCAGAAGATGCAGTTTTTGCAGTCTCTGTCAGGAATTCAATCACCTGTCTTTCAGCAGTCAAGTTTTAGTGCTGCTCAATTGCCTGAAGGTCTCTGTTTTTTTTAAGCCCAAAATAAGATTAACTGCTAACTACAAAGAAAAGGTGGAAAGGGAGTCATGATAATTTTTAATGAAATAGTCATACCTGTCTTGGTCATATTGTAGATTAGGATTTAGGAGTAGTTGCTGGGAGGGTGAAGTAAACATGGATCGTTAAAGTACATGCGACTGGCAAAGTTATAATGATTTGGTTAACCTGAAGTAGGTTTATTGTTTTATCTTCTCCATTCCTTTCAGGTTTTATGTTCCATGTCTTCATCCATGGGAATAAAGTCAATATACATTGTATCAATGTTCTTTATAAATCTGTATTAGTTATATTTTGCAGTTACCTGAACCACCAACTCTTGTTTATAAGGAGTCACTCAGATTTTGTGCCCGATGAATGGAAATTGTGTTGGTCACCTATTTGGTCACCAAGACATGGTGTTATACAATGTGTTCTGTGAAATCACAAGATTATTGCTTTTGCTATGTTGTAATTTGCTCAAAAGATTATTTCCTATCTCTTGTCAACTCTCAATTATGTTTTTCCCTGTTAACTTTTTTTTTTTTTACAGAAGTTGGACTATTTTGTATGGTTTTTTTAACGGCCTATGAGCAATTTCAATACCTATTATTTTTATTACTATGATTGAGCATTTATCAACTAGTAAGTACTGTTTATTCTCTTGTAGTCTCAGCAATGACAGCATCTTCGGCAGGGTCTCAAGTCATCGGGGTCATTGATGGGAAATTTGAAAGTGGGTATCTAGTTACTGTCACCATAGGTTCAGAGAAACTCAAAGGTGTACTTTATCAAGCTCCACAAAACACCGTATTGCCAGCATTCCATCCTAGCGTTTCGGTTAATAACAATAATGCCACTGCTTCATTGGGTGTCCGTCGTCGCCGACGCAGGAAGAAATCAGAAATAAAACGGAGAGATCCTGCTCATCCAAAACCCAACAGAAGTGGTTACAATTTCTTCTTTGCGGAACAACATGCAAGACTAAAATCACTTCACCTAGGGAAGGACAGGGAGATTAGTAGGGTGATTGGTGACCTGTGGAACAAGTTAAAAGAATCGGATAAAGCAGTAAGGAATTGTTTAACGTTTGTCTTTTATGAGTTGGCTTTCATATTGCGCACAAGCTCATATAATCATCTTTCAGCTGTTATATCATATGTTATTTTTGTAATGTGTTGTGTTTCATTAACTTTAAGGTTTATCAAGAGAAGGCTGTGAAAGATAAAGAGAGGTATAGAGCAGAAATGGAGGATTATCGTGGGAAACTGAAGATGGGTCATGTTATCAGCGATGCGGTGCCGCTGCAGCAACGACTTCCTGATCCAGATACCGATATGGTGGATGCTGACATAAAATTGGATGAAACCGAGTTTGATTCTCTTCAAACTCCTGAAGAGAGTAGTTCTGGTGGAAGTGACTATGAAGACGATAAAGCTATGGATAAAGATTTTGATGTGGATGCATCACATGTTATAGGAGAGCGTGCTGAATCTAGCTGTCTGGGTTCTGAGAAGTCATTGGAAGGGGGTTTATGAGCTTTCTTGTTCAGGAGAGAGAAGAGGATGGTGGGGATCAACAGGTTCAGAAGATGGAGGAGAGCAAGAGTATAGTGGCACTAATTTAGGCTTAGCACAGAGAAGAAGATAGTTTTTCTTGCAAACATTTTAAAGTTTTGAGGTAGGATTGAGTTGCAGCACTTAGGTGCCTGCTCACAATCACGGTTCCTAACTGTGGGTTTTGTCACTCCAAGATTAATTGATTTTCAGGTGTTCATGTTGGCTTCCTTCTTGTTATTGTACATTTGGCTGACATAGATGGTAGTATTTACTATTTAGGCCTTTGGGAGCAGTGGAGACTTGAAGCTGCTCTTCCTTATGTTATTAGGTGGACCATGACCATTGAATAAATTATTGCCTTTCAAATTAAAAATTATTTTTGTCCTATTTTTTGGTTACTAATTCTCTGATGGAAAATCCAATCACAAAAATATCCATGACGTATACATAGAGGAATGTATGTCTTACAATGCTTTTCGTTTGGTCTTCAAGCATAATAATAAAACCGCCTAAAAGGGAAAGGGAAGGAAGCCCCCTATCTCGATTAATACATATATATTATTGCAAATTCTGAACAACGGATCAGAATTAGAGATGTTAGGTTTTTAGGGAAATTCTAGGATGAGGGATTCAACAAGTCTCTTATATAGGAGAGCATTATTTACGCATGGTTTGGTTGAGTAGATTTTGTGAAGAGAGAAGTAGGGAAGAGAGAAAAAGAGGAGAGAAGTGAGTTTTCTACTTTTTGATAATGAAGAGAAGTATGGGAGAGAGACACTGTGTTTGGAACAAGGAAAACGTGATGGAAAGAAAAATGAGAGATAGAAAACACACAATCCAAGAACTTTTACCTCGTTTGGTTCCTAGAAAAAGAGGAGAGGGGAGAGAAATTAAGCATGGGCCCCACTTGTTTTTGTTTCACCCGAGAATGGAAGGAAAGCACGGGGATTGAGGTAGTACACGAGAACCGAGGCATGTAAAACTAAAAGGCTGGCATTCTTATGTAAAAAGACAAAAAACCAAATTATGTTTTGTTTTTCAAATTATTTTTTGAGAGTATTTTGGTCATTTTACAAGTATATTGTTTTCTTTCCTCTCACTTTCTCCTCAACCAAACAGGAGGAGAGAAAAGTTTTGATTTTTTTCCTCTCATTTTCTCTTCAACTAAACAACTAAATAATCCTTTCATTTTTCACTCTTTTTCTTTCCTTCCCCTTTCTTTCCTCTCACTTTCTCTCCTACAACCAAACAAAGGCAGAGAAAAAATGGGTGGCCCCCATCCAAAAAGAAATCTCTTCATCCGTGAAGAGAAAGGGGGAGAAGGAAGAACATAAGATGCAAAATAACTTCTTTACCCTTCTTTTTATCACAAATTCACAATGTCATTTTCAAAGTTACACGCCGGTGAGTTAGTGACCCACATGTCTGACGCCTTCAAATATGCTTTATATATTATTTATTATTTATTTTTATATTATATAATATAAAATAATATTATGTTATATTATAATATTATATTATAATAAATATATAATATATTATTAGGGGCAAAGATGTGTCTAAAAAAAAAATTAAACTTTTCTTTCTCTCCTACTCCTTTCAATCCAAACAACTTTAAAATTTACTAATTTTCTACTTACTTTCTCTTCTCGCCTACTGCTTTCTTCTCTACTTCTTTCCTACCTCTCTCCTAATCCAAACAAAGGCTTACCATTAATTAATTTGATCCTCGTGATAATACCATACAACCTCCACACCAAATTATTCCGGGGTGGCGGCGACGACGAGCCTTCAGCTGGAGAGGGAACTTAGGTGGAGAAGTGGAGGTGGGATTGGACTTATTCAATCGGTTGTCAATTACTTAGTTGACCGGATTATTCTAGATCAATGGTTGATATTAGATGTACAAGATGTACCCTATTTTTGGGGGTGCATATCAGACGGCGTCAATCTAATAACAAGAGGTCGTAGAAAAAGTTTTGTTGTTTTGAGAAGAACATTGCTCTTTTGATTCTTGAGACACACAAGCTTTTCATTGTAATATATTGGCTTGCAATGAATATATAATTTATAAACTAATATGATTCTTGTATTTGTTTATTAATCATTGCATTATTGTCCCAACATATATGAATTAAAGGGTCTCACTATGACGGCTTCAACTTTGTCTGGCAAACTAGCCGATAAGCTAGTTTATAATTGATAAGCTAATTTTTAGTTGAAAGTTTATGACTGATAGTTGATAATTGAAAAGTTAGCTGATTGAATTTAAAGTGTTTGATAAAATTAGTAGTTGAACTATCTTATAAATGTAAAATGACATGAAGGGATATATTTATGTAATTTTTTATATGATTTTTATGTATTTTTTTAAAATTCCAATTAAACTTTAAAACTAGAATGTTATTTTAAATTTTATTTTTAAATATTTTTACTGGTTAATATAAATGAAATCAAACATTCAAAGGTTTTTTTTATATATAAATTTTATTTTAAGAGAATAAGGTAAGATAAGAATTTCATTAAATTAATAGGGTAAAAATGAGAAAAAAAGTTAATAAGATATAAGTTATCAACCATAAGCTTAATAAATTAACTTATGAAAAAAAAAACTATAAGCTAATGATATAGACTTGTCTACCAAGCTAGTCACCTAATGTTTAAATTAAGCTACCCTTTAGATATTTATTTAATTTATTAATATAAGATAATTATTTAGTCGTTTGGTATAAAAGAAAATGAAAGGAAAGAAAGTTAAAACTTTTCCCTCCTCTTGTTTGATTGAAAGGAAAGAAAAAAGTATATATGTGAAATGACACAAACACCATTAAATAAAATTGACAAATAGTAAATAGAATAAAAATGTAAAATATTGTCTCACTAATGCAAAAATATAAAATAAATAGCATATGATAAATAGGTGGGAGTACGTTAGCAATACCCTTTAAATATTTATTTAATTTCTTAGTTAATTTTAATTAATTTTTAAGTAAGAATTTATATTTTTAATTGAAATAAATTAATAAAATATATTCTTTTTTTTAACAGATAAATATATTAACATTTTTTAAAGGCAATATATTAACTTAACAATTAATTTTTCTAATAAATATATTTCTTTTAAAAACTTCAGTTTATATTTAATATATTTTCATTAATATTCTTAAGAGTTTAATTTCTATGCACTATCAGTGTAAATGATTTTTATACAAACAACCAATAATATATTGACAAATCATTATTATTGTTATTTCTCTCTCTTAGTTATTAAAATAAAAACACACATATCAAAATATTAGTGAATGTCAGTGAGTCACCGTAAATTAGATAATTACAGATTTATGAAATCACAGTTATTTTATGTTATGTATGTATTTTATTAAAAAAAAATGTTATGCATGTATTCATTACATGATATGAAGTTATAAACAAAAAATAAGTATTTATCAGATGATCTTATATATATATATATATATATAGTGAGGATCAAGTGAGAGGAGTGTCTTATTGTGAGAGTGAGAGGAACAAATCTAGGCCATTAAACCATACATGGATGGTCAGGATTAGAAGTTAGTTGGTGGTCATGTGGTCACTTAAAAAAGTCACATGACCTTGTGTTCTAATCTTGATCAATGATCCAAAGATTCAGATTTTCTTCTCTCATCTCTCATAATAACATATCCCTCTCACTTGTGTCGCTCCCTATATATATATATATAAACACAATGCAATTCCGACCCAGTGCAAAGCGAGCACTGCGATTTGGGCCTTCACCCCAAGCTAAATTTCTTCTTTGGTGTTGCTACTTGCACCGCTTCACATGCTCCATCCACCCCCAAAAATGTGTGGGGTGAATGAAGCAGGAGTGCAGGTAGCAGCACTCTTTCTTCTTCCCCTTGGTCCCTCGACCTCAACCCTAATTCCGATGAGACGTCCCCAAACACAGTGTTAGTGACAGAATAATCAGTGAACTCTTTTGCACTCGTTCGTTGGTGTTGGTTTTGTGTTCAAGAGCAAATCAGCCAATTATTTATCACTACTGGTTTCATTTTGGTGTTGAGTTATTATTGCTTGCAATTGTTGCAAACTTGCAATGCAATTTTCAGAACAATGGAAATCGGTGTTCCCAATAGGAACAGGTGGATCCAGTGTATCCCCTCTTCTCTACTCCAACTCTGATAAATCAGTGGGTCCCCTCTTCTTCAACCCTAACCCTCACAGCCTCAGACAAATCTTCTCTTCCACTTGTCTATTGCCCACTCTCCATCTCCCTCCCCGCCTCTCATCCTCTCGCTTCCTTCTCACCTCCGATCCTTCTTCCATTCTCCCCTCCTCCGCCGCTTCCTCCGTCGCCTCCCCCCACCATTCCCAAAACGACACCGCTTCCTATTTCCTCTTCAACCGCCTCCACCTCCTCAACCACCCCAATCGCCCGTACGCCATTCTTTTTTTCCCCACCGGCCCCAATGATGATAAAGTTGGGTTCTTTATGATTTCCGTTAAGGATTCCAAGTTGCACGTTCACCTTGATGACAATGGTGATGTTTTTCGTGCCTCTACTGGATCATCCACACACCACCGTATCTTGAGGATTTCGCTGAACCCAGTTCCTGATTTGGGTCCTGATCCTTCTTCTCCTGTTATTGGGTATTTATTGGCTTCCACACTCTACTCTGTTCAGTGGTTTAGTGTGAAGCATGATTCAATTTTGGAGAGGCCTAGTGTGTTGTATTTGGGTGGTAAAGTTTTTAAGACTTGCCATGTTGTGCATGCTTGTTGGAGTCCTCATAGATTGAAAGAGTCACTGGTCTTGCTGCAAAGTGGTCAATTGTTCCTGTTTGATTTGGACTCTCCTAGTTTCAAAGGGACTAGGTTGAGAGTACCATCATGGAATGATTCTGAAAACAAGGTATGGCTGAGTTGTGAATTTAGTTGGCACCCCAGGATTTTGATTGTTGCACGTTCTGATGCCATTTTTTTAGTTGATTTTAGATTGAAAGAATGTAGTGTGAGTTGCCTAATGAAGATTGAGTCATTGCGTATGTATGCTCCAAATGAGAATGAGCAGTTTCTTTCCATGTCAGGGGCCGGCCCTGGCGAATTCTACTTTGCCGTGGCTTCTACCAGTCTTTTGCTTCTCTGTGATGTGAGGAAACCCATGACGCCGGTATTACAATGGGTGCATGGTGTTGATCGACCATGCTACATAACTGTATTAAGCTTGTCTATGTTGAGGTCTCACGCGAGGATAGATACTTTTAAGTTGGCTTCTGATACTGGATTTTGCATTATATTGGGTTCATTTTGGAATTGTGATTTCAGTCTCTTCTGCTATGGATCTACATTGCCATTTCGAGAAGGATCTATTGCTTCGAACCTTTCAAAGATTGACACAACCTTTTATGCTTGGGAGCTTCCATCTGAGATTAATTTATCTAATCAGTGTCCTTGTGTAAGTTGTCTTTTGAGGGAAGAGTTGTCAAAGGATGCTCTTCCGGAATGGATTGATTGGCAGCTAAAGAAAGAGATGGTCTTGGGTTTCTGCATTTTAAGCAATGACCTTGCTGGCTTACTTTGTGAACCAGATGAACATGGTGGCTTTACTCTGATTAGGCTAATGTCGTCAGGAAAGGTAGAGTTGCAAAGATATCATTCCTCTTGGGATCCAGATAGAAACTTAGGCAATTGCCATGAACAAGAATTAAGTTTGGACAGACAAGTACTGTATCCCATGAGTGATGAGAAATACAAATTTCCAAAAAGATTTCATTATCTGAAATTGGATTACCTTTATTCATATGCAAGTGGTAATCTTACTCAATCCTTAGTTACAAAGCTAAAAAACACCGGTATGGATGCTCAGGAGAAGGAATCTTTTGCTGCTGAAGTGCATGAGTTATTGTGTGAGAAATTAAATGCTTGTCAATTTGGTCGATTAAGATCATGTCCCGCAAGTTCTGCTGTTTTTAAAGATGTAAATCTACCAGCAAGCTTCCATGAAGTCGCTTCAAGAAGATTGTGGGCCGACTTACCTTCGGAGCTATTGCAGCTGGCGTTTTTGAATTATTCCGAGTGTCATGAAGTTGCTGCAGACCAAAATAGGGTAGCTGTGGAATTTTTAGCTGTTCCAGATCTTCCTCAGTTGCCTCCATTCTTTTTAAGGAAATCTTCACCCCACAACAATGATGACATTGTGGGTCCAATTATTCCTTTGTCCGTTCTACTTGTGCTTAATGAATTTCGCAATGGATGCTCAGATTTGGAAGGCGGTGAATTTTCAGTTGAAGCAGAGCTTGGCCTTAAATACAATGAAGTTATGCAGGTGGCTGGTGAGATTGCTGGTCCAGTTTATGGCTCTAGGCAACATGACAATCATGCAGTCTCCCTTGCTGATGATGAAGAGGAAACATGGGTTGGTTCTTCGAAACCAAAATCTTTTTCGTCATACCGTCCAGTTGCACTCAATTGCTCTGCCAGTGACCTTGTTCAGGAAAACTCTGTATATAGTGATAGAATTTATGATACATTTATTTTTCATGTTCCTGAGAAGAAGTCCAGTGATCAGACCGAATCTGTTGGACAAGAGATATTTGATGATCTTTGCCCCGTGGAGTTGAGGTTTGCTGCTCCTGTAAAGAAATTTGAACCTCAGGGTTTAAAGGCATACCATCTATTGAAGAGACAGATGTCTAAGTGGCAAGGAAGTTTTGATTCATATAAGGAATTTTGTATTCAATCTAGATTTGAAAAGGTAGATAATAGGTGATCCCTCTGTTATTAATTTTCAATCCCCTTACAGTATAGATGATAGTAGCTTATGAATTTTGTCCCCCACTATATGCTGCTTTTGGTTGATTCTTGGAGACAACTAGACATTGTAAATATTTGTATGGAAGAAAGTTGAAGGCCATTTTCTTCAATTTACTAGTGCTTTTATTAACCAAGTGTGTGTATAACTCATGATGGATGAAAAAGAGAATATTTCTCTTCCTCTATATTTTTGTACAGACTACTATAATATTTCAAAGGCATGCCAAGTTTGATTCTCTGGTTTAGTTTGGTTTTGATAGGAAGCTTTCAAGAGTAAAAATTTCTTGGAACATGGTCACAGAAAGAAACAGATTGTGCTACTAATCAAATATTGTCTGGCTGAATGCTTCAGTAATTTTTTTCCTAGCACCATGAATTTATAAATTTTGTGGGCATATGAAATGAGACCTTACATTTTTTAAAAAATCCTTGTCAGTTTAGGTGCATGTATATTGTAGATTTTTTTTTTATGGTTTAATTATTGAGTTGGTCATTGAACTATTTGGAAATTTTTAAATAGGTTCATAAACTAAAAAAATTTGTAATCGGGTCCCTGAACTTTTATAATGTTTTCAATTAGGTCCCTGAACTAAAAAGTTTTAAATTGGATCCTGAACTTATATAAAATTTTCGATGGGGTTCCTAAAGTATAAAATTCGATAGTGATATGTTGAATTGGACAAAACATTACTGATTTCATCCAAGCTGGATAACCATATCAGCCCTCTATGAGTGATTTGGGTGGAGGATGAATTTTGAGATATTGTCACAATAAGATGCAATAAGATGAAATGAGATGTAGCAAGTTACAAATTGGAGAGCAATTTTGGATGAAATTATTTCAAGGAAGGGATATACAATCATAAAACATAGATTGAATATAAATTTGGAGAGTGAGGAATTTCAGGGCACGTTCCACATCAACAAACTTATCCTTTTCATGGAACCTTACTCCAGGGACTCAATTGAAAATTTTATGTAAGTTTGAGGATCTAATTAGAAATTTTTTTAATTCAAGGATCCAATTAAAAACTTTATAAAAATTCGGGGATCAAATTACAAATTTTTTAATTTAGGGACTTATTTAAAAATTCCCAAATAATTCAGGGATCAATTCAATAGTTAAAACTTTTTTTATTCTTTACCCCGAACTTTGCAGGGTTTTAACACCATACTACACTGAAGAGGTCTTTTCCTTGCGTGAGTTGGACTCGCCTAATGAAGATAGTGTTTCATTAATTTGTTTTTTTTTTAAATTATTAAATCCACAAATTGATCTGTTTTTCAAAGATTCCTGAAGTCACTAGTATAATCTGTAGATAAATGTTACTATTTAACAAACAAACAAAAATATGGATGTGTCTGTGCTACGACTTGTGAAAACAATAATGATAGTGAATTGTGCATGCTACTTTCTAGTCTGGTCGTGTAAAATTATCCAAGCATGTCCTTCTTCATTACTTCGCTATATGGTGAGAAAAGAGATAAAAACATGTTGAGGTCATTACCATACCAAAAGCCGAAAGAATATTTTTGAAGGCTGTGGCGCACTGTAGCTGAAAAAGGGCCTTAGGCCCAATATTGTATATAGCTTGTTGAGCCAGACTATGATAAACCGGGCCTCATTTGACAGATGTTTTTAATTTTTAAATAAATAAAAAAATTAAAACTTAAAAAGTGAGTGGAAGTAATGTAGACCGTTGATTTGATATAAATAAGGAAGATGAAGGGTAGATGAGGAAGACAGGTCATGGATCCGCGTGTGCGTGGAAAAGCCAAAATGAAATGAAAAATGTGAAGCGCGAGTGTTGGCGCTAAAACCAAAATGCCTATTGAGTTTTCCGGGAAAAGTTTTCCCTCCTTCATTTGATTTCATTTCAATTAATATATAAAACACTCTGAATCTCTGATCTCTCAGAAGAAATACACAAAAGCAACGCATTGCACATTCGATTGTCGTTTGTAGAAGAAAGAAGAGAGCAATGGCGAAGACAAACACGTCACAGGGAAGGAAGAGAGTTGACGCCGTTGATTCTCGTGCTGCTTCCGTTCTCGTTCGCGCTAAAGATGGCAGCGCTTTCGCTAAATGGTTCGTATCTTTCTCACGAATCCAATTGAATCAAATAGGTTTTTGTTTGAAATTCTAACTTAGGGTTTTGTTATTTTTTATTTTTCGTTTGCAGCGATGAGTGCAAGAAGGATGTTCCGGTAGCACTCATAAGCATGCACAGTTGCAGCCTTGAAGCTAAGATTAAAATGAATTTAGGTATCATAAATTAATTCTTTCTAATTCTGATAATTAATTTAAAATGTTAATAAATTATTCTATGTCTCAAATTGCTTTGTTGTGCTTCTTCAGAGGCTCAGGTTGTGGAACAACCTACTGAAGTGAAGAAGCCAGAAAGGTAGCGAATGTTCTGCTTCTTTGTTGTTGTGAAAATTTGGGATTAGTCTTATCTGTCCACTTGTTCTTAATTCGTTTTTCTTTTGGTATTGTTGTGTAGGAAGAAACCTAAATCTAAAGAACCAAAAGCTAAAAGGACCAAAGTTGAGAACGGTAAAGAGGCCAAGGATCCTAATAGGCCCAAGCGTCCTCAAACTGCCTTCTTTCTCTTTTTGTAAGTCTTTTTCTGCATCCCTACCAGCCTACTGTTAATTATCATGTGTTTGTGCTTCTTACTGAGTTAATGATCTGTTTCAGGGATGACTTTAGAAAAACTTTCAAGGAAGAAAATCCTGATTCTAAGGATGTTAAAAGGGTACGTTTAAACTTGTTAAATCAAAATCTGCTTTTGGTTTTATTAAGTGAATCAAGTGCCAGGGCTGATTGATTAACTTTCTTTGGATAAACCTAAAAAATGTAGGTTGGTAAAGAGGCTGGTGAGAAGTGGAGGTCTATGACTGATGAAGTGAGTAAAATGATATTATGCTTTTCTTCAGGTTTTTTTTTTACTGTTAAATAACGTGATTTTGATTGAATGTCTTGATATGGCATTGATGACTCAGGAGAAGAAGCCTTATTTAGACAAAAACTTGGAACTCAAGGCAGAATATGAGAAGGCTATGGAAAGCTATAATGCTGCTGAAGATGAAGTATGGTTTTCTTGCTTTTAACCCTACCTTGGTTTGTTTGTTTATTCATTTTTCTGTCTTCTTAAAATGCTGTTTGGTTTTTTCAGGAACAAGAGGGATCTGACAAGTCTGATAAGGATGCCACTGTAGGAGAAGTTGAAGAATTAACTGATGAGGAGTAGGAGTAGCAGTTGCATTTTGGTGCCACTCAAACCTGGTTGTTTTGTGGAAAGGGCTACTTCTTAGTCTAGCATTGTAAATTTTGGGACATGTTCTAGTTTGAGTTTTATATTGTAGTGGCTCTTGAAATCATAATGCAACATCTTTTTTGTGCTGTCCTTTTGAAATTCTTCAATGGTAGTTGGTAGATATTTACTTCGTTATCTACATGAGAGATGTTCTGTCTGTCATTGCCTTATATTGTCCATTTTCACTAGAATTTGTTTGAGTTTAATGATAAGATAATTTAGTGTATGTTCTAGCAATCATGTGATTGATTTCGGTTTATTGTATTCAGTATTAAAAGTTACTTCCATTGCTCTTGTCCTGCTTTTTTTTTATTAGACTGGTTTATGGCTTGGTGACGTTGCACTCACTTGCATATGCACCCTGAACTTTGTAATGTTTTCTAGTATATGCTATCTTGAATCTAAATCATGTTACAGCATGAAGTTTTGTTTTATTAATAAATAAAAATAATATTGAATTGTGGAATTAAACTCCATACATTCTGGTCAACCTTAAAAAGAAACATTCAAATATAGTGGAGCCTATTCTGTCTTGCTCATCCAACAATGGTCATAATGAGCATATCTACTATGATAATTGAGTCAGCATCTCACTGACCTATATACTCCCTTGATCCTTTTACTTGCATGGTTGTAAAGGTTTGCCACATAAGCACATATTGTGAGCATAAGCAACTGCTGGAAAGATATTGAAAGGTCTACTTTGTGGTATTTCTCCACATAGCCTGTTTGCCCGGAAGCATGCATGCTTTAGATTAGCAATGTGCGACAAGCTACTTGGAATTGGTCCTGTTAGTGCATTTATTGATACGTCAAGCCATTGCAGTTTCAGCAACTGACCTAAACTTGAAGGGATTGTTCCCATTATGTGATTCCTTGAAATGTCCAATCTCTCAATTTCAATCAAATTTGAGATTGAAGTTGGCAATGGACCTGATATCTTGTTGCTTCCCAAGTTTAGCACCTTCAAGCTTGAGCCTTCCACAAATTCTGGAATATGACCTGAAATGAAATTGTTTGATACATCTATAACCTCCAATGAGCTGCTTGTCCGGTTAATTATTGTTGAAAGTGAGCCCACCAGAAGGTTTGCATGCAAGTCTATGGAAGACAACCCTGTTGGCAATCGGGTTTCAGAAATGTCAAACTTTAACTGGTTGTTTGAGAGCTTGACCTTTTGCAAGCTGGACATGTTTGTGAAGAAATTTGAAACACCAGTCAGGTAGTTATCTGACAGGTCTATGGAGCTCAAAGAATGAGGTCTGATGAAGTTTGGGAGACTTCCCTTCAGTTTACACCCAGCTAGATGGACATCTTTGAGTTGCTTGCTTCTGATCCAATCAGGAACACTTCCCAGGCTGAGATTGTTATAAGACAGGTCTATTGACAAAAGGGCAGGGATGCCCTTGCTAGGGATACCTGGTAACGGATCTGAGAGCCCATTTCTTGACACATTAAGGTACCAAAGGTTCTGTAATCTTGATATGGACAGTGGGACATGTCCTGAGAGCTGATTACCACTGAGTTGAAGACTTGTTAGGGATTTCAAATTTCCAATCTGATCTGGGATGTTTCCTGTGAGCTTGTTGTAGCTCAAGGACAAGTCTAAAAGATTGACAAGGCTGAACAAGGAAATGGGAATTCTTCCGGTCAGTACATTATAGGATAGGTCTATATAAGTCAAATTTTGGAAGTTCCCTACGAATTCCGGGATAGACCCAGATAATAAATTGAAGCTGAGATCAAGGTATTGCAAATTCTGAAGGGTTTTGAAACTGAGAGGGACAGGGCCTGACAGAAGATTTCTTGCTAAATTAATTTGGATAAGGTTTCTAAGACTCCCTAGTGTTGGAGGGATCTGACCTTTCAGATGGTTCCCACTCAAGGAAAGGGTCTGAAGCAAGGACAAACGACCTAAACTTGGAGGAATGCACCCTCCAAGAGAATTGTCTTCCAGCACCAGCTGAGTGAGGTGGGTTAAATTTGAGAAGCTAGCAGGAATTGCTCCTGTAATGTGCTTCATCCCACTTATCACCATTACCTCCAAGAAATGCAAATTGCCCAGTGAGGGAGACAGAGTGCCCTTCATATAAGTGCCACTATCTCTGTCAGGCCTTTGTATCTGCAACACATTAACTCGCCCTGTGGATGGATTGCATTGAACTCCTTCCCAGCCTCCATCGCAGCAATCTTTACCTGTCCACGAAGATAGAGTATCTGTTGTGTCCTGTAGTATGCTTGCTTTAAAGCTGAGAAGAGAAGCTCTGTCTTCTTCTGAACAGATCGGAGCCTGCTGTGGTGGTGAAGATGTCTGTGCACCACTTTCTGATATCTGACTCAGGAATGAAAATATGAGAACAAGGTTGAAAACCCATATCCAAAATTGCATTTTGGAAGGTGGGTCTTGATCAGGTCACGATTTGCAGTGAAGTTGGGATCTGACAAGAGAATTGAACCGAGTAAGGAAAAGAAATTTGAGAAAAAGATGAACTATATAATTTAGTAATAAGGGAAAAAGTAGAAAAAGTACCACCCCCACATTGATTTATTCTATTATTTCACGTAGACAGGAAGGTATAATGATGATAAAGATGGGGAAAATTA
This sequence comes from Echinosophora koreensis, assembly GCA_035048595.1. Lineage (NCBI taxonomy): Eukaryota > Viridiplantae > Streptophyta > Magnoliopsida > Fabales > Fabaceae > Echinosophora > Echinosophora koreensis. The sequence continues at coordinate 859,555 of JAPCYP010000006.1, forward strand.
GGGAGTGTGACTTAGAATTATAGTTTTGTTGGAGATCTGCATGCTGGATTGAGCAGTCTCTTATTTATAGTTAAGAAGAAAAAAGCTTCTTAATGAAAGGAAAAGAAATTTTATGATGATGAAGCCTTGGATCAATTTAAAGAAGTTCACATGGAAATTTGTGACCGTTTGATGGATCACGAGGAACCTTGGATATTTGAACGTTGGAGCGCACTAGATTCAAATTCTTTCTGGTGCCACCTTTTATAAAATTCAGCCTCACCCACCCTATTATGTTCGGCCACAAGTTTCATATTAAGGACTAGTACTATAATTTTTTCTTGTCTGGTTCTCGGAACATAAACAATTTTTTTACACGGGTGGTTAATGTATAGTAAGTTTTCATTGTGATCTCGTGAGGCTCAACCTTAACGTCATTGTCGTCTAATAGATTCGTTTTTTACTGACTGTCAACTATAGATTGCTCTGTTCACTTGGAGTTTTGCTCGTGATGAAATTTTCAAATTATTTTAAAATAAAAGGTTTTGGCAAAAAAAAAGTGTTTATGAAGTCATCAAAGGAGTTATGGATCTTTTCATATTTATTTCTATCGTACCATGAGAGATATATATATGTGCAAAAAGAATTTATTGCGGGGGCTCCTTTCATAGTATTAAGGCCCGAAAATTTACTTCGAAATTTATAATATACATTATCTCTTGATTTCTTAACCAAAATGCCATTACTCACAAAAGTAATTTTCTATATAAGAAGCTAGATATTATTAGCAGAAAAAGAAAATTCAAGTATTAATCAATGACCTGTAACTCAAATAATATTCTTAATCTTATCAAAGGATGAGGCATGAGGTTCACTTCTTATCCTTCCAATTTAGCCCCAAACTGTCGGTGAAAAAAAAGAATTAAACCCACACTTTACTCTTAGAATAAACTTGTAGTGCTATTAAGGTTGAGATAAAGCTAAGTAGCTATTTTATGATAACATCAATATTAAATTTGATGCAAAACTTCTTATTGCAGTCTTGGAGCATGATTTATGGATAAGACTTTTTTTAGAGTGAATAAGTATATATCTATCATTGATTTGATAAAGTGTACAAGATCTTAACTCACTAAATGATTTAAGGATATATAAACTCTTATTTGGTCACTTTAAACACAAATTAATTCATCTTAGATGAACCTTTTTGATGAATTCCAGAAGAGTAAGAACTAAGAAGTTTAAAGGAGGTAGGACGAACTAAGGTTAACAACAACATTAATGCGTTGTTGATTTTGTTTTCAAGAAGAAATGAGAGTTTTTTTTTTTTTTTTTTTTTTTGGGAAATGTTTTCAAAACACTAAAATAAAGGACACTGTAGATGTAGGGTATTTTTTTTTAAAGATTGAAAAAATGTAAAAAAGAATAAAAAATTAATAAGTACAAGAAAATAAAAAAAAGAAAGATATTGATATTCAATTTTATTATACAAATAATAAGACTTGAGAGAGTTTTGTGCAGTATGTGCTTGTTCTAGGTGTGGGCGTGTATATGACAACTGTAAGCAGCAGTAATTCTTGAAACCATAGAATATGTGACAGGGAAAGGGATTGTCTATTTTATTCGGTGTATTTCTTTTCAATAGCATGGAGCAACTATCACCATTAAGTTTTTAGAAAGCAAATATGAATATTGACTTTTCCTAATCAGTAAGTATGCTTAGCTTGCTTCCATTACAGCAATACAATTGTCGCTGTTTATCATTGAAAAGAATTAAAATGATCTACAAAATTTGTGGATCTGGAGCAATGCTTCCACTTGGGCCTTTTAATCCGGAATGTGTCATGCATTGACTACTCTTTGCTTTTTTTTTTCTTCTCTGTTTTTTTTTGGATAAAACTCTGTGCTTAATTGTTGCTTCAAATAACTTTTCTTCACCATCAGCTTTTAAGTTCTAATAACAATTGGTTCTCTTAAATTACTCTAAACTATGTAACTATACCAAAAAATGAAATTAGCAGAAAATTTAGACATAACCACTAGAATTTTGAATAAGTCGTTTGGTAATTAGTTCACTGTTACAAATAGCTGTTAAAATAATAATAATAATAATATATGCCGTCTTTTAAAGTTGATGAAGATTAACTCAACTAATGAGACAGAATTGGATTAGAGTTGACTATTTTTGTAGAGATACATCTCCTAAAGTTGGTAAATTTTGCAGGTGATGTTATATATTTCACAATTGTGAATGATAAATAATACTTGAACATATTTTCTTCATGGATTTCATTAAATATATAATACCTTAGTTTTATTATGTTTTTTCTAAATAATTTAGACAAGTTCATCTTAAAGTTTACAGCAGTGCTAAGTAATTCGAAAACTATGAATAACCTACAAATAACATGGCATGAACCACTTTCTTTTAAATATAATGATAAACAAAATTCATTGTAAAAATATCTAATTCAATCATCAATGAAAGATTGTAAGCATAAATAATTTCTAATAATATTTTTTTGCACGCTCAGATTTGATATGTCATGAAATATCATATTTTGATGAGTGATAGTGAAGTTAAATAATATATATGTACAAGTAGAATGAATTACATATATATATATATATATAACGAAATTCAATAATTTATTAAGTATCTTTAATCATTACTAATTGTGAAAGGCTGAAAGCTTTGAGCTTGCATGTGAAGAAGGAAGCTGACAATTACTTTTCCCCGACCATTTATGGTGATTGTGAACTTTTTCTTCTTTTTAAATATATTAATTATTTTAGCCATATTTTCGGATATTAACTAACCTTCTTGTCCGGTCATATATTATGTTTTCATACTCAGTAATGAACCGTAATGTTGAAATTCTTGATAGGTTTCTGCAAACAATAAGTAATTCGATAATCTCTTTCATTATGAAACAAAATAAATATAATATTCTATCTTACAAACTCAAAGATAATATTTGATAAAAAAAACTCAAAGATAATATGCAAGTGGCATGTGGGATTGAGACACAAAAAATTAAATTAGAAAGCTCCTCTCTATGACTCTATTCAATGTTTTTCTTACTGATTTGAAATGCAAATTTTATTGGTGACAATTCAAATGAAGAACATCAAGGATAACGGTTTAGGCCTTGGGGGTTCCAACTTTCAAGACTACCCCAGATAATAAGTTAATATAGTGTTTCCATATTGCACAAAGCATTGTCCTACTTGATTGACATATGTCTTGCGACAAAGCTAAGTAACGTTCCATTCCTGAAACAGACACACATGGATGAATCATCTTCCAGGACTTACCAATATTAGCCAATGTATGAGTATGGAGTAATGGGAATCATGCTTTTCTCTCCAAAATAATAACTTTAACCAGCTTCCACTGCACAAATTAACTGGTGGAGTGTGCTTTCAATTTGCCATGGATAGAGTAGCCAATAAAACACCCTGACCCTCCTGAATAACTGCAACAATATTATTACTCTTTTTATGTGTTCACACCACTTGAGATTAAATTTCCATCTTTATTTGATGAATGATAGATTATTAGGACAATAAAATGTGGAATTTAATTCTAAATTCGGGTAACTACGAATTTTGTTTGGGGTTCACATTTACCTATTGACCAGACAGAAAATTTTGCTTCTTAGGAAATATACATATATAGCAGCAATCATTATATTGTAATTCACAATAATACATCGTTACTTCCATTTATATTTAATTCTTATAACTCTTTATCGACTAAAACTAAATCTAATTGAGTCAGACTTGACTAATCCAATATGGATACAACCTGTGATAACGAAATGTGAGGAAGTGGGGTTCCGAATGAGGAAGTGGTGGTTGGTGGGGTTGTGGGGGCAGCTATTTGAAATTGAAAAGTAACATCCCTTTCAGCAAAAAAAAAAAAAAAAAAAAGTAACATCCCTAATTTTTTTTTTTTTTTTTATATACAAAAAAAATTTAGGTGAGTTGGGTCCCGGGGACTCACCAGGGTCAGGGCAGGCCTCACGGTTCAAAGAGTGCTTACAAAGGTACTTATAGATTATCCACTAACGAGGTCTTCACATCAGTAGTGAGATTCAAACGTGACCTTGTGGGTTATGAGCCGTATCCTTACCAACTGATGAATGTTGTTTAGCAACGAGGATGGGCCGTATCCTCAGCTAATGACTGTTTAATTACAAGATTAAATTGTCTTATTAACTGTCTAATCTTAAATCTTAAAGCCAAACAATAATTCTCAACCACGGTAGCAACCCAACCACTTGTACCAGTTGGTCTGCTGGCCGGTGTGGGGAGTGGTGAAGCCTTGGGCCCATCCTCATTGCTAAACAATTTACAAAATCTCAGTTTATCCTCATTTGTTTTTTATCCTTCCCATAAACTTCCAATTACATTATTATTTTAATTTTAAATCAAGCCCAACACCATATTTTTTTTTCCATTCAATTGAATACGTTCCCACTGTCAATATTGGACTACAGGGAAAAAAAAAATCTTGGTAACACTGCCATCAAACTAGGTCTAAATATTCTAGATTAAAGTGCTTTTTTATCTACCAACAAGGCTTAGCACAATTGGCGTTATGTGTTGGGTTTATGGCTTAAAAGGGTTTCTTAAGCATGTTATCTCCTGCTATATGTATGGAAAATGTTTTGTCGGGAGAAATAAAATTCATTTCGGTTATTTCTACAATCCGAAATGGATTAATTTTTGACTTTTGGCTATGGATATCTTTGGTGCACAAAAAGAGTGTTTCTTCGTCTAAACGGCGCATGTTTGAAACTGAAAATTTGAGCCATGATTTGCGACTTAATTATCCACTTGGGCCATCAGAGGGGCCGAAAGACATCGTGTCCTCAGCTTGTTTTAGTGGATGTGTTGATTGTGCTCTACTCTCTCCTCATGTTTCTTTTCGGTATCTAATCAAGGCATTGTCTTATGCGTTACTATGAGATTAACTTTTAAGTAGGAGAAGTGATTAGGTAAAGTACAAATAGAATCTCTTACAATGCAAGTAAACTTCGCTTGGTGTTCCTGCCACTAACATCATATTGATTCTTCTCATGTGTTTGTGTAATTTTATATGATAATGATATAACAGTTTTTTTTTTTGTCTCCACAGGTGATTCAAAATTGTTGAGTGAATGGTATTAGGTTGCGTTGATTGCGCTATCAACGACCATGGTCCATGTGGGATGATTGTTGAACTGAAACTTGGATTTTGCAGACTTTAGAAGACTTTGAGGACATAGTCTCAAATTTCTTAAAAGTGAACATTGTAGTCCAAAAGTCCAAACTGGTGCTTGCTATTAAGGGGTCGTACATGTGATTGAATCCACAGATTGACAATGTTTTATGAATATCTTGCGGGACAGACAGTCTGGCTGCAACCTGCAGGTAGGGAATACGGGAAAAAAGTTTTAAAGTGGATAAAAAAAAAGTATAAATATTTGGACACCTTCTTTAAACACCGTAGAGTTTATGAGTGTCTTAGGAGTAATGAAATACATGATGAGAGAGAAAAAAACAATATATAAATAGGGATGAGTAGTTTTATACGGTATTAGATACAATTTTTGTGTCCAAATATCATTATTAAAAAAAAAGGCTTCTTAAATCTAATGTGTTTCAATTTCAAACCTTAATTGAAGATGCCGTCGGCGTTGGTGCAGGCGTGTTTTCTTTTTAATCTTTGACTTGTTTGTTTAAAAAAGAATATAAAAGAAAGTGTTTTTATCTTTAAATTCCTAAGTTAAATTTTTTTTTTTTTTTTGCTACCTAGTTAATTTCCATTTTTTTATCTGGTTAGTTTTCTAATTTTCTAACTAGAGCAACTTAACTAACAAAGGTTAGGTACAATATTAATCAAGCTACACTCTCTTGAAAAGGAACGAAGTTCAAATCAAGGGAAAACAATGGAAAGGGCTTCTTAATCCAAAGATCAGTAAATACTAGTAAACAACTTAAACATTGTTAATTTCTTCCATCACATTGGGTTTCCTTTTGTTATAAGGAAAGGTCTGTTGTATGTCATTGGCTGTGATACTTTGTGGGATATATGAACTTTTATATGAGTAAAATTGAATATTGTCATCTATCAAATGTAGAATTGGAGTTATTTATCCATTATAATGCAGTCAATCGAATGTGTGAAAGCTAGTAAAAATGCCCTGAAAGCAGCTAATATCAATAGCAATAGTAATATTCGGAACTTTTATGGTGCACAACCCATTTAATGGAACCTGGGTGCGCAATGAAGATCCAACGATGGCTAAAATAACATAAGCACGTGAGAAGAATCAACGGCTGCTGTTTATTACCTAGAAACGGAGTTGACCGTTGACAAGTGAGAGTGCTTTTTGTAAGCAAAAAAGTCCCTATGGTGGCACGGTAGTGTGTTGTGATGGACACGAGTGTGATAAACCCTCTAAGCTCATTCTCTTTGACACAATTCCCTTCCCCCCACGTTTGCATCTCTTCTGAGCATTGTCCATTTCCGATTATCGAACATCCTGAACCCCTTTCTTCCTGTCAGTAGTTGATAGCTATATTTTTTTGTCCTTTTCTATACAATTCATTCATTTGAGTTTTGCTGCAGCTGGAAATTGCATATGATTCACCATTGACATGCATCGTCTAGAAAAGTTGTATTTATAAATGAGATTAAGAATGTCTATCAATGAGGTTTTGATAATATCTCTAGTTAAGGTGAATAAGATGACTTATGATGAGAGTAGTTTGAAGCTATGTTTTTAAAATCGATGTAACTAGACTGGCTGAACTGTCCGATAGGCTCTCCGATCCTGATTGGACCAGCTACAACGACCTAACCGATAAAAAACATGAAAGGTTTTTCTATTTTGTTTGGAAAAAAAATCGGTTTCCTAATTTCTAAATCTGAACTATTTCTTGTTGTTGAGCTCTAAGACCAGCGACCTCCCACTTGACGACGACCAGCTGCACACTTGTTATCTTTTTTCTTCCCTCTATTACCTCCTACAACGCCACACCTCCACGCACAAACATGTATTTTTTATCTTTCCTTTGTTATCTTCTTTCTTTCTTTTTCTTTAGTTCTTACTTGTTACCTGCCTGCTGGGGATTTGTTAGACACAAAATTTATGTTCTTTTCTTTTCCTCAAATCCCCAACTTATATGAATCTTCCAATCTGTTGCCTTTTCTTTTCTCGGATCCATTTTCTTCCAATCTATTGCCTACCTCGTTATAATGCATGGTTAGATTAATAATGAGGTACTCATTGTTGGGAACTGGTAAACAAGAGAAAGTGTAATGCAAAAACTGAACTACTTCATTAACTGGATATGGCTTATTTATAAGCCTTGTTTACAAGAGGAATCAATTGCTAAGTATAGAAACTAACCTAACTAATTCAGTTACAGTCAAAGTCAAAGACTAACAAACAATATCTAACAATACTAATCAAGAGACTCAACAAATCCTCCCTTACACTGAACTTACACATTGCAGTTCAGTTTATCCACACAGTTTAACCATCCCCAATCTACTCCTAAAGTTAGAGAAAGACTCCAATTTCAAGGGTTTTGTCATGATGTCAGCAAGCTGATCCTCTGACTTGCAAAAAACCAGATCAATAACTCCATCTTTACTTAGATCCCTTAGAAAATGGAACCTAACATCAATATGCTTGCTTCTTCCATGAAGTACTGGGTTCTTTGATAGTTTAATTGCTGAACTATTGTCACAAAAGACAGTAATAGGCTTCTGCTGAGCATGCCCGAGAGTCTCCAGGATTCTCTTTACCCATACACCTTGGCAAGCACAGGAAGCAGCAGCAATAAACTCAGCTTCTGTGGTTGATAGAGTCACCACAGGTTGCTTCTTGGATGACCAAGACATTGCACCCGAGCCATGTTGGTGTAAGCCCTGGTGGCCAATCTATATTAGTAGATTTACATTTTGTATCATGACTTTGGATTATATATTTATTATATAAATAAAGGCATTTTATTTATTATGTTATTTATATGTTTTCATAGCATAATAAAGTCCTTAGAATAAGCAGTTCATTTAATGAGACATTAAGTACGAGACTTAATTGTGAGACCTCATTAAATAATAAGAGCGCTATTCTTAAATACCCGTAGTCGAGTATTATTGTTAATTAGGACGACAATAATACATAGAGACTATTGTGTGAGTAGACTGATGGCCACATCTCACGGGTCATGGATATGTGATATCAAGCCAGCACACAGGTATAAATATTAGGAGTAATATTTATACCGGATGACCCACTATGAGAATACTTCATAATAGTTATGTAAGTGTCATAAGTATTCTCATGGCGGCCATAGTGAAGTAGTCTTTCGACTTGAAGTCACTACGATTCCTACATGAGGAGTTGTAGGCTTTAATGCTATCAAACGTCACGCGTAACAGGGTGATCATAAAGGTAGTTATTGGGCCTGCAATAAATCATGTTGAGGAGTGTGAGTGATGTAGACATGATTCGTCCCTCCTACATAGCAGGGGTAATGTCTTGGGCCCCTCGATAAAGTGAGACGTGAAATATGTGTGGCCACACGGAAGTGGGCCAATATGTGATATTGGGCCCATTTGTGATTACACGTCTACTCGGGGATCAAGGAATAAATAATTGAACATAACAAGGATGACACTTTTATGCCTTGTGTTCAATTAAGACATATGGACGAAGGGGCATTTACTGCATAGTAAATTTTGATCGCGGTAAGGCTAAAATCGGATCACCGATACTCTTGCTAATTAGGTAGTAATGATGCATTGCTAGATGCCACTCATTATTTATAATATTTAATATTATAATTAATATTTGATATTATTGTAATATTTAATATTATTGCCAACTTAGTAGGAGCCTACAAGGTCACACGCATAGAGCAAATGCGGAGCGGGTCAATTAATTAAATATGATTTAATTAATTTAAAGGTTATTGGACTTGTAGCGTACAAGGCCCAATAAGTAGACAGTTAAGTCAAGAGGAGTATGTGGTTTATAAATAGACTACTAGTCTTGCTCTAAACCTGGTCTTGCTAACCTTGCCTCCCACAGCCGTCAGCTAGCACAAGACGCAAAGCTCCGACCCCCGTTTGCTCGCGTGGACTGAGTAGAGATGCTTCTCCTTTGTGGTGGCACTTGTGATCACAGTGAAAGCACGCTTCAAGAGGTAAACACAAATAGCCCTTTATGTGATTCATTTTTTGTAATGTGCGATCCATGGGTTGGTTTTTTTCCGCCTTGAGATATGATTTTTAAAGAGGATTATCTCATGAAAACCCCAACAAGCCAAACATGAAAACATAACCTGAAGTACTCTTTCTGTCATCTAAATCTCCAACATAGTCACTGTCAGAGTATGCAATTAAATTGCCCTCTTTGCCTCTTCTATACATGATGCCAAACTCCAAAGTACCTTTCAGATATCTCAGCAATCGTTTTGCAGCAGTTAGGTGCAGCTCTGTAGGCTTCTCCATATATCTACTAATCAGGCACACAAAAAACATCAAATCTGGCCTGGTAGCAGTGAGATACATCATGCTTCCAACCATCTGCTTGAAGTTTGTAGAATCTACTGTTTTTCCAGCTTCATCCTTGGACAACTTGGATCCAGGCACAATAGGAATAGTTACACTGTTACTCTTCTCCATGCCAAACCTTTCTACAACCTCCTTGGCATATTTTCTTTGGCAAATGAATATTCCTTCTGCATTTTGAGTGACTTCTATACCTAGGAAATATTTCATTTTACCAAGATCTGTCATATCAAATTCTCTCTTCATGGATGCCTTGAATTCATCAAACATTTCTTTGTCATTTCCTGTGAAAATTAGGTCATCCACATAGAGACTTACTAACAACAAGTTTCCTGTTGGTCCTGTTTTAACAAACAAAGTGTGCTCATGAGGACACTTTACAAAACCTTGTTTGCTAAAATAGGACTCAATTTTACTGTACCAAGCTCGAGGAGCTTGTTTAAGGCCATACAAAGCCTTTTTTAGCTTGTAGACCTTATTCTCTTCACCCTTCTTCTGATACCCTAAAGGTTGATCAATGTAAACCTCTTCATTTAGCTCACCATGAAGGAAAGCACTCTTTACATCTAGCTGGAAGACACTCCATCCTTTACATGCTGCTATAGCCAATAAAGTTCTGATTGTGTCCCATCTTGCAACTGGGGCAAACACTTCATTGTAGTCTATTCCATGTTGTTGTGAGTATCCCTTTGCCACAAGCCTAGCCTTGTGTTTTTCCACCTTTCCATCTTCATTGCATTTGGTTTTATAAATCCACTTCACTCCTATTGACTTAGCACCAGGAGGAAGGGTTGCTAATTCCCAAGTGTTATTTCTTTCAATGGCTCCAATCTCAGCATCCATGGCTTTCCTCCAAGTACTGTACTGAAATGCCTCTTCATAAGTTTCAGGATCTTCAGCTTCTCTGAAGATTGCCAAATTGTGCAGCTCCTCTTCATTTGTAACAAAGTCTTCCAACCAAGATGGTTGTCTTCTAGTCCTCCCTTGAGCTGCAATTGGTGAGGTTCCAACTGGTGCATCAGACTGAGACTATTCTGATCCACCAGGATCAGTATTATTGGCACCTTCAGTATTTGCATCAGCTTCTGAATTTGTGCTTCTGACATCATCATCTTCTTCACTTTCTGCTAATGTCTTTTCTGTTCTCCCTTCTTCCTTTTTCCAGTTCCACTTCTCTAGTTCTGCAAACTTCACATCTCTGCTTACAATAACTCTGTTTGTGGCAGGATCATAGAGTTTATATGCTTTAGACTCATCACTCACACCTAAGAGAACACATTTGATGCTTTTGTCATCTAATTTTTTCCTCTGAGCATCTGGCACATGGGCATAGGCAACACATCCAAACACCCTAAAGTGTTTTACTGAGGGTTTGATACCACTCCATGTCTCCTCAGGTGTAGCATTCTTCACAGCTAGTGTAGGACTTCTATTCAACACATACACTGACCAATTTACTGCTTCTGGCCAGAATTCTTTAGGAATATCCTTATCTGATAGCATGCTTCTAACCATGTTCATGATTGTTCTATTTTTCCTCTTTGCCACTCCATTTTCTTGAGGAGTGTATGCTGCAGTGAGTTGTCTTCTAATGCCATTACTGCTACAGAAGCTGTCAAATTCAGTTGATTTGAACTCTCCACCTCTGTCAGTTCTTAGGCAGCAAATAGAATGTCCAAACTCCTTCTCAACCATGATCTTGAACCTTTTAAAGGTTTCAAAAGCAGTAGATTTTTCAGACAGAAAATAAACCCAGGCTTTCCTACTGTAGTCATCAATAAAGGTTATGAAATACCTCTTATTACTCTTTGATTCTGGTTTTATTGGTCCACAGATGTCTGAGTGAATCAACTCTAGTTTCTTAGAAGCTCCCCAAGAACTTTCCTTTGGAATCACCTCTCTGTGCTGCTTCCCTATCATGCAACCATTGCACACTGCAGATGACTCCTCAAGCTTAGGCAAGCCTTTAACCATTTCTTTCTGAGCAAGAACTCTCAGCCCTTTGATGCTGAGATGACCATATCTGCAGTGCTATAGGTGTGTATCATCATCATTCTTCATTTGCAAGCAGGAAGGAAAGACTACATGTGCAGCAACATCAAACATCCGATTAGCAGACATCTTGCTTGACATGATGAGACCCTTTTCATTGTGAAAGACCTTACACATGTCTTTCTGAAACACAACAGTGAGATTTCTCTGCTGGAGCTGACCTATACTTAATAGATTGTTCTTTAACTCAGGGATAAAGAACATATCTGAGATTATTTGAGTAATCCCATCAATCTTCAATTTGACACTTCCTTTTCCCTTTACAGCCATTCTTGAATTGTCACCTAGTTTCACTGATTCTCTGAATTGGTCATCTAGTTCAAAGAACCAGTCCTTGCACCCACACATATGGTTACTACATCCTGAGTCAAGAAACCAGACTTTATTTGATTCAAAGAACTGATTATCACCAAAAGACATAAGTAGCATCTCCTCTTCTTCATCAAACTCTGCATAGTTGGCATTTGCCTCCCAATTAGGGCACTCATATTGGAAATACCCTAACTTGTGACATTTGAAGCACTCAACCAGTTCTTTATCAAAGAATTGTCTTCCTCTTCCTCTACCACCTCTGCCACGACCCCTTCCTCTACCTCCTGATCTTCCAGTATTTGTAATTTTTAGGGCCTGCTCCTCTTCTTTATGTCCTCTCATCCTTTGCTCATGAACTAAAAGACTACTCTGCAATTCATCAATAGTCATGGTATTAACATTGTTTGATTCTTCTATGGAGCATACCACATAATCAAATCTTGTTGTCATTGATCTCAAGATCTTTTCCACAATAGTGAGCTGCTCCATTCTTTCACCTTGAATCTTCATCTTGTTTGCAATCGCCAAGGTTCTTGCAAAATACTCATCTACAGTTTCACCCTCTTTCATACTAAGAACCTCAAATTCCCTTCTTAGGGCCTGCAATTGAGCCCTCTTCACCTTTGTGGAACCCTGATACTTTTGCTTCATAGAGTCCCAAATAGCTTTTGCCGAGTCTTTATCAAGAATTGTCTCCATGATGCCTCTATCAATTGCCTGGAAGAGGTAGTTCTTGGCTTTCAAGTCTTTTAACTTGCTTTCTTCAGCTGCTTTCAATTGTTCTTGGGTAGCACCTGCTGGTGCAACAGTAACCCCATTTTCCACCAAGCTCCAATATTCCTTTGATCTAAGGAGATTCTCCATCAGCATTGCCCAATGGTCATAGTGACCATCGAACTTAGGGATTGCTGCCTGAACAAAGTTTCCTTCCGCCATGATTTTCTTTAGCACAACTCAACCTCTCTTTTGCTCTTTCAATCACACTTTTGTTCTCTCAAATACACGAAACTGCAGTTTTGTGTATCAGGCCCCGTGAGGAGCTCTGATACCAGCTGTTGGGAACTGGTAAACAAGAGAAAGTGTAATGCAAAAACTGAAATACTTCATTAACTGGATATGGCTTATTTATAAGCCTTGTTTACAAGAGGAATCAATTGCTAAGTATAGAAACTAACCTAACTAATTCAGTTACAGTCAAAGTCAAAGACTAACAAACAATATCTAACAAAACTAATCAAGAGACTCAACACTCATACAGTGTCATTCCATGTTTTGATTTTTGGCAAAAATTGAAATTGATTTTTCTTTTGATTTTTGTGTGAACTTTGGGCAAAGCGTGATGCTTGTAATGGTTATGAATCAAGTGCTGGTTGTGATAATATTAATGTTTATTTGTAATTGAAATTATATATATATTCTGATTTGAGCATCGGCTAAATTCGGTTGAATCAATTAAACCATGAATTGCTCTCCTTTCCAATTTTTCGATTGGACTGATTGTAAAAACATTGGTTTGAAGGCTTCCTTTCTTGTTCCCTACTACCCTTTTTCCCCCTTTGGATGGATTGGTTTTGCTTGTTACCTTTTGTATCAAAATGATTAGAGTTTTGTCTCTGTAATAGCACATAATTATATGAAATCCAAGTTACTGTTTTATTGCAATATCAACAAACTAATCAACTCCAAGCATATAGACTTAGGAGGAATAGTAACCAATTACAATAAGGGGTGAGCAGTAGAGAGAATCGAGAGAGAGGAATCACATCACACAATTTACACCCTCACTATTTCCCCTTTATCTCTTTAATATACCTCACCCCCTCACCTCACACATATTCTTTCCATCCAGAATTAGTTATTTTCTGCCTATTGCTCCTTCTAGTCTCTTCAATTCCCAGTTCCATAACAGCATGGCATCCTAGCTGTCCAATCTCACTAGATTCTGCTGACTGATCATTCCCATGGAATATTCCATTTTTTAGCCTAGGCATTTTGCTAATTTGATGCTTTGACTTTTTGGCAAATGTTCTTAAAACCATAATTTTATGAACCTTGGATGTGTTTGGACCAACACTCTTTGGCCAAATACTCTGCTCTGTTTATTTGGGAAAATCGGATAAAGTTAATGAGTGTACATATTTATACTAGTAAACTTTAAATGGCGAGTATATCGTCACATAAAAATAATTCATGAATTCTTTTTTATTTTAACCAAGATGTTTTTACCTCTAAATCAGCGGTAGCGTGGCGACTTTAGAATTCAAATATGTAGGACGTAAGATTTGACAGAGGTCACAGTTCCCATGCCAACCATTTGAGTATATAATGAGTTTAAGCCTATATTAGCACTATCCCAAACCTCAAATCTTCCAGGTATCATCCTTAATTACCATATATTCTCCACTAATAAGATAGATCGCTAACAGAATTGAACCAATGACATTCTTTCGTTTATCAGAGCCAAATGAAAACAAGGTAATTTGGGATTTTCTCCACAAAAATCCTGGAATTGTTGGCAATGTAATTCCTAACACCACCCAAACGTCTAACATTTATAATTTATAAGCATAGAATCATGGTATATGCAGCTGATCTCACCAAGCCATGGACATACCAATCGCCTCAATCTCTTAATCCGTTCCTGATGCATCTCAAGATTTAAGCTGACTAGTCATGTTTAGAGCCTTCAAGATGAATATATAAGTGAAGGCATCTTCCTGGAGCTTCTCAAATCTACATCCACAAAAAACATAAGAATAAAAAATAAAAAATTAGAGCTCACTATTTACACTTAGGCACTGTTTGGCTTAAACTCTAGGTTTGGAGCTATATCAGCTGCTTCCATAGCCAATGAGGTCTAGCTTCTTTACAAACTCATTATAGAAATTCAAGCCACTCAAACTGAATTGATTAAATTACTTTACTCACTAAATTACATTCTACACTTCAGAGGGTGCACTTAAAAAGTTACAAAATCAGCACAGGGCCTTGCACTTTCATTCCCCAACCCCAACCAGAGCAAAGAGTCAAATAGAGCAGAGAAGCTATATGGAATAAAATCCCAAACCATAGAGGATAATGGTAAAACAAACAAAAAAAAAAATTTAAACATATTTCAAAAACAAACAGCATTAAGTTAAAGTTTACCTTCCTGATTTTGAAAAATGCCCAGCACCAAGCTCGCATTTAAATAGCAGTATGTTATCGTCAGTCTTCATATCCCTCAATTTTGCCACAAACTTTGCAGGTTCAGAATACATAACCCGTGGGTCTACAGCATATGTACAAGCACAGATGATTAGATGCACGTCACATGTAAAATCATAGTATAAATTTCCAGCAAAATTATCAGTAATCACAAAACAGTTAAAATAATGTGACTTTATATGTAAACAAAACTAGTTTCTTGAAAAGAATCAGAAATGCTTACCATTTAATCCAGCAGTAACAAGAATTTGAGGATAATCCTGCGCCTTCACCTGCATAAAATGAAAATCATAACAAAGACTTGTTAGTGATTCCTAAAAAACATTTCATATAGAAGAAAATAAGAATCATGGTTGGACAAAATAATGATATCCAATGAAGGTACTGCAAATCAAGCACAGCCATAAGGTTCTCACATTATCAACGGGGGAATATGACTTCATGTAGAAGTAGAATTCCTCCTTCCTAGGATCACCCCATTCCTGCAATAACATGAAGAAATAACCTCATTTACCAAAAAGAAAAACAAGAAATCATATCATACAATATTCTTTGAATTCGCATAAAGAATACAATTCAAGAACTTCAATAGCACATACAAAATAAAGAACTACATAATTATAAATTGTAATCATGTCTGGTGATAGTGGTGGCTATATGGTGCCTCTTGTTAAAAAAGCAAAAATAATGATATAACAACTAAATAAGCTTCATACGTGTTGATAGAGACATTTTATGACAAATTATAGGAGAAAAAGTGTTTAAACAACTTAACTGCCTTAAGGCCCCGGAAAAAAAAATAAAAATAAACCAAGGACATATGCAATGAGCCAAAGGCCAAGCATAAATCATATTTGGAACAGATTATTTATGAGATAAACAAAAAGGGAGAAAGGATTTAGTAAAGGACACATAAAAAACACAGAAAAATGACATGGTGCAGAAGATGGTTGACCAACAAATATGTAGGAGCAGCTATTGCACTAAAACATGGCTTGGCTAGGCAAATCCGTCCATCAGAGCAAGGCAACAAGTCCAGAAAATAACACATTTCAACCAACTATTTGAGCACCTGCTTTATCGTGGGTCTAAAAAACATACAATAAAGCAAAAAACTTTAAACAAAGAAAATTCGTAGAAGGCAGCACTTCAGTTTTGTCTGTGGTGTGAAGGATATTTTCCTTCTCCTACAATATCTTCAACTGTTTCATTATAAATTAGTAATCCACATGATACGAGAATACACGTGTTTGATAAGGGAGAGTATTTATAGGGAACATAAGCTAATGCATCTTTGACAGCTCCATCTTCACTGAAAATCCCATTCTTTTTATTCTTCCTTAAGGCATTATAAGCACATTCTAAATGAGATTATATCTCTCAGTTCTAAGTGACATAGTTATCGAAAATTATTAACAGGAAGATCTAGTTTCCAGAACCCGATCAACCTGTCTTCAATCATTTTCAAGTGTTGATGTGGAATGGCAAACAAATATAAGACAGAAAAATTACCTCCCATTCTGAAGTAGTGAGAGGAATAGTTGGATCAAGCATTGTTGTCAAAACATCCACAAAAGGTACTCCAGCAACAGCAGCCCTGAATAAATCTGGTCTCATATTAAGAACTGCACCAATTAGCAAACCCCCAGCACTTCTTCCTTCAATGCACAGTCTTTCCTTGGAACAGAATTTGTTTTCAATCAAATATTCAGCACAGGCAATAAAATCAGTGAACGTATTCTTTTTCTTCAAAAGCTTCCCATTCTCATACCACTGCCTCCCCATTTCACCTCCTCCGCGTATATGAGCTATTGCATATATAAAACCCCGATCTAACAATGAAAGCCTTGATGACTTGAAACCAGGATCTATGCATATCTGTTGGCAATGTGGGGTCACTAAACTATAGATTCTAGAAGAAAAAAGAATGAGACAAGTCCACGGTATAAAAGCCAGATTCATGAATTGGAATCTGTTACTTTGACTCCAAAACTATAAACTTTGTAATCAAAGGAACGAACATACATAAAACTGATAAAAGCATCTTGCACAGTTGCATTTAATAAAATGGGATTAGACAAAGAGAAAACTAATAGTTAGTTCTGATAAGACGAGAAATTTGAGCATTTGGTGGTAGAAAAAAGGGACAAAAAGTTCAATAACATTTAGAAGTGCAATATTTTCCTTTAATATCAAGTAGCAAGCATCAAAGACTGTTCTACGTCATCAGCTTAAAAACAAATACACAAATAGTAGCAACTTCATGCATTGATCAATAGAACATCAAAGCATAGAATTCAAAATTGCCATTGTTATATGTTAATTCAGTATAAACTCTTATTCTTCTTTTACCTCGTAAGACCCATAGCCATAAAGTAGTAATGGATCTGATCCATCAAGTTTCACAAGATCTTTTCGGTAAACAATTGATATGGGAATCAAAGTTCCATCCGAAGCAGGTGCCCACTTTCTTTCAGTAACATAACGTGTTGCATCAAAACCTCCCAGAACCTAAGTAAAATAGGAGACAACCAATACAGGCATAGAGCATGATTAAACAAGACAACAGAATAACAACAACAACGATAACAACAACAACAACTTCAATGATGGGGGGTATTATCACCTTAACTGTTCCCGTCAATACACAATAGGCTAATGCCTTTTCAAACCTTGCTTAAACAAATGTTTACCCTACTTACCAATTTACCATATAACTCGTTCTATTTGTTAAGTTGGAACTAGTTTGCACAGTCCTAAGGCCACAAACATTACATCAAAACCATGGTAAAAATATTGGTAGGTCATCCCTCATCATAGCTTTCTCAGAGAGTTCCATTCCATATTTCACAATTCAAATTTCATTTCAGAAGTTCAAATTTTAGCATTCCATGTGCTGTATTTCAGTAATTAGAGGATCTTGCAAACCAAAACATCCTTACAGAGTCCATCAAATCATCGGCAAATTCTTCGAGAAAAACTCATAAGAGAATAATGACACATATGAAATGAAAAAATCACTCATGGAATTATGGATGCTAGTCAAAACAACAAAACTAAGGTATTAATCCTGACAATATGAAATAGATTAGAAGCATGGGTCATGCACAATATAGCAAAAGACCAAATTTACGTAATACCAGAAAGAAGCACTTCCGCAAACAAGAACTGTAAGGCTTACAACTTATATAGAAGCAAGATACTTACACACCACAAATGATTCCTTAAGACTGAAGTAAGACCAGAGCAAAATTGTACAGCTTGGGAGTTTAACTGTATATAACTTACCGAGTTAATCTTCTTCAAAACCGACATGCCCGCCTTCATGTCATAATCATATACAGAGTCAGGAGTCTTCAATGAGCTATATGAATACCGTAAAATACTTGAGGAGAACTCTGATTCTGATGATTCCACCGAGTATACTGGATCGATAAAACTAACCGTCTGACCACCTTGAAGGCTCCTTAGTGGTTCACCAATAGGCGGAAGGTGATAAACTATTACTTTTGGAAGACCATTTTCTCTCTCATAAGCAACAAGATGATCACTAAAAAGTTGTATCTCCTGAATTTTTACGCTAAAGAAAATTTAACGTCAGTTTTAGTGAAAGAGAAAGACACGCACTCCAAGAATTTCCATTGTTTTACATTTTTCATGTTAACGATTTTCAGAATAAATTAGGGATGTGTTATGAGTCCCACCGAGTAAATATGGAAGCTCAATGTAGTACTTAAGCCATGAGGCTCTCCCAATTAATGCACTAGTCTTTTGGGTTGAGTTCTCCTCATGTGCTTAAGTCATAACAATTGATGCTTTCGTTGAGAGTTGGGTTACGGAAAGGGCTACCTATAGGTTAGATTAAGGTGTAATATACTGAATACTAATAGGTGAGCCAAGCCGCCAAAAGGGAAAGGGCTACCCTCGGGTCAGTGTCGTTAGAGTGAAGCCGCCATGGATGTCGGCTCTCAAAGGGGTGGCAATGTTATGAGTCCCACATGAGTAACCATGGAAGCTCAATGTAGTACTTAATCTATGTAGATCTCCCACCTATTGGACTAGTTTTTTGGGTTGGGCTCTCCTCATATGCTTAAGTCATAACAATTGCAAACTATCTTCCAAAAAATTATCAGTGAAGGTTATAAAATAAGAATATCCTCCTTTCGCTTGAATTTTTACGGGCTCACAAATATCTGTATGAACTAGTTCTAATAATTCAGAGGCTTTTTCTCCAGTTCCAATAAATGAAGATTTGGTCATTTTTCCTTTGAGACAAGATTCACAAGTTTTGTATGATTCATAATCATAATTATCAAGGTAACTTTCCTTGTATAACTTGATAATTCTTTTCTCACCAATATGACCAAGGACCAAGCCTACAATGCCAAATATATGTTTTATTTATTTGATTATCTCTTTATCTTTTAAAACTAAAAGAAACATGTATAACTGAATTATAATTCACATTAGGTAAGACATAAATGCCGCGTTGGAGATAGTCATTCACATATAAATCATCCTCATGATAAATTGAGCAAATGTTATTATTGAAAATAATGCAAAAACCTTGCTTGTCCAATATAGAAATTGAAACTATATTTGAAACAAATTTCAAAATATAATAACAATCATCCAACACTAGTACTTTGCCAGTGGGCATTATTAAAGAGATTGATCCTAAAGCTAAGGCGGCAACATTTGTTCCATTTCCAACTTGAAGATTGATTTCTCCTTTCTTCAACCATCTAGTTATCTTCAGCCCCTACAACGTATTGCAGATGTCAAAACTACTACCGATATCTAATACCCATGTTGAAGAATCAGTGACAGTTAAAGAAACCATAAAAACATTTTTCATTAATATCTTACCTTGTTTCTTATTTTTCAAAGAATCAAGATATTTCTTGCAGTTTCTCTTCCAACCTTTTCTCCTTACAGAAGAAGCATTCGACATCACTATGGTCAGCTTTAACCATTTTGTACTTAGGTTTGGTCACACCACCCTTAGGTCCTTACGCTATATATTTACCTTTGCCTTTTTTCTTAGAAGTCTTGCCAACCACCATGATAGTTTCTTTATTCTTTTCATAGAAAACTTGATTCTCATAATCAATCAACAAGTTAAGCATGTTATGCAAATCCCAACTGATTTTGTTCATGTTGAAATTCACAATGAATTGTGAGAAAGAATCAGGAAGTGATTGAAGAATCAAATATTGAGAAATCTCATTTCCAAGCATGCACCCCAACTTCTCAAGTTGATTAAATCATCTTCAGAACATGGGGTCCTACTTGAGCTTTTGCAGTCAATGAGGACCTAGACAAAGCCTTAAATAACTGGTATCTAGCTGTTCTGCTTTGTCGACCGTACATCTTCCTAAGATGTTCGATTATTGTAGGAGGTTCCATATCCTCATGCTGCCTCTGAAGTTCGGGACTTATGGATGCTAGCATTATGCATTTGGCAGAAAGATACTCTTCCAAGTACTTCAGATAAGTCTTGGTTGTTTCAGCATCATTTGGGTCAACTGGTGTAGTTTTAGATGGCTTATCAATTATATCGATAAGTTTTTCATGCATGAGAACAATTCTCAGATTACGGTACCCGCCATCATAATTAGTTCCAGTCAATTTTGCATATCTTCTCAATGAGAGTGCACGACCCCGCAGACAAAAGATGTAACTCCTAATTCGATGTTGGTGGTGATATATATATAGGGAGAATTGCCGCTATCGACTAATGCAGCTTCTATTAGCCTTTCGACAAGGCTTTGAATACGATTTTCAAGTATGCAACTGAGTGATAAAGAAGACATTCTAGATAGTCAAACAAGCATTAAAACATAATTATGTCATAATTAGTCATTTCTCATACATATATTCCAAGGTCTTTCTCATACATATAATTGGTTGGAATCAATTATGATGACTGGTACCGTAATCTGAGAATTGTTCTTGTGCATGAAAAAACTTATCGATATAATTGATAAGTCTGCTAAAACTGCACCAGCTGGCCCAAATGACGTTGAAGCAACCAAGAATCAACGAAAGTACTTCGATGAGTGTCTTTCTGCCAAATGCATAATGCTAACATCCGTGAGTCCTGAACTTCAGATGCAGCATGAGGATAGGATCCTCCTGCAATCATTGAGCATCTTAAGAAGATGTACGATGGATAAAGCAGGACAGCTAGATACCGGTTATCTAAGTCTTTGTTCAAGTCCTCATTGACTGCAAATGCTCAAGTTGGACCCCATGTTCTGAAGATGATTGATCTTGTTGAACAACTTGAGAAGTTTGGGTGCACGCTTGGAAAAGAGCTTTATCAAGATTTGGATTCTACAATCACTTCCTGATTCATTTTCACAATTCATTGCGAATTTCAATATGAAAAAAATGAGTTGTGATTTGCATGAGATGCTTAACTTGTTGAATGATTATGAGAATCAAGTTTGCTTCGAAATGAATAAAGGAACCATCATGGTGGTTGGCAAGACTTCTAAGAAAAGGAGCAAAGGTAAATATATACCGAAAAAAAGTCTCTTGGACCTAAGGGTGGTGTGACCAAACTCAAGTACAAGAAGGTTGAAGCTGACCACAGTGATATCGAATGCTTCTTCTGTAAGGAGAAAGGACACTGGAAGTGAAACTACAAAAAATATCTTGATTCTTTGAAAAAAACAAGAAACAAGGTTTTCATGATTTCTTTAAATGTCACTGATTCTTCAACATGGGTATTAGATATCGGTAGTAGTTTCAACATTTGCAATACGTTGCAGGGGCTGAAGATAACTAGATGGTTGAAGAAAGGAGAAATCAATCTTCAAGTAGGGAATGGAGCAAATGTTGCCGTCTTAGCTTCAGAATCAGTTTCTTTAATAATGCCCGTTGGCAAAGTACTAGTGTTAGATGATTGTTATTATGTTCTAAAATTTGTTTCAAATGTAATTTCAATTTCTATGTTGGACATGCCGCAACCGAGGTTTTCGCATTATTTTCTATAATAACATTTGCTCAATTTATCATGATGATGATTTATGTGAATGGCTATCTCCAACGCAACATTTATGTCTTACCTAATGTGAATTATAATTCAGTCATTCATGTTTGATGTTTCTTCTAGTTTTAAAAGAGAAAGAGATAATCAAATAAATAAAACATATCTTTGGCATTGTAGGCTTGGTCATATTGGTGAGAAAATAATTAACAAGTTATAGAAGGAAGGTTACCTTGATAACTATGATTATGAATCATACAAAACTTGTAAATCTTGTCTCAAATGAAAAATGACTAAATCTCCATTTATTGGAACTGGAGAAAGAGCCTTTGAATTATTGGGACTAGTTCATACAGATATTTGTGGACCCATGAAAATTCAAGCCAAAGGAGGATATTCTTACTTTATAACCTTCACTGATGATATGTCACGATATGGGATTTTTTATCCCGTGAAATATAAATCCAAGTCATTTGAAATGTTCAAAAGATTTCGCAGTGAAGTTGAAAAACAAACAGGTAAGAGTATCAAAATGCTAAGATCTGATAGAGGAGGAGAATATCTTAGTGGGAATTTTATTGATTATCTAAGAGAGAATGAGATTCTCTCACAGTGGACAACCCCAGGAACACCGTGGCACAATGTTGTGTCTGAAAGAAGAAATCAAACCTTATTAGATATGGTAAGATCTATGATGAGGTTCACTGATCTTCCAGTAAATTTATGGGGATATGCTTTAGAAGCAACAACTTATTTGCTAAATAAAGTTCCTACAAACCAGTCTCTACAACTCTGTATGAGATATGGAAAGGACGTAAACCAAATCTCAAAGACATTAAGGTTTGGGGTTGTCCAGGTTACGTTAAGAGATTGCAAATAGATAAACTTGAGGCAAGATCAGATAAGTGTAGGTTCTTTGGGTATCCCAAAGAAACAACGGGATATTATTTCTACCACCCTTCAGACCATAAAGTGTTTGTGATAAGAGGAGGGACCTTTCTTGAAAGGGAATTTCACGAAGAAGGGAGTGATGGTAAAGAAATAGAACTTGATAAAACTCAAGGTGAAACCAATGAAACAACAACAGCTGAAGAACATGTAAGATAAGAATAAGAATAAGAATATCATCAGTGACAATTGTTATGACTTAAGTACATGAGGAGAGCCCAACCCAAAAAACTAGTCCATTAGATGGGAGAGCCTCATGGCTTAAGTACCACATTGAGCTTCCATAGTTACTCAATGTTGGACTCATAACATTGCCACCCCTTTGAGAGCCAACGTCCATGGCGACTTCACTTTATTGACACTGACCCAATTGTAGCCCTTTCCCTTTGGCGGCTTCACTCACCAATTAGTATTCAGTATATTACACTTTAATCCAACCTATAGGTAGCCCTTTCCATAGCTCAACTCTCAACGAAAGCACCAATTGTTATAACTAAAGCACATGAGGAGATTCCAACCCAAAAGACTAGTTCATTAGATGGGAGAGCCTCATGCCTTAAGTATCACATTGAGCTTCCATAGTTACTCAATATGGGACTCATAACATGATGTTGAAGGATGACAAGTACCATCATATAAAAATAATGCAACAGCGAAATAGTTCGCTCTAAACTGCAAAGTTGCAGAATACAACATAAGGTTTTATGAAAATGGAATTTATTATTTCAAAAGTAATTGTCAAGGACTTAAAAACCAACTTCTGCTAAAAGCTTGATAGGCCTATTTTACCTGGTGCTGAAATTTAATTTAAGAATGTGGTTGACAAGGATCGAACACTTGACTACTTAGTCATAAGGCTCTGATACCATGTCAAAGAACAATTCACCTTAAAGTCTTAAGTTGTAAGGTGAAAGCCCCAGAAAGCATTTTATATCCCAAATGGTAAATAAGAGAACAAAGTGGAGAGAGAGAGAGAGAGAGTTGCACGGGCAGCATATGATTACGAAGCATCTTAGAAAATATGCCTTCCACTAGAATGCAGGCTCAACTAATGCATGGTTGAAAATGGAACATGCATCTAGAATATGAATTATTCAAAACGTAAAAAGGTTGGAATAAAAGTCACAGATGACCACATTTTCAGAAAGCATTTCACTGATATTCTGCATCCTTGAACACACTATCCCGGTGACCCCGCATCCACAAGTCACAAAATCATTATAATGTACTCAAGTGACCCAAAACAAAGGAAACAACTAAGCAATGATACAGAAATTGTTACCTTTCTCTGTGGGGAAGAAGAACTGTAGTTGAGGAGGTGTTATCAACAGGACAAGCTACTACCTCTGAATTGAAAAATTGATCACTGCGCCTCTTGATAAAGAAATGATCTCCACGATGGCTAACTGTTGTGTCGATACCATCCACACGAGGTGTCAGAACTCTAAGACCCTCTTCAGGTTTGGAAACATCCAGATAAAAATTGAACCTTGTATTTTTACTTTCCGATGCAACAAACAAATATTTCTTGCTCTCAGAAGCTTGAAGGTCAAGAGAAAACATATCATCCTTTTCCACGTAAAGACAAGTATCCTTCGATTGTTCTGTTCCCAACACATGCAACCATGCCTGTATCACTTAAGTTGTCAACATAACAAGTAAACATAACAAGTAGATAATTAAGATATGCTATATTGTTATATGCCATATAATCAATAGGCAATCCAAAACTTATACAGACATGCTAATACACAGAATATCCAGATTAGCAAAGTCAGCTTTCCCAATGCAGCCACATTGTAAGCACAGACATAGATTTTATGATTATAATTTGTGAGTCAATATTTGCATTCCTTTAGGCATGTGGAACTGCTGTAATCAGATTTGTCCACTGATAATATAATGAAATTTATTGAACCGGAAAAAAAAAGAGAGAGAGAGAATAAATCAGAACAAAACAAATTTAATACTGAGTCCAGAGGTCAAAGGCGGATTGCCCCACCTTGTCAGGCCTGAGAATCTCATCCATTGTAATATAAACCAGAGCATCATCACCAGCCCATTCAAGGTATGATGTTACACCAAGAAGAGGCTCTCCTATAGGAGCTTGAGTCTCAGCATCAATGACATAAACAGTATATATTTCATCTCCTTTGGTATCTTCTGCATATGCTACCAACTTGTGATTTGGGCTAACCTGCAAAGAAATAAAGTTTGGAACAAAAATAAAAGCAGGCTGGAAGTTAGTATAAAAACAGAAGAAAGAGACACAAAAGCCATAATAATATGATCCAACCTTAAAAGCACCAATTCTGTAGTATTGGTGATTTTGTGCCTTGATATTTTCATCCAAAATAACATGCTCCTGAGGAGCTTCAGGACCCGTGGGCATGGTGTCATACACAGATGGAACCTTTTGGTTATCAGATATAAGGCGCCTACAATGTTGAACATACTCCTTCCCTTCCAAAGTTTTCTCGTAATAGTAATAAGGCCCTTTGCGTAAAGGTGCAGAGACATCGTCCTCCTTAATCCTTCCTTTTATCTCAGCAAAAAGCTTGTCTTCAAATTTCTTGGTTCCTAGATAATTAAAAAAATGTTCTCAGGTAATTCAAAGAAATTTCATTGAAAAGCGTGCATACAATATGCTTAGCAACAAGATTCTCAAATCCCAAGTTTGCACCTTGCATTCATAGAGCCTTTACCCCTTTATCCTGCTACAATGATTTCTTTCATATATTGAAAGTGGACAGAAGACTGCTTTAAAGTACAGTTACACTAACACTAGGTCCCAGTGTCCCACCCATCAACCTTCAGCTCGACTAGAAACTACAGAGGCCTGAACGCATATGATGGTGACCTAGTTTCCATAGCATAACATGTCTAATTAATTCGGACAAATATTTAGTTATTTACTACAAACTTCAAGCAAATTACAGTTCTTGTAACTCACAGATAAAATTATACAGTTGGAATTTTCTTTATACAATTATCGCATGGGTTTTTTTTTATGAATCTATTGCTTTATACTAATCTAGATAGAATATCAAAATAACAAACAATTTTTAAAAAAAAAAAATAGAGATAGAATTGAAATAAAAAAAACATGATTGTTTTATTTCCAGATTCGTTTTTTCATTTTAAAAATAACTTCAGAAATGTCGTCACCTTGTTTTCTTATGTTTATGTTTCCAAAGATTTGTTTCACTGTTTCCTGTCTTTGAACAATGGGAAACAGAAAATGAAATTTATACAGTGAATTTTCTTCATACAATTATCGCATGGAACCGATGTAAAACGTAGTATATAATTAATGTAACTTCTACGAGGCATGGGTTTGTTTGCTGAAACTATTGCCTTATACTAATCTAGATTGAATACGAAAGTAACAAAAAAATTAAAACAAACAAAAATAGAGGGAGAGGGAATTGAAATAAAACTGTTTCAATCGTCGTCGAGCAAATAAATGTTATATAGCTCTCATACTCGAAAATAAAACGCTTACATAAATGACACAGAGGAGTAGGTGCAGTTCAGTGTGGCATACTCACCGGACATGATGGATTCAGTGTAGTCATTCTCTTGGCGAAGGTAGGAGAGTACCTCAGGATCGGTGCGAGAATCGTCTCGGAGCCAGTAGTAGTTGTCGTTCCTCACGTCTCCGAACAGCTCCATCACGTGCTCCACCTTCTTCGCCACCGGAGGAGCCGGAGACTGAGACTGCGACAGACTCATCGCGAAGCGACGGCGGTGGTGGAAAGAGAGGGACGCGGCGGCTGCGGAAGGAAGAGGCGGAAGGGGAAGGGCGAGGGTGAGAGTGAGAGTGAGAGTGAGAGGTATGCAGAAAAAGCGACCAATGCCTAAGCGTAGATTTTGAAGTACCATCTCAATTTTCAACACTCCCTACCTACTTTATTGGTTTCAAAATAATTTTCAATTCAATATTCTACTCGCTTTTTCCTTTTCTATTTTTTATTTTAATTTAATGTGATTTCATTGTTTTTTTCTTCTATTGTTATGCAACGGAGAGAGAAACAGAGGGGCGCTGTGGCTGGCAAACGTTTGGGACTTTGGGTGTACTGTGTGGTGTTCGATTCGTTTGGGAAATTGAGCTTGTCTATCTATATAATAAGAAAATAAAAAATAAAAAAATTTAATTTAATAGGTTATAATATTAAGGGGTCATACTAACGAGTGCCATTATAGCACTCTTTAAGGAACCAAGTAAAACAAATTTTTATTGGAAAACTAACTATTTCACATTTTCAAACATTAAATACATCAATTTCGCATGAAAATCTTCTTTGCTTGCTTAAAGAGTCCTCTAAGAACATTCATTAGTATTCTCCTAATATTTAAACATACGAACGACCTTTATAATGGAAATCCTACTTACATATTCTTTAACACACTTTTTCTAACACGCTTATTTCCACCGGTTGAAATTTATATAGATCCTATAAAATTCAAGTAAGAACCATATAAATTAGTGAAACTATTTTAAAATAATAGAATCTACGTGAATTTTAATCAATAAAAAAAAAATATTATAAATAAATGTATTAGAAAATGTATTGTTAGGACACTTGTATTAAATTTTCGCCGTCGTGGCCGGCAAGAAGAGTACCTTTTGATTGAGTCGAAACACTTGCGTGCTAAATTAATTAAGTAGTTATTTCATCATGAGTGCAACTTGCAAATGGAATCTGGTTTGTATTGTCCTATACATTGGATATATGGGACCGGTATAACATTTCTTTGAGCAATGAGCAGGTGTGTTCACGTTTTTCCATTGAAGAATGGGACGTGTGGTGTTGTGTCTGTTAAAAAGAAAGGCTAACGTGCGGTAGGGTGTTACTTTTTACATCACTAAAATTTTTAATACACAACTTAAAATATATATATATATATATATATATATATATATATATATATATATATATATATATTTGTGTGTGTGGGTGAGGATCCACTTACTTAAGGAGTAACTTTGCTTAATAACACATTAGGGACATTGAATTTCAACAATCCAACCGTTGAATATAAACTTCTTATCGAGTAGATCATCTCCACAAAGTTTCATAAAATTTCAAAAATATTTGATACTTCATCGAAAAACTTCGATTGAACGTATAATATGTTTTCTAAAAATATGAGTAAATGTCGACTATAAGATTACATAACCATGAATGTCTAATTTTTATGAAATTTGGTGTGGATGATTATTAGGATAATATGACAATATTCAACGGTTAGATTGTTGAAATTCAATGTCCCCATTGTGTTATTAAGCGGAGTAACTCTGACAATCTTGTCAGGGTTACTCTTGGAGTAAGTGGATCCCCACCCTATATATATATATATATATCTATTAACATGTAAAGGCTGATCTGCTGTCCTACTGTAGCACAACCGTACTGGACACGTGTCAGCCTCTCATTCAGCCATGTTTTTCTTTTCTTTTTTTGAAAATTTATTTTTTGTAGAAATTTTTTTTAAAACATTTTTTAAAAAATAAAATAAAATCTTTTCAAATCTTTTTTTTAATTAAAAAAAATTTTCCTGATTTTTTTTCCCTTTTTTTAAAATTTTTTTATTATGTTTTTTTAAATTTTTTTCCTAATTTACTTTTTTTAAAATGTTATTTTTATAATTAATTTTTTTTACATATATTCATTTTCTAATTATTATTTTTTTTCTAATTAAATTTTTCCTAAAATTTTTTAAAATATTTTTTCCTAATTATTTTTTCCAATTTTTTAAAAAAAAATTCGAATTATTTTTTTTTCTAAATTACTTTTTTCATTTTTTTACAACTATTTTATAATTAATTAATTTTATTTTTATCATTTTTTTAAATATATATTTTTTCGAAATTATTGTTTCAAAATTTTTTTAATATATAATTTTTCTAATTATTTTAAGTAATTTGTTTATAATTAATTTAAATTTTATAATTTTTAAATAATTTTTTCCTAAATTATATTTTTTCTACTTAATTTTTTTTCTAATTTACTTTTTTCATTTTCCTTTTAAAATAATTTTTATGATTAATTTTTTCCTAATTTTTTTTCCAAATTAAAAAAAAATATAAAAAACATAATTATAAAAAATTATTTAAAATAATTAGAAAAAATATATTGCTAAAAATTTAATTAGAAAAATAAATATTTAAAAAAATTAAATTAGAAAAAAATTTTATTAATTATATTTGTATAATTTTTTTAAAATATATTTTTTTCTAAATATTTTTTCCTATTTTTTTTATTTCTTTAAATATATTTTAAATTTATTTTTAAATTTTTTTATAATTACTTTTTTTTCCGAATTATTTTTAAATCTTTTTTTTCTAATTACTTTTTTTCCTAATTTATGTAAAAAAATTAATTTTTTTTTTTTTACTTTTTTTCCTAATTTTTTTTTGTTAAACCTTTTTTTTTGCTACATCGTTGCCTTTGTTTTTTTTATTTTAAATAATAAATATATATCTATACTAATTAATAAGGGGAAATCCAGATTTTAGTGTAGCACAATAGCGCAAGCCACATGTCGAGTTATGAAATTTTATTTTATTTATTTATATAATTTTTTGTTTTGAAATATTTACAAATCGGTAAAGGTAAAATGTTTTGGGAGTCAAACACGTCAATCTCTAAATTGACATAAATAGAGGCAGAGCTATTCATATTTTCTAATATATTTTTTGGCTACATCCTTGCCTTTTTTTTCTATTTTAAATAATAAATCTATATCTATACTAATTAATAAGGGGAATTGCTGATTTTCTAATAAAGGGACGCATGTCAGCACCACATGATTTAAGAGGATTAGTTGATTATTAGTAATAATCAAAGAGGAACACTTAACATATAGTGTTACATTACGTATTGTAATATCATTTTAAAATAAAAAAATATTCAATTTTTTGCACTCAAATTATAGATAAGATTGTTTCAAGGTTTTGCTAATCACTTCTGTCTATAAATAAAAAGCCTTGGAGGTGAATGAGTACCACCATTAAAGGTGGGAAGGAAAGATTGAAGGCAAAGTGTGAAATAAGTAAAGAAAATGTTTGACATAATGGATTTAATTTGGGATAAAGGAAAGAAAAAGTGTGCTAGATACAGAGGCACAATTCAAGTTATTAATGATAACAATGCTATCAATAATAATAGTAACATTGAGGTGTCAAGCCATTGAATTTTTGGTATTATTTTATTTAAACTATATATATATATATATATATATATATATATATATATTAATAATTATATATGTTTTAAAATTAATATATATACTTTTAATATTTAGTATTTATTATATTTTAATATTTGTATATAATTTTTAGTTTAATATTTTTATATATATTTTATTTATATATATATATATATATACATAAATTAATATTTTTCGGTTTTGATCGGTTCAGATTTTTATATTATTTTATTATTGACTTTTTAAACTTTATTTTTTTAAAATGTTTTAATCATGAAATGTAGCAAAGCTACCGTGTTGTTCGGGAAAGTTTATGGGCGTGAGACCTGAACCAATAATTTTATTCTACAACAATTTATATTTTTATTATTAAAAAAAATCCTATTTATTTTTTATTCCATTTTTACTATTCCTCCACACATAACATGCTATTAATATTTTCGGGTACTATCTAAACCAAACCAAACCGAGCCAGTTTTGATTGGTTTGGATTTTATATTATTTTATTATTGACTTTTTAAACTTTAGTTTTTTTAAATATTTTAATCATGAAAGGTAGCAAAGCTACCGTGTTGTTTATGAAAGTTTAGGGGCGTGAGACCTGAATCAATAATTTTATTCTACATCAATTTATATTTTTGTTATTAAAAAAACAAAGTCCTATTTATTTTGTATTCCATTTTTACTGTTCCTGCACACATAACATACTATTAATAATTTCGTGTACTATCTAAACCAAATCAAACCGAGCCAGTTTTGATTGGTTTGGATTTTTATATTATTTTATTATTGACATTTTAAACTTTTTTTTTTTGTTTTTAAAAGTTTTAATCATGAAAGGTAGCAAAGCTACCGTGTTGTTCGGGAAAGTTTAGGGGCGTGAGACCTGAACCAATAATTTTATTCTACATCAATTTATATTTTTATTATTAAAAAAACAAAGCGCTATTTATTTTTTTATTCCATTTTTACTGTTCATCCACACATAACATACTATTAATATTTTCGGGTACTATCTAAACAAAACCGAACCGAACCGGTTTTGATTGGTTCGGATTTTTATATTATTTTATTATTATTTTTAAACTTTTTTTTTGTTTTTAAATGTTTTAATCATGAAAGGTAGTAAAGCTATCATGTTGTTCAGGAAATTTTAGGGGCGTGAGACCTTAACCAATAATTTTATTCTACAACAATTTATATTTTTATTATTAAAAAAAATCCTATTTATTGTTGATTCGATTTTTACTGTTCCTCCACACATAACATACTATTAATATTTTGGGTACTATCTAAACCAAACCAAACCGAGCCAGTTTTGATTGGTTTGGATTTTTATATTATTTTATTATTGACTTTTTAAACTTTAGTTTTTTTTAAAATGTTTTAATCATGAAAGGTAGCAAAATTACCGTGTTGTTCAAGAAAGTTTAGGGGCGTAAACCCTGAACCAATAATTTTATTCTGCGTCAATTTATATTTTTGTTATTAAAAAACAAAGTCCTATTTATTTTGTGTTCCATTTTTACTGTTCCTCCACACATAACATACTATTAATATTTTCGGGTACTATCTAAACTAAACCAAATCGAGCCAGTTTTGATTGGTTTGGGTTTTTATATTATTTTATTATTGACATTTTAAACTTTTTTTTTGTTTTTAAAAGTTTTAATCATGAAAGGTAGCAAAGCTACCATGTTGTTCGGGAAAGTTTAGGGGCATGAGACTTGAACCAATAATTTTATTTTACATCAATTTATATTTTTATTATTAAACAAACAAAGCCCTATTTATTTTTTATTCCATTTTTACTGTTCCTCCACACATAACATACTATTAATATTTTCGGGTACTATCTAAACCAAACCAAACCGAACTAGTTTTGATTGGTTCGGATTTTTATATTATTTTCTTATTTTTTTAAACTTTTTTTTTAAATGTTTTAACCATGAAAGGTAGCAAAGCTACCGTGTTGTTCGGGAAAGTTTAGGGGCATGAGACCTTAACCAATAATTCTATTCTAAATCAATTTATATTTTTATTATTAAAAAACAAAGTCCTATTTATTGTTGATTCTATTTTTACTGTTCCTCCACACATAACATACTATTTATTTACTCTTTACATACGTAAACACTATCTGAGAATGCGTGATGGTAAATTTTTTTTTTGGTAAAAAAATCGTGTCCTGTTATTTGCTACTACATAATGTGGTATGGTATTTTTTAGCAAAACTTAGATAGTATAAAAAATAATAAATAAAATAATGTAAAACTAAGTAGAAAATTTTATTATTTTAAATAATAATAAAATAATAGGATATAAAATAGTAGAATGTGTCAGGTTTGGACTCTTTTAATATTTATACATAGATAGATATATATATATATATATATATATATATATATATTATATTAATATTTTAATATTTATATATGTTTTAAAATTAATATATATACTTTAATGTATAGTATTTATTATATTTTAATATTTATATATAATTTTTAGTTTAATATTTATGTATATATATATATATATAATTTTTCAATATTTATATATAGTTTATTATTTTAATATTATATATATATATATATATTATATATTAATATTCTCATGTCTGAACCAAACCAATTTTGATTGGTTTGGCTTTTATATTATTTTATTATTGACTTTTAAAATTTATATTTTTTTTAGTTTTTAAATGTTTTTAGCAATGAAAGGTAGCAAAGCTACCATGTTCTTCGGGAAGTTTGGGGGCATAAAGTCATGTATGTCTTGATTTTGATGCTAGGTCTAAATTTAAAATATTTATATTTTCATTAGTATAATATAATTATAGTATGAATAATTTAAATACTTTGTTTAAATCAATAAAATATAATGTTATTATATTTCAAAAATTAAAATAACAATTACAACGGGACTTGAATTAAATATTATAATAATTTATTTTGCAAGAAAATTTATCCGTGCATTGCACCGATAAACTACACTAGTATATATATATATATATATATCCCCAAAATACCTCAATTATCTTTACACATTTCATGATGTATGCTCTAAAATACACCCCTCACATTTTCTTCCTTTTTTCCTTGCACTTAACACATCTCTGCCCCTGTCAATTGTCAAAGCAAGGATTAAAGAATCATCCGATCTATGTTCAGATTAACCCACGTTTCATGGATCGTATTGCAATCCTTTCGTCTTCTTCACGTTCAATGACGACATGTCTACTTCCTCATCTAAACCTCTATATCTCTCACACACACAAGGATTCTCTTAAGCAAAGCAAGTAAAAAAAAATGACAATCATAGTTGGAGGATTTCTTAAGGAGAGAAAATATCCATTCATTTTGACTTTCCTGCTCTTGCTTATTTGCGTCTCGGTCATCCTCTTCACTAACACCACCACCACCACTTTACCTTCAACTTCAACCCATTTGTTTTCTATTCTCGTAACAGAGGAAGAGGGAGAAGAATAGAGGGAGAATAGGAGCAAAGAGCATCCAACGACAACTGGCAACAGAGGAAGAGGGATAATAGGAGCAAGTTTACTGGTGTGGCTCGTTAACTCATCCAGTTGTCAGTTAAGTAGCCCACATGGATTTTTATTTTTTTTAAAAATGAGAAATGGCTCCGATTTGCGAAAACGACGACGTTTCACTCTCGCAAATTAAACCCAAACATTTCCTTCCATGGAAAACGAAGTGTCACCATTGAGGAGTTTTGCTTCTTCTTCTACCTTATCACTCTCATTGGGGCGCCACCACCTTAGGACAACTCTCTCTCAGTTGTTCCTCCGAAATCTTTGGCTCTAACCAGATGTTGTTCTGTAAAATTAAAGTTGTTATTAAGGTGGTGGCAGGTTGGGTTTAATGATTCAAGTTCTTTGGTTAATGAGAATTTTGGTCAGAGACCCCACCATCACCAGAACTGGTAGGTGGTGGTGGGTAAATGAGAAAAAAAAAGGTAACCTAAAAAAAAAGATTTTTTTTTGCATGTTGACTAGTATATATATAGAGGGAAATTGAGGGGGGAAGAGAAGATAGAGTAGAAAGAAACCCTAGAAAACTAAATAAAATAAAAATAATTAAAACTTTATCCCGAAAACTTGCTTTGGAATCGTGAAGGTGAATGCTTTGAATTTTTTCCCCTCTCATTAGGAAGAAATTGTTGAGAAGTTGCAGGTTCATGCATATGCCGTTTGATTTAGATAATGTTTCCATAGTTTCAGGGGAAGCTAGTGTTTCTTCCTCTGGCAATCAGATAGTGCCTCCAAAAACTAAGAAAAAAAAAGAAACCTTCCAGGAATGCCAGATACAAAAAGGAAAAAAAAATCAGCAAGCATCTTCATCTTGTTTTGTTTTTTGAACTATTTTCATCTTAAAATTTATTTTTTGGGGTTATTCAGATCCAGATGCAGAGGTGATTGCTCTGTCTACGAAGACCCTTTTGGCCACAAATCGAGTGTGTGAAATTTGCAACAAGGGGTTTCATAAGGATCAGAATCTTCAGCTTCATCGACGAGGTCATAATCTGCCATGGAAGCTTAGACAGATGTCAAGCAAGCAGGTGAGGAAACGTCGTTGTTTTCACAAACCAGGGCCATGTCTCGTTTAAAAAAAAAAAAAACCACATGGGCTACTTAATGGACAATTGGATGAGTTAATGAGCCACATCAGCAAACTAAAGGAGCCTTCGTAATTGACATTAATGGAGGGACCAACATGTCCCTGGTTTGTAATTGTCAAGGACTAACGAACAAGTTTTTTTTTATGTCAAGGATTAAATTAGTCACCCCGAAATTTGTCAGGGACCAAAATTAATGAGCCTTTACTGAAAAATTTAAAATTAGATTTGTGGTGTATTAAAATTTGTAGTGTTGTAAAAAGTAACACCTTAATACAGTATTCGCCCCTCGTGTTTTTTAAAGTACGTTTGTTATTGCTTATTTTGCTAAAAAAATCATTTTTCAATTGAATAATCATTTTTTAAAACTTTTAGTGTGTTTGCCTTTGCTTTTGAAAATAATGAAAAGCAGAAGGAAAAAAATCATTTTCATGGTTAAAATGAAAAGCAATTTTCACTACCTTTTGGAAAACCAAACACAAATCTACTCCTGCTTTTCCTTAAAATCTCTAAAAATAATCACTAAATTATTTTGTATCAAAATCATTTATTTTTTAATCTTAAACAAACAGACTCTTAATTTGGCGAAATTGGTCCGTCTACGTTTTGAGCAATTTTAGTCCTCGTAGTTTTTCAAATTTGCAACAATGATCCTTCCATCATCTTTCCATTCAAAAACTAACAGAAGTTGCTTAGTTGACAAATCGGTTCCAGCATGGTATTTGAGTGGCATGCCACATGGCACCTAAAATGAAGGAAAGATTGTCTCCTATTTTCCTTCCTCTCTTTTTCTTTTGTTCTGCATCCCACTGTACCAAACATAATGTTATTATCCCAATAACATGGAACAATTTGTTGTAGGAATCTAGAGGGGAAAATGGGATGAGACCATATCCACTATTGAAAACTTGCAACCATATTTTGGAAAATGTAACCTTAATTTTGTACATGAAAACATAAATTTAGTATTGATAGTAGAATAAAATTGAAAGAAAATAGCATTAGTAGTAGAAAAATTAAAAGCAAGTATTTAGAAAATAAAAACATTAATAAGAAGATATTTACGATTGAGAAAATCCTAATCACATGCTCGTGGACTAAATTTTCTATGTTGCAAGGGGTTTCTCTTTAAGAGAATTTCCCTCTTACAAGTGAGCAATAGCTAGCTCTATTCTCTTGAATTGTAATTATCCCAATCTCCTCTCTTTTCTTTTTTGGTAACTGTGATATAGGTGCGAAATATCCACCACCGTTAACAGTGACTAGTTTCTGTCGGGAACCCGTTGGGCACACAAGGTGGCTTCTCCCCTCCCAACCAGGTTTTTTCCATATACAAGAATCAGGATTCAAACCCCTGCCCACTTGCTTAAGGTGTCCAAGTCCCTTACTACTTGGACCAACGACATGTTCGTCCCAATCTCCTCTCTACTCTTATTTTACAGTTATTTACATCCCTTCTAATTAAAGTCATTTGACTCTCTTACCCTTGCATATAACACGAAGCAAATGTAATAACTGCATTCTTATCATTGTTGATAGAAAAACAAGTTACAGAAAAGGTCATTACATCTCGAACAATGTTTGATTAAATGATTAATAATCAAATTAGTTTCTGTTTCATCTTGTATTGAATATCCTTGCTGGTTTTAACAGAAATGCCGGAGTTAAATGTGGCCAATATTTAATGTTGTCGATTTTATTAAACTTCAGGGAACTAACTTTATCCGTTGGACTAATGAACCAAAAGTTCAAGAAACAACTATTTATTTTTCATTAACAAAATTTTGTAAAATATTTGTACAATTTTTTGGAACCTTTGCAGCTTCACAATATAACTGATGAAGCAGAGAGAATGTACAATTTTACTAGTACAGTTTTTTCCTCTAAGCTTGAGAGACAGCTTGTTGAAGACATCTATAAGCTTTCTGATAATTTAAGAAACCTAAAAACCAGAAATCGAAATTATCCATGGTAACTATTTGTATGTACTTCTGTGAAGGCTTCTTCACATTTTGACTTTGATTGACACACTTTATCTTTTCAAGTGGAATCAAGACCTGAAATGACAAATAGATTTGAAGTTATATGTTAGCTCAGTCAATAGAGAGATTAAAGAGAGAGAGTGCTTTTGCATAGACATAATAAAAATTTAAGAAAATCACCTTGTAATGGATTCTAATCAATTCTCCTTTTGGGGAAGAGATCTTGATGGATCTCTCGCTGCAAAAAGGCAACTTTATAAGTTGATATGAAGAGGAGACCAGCTATAGGACCAGATGTGGTTGATAAGTAGCACTGTGATGCTTTCAACAGGTTCTCCCCATCTCTAACACTAAACAGATGCATAAACACTTTCTCTACTCCACCAACCTGAAGAATTTTGGCTCCCAAGCTTAATTTTCCTTTCAATGTATCTGTTATCTTTGGCCCCAGCCTCACTGCATGTTACAATAACAGTTTCAAGCCTTCAGTTACAACTTCATTGTATTATCCACCTATGGCAAATTTTATGCATCATGCATATTTTGGAAATTGTTACAGGCCAAGTAATTTTGGAGGCAATGACAAAATGGAAATGTTAGAGTCTATTTGTCTTGTTTCCCTGTTTTTATTTCATGTTTTCAGAAATAATTACAAATTGTCATTTTTGCAATAATTAATGAAAATAAAAATGAAAACAAGAAACTAGAAACAAAGCAGACGGGTGGTTGCCCTGTAACTTGTAACTAAGCAAAAGCCAAAAATTGAAAATAAGTCATTCAATAGTACATACCATGCTCTCGGACTCCATGTGCAAAACTGTCAGCCTTTCTCCCAAACTTGTTCATCCTAGTAAGAACCGAATTTACTTTACCTGCAAAGATAAAAATGGCCATGATTAATAAAATAAATTTGTTAGAAGTATTCATCAAATCCAGCTTTGTAATATGAAAGGGTGTTATACTTTGCTTTGATTTTGTGATGGACTTGTATTTTCCAGAAGAATCAGGCAAGTATCTATTTGATGACTTCTCAACCTGGTATGCTGAAGTGATAGGAATTCCATTAACTAGCTCATGAATAAGTGAGCTCTTCATATATGTTGTTATCTTTGTGGAGTTTCCTTTTTTCTTTCTTTCCCTGGACTTGGAGGTTCTTCAAAGTATTTAAGAGCTCCTGACTTTGGTTGATGAATCCTTGTATTCTAAAGAGGTATATATATATATATATGGTTCAAAGGAAACAAGGTGACTCTTGACTTTTGTAGGATGAGTTAGCTATGGATCATCATGAAGACTAAATGGAAAAAAAGTATCTCAAAATCTGAAAAGTGCATGTTGGCTGTCTATAGAAAAAAAAAATTGTATTATATATTATATATACACGTCATTTTTAATCCTACAAGATTATGAAAAGGAAGATTTGATGTGTTTAAATAAGGCAACTTCTTGGTGTTCAAGTCACCCTTTGGATGCTGATACAGCTATGTAAACTTGGAACGTGGTTGTAGTACTTGGATTTAATGGCTGTGCCTATAATATAACTGCTTATGTTCAGACTAAAGGATCTGTTAATTCTTTTTAGCTTTTAGGGCATTTGGATATTGACTGTGGTTGACCATTGGTTTGCATTATATCCATCATTTTGGAAAAACATCTGTCATTTTTTTGATTTAGATAACTTGGTGTTCTTCTTTATATACAGATATGATGTTCCCATGTTTACTATTTTTGGCTAAAGGCTTTGTGTATAGGATTCATTGATGCTTAGTGGGAAAGAAAATAGGAACAGAATCCATTTTGTAGAATTTATATTGAAATATTTTCCAAAGCAACTTTTCTTGATCCTTGGGAAAAAAAATTAATAACAAGCAGGCATTTAGCTTTAGCAAATATCACTCTTGCAAATGGGAGGAAGCAAATAATGCAAATAATATGTCTTAATTTGTTATACCTTTCAATGCCACATGCTTGATGACAAAACACGATCTATTGCCACTCTATTTTATTTATAAATGCCAATGTGAGTGTGTCATTGAAGCATTCTGAGCCGGAATTCTACCTTTCTGATGCCAGACTTAGTTAAGTTTGACTCCTATTGGATAAGGGAAAGTAGAGAGATAAAGGTGATTTGCATACATCAGC
The DNA here is from genome assembly GCA_035048595.1 of Echinosophora koreensis. Classification (NCBI taxonomy): domain Eukaryota; kingdom Viridiplantae; phylum Streptophyta; class Magnoliopsida; order Fabales; family Fabaceae; genus Echinosophora; species Echinosophora koreensis. The sequence goes on from JAPCYP010000006.1 coordinate 898,604, forward strand.
CCGAATTACATGGTAAAGGAATAGATAATAGATAATGAAATACATTCAGAAAAAAAGGATTATACTTTCATGTTTCCTAGTAACATATATAAAAGGTTAGCAACCCTTGCATCAAACGTGTGAATTCAGTATATCAAAGTGCTTTGGTTGAAAAAGACTATATCATAAAGTGTGCAAGCTGACAGGGATATTGAAAATGAATTTGTTTAGGTCAGAAATGGAAAGGAATCAATGAAGATCTAAGGGTTGTGATGGACATCATGTGCTAGAGAAGGGGTGTAGGGGAACATATACTTCAACATTTCGTGGAAAAGGGAATGGCCAAATCATTCCCACATCATCCCCATGCCCCACATGGGAAGCTCATACTAGAGGTTCCTTTTTCACCACGATCTGGTCTTCAGTTTTGAAAGGAAAATACTATTATTTAATTATTTGTACAACACAATTGACTTCACCCAAGAGGAACCATTGTTGTGCATTTGAAATTTGAGGAAGGTGAATCAATGATACTCTAAGCCCCTTATGTGAACCCATAAAGTTGTCTTTTGTACCCAACAAACCCTTTACAGTACCCATTTACTGGGATTATTTACAAATCTTTCCACTATTTGGCCATAGCAGCAATATCTCAAGGACTTGTTTTTTTTGCTGTGAAAAACATGTAGAATTCATGCTTTCCAAAGGCATCTATGAGTGGAAGAGAAGAAACTTGCTTAAAAGCCTAGGGGTCAAACTTAGCTTACAAAACAAGACCATATCATTTTAGTAGGGTTTCGGAAACTGTAAAAAGGCATGAAGCTCCATTGCAGATGCAGTTCAGTTACATAACAAATTATCTAAACTAACTATTAAAAATAGACTCAAATTTAATTTATACATGTATTTTATTATAGTTAAATGGTGTGATACAATCTGATATACAAACTGTGGTTCCTGAAATAATTTACATAATAAATTGATAAGCAATTGAGCCTGTAAACTTGTTTCAACATTTGAGCACTAACGCTTAGTCGCTTACAAAACATCTACACTATTATCTCAGATCACAAGTTGTACATCTTTGGTTCCAATTTCCATAAATCTCATGTAATGTTTCCACAATTCTTTTTTTTTTTTTTTTGAGAAAAATGTTTCCACAATTCCTAGAAAGTGAAAATGTGGATGGTTTGAGGAAAATGTTGTATTCCCACATTTATCATTCTGAAAATGAAATATCCCCTTCTTTTGGCCAAATTCTCGTTCTCATAGCTTGCCACCGAAACAAATAGATAAATGTTTTGCTTAGTGCATTTAAGACTTTTTCTTTTATGTTTCTCCAACTTCCATTTGTTCTTAACGAAGATCCTTAAGAAAATGCAAGTCTCAAACTCTTCTCATCCAATCCCATTACACAGAATATAAAAATAGTCAAAGTTCACATTAGTAAATGAATTTAAATAAGGAGGATACCATTAAACACTCTCAGGCGTAATTTATACGCTTGAACTTATTGGCCTTGAGATGAAAAGAAAGTGTTGCTTATACACTCGAAATTTGCACAGAACATCCCTTAAAATAAAACAAATAAAATTACTTCCACATTCTAATGCCTCTCACTTAGTATCAGCTAGCAACCTCATATCTCAGTGCCTTCTTGATGTACAATGATGCCATACCTTATAAGCCGTCTTGAATCGTCAGTGACAGCGAGTTCATTACAAAGAAAGAACTTTCCATTTCCATTTCAATAAAAGCTGTGCCCAATGTAACTTTCAAACATGCACAGGGATCAAAGATTCAGCTAGTCGCATTTTGATTTCCACCACCAAAATTTCATCTTAGAGGTTCTATTTTTTTTGTCCCAGCTAGCCATGTCCTATGCTCATTTCGTGTGATGACTTCCATGAGTACATATCAAACAGCCCACTCTAGAAATTTCCTTGCACGTTTATGCTTATGCAAGATATCTTATCACATTAGATGCAGTCAATGAAGCTATACATCCCCCTCGACTTTCTTATACAAAGGCAGAATGTTAAAGGCATCTTTTAAATGGACATATTGCAGCAATATGGTTTGGCACATAGACTTTGGACTCTTGGATTTTCAGGATACTGGATTATCAATGATAAGAGAAGGAATATCTTCTTGGAAATCTGTGATGCTATTCATGCAGGATGGTTTGGCTGCACCGAAGTAAAAGAATGCCATGATTTTTGACAACTCATCTGCATTTCGAGTTGCTGCGAGACCGCCGAATGGAAGTTAAGCATAGTCAAAAAGAGAAAGGTAAGAAATGGAAAAAAGTTATTTTTTCTTTCTTTTTTTTGAGGGGGGAAGGGAGGGTAATGTAGACCAATACCTTTTTCCCGGAATAAGATCTTCCCTGCTTTAGTAAAAATGATCTCTGGGAAGACTGACACTCGAAGTGCAGCAACTAGCTCAGTCTCAGCAACAGCATCAAGTGCAACACACTTTCATAAGATAGACAAAGGATGTGAAAAAAGGTATATTAGTGATAGAGTAGCAGATAACAAAAGCAATAAATGTCTGACTTTACTTACTCTTGGTGAGGGCAATCCACAGTTCCATATGATATGTACAGCCTTCTCTAGTTCATTTCGAATTCTTTCATTCTCCTTTGGCCTAGAAATAAAAAAAAAGCAGCAACGAATAATAATTTGACTTTGATTAGATTGCAAATATGATATGTAGAACTGCAACTTTGCAAATTGCAAAATATAATATTAAATTAAATGTCATCTGGCAAACAAAGTAACTTGAAGTACTTTAACCAGATTTTGAGGTTCATTGCACATAAAGTTGGAAGTCTAATAGAGCCCACATACATACGATTCAGCTACTTACACAAGAATACTAAAAGTAAAGCAGCTAATGTGCTTAAATACATAATAGAATAATTATTAACAGACAGAGATTAGAACAAACCTTTTATATCGATTGTGTACGAGGATAATCAAGGGACTTATGTCTTTAAATACAGTTTCCTCCCATTCTGCAGATTTTATGTCTTTGATAGGACGAATGTAGTTATCATCTTGCCATACTACTTCATTATCATCATCGTCATTGTCATCATCATCGTTAGCCTTTTTGGTGTTTTTAATGGTAATCTTGTCGAAGAACTGGCCCAAGCTGAATCCCCATCCATCAGCATCTTCTGGCCAATCAGGATCATCCTCCTCCACAACAAGTGGGTAATCTGTGAGAAGTTTTTCCAGTTTCTTCTTCTTTTCAACAGGGTCTGACTCCTCTTGAATATCAGGTTTCCTATCCATGACTTGTCTAATTTTGTTCCTCCATTCTTGTCTCTCTTCAAGACTCATTAAATAAGGGTCATTTTCATGGAACCGAGGAGGTGCATCATCATCATCATCATCAGTGTCACTGTTATCCGAATCAGCAGCATCAACAGATCTGAGAGCTTGAACTCTTGTTGAGGCTCTTATAGCTTTGGGCTCACCATCCTGTTTCAGGGAAATAGAAAATAAATTTTGTTTGGATAAACAACTTAATTAAGCACTTATTTGATAAGGTTTTTTTTTTCCCTTCAAATAAACTAAAAACAAATTATTTTCATAAGACAAGCTTATTGTAATAAGCTAACATTTGTTTAAATGAAGATTGAACTATTTTCATAAACTATTTGCATGAATTTAATTTATAAGCTATTCACAAAAGCTCAAATAAGCTCCTCCGAACACACCCTTAATTGAACTCTATCTATTTATCTCATCATCTGAAAGAAAACATACTCACAAGCTTGGGGAGGTTTGAGGAGGAAAAGGTCAAATTGAAAAACTCCTTCCTAGGCGCCTTGGGTGAAATGAAAGATGATAAGAGTAAAGTGATGGATTGTTGCAGCGCCATTTCTTCAACAAACAAACAGAAAAATGTTACTTTCAATCCATACATAATAACTGAAACATAAACAATATGCATGACATGCCTATGATATTTCATATTTCTCAATACTCTTCTTTCAAACACACAGAGATTGAAAAGATTACCTGGCAAGTTCAGTTGCTTTACAACGACGACGAGGGAAACTGCGAAGAGGTGAGGAGAGTGAAATGAGTCACATAAGAGAAGCTAAACGTTCCATGTTGGGCTGGGCTTATCCTAGGCCTTGTTTAAAACAAACAACCATTGCTTATGGGCTTTCTGGGCCTGTGTCGGTGTTTTAATTTTTATTGATTTAATTTAATAAATAAAAGAAATTAAAGAGGAAAAAGAAAAACGCGACGAACGTTGTTTCCTGCAACTCTGAATCAATCGGCCAAGGTAACAAAACAGAACACTTTGATTTTTAGTTTGTTCGCGTTTGAGGATTTTGTTTGGGCTTTAGTTTTTGAGGAACGATAGCAATTTTATTGATTTTTCGAGGGTTGTAAACCTGTAATTGAATCTGGAAAAGGGTTTTTGTGAATGTAATTATGAATTTGTCAAAGAATTTAGGATCTTTGGTTTTGTTATCTTGCTGTAATGTACTGTACTCTTGTTAAATGTGTATGCAGCAGATTATGGCCATGGAAGACATGTTGGGTTCAAGTGGTTCAACAACATCCATCAACTCTTCCAATATAGGATTTCAGGTGCTTTGTTTTTTCCCTTCTTTCATTATGTATTGGGGTTTTTATTTTTCTTATCATTCCTTTTCTTTTGGATTATGTAAAATTTAATTTGGGTTGGTGGTTTTTTGCAGCTATTGAAGAAGCATGGATGGAAAGAAGGGACTGGTCTTGGGATATCTGAGCAGGTTTTGTTTCTCACTCTCTTTTTCTTCTTCACTGAAAGATTGAATTAGAACTTTCAAAAACATTGTTCTAAATGTTACTTGAAATCATAACTTTCAAGTTTCGGCCATTCTTTTTCTTCATTAAATAAAAGCAGCATTTTCATATTTTATGGGATAAAATTATATAAATTGTATTGGGTGTTATGTTACACTTTTTAAATTCTAAAACGTAGATTGCCTGCCGGACAGTTCTTTTGCTTTCTAACACCCCATCTCACCTTTGGTGTGTTTGTGTTTAAGATTGCATTTGTGAGGTCTATTTGTTATACATTTAAACATTAAACAGGATTTGAAGATATAATAATGATGAGATATCTAAGCATAACTGATGAGGATAAACTTATGCTTGTTTTCTAATTTCAATCCCCAAAGTAACTTGGTTTCAGTACTTCTCCCATCTTCCATAATTGCAGTCTCTTTTGATTATAAATAAAAGCTATTTGGAATTTTCGTGCAATAATTCTGATAAATAAAATTATTACCGAAACAGGGTAGATTAGAGCCTGTGGAAACTTATGTGAAGAATAACAAACGAGGTTTGGGAGCAGATAAAGTGAAGAAAAAGATAGTGAAACCTGATCATAGCGATGCCTCTAAGTCTGAGGGGAACAATCAGCAGGTAACTTTTTTCCCTGAAGGTTTACTTTTGGATAATCACCTAGGGTTTGTATACCATTTTTCTGTTCTCATCTATGTAGAATATATTGAAAATTAAACTCTGAATAACTTTATAATGGTACAAGGACTTTGGCTTGGGGACATATGCCAGAAGTATAACACAAGCACATAACTGTGCAAAAATTGCTATTGATTTTTTCATTTGGAATTGGAAGGTTATATTGGTCTCCAAGTTTTGTTATTTATGGTGGTGCTAGTTGCCCCATTTTTATTTAATAAATTTTTTTTTTTTGGGGGTGGGGGGGATGGATTGATTTTTCTAGCTTTTTGTTTTTATTTTATTGTATTTGGTGGGGGAGTTTAAGAAATATAATTAAGTATTTAGTAATTAGGAAACTCTTATAAGTTAAGCAATTAGCTATTTGTAGTACACCCGAAATAATGAGTATTTGTATCTTTATGTAATTATAGTTATAAAATAATTAAGATTGAGGGCTTTATGTATTGAACTATTATGAGTAGTTAGTGAAATATTGTATTCTCTCCCCTAAACTTCAACTGTTATTCAAGATTTGTCATTCTCATGCAACTCAGAAAATAATTTGAGAATTTGTACATTTAAGTTCTACCATGTAGAATTGTTTTGCTAAGTTTCTTCCTCTCCCTTCGATGTAAAAAAATATATATGCTAAAATGTTACAAAAATAGAAAATGAGAGGAAGGCAACATCAAGTATAGAAGAAACTAGTAATTACTTCTAACAGAGTAGCGATTGGATTTTAATTTTTTTACTGTCTATGGAATCTCCTGCTGCTCATGGAGTTCAATTGATTTCAGGAACATTTTCAAAAGAAAACCAAAGCACTTTCTAAGCGGATGAAAAAGATGCAGGAGTTTGAAAAGAAGATGCAGGAGAAGGAATTTGAGCGGGCTTTCTTCAGGGAGTTCTGGCCAGAGAATGTGTAAATGAGAATTGGGTGGATTATACCATAATGTATCAGCATTTCCTCTTGCAGTTACTTGGTACTGAAGATGATTTCAGATTTTGTGCAAGTTGGATCTTCAGGTTGTTTTGACAGCGACACGAGTTGAGGAAAGGCTGTTGCAGAGGGTATTTTAGCATACCTTCCTTTGTTGTGTGTATATATTCATCTCCTTTTCTTTAATTATTTTGTACAATTGAGAAATGTATAAAGGCGTAGGGTAGTTAAGGTCGGGGGAAGGGGAGGGGGTCATGGCCCCCATTTTTTCTTAAAAAAAATTGATACTTTTACATGTATTTCCTTTGGAAACTTGGCCCCACTAAACGTTGTGTCTTTTTAAATTATTGTTTGGCCCCCTTGGAAGGAAAAAAAAAAAAAAACCTTGCTCTGCCCTCCTGGCTTCAAAGAACGTTGTCATCAAACTCCCTGGTACAATTTCTCTACGAAGGAAATTGTACCTTTGTAAATTTTAAACGCTATTGAAATCACTTTGTAGGTCGAGAAAGAAGCCTGTTCTGTTGGCATCCTTTATAATCTTATCAAAATTCACAGTAATTTGAAAAATGCGATAACAAGAGTTTTCGACACCCAAATCATTTCCTCTATCACCTTAGATATAGAAATTAGTTTCAAACCATATGGTGGCATACAAGAGTTCGTGATAATCTCTATATTAAACACACTTGTAATCTAATAAAATTTGTGTGACACTGCACCACATTTTCTTTAGCTAGTTTATTTATTTTTTCATATATTTATGTGTATATCCGGCAAAATTACAACGCTAGCACTATATTTTGTATATTACGATTTTGTACCTTAAATCAGCTATCAAAACAATGGATTGAAAGAAGTTATCTTCACTAAAAACCACAAGGAAATGGCAACGGAGTTGCTTTCTATGTCATGAATATTCGTTTATAATTTCTGTCGTGGATATTTATAAATATTCACATGTATTTTTTTTTTTTTTTTGGGGGTCTTTGATCGGATACACTCATAAGTGAAATTGTGAGATTAACCCTCAAATTGGGAATGATGATTAAGTAAGTGAAATCCCCCAGGTATGGGTATTTTCGCCCCCTCGCTTGGCAATGCAACACTGAAAGACCTCTCTACTCTCTAGTGTTGCGGGCTTGTAGCTTTACCTTTACCCCTCAATCCAACAGCGTGCGCACAAGTCCAGGCCAAGATGATAGAAACGCATCAGTCAAACCCAGCATTATTACCTCGAGTTTAATACTAGAACGGGAAAGCACAAAGAGGTGAGATGCCAGATACTAAATAATGAAACCAGAATTCGCGGTGACTGAATGATTATTACCCGGAAAATAATGTCAGCCTTTGGCCTTTGCTGGTATTAAATTATAATTGAATTAACACAATATCATTTTCTTTTCTTGCAGTCATCAGGCTTAATGAGTTGGACAGGAGCAGCTGGTATTCTGAACCACCATTCTCTAATCCGCCTTAACCATCTAGCACTACTTTCTTTCCTATATGGCATCTCCCTCGTGTAATACTCAATGAATACCACCAAAAATATGTATTTTGGAGGAACAAAAGCAAACACTGCAGCTATGAAAACCAGTAATAGTGCAACCGTCTCTGTAGCCTGCAGGACAAATGCAAAACTTCAGAAAGATTCCTTAAGCACTCCTGTTGTGGAAATTTGTGTTCCAATAAACTGACTATTGAATCAATTTGTTTAGAATTCATACAACTTATAATATATTTCAAATCAACAGATATTTTAGAAAATAGCAAATTACCAATGCTACAAAGGATGACGTTAGTTATGAAGTTATAAACTTATCTCAGTCAACAAATAATATGTCAGGTATGGGAAAGTTAATGATTTGCAGTTGTTCTACACATTACAACGCAATAAGATTGTGGGATGAAGTATCTCAATGGTTGAAATCCAATTTCCAACTATGCTGAAGTCCTTCATTTGGACAGTGGTACAAAATAAAATTAAGTGGCTGGTTAAGAAATGCCCAAAAGACACTGGTTAAGGAATCAAATTATAGAACAGTGAATCAAAGTATAAAAAAAGTCCAACAGATAAAGAAGTGATTTTAACTTATGGTTCAAATAATATGTCTACTTCATTCCAAGTGGAATCTGGATTAACGAAATGCGGCACAAACCTCATATATATTACCACACAAGTTATTATTAAAAGAAGATATTTTGGCCTACCGACCTAACTATCTGCACAACATTTCAAATTTTTTCCTTGGAGAAATAGACCATGACAAGGATAGTCACCTGTGGTAATATAGCAAGTAGAAGAGCTCGTATTTTTAGGAGAACTATATTTCCCGCTTGAATCAGTGACTCGAACTGTGTAATGGCCTCTTGTAATGTCAGCAGTTGTTCTACTGCATTTCGATTTGGTGGAGGTGTTACTCTGAAGGCTTCTAATGATCTACCCCTTCTGAAATGCCGACGCCGGAGCATGAGAATTGCAATGAACAGAAAAGCGGATGGCAATAAGTACTGGATCCACCCCCTGTACAACAGTGTTAACTAACTGCTTTATTCATCCAATCCATGGAAGCCAAATTAAGACAAGAATATCATTTATTAACAGTCATCATTGTCTGATCCTGGTGGCAATCAATTTTGTTCAATAAAACTAAAGCAATGCAACTTAATCAAATTCACCCTTAATTCTAGATTTGAGATTTAACATCCTTAACTTCTTGAAGTACAGAGATTGACAATAATGGTGGATTTTGCTTGAATGGGCTTACCAACAAAAAAACACATGGGATAAAGTTGACAAGGACAGGATCAAGGATATTTGATGGGTTTGATGAGGATGTCAAGCAATGGAGAGGAGATGCAATACATCTCAGTGGGAAAAAAACCACTCTTTCGTCCTTGTTTAATAGCCTTCCTCATTGATTTCTTTGTTTCCATTTTTTAGTCTCTTTGACTGTGTGATCTTGACTTATTAATTTCGTCACCAAGTAGTGATGAACTTGAGCTTTGTCCATTTATATGTGGGTAAAATGCTGAGAGATCAAGGAAACCATTCTTGGGCCTTGCGCAATGGCGTAAGGATTGAGGCCAAGTGGTTACATGATTATATACAACTTGACGGGACGAGAGTTGAGATAAGAACCAACAGCCTTTTAAAATGTTCGAAACTAAAGAGATTCATGTCTAAATCAGAATGCCATAGTGTTGAGAATCAAAGATGCCTATTATTAAATACAATAGACATTTTTTTTTTTTTAAAAAAAAGGGAAGAATTTTCAACAGCATATAGTTTTGTCAAATGAGGGTGACACTGATATTTATGTGAAAAGCAACCAATTTGAAGCAGCAAATATAAAATGGAGTAACCAGTTATTGTGGTCTCACCTAGTCATGTGATGATTTTCCAATAAAATAATTACCTTACAATCATATAACAGGTGAGTAGCAAAAAGGCTGTTGATTTGTAGAAGTCTTTCCATGAGGCCAAAAGCTGTAGTCGGTTAGCAGATTCAATGACCGGGAACAGCAGTTCCTACAAGGAGTTAAAAGAATTATCCATACCATATAACTAACATGAATCCTCTTAGTTTTCCCTCATCCTATTGAGGAAACCTTACACTTTGTGAGGCTAAGCCACTCAATGGATATCCATTCCTAACACAATGTTTTTGGGATGAAATTGAAATACATTTTAAGTAAGAAGCAAAATATTTATATTGAGCTTAGATGTACACAGCAGATAATAAATTATAGGAGAAAAAGGGTTTACTTTTTGTATTCAAGTAGAATCCAGCCCATTACTGTTTTATGGTGCTGAAGGAGCATTGTAGTTCTACTGTTCTAGTTTATTTTTACAACATATCATAAATTTATAACAAAAATTGTTTTTATCTTCCCTTTTTAACACTCTTTACTTTACTATAATTTCCATTATCAAATGGATTTATGAATATGATTTATTTTTTCCAAAAAAAAAAAAAAGTAATGTACCTTCATTACTGCCACATTTGTGTCAATGCCTTCAACCTTCACTTGGTCCACGCTTGCTTGTGCAGCTTCAGCTTTTCCAGTGTCAAGAAGGGACTGTTTCACTGCCACTTCTAAGGCATTTATCTCACCAACTCGGATATCGCCAAAAACAGTTGTTTCTTCATAAATATCAGCCACCTTTATTGATTTGAATCCAAGACAGGAAAGTGCCAGAACTGATGCTGGAGACACTGCCAGTTGTCTTTTTGTTTCTACAGTCCCAGGAATATCACGTTTACTAGAAACAGCAGTCAAATTTGTTAAGCTATTTGACAACGTTTCCAAGATCATATCTCCCCGTGGAAGAGCTTCAGCTAGGTTAAAAGTAAGTAAAGTTTTATAGTGGGATGAGAAAAACTGGAAAGCCTCTCTAACTGCACGATAGCGGAAAATGCCCAGAATAGCCCTGGCTAGTACTTCTGATTTCTGTGCCTCTTTAAGGTAGTATTTCCTGATAAACTTGTGTACACGCAGGATCTCCAGACTAATGTCCAACCAATAGTCGCGACGCAAGCTTGCTTTAAATTCAGGGAATTCGAAAATAAACAGGCTCTGCTCTGTCAATACATTTTGAAAAATCATAAAATTGGAAGTGGAAAGCAAGTTAAATATAGAGACAAGGCACACATGATATTTGTCGACAGATCACGTACACAGAAGTTGACTTATACATCACAGCTTTATCAAAAAGGCGAGCACCAAGGGGTCCGGTCAAGTCAGGCTTTATGACCTGTTTCATGTCTTTTCCCAGATCATATCGAACAGGTTTCTCGTACAAACCAACTCCAAGTGACTCAAAGTACAGAGCATAGTTGGTCAGGGTTAACCGCCCTACAAAGATCAGAAATTTGAGGTACCACTGAGTAAAGTGGAAAACTTAGTATTGATTATTAGTCAGCCAAATGAATATGGGTTCCTAGTCAGTTATCTACCACATTATTCAGACATGAAGCAGAAAGAAAAGGCTAACACAGCCTGATCAACAACAGTTTACTTCATTCCACACTCACTCCAATTTGCTGGATGCATCGAACCAGTTTCTAAGAAATTGTTTCAGGCCATAAAAAGACTAAATTGAATAGTCTTCCTAGACTTCCGTGGAGCGGCAAACTCAGGAGATTATTCCACATAATTTCTCATGCAAATTACCTTTCGTTATATATAACCGGTACAAAGGTCGCCCTTTGACTACAGCAAAGAACAAAAGCAACAGCAGGAATTGTCTAAGAGTAATTTACTTCATATATTTGAGTTGTCGCCAATTGGGCCTTTAGTTGCTCAACAATTCCAGCAGCATCGTTTCTAATAGTGAACACTCATTTACAAGCAAAAGCTTTTTGTGATATTTACCTTGCTTGTGCAAAAGCTTTAAGTTATATTCTGTAAATAACTATCCTTTAACAGAGTGAATTATTTCGTGACTTCATCCTACCTGAAGGCCTAGCATAGACAGAAAGAGAAAACTGGGGAACCACTAGCAAAATCAACAGGGACAAGTAGACAACTGCAATGTATATAACCAATTTTTCAGTATTAGAATAACTCACCAGGCCATGCAGAGATTCCAATATGTTGAAGAACCGGTAGAGTTGGAATCGTCCCATCCACATCGAGGACAATCTCATCTTCAGCAAGCTGAAGATTTCCAACAGAAGTGGCCAGCACATTTTTAGAATTCTTAATAACCCTGCATGTAACTTGCCGTCAGAAAGCATACAAACAATGCAGATAAGATAAAATGTGAGATTCATCGTCATAAGAGTGTTCTAGATGGAAAAGAATGAATCATACTTATCAAGGAATCTTATGTATTTGTCATAAACAAGAAAATGAAGACGATGCGCGGAAGAACTGGTGAGGGCATCAAAGAGATTGTGGACAGTTATTATATCAGCTATAGGAACACAGACGGGAGCTATCCGTGAGAAAGCTTCTAGACCAACTGTCTTGTTGTCATCAACCTAATTGCAATTGCATTATTAGATTAGTAGCTCTGTGTATACTGAGAAGGTCTTCTATGGACACCATGCCTATTGGGTACAACCAATCAAATTCTTAATAGTCACTAAAACAATCATTTAAAAAGATAACAAAGCCCTTACTAAACTTATTTTAAAGTTATCTTCAATTTTGATTGGTTGTGCCTAACAGGGACATTTATTTATGTGTATTCATTTCAGTGTATTGGAATAAGAATAGGAATAGTGGAAGGAAGTAGAACCTGAAGTGCCATACTTGTGGAACTTGAATAAAACAAAGAACCCTCATCCTCGTCCCCACTTTCATCTTTCCAGCAACAAGTAGGGGTTCCCTGCAATTAATTAAGCAACAAGCATCATAATCAGTTTTACTTAGAAGCAAGAAATTAATTAATTAATTAATTATTAATTAATTAACTAAAGAGAAACAAATTAAACACAATGTGATATGTGAGAGAGACTCACAGTGACATGATGATCACTCTCGACGCTGGGTTCATCCCAGGCAAGCATCATGTCAAAGGTTAAACGACGGAACTCCTTGTCGTTCAAATAATCGGGAGTTGCACTCAATTTGTGAAGCGCCTTATAGGAACACAGCTCAACGAGGTTTCTAGCGTATGTGAGAAGCTCTTTGACGCCGAGAGGGAGTTCGGAATCGAAAGCGTGTTGCAATTCCTGTGGAGAGAGTGAAAGGATCTTGGAGCAGCGAGAGACGACGGAGTTGGCGATGGGAGAGAGCTGAGGGATGGGTTTGGGGGAGACGTCGTCGGCGTTGGAGTAGTTGCGAGGGGAAGAAGAAGAAGAAGTAACAGGAGAAGAATAAGAAGAAGAATGTGAAGAATGTTGCTTGTTGTTGTTGCGTTGGAAGAGGGATTTGAAGTTATTGTGATGGGTTCTAAGGAAACTGTCCCACATTGATGACATTCCTGACTTCCGATCATCGTTCCCGTTATCCTCTTCCATCATTTCCATTGTATGAATTGAATGTTGCAAAGCGTTTGAGAATGCGATTGAGATTAATTGATGATGACAATAATGACTCGCGCGGCGCCAAGTGCCATTCGATCCTCTGCCTCTAACTAACTTTCATCTTCCTCCTCCATCCTCATCCCATCTGCTTTTTTTTTTTTTTCCTTTTATTTAATTATTATCCATTCCTTCCAAAATAATGATCCTATTGATATTTAATTGTTTTATTTTATCGTGGCCAATTAATATTCGGAGAAATGCTAGCAACACACTCTCTAACAATTATAACATAACGACTTTTATTTTTTTTTAACTGTTAGACGTGACTAATCTCCGTCGGAAACCGATTAGGTACATAAGGTGGGCTCTCCCCTCCAATCAGGTTTTTTCATATACAAATCAAGATTCGAACCCTAACCACTTGGTTAAAGTGTCCGAGCTGCTTATCATAACACAACCACCTTTTTTTTTTTTTTGAAATCCATAACACAACAACCTTAAATAGGGATCCGGCTTCTCTCCGGCCCTCCAACCTCTTCAGCAAGTTTTTCCTTCTTTCTCATACATAAATTACCGTATGTGGTAGTTTTTTTTTACCTTTTTGTGGCTGTTGGATGGTCCACAGTGCGGGAGACAATCCAAATTCCTTAAATAGCTATTAATTTGGAACAAAATTTTTTTTCGACAATTAATTTGGAACATTTGGAGCATAGCAACACATAAATTATATTATATATATATATATAGGGCGTTAGAGATGTCGATATTACGGAGAGAATATCTAAAATTGCTCTCGTCCCTTCTTCTATTTCGATTCCACCCCCTTTTGAGCTCTCCTGTAGGATCCCCTAGGGTCAATCCCAGTGGTAGACAACCTCCCTAAGAACCAAAAAATCACTACCCTTCACCACCATTAAACAAAATCACTCATAAACAACAAATCCCCGGACCGAGCATATAAGATAAGCCAAAACAGGATAGGAAATTTCTGAGACTCCAATATTCCAAAATGACTTCCGAGATACAATTCCAAGACTAACTGATACTAACTACCTCGAGGGGCTATCATCTATGCATGAGGCTGAGACTAGCTAGTAATTTCCTCTAACAAAATTAAATTACACAAAATATGATCTATTTGTTGGTATGAACATGATGTTGAGAAAATAAAAATGACCTACAAAGCGGGCAAGAGAATTGATTGCGTTCTAGCCATTGCTCAATGCATTTAACATGGAACACATGCCCACATCTCCTTAGGTTGCTCACTGCATCTTCCCCTTCAAACTCCACCAAGCAAATGGAGCAAATCTCCTCTTTCTCTCTCTTTCCATCTCCTCCTACACAAGCATGGCTCCGCAAATCCTCGAACCTGGCCACTGGTAGGAAGGAAATTCAGGGAACTCCGTCTCCTTATTGCGAAAGAAGAAAACCATGTGACCAAACATGCTTGCAAGTGCCCTCTTCAGTTGCATCAGTGGGATCAAAATGCATGTGTAGAACACAATGGTCACAACCCACATGCGAGACTGACCAACCACAAGACAATTCATCCTCAATAACGAATCTCTCAATTTAATTTGTTGTGTATGTAAGTGACTACTCTCTTCTTGTCAGTGACAAACTGACAATTATGCATAACAGAAGGTATTGTCTATATATAGGAGCAGGGACGACTTCTCTTTATGTTGACACCGGCCCTGTACATAAAATAATATATTTGTCCTAGATTCTAATTCTTACTTTAAAAGAATAACATGTTATGTCAGTTCTGAGTTCTGACTTTGGAGGCTGCTATGTGCCAATGTGCATATTTTAGTTATTAATTACATTGACCAGCTGCATGTATAGTAATTATATATTCAAGTTTTTGGAAGATTTTGTAATATAATAAGATAAGATATGATTCGGGCTGCATATTCTATTGGCAGTGAGGTTTGTTACAGGTTTTTTAGATATGTGCACTGCTCTGGGTTGCAGGGCCGGCGCCGATTCCACATTCTCTTGGTTTATATTAAATAATAATCTATTACAGAACTCTTTGTTAAGTACTGGTTGCTTTCAATTAGTTCCCAGTTCATTCTATATTATAACCTGTAATCACTACATGCCTAATGCTATTCCAGTATTTTATTTTGTATATTGACTAACTTCAACTTTATTGAAAGCATTATGTGGATGTCAACTTTAAAATTTCATATTTATATTTCGATTTCACCTTTTTTTTTTTTTTTTAATGTTAGGAGTAAGGTCATTTTTATTTGAAATTGATTCAAAAGGATTTTGACAAAATTATCACTTTGGCCACAGTTTACTAATTTGACCAAAATTAAAAATGAGTGAAAGAAAGAAATTTGGCAGAAGAATGTGGAATTTCGGAATTCTAGTTCCCCCTCCTCCCCAAATAATATTATGTGCACTTGATCAAGTTTATGCCTACCAAGAACTAATAATATTATGTGCATCTAATTATGTGAAAGCAAATAGCTGGTTCTATGTATGTAAATTATATGTCGTCTTTTAAGTTTCTTATGGAAGAAAATGAGGCATTAAAAGAAGAAATTAGAAGCAAGAACTTAACCTAAATGTAGCATACAAGCCGGCCGGCCCGAACAAACCAGCAACCCGCATAGGGCTGGGCTTGAACACCTATTTTACAACCCATATTAACTCCGGGCCTTTTTGGTCAGCCCTGTAATGTCCGGGCCCATATCGGGCTAGCCCGTTTTGCCACCTCTAATTCTAGCACACTACCAATTGATCCATGACAATATATAGTTCTAATCTTTATAGCATTCCATTAATAAAATAGGGAATTAACTCCAACAATATTCGTCAATACAAAATTTGAGTTTATAATATATTAAACAAGTTAGTCATCAGATCGTCCATTAGTAATTCAGTCCCTAAGATTAAAGTTATAGAACTCTTATTAACTCATTGTTATCGTCGTATGAATTTTTGTGCTTAGCCGTTTACTCAGCTAATTAGTCGATGGGTTAGCTAATTTGTCGATTCCTTAGTTAATTCGCACAGTTGATACGCTGAGAAAGAGACTATGTTTCTCAGTTGCGGATTCCTAGACTACTCTACAGAGCGTCTAGTGTATAAGGTTGAATTAGGAAACTAAGGTTGCAAGAAAATAATAAAGAAAAACGATAAAGGAAAACGATAAAGAAAAGTAAAGATAAATATAAAGGCTTGTGTTTGATTGAGTGTGTTCTAGAGTTGTATGTACAACTTGTATTTATAGGTAAAATTGTAAGCTATGCTTATAAAGCCACTCCTATTAGTCACTAACTCCTTTTTTCTAGCAACATTATGTATATCATGGCTGACAAAAATGGCTAGCATTTAGCCACTAACACCATTAGGCAAAAACCCCTTCATTATAGGCACATCCCACGTTTTTCCATTAGTGGCTTGCTCCATTAGGCTAAATTGGTCTTCGGTTGGTCTCCTCCACTTGAATTTTGAACTTCCAACAATCTCTAACCATCTATATCCACTATCCCACCATTTTAGGCCTTAGTGATTATCATGTTCCACAACCTGAAGCTTGCTTTTCTTCACTCATCACGCATCTTCGGTTGTACTAGTACTACCGCCACTTCTTATATGACCAATTATAAGGCTCAACCCGATATGTCTCTGTCGATTTTCAACTAACCTCATCGACTAATATCTCATTCGGCTATCAGCTAATACTTAATTTTTGGTGATAACACTTAGTAATTTTTGTATCCGAGTGTAGTCTCTAAGAAAGATTAACTTGATGAGTTTTGTAAATCGATCCATAGACTAAGTGTGTTTGGGAAAGCTAGAAAAAAAAAAGATTATGCTGATAATCAATTTTCGTATTATAATCAGAATCTGTTTTGTTTGGGTCTGTTTGCTGAAAAACGATTTCAAGATAATCTATTTCGTTTGGGTGGTGAAAAAAAAAATCACTTTTATGTAATAAATTACGAAAAAGGGTATGAAGTTATTTGTATAATTTAATAATATTTGTTTAGAAGTTAGTTTTGTAGGGGTAAACAGGGAAGAGAGTTTTGAAAATGAAAAATAATCAAATCACAACAATCTTAAGCTAGAATAAACTAGATGGCATAAAACAATTTTTATTTCCTAAAAAAAGCTTTTTTTTTATAAATTTAAGCAAAATACCAAATATGATAGATTATTTATGAAATAACTTTTAAGCTAAAAAACAACTGAAATCGGGAAAAGTAATATATCCCAAACACACTCTAACTTACACAACTATACAAGTAAAACAGCAACTTAATATAGTCTATGAAATTAATTGTTTTTATAAATAAGAGATATTGTAGAAACGGTGGTAATAGGCATTAGTTACAATATTAAATGATGGAGAATTATCCTCCTACGCTCTTCCGTAACGTGGGGTTTGTCATAATTAAATTAAACGATAGATATAAATAGCCGGTGAATGGTGCTTTGCTTCCGTTCGCTGTTACATAAACAATAACCGACCGCGTATCGTATGCGCAACAAACGCAGCAGTTGTCGTAAAGGGAAAGGGAAGACCAACTTCTTAGCTAGTTTTGGGCCAAGGAAAGCCCAAATCTCTCCCAGTTTTGAGTTATTTAAGGACACCCCCTGTTCATTACTGTGCAGCCCATAATATTGTGTCATCATCTGGAGCGGGTACTCTCGGATGATGTATTCAGTTGAGTTGTGTATCAAAATAAACGCTGGTCTAATGTTAAATCAAAGATTTAAAAAATAAATTGAAAAATAGCAACAAGGGTTGGGAACTTGGGATAGTTTTATTATAGCTCCTTTGCTCACATTTAAGGGTTGTTAAATAAAGATTAAAAACATACATTGAAACTGCCCCAACTATCTTTTATTTAACACACGGGAGCTATTACAGTAAATTACAGTTTTCTGCAATTGCTTTTTGGATGCACTAACGCTGTTTCCAGTGGAACATCAACTGAGCATGCGTTGAATAGTTATGCGTTTTTGGGATTCTAACAAGAGAAGCTGCATCTTGGTATTTATTTATTTTTTATTTTTTTTTGGAGTTTTTCCTTTCATATTTCAAAAAGAATATTTTATGATTTCCCACTGCTTTAAGCACTTCATATCTCAAAAGCTACAATAGCAGCATTGTGGACTTGTGCCAGTGCTACTTTGAAAGCAATGAAATGAACTAGAATAAGTTTATTGATGGCAGGAAACTACGTTCAAGTGTGCAAACAGAAAGCAACAGCCAAAAATTGGTCATGGTTCCAAGTTCGGTTAACAGTGGAAACCGGAAATGAAAGGGGGTCGAGGTTTGAAGGAGAATTTAGATTAGATTCGAATAAATTGAAGTTCTAATCGGAAATTTTCAGATTCAATTCAAGATTTAAGTTATACTTTCAAATTGATAAAAAAAAAAAAAAAAAACTGAATTAGGACACTAACTAATAATAATAAGGAGAATGTTAACAAGTGTCCTTAGGACATTATTTAAGCTTTTAAGACACCAAGAAAGGAAAATTTGTATGAGAAATTGTATATTTAGCATTTTAAAAAGTGTTACACTTAGTTTTTCAATACAAACTTTTCTTTTGTGGGTTCCTTAACCAATGCCCTTAGGGTACTCGTTAACAAGACCTTAAAAATAATTAGAAGAGTTTATTTAAAAATAAAAGTAAGAAACTTTTCACTAGTAAATTAACTGCACGTATTAGTGGGAGTCATAAGGTAGTTAGGATGAGAGAATTAAGAAGTGGAATGATACTTGTCATGTTATTTTTTAATAAAAATAAAAAATATATAATTTATATTTTTATCGATGAACTGTTATACAGATTCTACTAATTAAAAAAATAATACCACAAGTATTTAAGAAACTGTACAATCTTGTCCTATATATAAATGCATAATATTTCTTTGACATTTAAGCAAAAGTCAAAGCAGTGTGTTTTTTTGAATGGAAAATGAAGCAAGGTGAAATTAGTAAAATAAAGACAGTAAGAATTAGGACAGGCTGTCTTCAATGAGAAACAAGTTAGAGTAAATCAGTTCATTACATAGAATCAATGATTCCCCAGCTAGCTGTGCTGTGTGAACAAATATGCATAGACACAATCATGACTCTTTTACAAGGGGATAAGAATGCTAGCAGGGACCGGAAATGAGCATTTCACAATATTGGTTGATACAACTTTAGCTAAATAAAAAAGTTAAAGCCTCATATTTTGTGTTATTATTATTACTATTAAAATGCTCACATCAATTCAATACTTTATATAACAATTTAATAAATTTAACATATTGTTATATGTGTGTCCTAAAAAGTAAAAAGCTGTACCTAAAGATGCAAATTTAACCAATGAAGGGGAAAAAAAAAGAAAAGAAAAGAAAAGCACATGAGAGTAGCAGCGACCTCACCTCCTTGCAGCCATGCTTGCACGCTTTCTGTTTGGTACAACTTTTTTATCAAACACATTCCATGCAGTTTCTCACCCTTCACCCTCACCAAATAAAATTCACATATCTCTCTCTCTCTCTCTGGTCATGCTTTTTCCTTTGTTGTTTTACTCTGGTGTTTTCTCCCACTTTCTCTCTTAACTCATGAAACTCTTGCTCTCTCCCGTGACATAAAACCCTTTCACCAAAAGAACACAAAAAAAAGGGAGAAATCAGAATTAGGAAACACTGTTATTTATTCCCCATGACATGATTTCTCATATTGGAGCTAATTACCACCATGAGATCCCCTCAGGCAATCCGAAACGGCGGCGATAACCGTTCGCCCTCGGCGCAACATCATCAACCGCCACGGTTTCATTCCACGGTGGCGGAACACAAACTACGTCGTTTCAACTCCCTCATCCTCGTCTTCCGCCTCACTTCCTTCTCCTTCTCCCTCACCTCCTCCATCTTCATGCTCACCAACACTCACGGCTCCGATTCTCCTCACTGGTACAACTACGACACCTTCAGGTACTCAATTCCTTCTTCTTTTTTCGATTTTAATTTCGAAGCAAGTGAAATACATTACCAAATTTTATAATATCGAAATTAAGAAAAATGACCTTAATTAATCCGTTCAGATTCGTTCTGGCTGCGAATGCGATAGTTGCGGTGTATTCTCTGTTCGAAATGGGCGCGTCGGTGTGGGAAATCTCAAGAGGCGCAACACTATTCCCCGAAGTGCTGCAAGTATGGTTCGATTTCGGCCACGACCAGGTTAGAATCAATTTCCACTCTCTCTCTTCTGTGTGTGTGATGATGAGGGTGCGGGGGGAGTTATCGTGTGCGGTGGTGGTGCAGGTGTTCGCGTACCTGCTTTTGTCGGCGAGCGCGGCGGGGACGTCGATGGTGAGGACGCTGAGGGAGATGGACACGTGTACGGCCAGCAATGCGTTCTGCGTGCAATCGGATATAGCAATAGCGTTGGGGTACGCTGCGTTTCTGTTCCTAGGGTTCACGTCGCTACTATCGGGCTTCAGGGTCGTCTGTTTCATAATCAACGGTTCCCGTTTTCATATCTGAGTGGAGTGAGTGAGTTCATGTTGGCATTTACGACGTCGTCTCACCTGCACAGCACAACAGGGTCTGATGATGCTAAAGAGATAGAGTGATAGAGAGAGAGAGAGAGAGGAATATTTGGGGTGGGGTCAGTGCTTTCTTTTTTGTGTGCCCCAAATAGGCTGTGATTAGGACTGACATGGGTCTCTGATTTGAGAGAGTGCGCGTGATGTTGAATTTTGAGTCCCCAAGAAGCTGCGATTGTACCACGCCCTTGAATTAATTCCATTCGGTTGATTGATAGCCCAATAAAAAATATATTATTTAATGATTAATTATATGAATAACTTATTATTATTATTATTATTATTACTTAGGCAAAAACCAATAAATAATTGTAAGTGACAAATTTAAGAGAATATTTATTATCATTTTTGTATCAATTGTAATTCTTATTGGATTAACTTTTAACAATAAGCCATTTATAATATCAGAATATTAGAACATGTAGGTTTCAATTTTTTTATATTTATTTAAAAAATTACAATTTAAATATTGGGTTAAGCATTTTTTGGTCTGAACAAATTTTGATTTTGGTGTCAATATTGGTTTTTATTCTTGTAAAATCTAAAATAATTATTTTTGGTCTCTACTGTCATGTGACATCTATTAAGTATTTATGTGTCTAACAGAAGGTCAGATGATAATCCCAATTGACTCACAATAACCTCTACGATGTCATGTTAGCATATGATTCTCCTAAAATTTTCCTTGAATCATAAAATGAATTATATTTATCTTTCTTAAAATAAATGCTAGGGACTAAAAATGGTGATATCAAATTTTAGAGGGATTAAAACAAAAAATAAAATAAAAATATAGAGATCAAAATCAAAATTTGCTCGTTTTATAGGGACCAAAACTAGTAATTTCATATTTTAGAGGAATGAAAACTAAAAAAAAATTATTACGGGGACCAAAATCGTTTGTAAAGTTTTTTTTAAAAATTTCAGAATCAGATTTTAGATTATCTTAAGAAGTTTCGGTGGTAATTTTAAAAATTTTAAATATAATTTTGATCCTATAAAATAGCAAAAACTCATTTTGAGTCATTTTCCAAAATAGCTCCCTTTTGGTCCCTAATGTTAACTTTATTTCATCTCTGATCTGTCAAATAAAGTTCTACGTCCTTATTCCAATGTGAAAGCACATCTAACATTAGTGAAGTCAGCGATTGGAAAAAGGACGTGGAACTCCGTTTGACAGCTCAGAACAAGATGAAAAACAGTTAACGTTAAAGATCAAAGATGAGCTATTTTGTAAATTGAGGAACAAAAAAACGTACGTTTTGAAAATGAGAGACTGAAAACAAACGTTCGCAATTTTACAAGGACCAAAAACATATTTAACCATTAAAAAAAAAGATGCAATGAGAGAAAGTGTGGCAACCAAAAAAAGGAAAAGACATCATAATTTTGTTGACAAAAAACTTTCCCTATATAAAAAGTATTTTTTATAATTTTCTAGAAATAAACATGTGTAAAAACTCATTAATAAAAATATACATTATGACATTTGTAACACAAGTTCTATTAATTAATCATTGAAAAGTAGCATCATAAGCAACTAAAGAACAATTTCTTAGTGAATTTTAGGGTACCCGGATATTAGAGAGGGTTTTGAAAGCTAACCAACCAAGATGTGCCATGTCAATTAAATTTGTATATGTCAGACCTTAGGTGGAGTAACAACTTACTTAAGATACGTAGCCACTTCTCACGAAAAAGAGCACTGCATCCTTGCATATGTCTTTAGATAACTTTTCACCTTACCTCATAACCTAAATTTTTTATCATATGCTTACCAGGACATACAACATTATTGAAGAAATCAAATAGCTGTGAAATCCTACTACAATAGATATGCATATACATATTCATATTTTTCCAACTATAATTTCTCTGATTCTCCATTCCGTTACAGGATTTAAAATGTGAAAGTGCATTCTTATATGAAATAAAAACTGCCATTTGGATTTGTTTTCATGAGGTCACAAATTCACAATATGAAGAATCACTTATCACAATCAGGTTTTTAACATTTTGGCATAGGTTGCTAATTATGAACTGCACATTTTAAGGTGAGCTGCTTCTTTCAAAGATGTTTTGATTTCCCAAGCTCAAATCATAACACTAGTGAACTATAAAAGGATCAGCCATGTGAAGCACAAAAGCACACAGGCTTAAATTCTGAATACTCCACCATCCAGAATTAGTTAGAGCTATAACATCAACTATTTTTTGCCAACCATAATTTCGTTACATACTACTTAAAAGTGCCAGTCTTGGTCAATCATTTTATGACTCTGCATGGAGCAAAATGTTTAAGATTCCTTAACCAGCTAAGTAAATAACTCACATTTTATAAGGGAGATAACACAAATAAGTCATTGCTCAATTTCAACAAGTTTGATTAGCTCCAATCAGATTATTGATCAATTGAATTTACATAAATTTGACAGAAGTACGATAATTAAAATTAAAATAAAAATTGTATATCATAACTATGACACGTAAATCCCAAATATGGTAAATTATCTGAGAGTTATTTGGAACAAACCAAATAGAGATGAAAAAAGATGTGATCGATCACAGTGGGATTCGAACCCACGACCTTTAGATCCGGAGTCTAACGCGATATCCACTCCGCTATGCGATCGTTATGTCAGAGATCATGAAATGAGGAGATTTTGAATGGAAGCGAGATTCAATTTACATAGATAGAGGTGTCGATCTAAGAAGTGAAAGCGAAAGGAAGCCCTCCCTCGCATAATTCCAATTTTCTAAGGAATGGAATTTGAAGGGGCTACACTAACGAAAGATCAAAGAAAATGAGTCAATATATAACTATGTACGTGTACATGTGTGTGTGTGCCTATAAATAAATTGATCTAATCGGGAGGCGTATTCAACCATTACAAGTGTGGGCGAAAAAGAAAGAGAGACAGATACAAACCTGGTTTGTTTGTATGATTGTATTGCAGTTTTGTCCGGCCGATGGAGTGATGAACTGAACTAAACTGCTTGTTCTTGTCGCCTTCTCAGTTCTACCTTTATCATTGAATGTGGCCTGTGGGCCAAATCAAATGAACTGCGTGCAACCCTTACTAGGCGTTGCTATTAACACCGTGCAATTTGCTAGTGGCACCTTGCAACTTGATTTTAATATTTTCTTTTCAAAAATACCCTTTTCTTTGTAGCTTCCCTCCTCTTCCAACATACAACACCTACACCTACACCTACACGACAACACCCACACCCAACACCCCACACCCCATACCAGAAAACACAGTTCCTTCCCCCCTCCTTCTCACCAGAAAACTACCCTTCCCTCCACCATTCTGCCACCATTGTCACACAATAATGAAAGGGTGAGTTTTGTGAGTGTTGGTTCGTTGTCGTCGTGCTCTGAATGGTGGTGAGGTGCAAGTAAGTACATACGTAAACATTCGAAAAAACCGCAATATTATTTTCGGAAAACTTCCGGAAACCCACTTCCGGATCACCGAAAACTATCCGGAAACCATTTTCCGGAAGACTTCCGGCAATCCGTTTGCGGATGCTAATATTTACTGTGTTAGATTTTACTCATCCGGAATTTAGTTTCCGGATGCTATTATTTTTACCAGATTTTAATTGAAAAATATGCCTCCGGAATTACGTTTCCAGAAGTTAAATATTTTGTTCCTCCGGAAATTAAAATCCGGAGGTGCATTTTCGAATTCCAAATTTAGCATCCGGAAACTAGTTTCCGGAGGTGTAAATTTCCTGATGCAAATTTTTTTAATCAAATTAATGCTGTCTTCTTATTATTATTTGTTCTTATTATTATTATTTGTTATGATGGTAGGTTTAATGTTGTTTTCAGACATGGATGATTATTTTGGCAATCTTTCTTTTAGCAGCAGCAGAAACAGGAGATGCATTGCGTATTGCTTGAGTCGATGCATGTATTGCTTGAGTTGATGCATTAACAGCCACTTCAGTAGTTCTTGCTAGATTTGAAACCACGACAGCATTAACAACATCCTTCAATTTATTTAATACTTCCATCATAACACGGTTCTCCTTCGCATACTACAATATAAGGAGTTATCAAGAATATTTAGTCAGCCACATCAACTTAACTAAAACCTCAATTAATTAACAATTAACAAATATATACAATTTTGGCAATCTAACGTCTGGAAACATAATTCCGGAATTTATCCGGAAATGAATTTGCGGACGGGTTCACAAAACTCGCATCCGGAATATGACCTCTGGTAACGTCTGGAAAGTGGAATCCGGTAACTGTCCGGAAAACCAATTCCGGAAGATTTCCGGAAACGATAATCCGGGGGAGCTCAAACACCAAACTACACCAGGCCACTGATACGTCCGGAAATGACAATACGGAGACTAAACAACGCTTTTGATAAACTTTGAACAAACTAATCTGTGGAAGAGATGCAAGAGTACCTACCTGAAGAGATGGACAACGCGACGGGTAATGCTGAGTGGGAGGTGGCCGTGCAAGAGGCGTGCGGTGCGATTCCTCACAGTGGGAGGCGCTCGGCTGAGTGGATGGCCAGGGAGGGAGGTGCGCGGTGTGTGGGAGAAGGTGGGGGAGCTAGGTTAGTTTCCGGATGTTGTGTTGGGTGAGGGAGGGAATGGAACCTAAAAGGGTATTTTTGGAAAATCAAAAGAAATTAAAATTTGCAAGGTGTGTTAAGCAATAATGCAAGGTGCAAAGAGTTTGGGCCCCCTTACTACTAAACCATGTTTCATGGGCCCACTTTGCATTTCATGCTGGAGATTTCATAAGTTTATTTATTTACCATATATTTCTTTTTGAATTTAGTTAGTATGTGTAATGATTTTTTATACTGTTAATCAATCATGAATTATTACATTATTACAAAAGTTTGATTCTTAACATAAGTACCTTGAAAATCATATATATAATGATTTATAGTTGATTGACAATGTAAAAAAATCTTAAATGTATCAAAAATAAACTTTCTTTTTAAAAGAAAATTGATGAACTAAAAATATTAGGGCCTAATTGGTTTGTTCCTTGTTTCCTGATTTCATTTCCTATTTTTAGAAGTAATTACAACAAAAATCATTATAAAACTATCACATTATTTTCATGATGTTTCATGTTTCCAAAGACTTATACAAGAAATAGTGAAAACAACTTTTTGTTTGTTTTCACTGTTTCTTTACAAATCTTTGAAAACATGAAACATAATGAAAACAATATGATAGTTATATAATAATTGTTGTTGTAATTACTTCTAAAATTAGGAAATGAAAATAGGAAATAAGGAACAAACCAATCAGGCCCTTAGTTGCCCCTTATTTGTGTTATATTAGTATATTATTTTACTTTCATCAAATATCACTCATCTACATATCAACATGTGGTTAATCTTAGTGGTAACGGACTCAGATTCCTTAAGGCAGGTGATCAAGGATTCGATCCCTGACTCTTGCATATGAAAAAAACTTCGTAGGGAGAATTCAATGTCATCCAGTACCTCGAAAAATTAGTCTCCACAATTGCGCACATGATACCTACAAAACCAAAAAAATATTACTTATCTACACTAATGTTATGTAACTAAATTAAAATTAAAGGGGAAAAGACGTATAACTGACATTATCTTTGATAAATTGTGACGGATAAACTTAGTTATTAGTAACTTTTAACTTAAAATACAACGAGTTTTGTTAAAAATAATTTCAAAATTATTCTATTAACCCTCATAATAATAAATAAATAAAATATTAAACAAAAAAAAATACATTCTCATGTAGTAAGAGAATTTTGTAGATGATTTAAAATTATTCTGACAATATATATAATAATGATGAAGACGACAAGTTTGATGCTGAACTCGTTTCGATCCGTTTTGTCATTTTGATTTTAAAATTCTCATTTCGAGTGACAATTTTATGTTACAATTAATCTCGTAAAAGGTCCCCTCGTATCAATTAATCTCATTAACACTGCAATCCACTCTACTTTTGTGCCAAGGGATGAAAGCGGAAGGTAAGCTTGGTGGACAGTTGAAGCACATCGAGTAATTAAACCACCAACTTTATTTCCAAAATAAGAAATTGCAGTTCCCATTCAAAATTTATATACATACACATGCATTGTACATTTATATATGTTCTTGCATATGTACATATTAGCAAAAGAATTATATGTTACAAGAAGCTTAAGTTGGTGGAAACAAGAATTCAGGAAAAGGGAAATGCAATTAACATGGGTATCTTATCTAAGCTCCAGCGACTTCTTGAGCTTCTTTCATCTTCCCTTTACTTTTCACAGTCTTTCCAACTTGAGTCACCTTGCCTTCCACTTCAGTTTGGTTTTCAATCCTAGCAAAGACTGGTTTAGGTTGAGCCATGACCTGGCCACCCTTAAGCCCGCCCCACTTGGTGTCTCTCTACAATGCAAAACAATTCAAATCAGACAGCAGAAAGAACATTTCAAAACCATGAATTAATCATGGAAATGTATTGAGTTTGTGTGTGTGTGTGGGCGCGCGTGCACGTGTGTGTGTCAGAGAGTGAGAGACAAGAGAGAGACCCATGTTGCTGCATCAAATTGATCCCTGGAATAGCCAAGTTGTGCATAAATTCTCCAACTCAAGCTCGGTGTAACAGGAAATAGTGCAATTGCAATAATTCTCACAGTCTCTAATATAATTACAAGGTCCTGCTCCAATATCATCAGTGAAAATGTTAAAATCTTGCTCAGGCATTGCTCATCATCAACAACAACAAAACCAATTGACATGTTTGATTGAGCTTATTATACTTGGTCAAGTAGGAATAACAGTGTTCAATTGCTTATGACAATTAATAAAAGCATATTGATCATTTTCACTCAAGATGTAAGAAAAGAAACAGGTGTTCAGTATTTGGATTTAATTTGATCCAATGTCAGGTAAAGAGTTTTAGAGTGTCAATGAACCATATGGTATCATTATTTACAATAATGCTAAAAACAATTATTTCAAGTGAAACACCTTAATTATTCTAATGATGTAATTTTTTATGCTTACTGATACCAAATACCATAATTAAGTTTAGATTTTTACTACTTCTTCCATGTTAATCAAGATGGATGACTTCCTATAATAGGTCTGAGCAAATTACCTTAGCAGCTGCTTCAGAAGCAGTACCCCCTTGCTTAAAGAGAGACCATGGTGCACGCCCATCCATATAGGAATTACCGGCATTACCAATCTCCAGAACAGTCTCACAAGCTGATGACAAGGAGAGATTCTCGTAGTGAACACGGGCTTTATCAACCTGCAAGTGTAGTGTAAACATTAGACAACCTTTGGGTCACAGGCAACTCCAACAACCTATGAACAAGGGTGAAAAAATTGACTTTAAAACATATCAAGTTAGCAATTATAGCACGACAATTGAGAACATAAAGTCATAAACTAAGGGTCAGTCTGTCTCCGTTTCGAAATAGAAGATAAAATAAAAGTTCTAGTGTTTTTTTTGTTTTGTTTTGTTTAGTATTCTAGTGTTGTAAACAAATAATGATTTCATATTTGTTAGGTATATAACCAAATATGATTACATGAATACAATTTTCTGACCAACACCAGGTAATCACTAGGCAAACAAATGTGCCGGAAAGGTTTTCCTTAGTATTAATTGAATTCAGTCACAGGTAGCATAATCTCGAGTTGCCGCAAAATCGCATTTAAATTTAATATAGATATTAATGAAAAAATAATGTTTCTGTAGACTTTACCAGCCTCTCTACATTGTCCTTGAGTTCGTTTCCCTCTGCAGCCATTGTGGAATCCACCACCAGAGTTGATTGGCAGTTCTTTTTTAAAAGTCCTAATGTACGATTAAGAAGATTTCCTACCAGAATAGTGAAGGAATGCATAGCATGGTTAGCATCAGTGTCATAATAAAATTATTTTAAAGAAAAAAACAATATGCTGTTACCAAATGTTACAATCAAAGAAAGAAAAGTTATAAGTACCAATTGTATTGGCAAGATGTGCATTCACGATATTGATGAAGCGTTCCTCTGAATAGTCCCCATCATTGCCAAATTCTACCTCTCTGAGGAAGAAATATCTAACTGCATCTGTCCCGAATTTATGTACCAAATCATTTGGTTCAAGAGTATTTCCTAGTGACTTGCCCATCTTCATTCCATCCTAACATTTTCAAAATAAAAAGCATTGCTGCATGAAATAAAATTAAATATAAGAATTAAGAAACAGATTCACAAAACATTGCTCAGTCACAAACTGCTTCCATCCTTTTTTTCTGAGACCCATATTTTATTGAAGAAATGATTGTGAATTCAATTTACATTTAATCAAACTATCCAATTAAATTCAATTTAACTATCCAATTTAAAGTCAATTTACTTATAAACTCTCCTTAGTAGCCATATAATTGTTTTCCACAAAAACTATTTGAAGTATTATGTTACTTTAACAAAATAATGACAATTCGTTGATTATTGTTGATGTTGAATTTTGTTAATAGTCCTAGATTAGGTTCTCGAGTGAGGTATTATACACTTTGGCCCAATAGGTTGGGCCTCACGATTATGTCCTCAAAAGGTGCCTCACACAGTGTGGTAGGACTTTAGACCTTAAGACAAGCTTAAATTTACTTGATGTAGGACCTTGATGCCAACAATTATCGTCATCATCATCAACAACAACAGCAACAATAATGACAAAAGTGGCCTGGTTATTAAAAGACAAAATAAGGGAGAAAAACAAAATTTCTGGCCATGGATTTGTCAGCTTTTGTGATTAGCATCTCTTCTAAAGAAGGTACATAATAGAAGGAAGTTACTACTACAGTTACCTCAAGAAGAAACACAAGATAGTAAACAGGTCCAATTACAAATACCTTTGTCAAGAATCCATGGCCAAATACCATTTTAGGTAGGCTTAATCCAGCAGACATTAGCATAGCGGGCCAATAAACAGCATGGAACCGTAGAATATCCTACAGAGTAACAAAATCATTAAAGAAAACAAAAGTATGGTGAAGCTATTAAACATTGGCAGTTTTGAAAATGACATATAGAAGGAAAGCCGATGGTGAAAAAAAATCAAACATTGGCACTTCAGAAAAACATCCTCACAGATTGTATTATAATGAAATTGTTCCAAGTAGAACAAAATTGTAGATCGCCTCCCAAAAGAAAACCAAAACGGAATTGTGACATCATTCAACCTTTACAAGTTGACGGCACTGAAAGCGATTGCAAATCTCTCACTTAAAAGAAAGGAGTTATATATGTAAACGAAGATTAAATAAGTAAGGAAAAGAGAGGCACACCTTACCAATCAAGTGCAATGCAGCAGGCCAACCTGAAGAAACAGCAGTTAGTAAACCAGGCTGCTCCTGGTCATCAGACAATGCTGATATATAGCTGCACATATCAACAAAATAAAGGAAAGAGTATTCAGTTGAAATTTAGTAAGGTAATCTGCAATTCAATTAATGAAAGATACTAAATGATATAGCAGAAGTTTAATTTTTTCTTTATCACTTTCCATACAAATAGCTGTGCATAATTTGAACCTGTATGACATTTAAGCAATATATTTGCAGTGATTAAAAACTGACAGTCATTGGTAATGATAGAAAGGGACATAAAGTTTATAGAATAGAGCCGAGAGAACTTAAAGAAGTACGAGCTATAAAATAAAAAATCTTACCCCAGTAAAGCATCAAACCATACATATATAGTCTGAGTCTCGTCATTAGGAATGGGGATGCCCCAATCAACTGATGCTCGGGAAATGGAAAAGTCCCTCAGACCACTTTTGATCCAGCTTTGAACCTGAAGTTTATAGAAGAAATTAATTTTAAATCATAATATATTATTACAGAAAATTCATTTTTTGAAGTTTTCCCAAAGGAGATAATATGCAATGCATTAGATACCAAATTTATTCTATAAACACCTTGCTATTTATATTTGATTTTAAAATAATTGGAACTCAAATTCGAGCTTGGGTTGACTTTCTTAAAATTTGAAACCAAACTTAATTAACATATCAAATATTTGAGTTAAGAGTTCAAGTTCTATAAGATATAAAAGAACACATGCAAGCAAGCAGAGAGAGTTAAATAAAATTGGGGGGGGAAAAGAGTACTTCAACCACCTAATAATCTTACATCCAATGAATCTTCTCTCAAAGTATTGACAGTGAATGCAGTTAAATAAGTTCGGAAAATAAAATTTTACATAGCCAGCACGAGGTGCAGTGCACTAAAAATGCAACAGACCGAGGGAACTTACATATATACTGGCCAAAATAGGAATAGGAATTCCCCATTGCCTTACCTCATTTAAACGGAAAGATGGTTGCACGAAATTGGGATTTTTATTCAAGGTTTCCTCCAATGACTTCTGATATTTTGACAGTGCAAAGAAGTAATTGTCCTCTTTCCTTGAAACACATGGCTTTAGGTGCACGGGACAATTATTGTTCTCGAGCAGTTCCTTCTCATCCTGCATCAAATATATTAAAATTCTTAAAGAAAGGACTGAAACTACGAAGGCAACCCTAAAGGAAGGCAACAATCTCAATCAAAATTTCCATCATCAGAGAAAGTTAACTATTTTTTATTAAAGGATAGCAACTAGAATTATTGCTTGCACGGTTGCACCTGCATATGATGTGATCAGACCCTCCAAAATGAAGAACTCATATAAACTAAACAGAAAATATTGCTAGTTAAAACTATCACCTTATATTCCTCGCAGTTGACACAATAAAGTCCTTCATAATCAGCTCGGTAAATGTCACCATTGGCAAGTACTCTGGAATAAAATTCCTTCACAATTGCTTCATGCTTGCTATCAGTTGTTCTAATGAATTTATCGTATGAAATATCTAACTGCAATCAGAATCAATAACAAAAGAATATCACAAAAAAATGTAAAACTAAAATACATCAACATGAATGTTCAACAAATTATTTAAAAATAATGCATGACTAAACTTCAATAACGTTTAAGATTAAATTACATCTTTCCAGAGGGTCTTGTAAGCTTGTGATATGAGATTGCAATGGTCATGAGGCGCTGAACCCTGGGCCATGGCAGCAGTTGCAATTTTCTCCCCGTGTTCATCCGTGCCAGTAATAAATACAACCTTTTTCCCCACTAGTCGCTGTCAAAAGATGAAGTCAAATGATATAAACCTCACAGAATGAAATAAAAGAAACACCAAAGTAGTTTATGCTAGTTGTTTCCAATTTCCGAGCTCGACCCTTTTCTCTAATTCCAGAAAAGTTACAAAATTTACGATTAAAATCCAAAAGGGTAGTGAGGAAGTTGAGTTCACCTGAAATCGAGCAATGGCATCGGCGGCGATGGTGGTGTAAGCGCTGCCCATATGGGGAGGGGCATTGACATAGTAGAGAGGGGTTGTGAGGACAAAGGGTTCTTCCTCGTTTGGGAGAGTGGTGGCGCAGGTGCAGAACAGAGCTCCACGACCACGAGAGGGCCTGAGGTTGAGGTGAGAAGCTCTGGAACGGAGACGAAGCAGAGAAGGGTTGAGGAGACATAGAGTGTTCTGTATGGAAATGGAACAGTTTATTCTCACTGCCATTCTCAAGTTTCACTCTTTCACTCACTGGTGGCTGGCTTTTGCAGTGGATGATGGCATCCTCTCCAACAGAAGAGATGATATAATTTTATGCAACCCCTAAATTTTGAATTTTCCCAATATAAGTAACAAGTTTTATATTTTCGGTCAAACATTTCTTTGGGAAAATTGTTACTTATATTGGGAAAATTCAAAATTTAAAATTCAAAATTAATTAATTATGCAACCCCTTAATTTATTATGATTAAAACATTTTACATGATTCAAACGAAATAAATTATCTTCAAATCATTTTTTTAACAAATACATCTAAATATAAATTAATTATATTATAATTGATTATAACAATAATTAATTATACATATAATCGATTATGAAAATAATAAAATTCTTACGGCTAATTCAAACACACGTCCAATAAGTTCTCGTCTAAAAAATAAAAAATCAACCTCCCTTTAGCGAGTTCTCGTCTAAAGTCTAAACCAAGTGGCAAGTAGAATTTTTTTTATCACTAATTTATTTAGCAAATTATCAATATGATATAAGTTATAAATGGAATTTACGACTTTGAAATCATGCATGCCATGTATGATTTCACCTTTTGTTTTTTAGCTTAGAAAAAACAAAAAATGAAAAAATGAAATCGTACTTAGCAAAAACAAAGAGTGAAATCGTACGTGTGATTTCAAAATCGTATATCCCATTTATGATCGCTTTCTATCGGCAATTAACACTATGAGTGTGTTTGGGAAAGATTATTTTTTCTTGTTTCAGTTGTTTTTCAGCTTAAAAGCTGTTTCATAGATAATCTAACATGTTTGACATTTTGCTTAAATTAATAAAAAAAGCTTTTTTTTAGGAAAAAAACTGTTTCATGCCATCTAATTTTTTTCTAGCTTAAGATTATTATGATTTGATTATTTTTCATTCTCAAAACACTCTTCCATGTTTACCTCTACTAAACAAATATTATTAAATCATAAAAATAACTCCATACTCTTTTTCGTAATTTATTATATAAAAATGATTTTTTTTGCACCATCCAAACGAAATAGATTATCTTAAAATTGTTTTTCAGCAAACAGACCCAAACAAAAACAGATTTTGATTATAATCGATTATCACAATAATTGATTATAAAAAAATTGATTATCAGTATAATTTTTTTTCCAGCTTTCCCAAACACACTCCGTATAGATGAAAAAAAAAAAACGGCAAGTAGTTATGATCTCATTTTCAATTCATCTTTGTTAACTAGACAGTGAGACGACCCTGGCCTCTTAAACCCTACTCTCCACCTCACCGGCGGCGACAGCCACTTCCACACGCACTCTTAAGTATTAGGATTTGAGCGAGGACGAGGATGAAGAACCTGAAGCTTTTCTCGGAGGTCCCTTTCTCACTTCAATTTGATTCCAACTCCGAGACCTTACGATTCTCCGCCTTCGACATCGAGCGCAACCGCCTCTTCTTCCTCTCTTCTCACAATCTCATCTACACCACCCTTCTCCCCTCCTCTCACCTCCGTCATCATGCTGATGTTGTTGGCACCGTTGATCTCGAACCTGGGGACTCTGTTACCGCCTTCGATTATCTTATGGAGAAAGAATCACTTATCGTGGGAACTTCAAACGGCCTTCTGTTAGTCTACACCGTTGACACTAATAACGCGACACAACAAGTTGTTGGGAACGTGGAGGGTGGTGTCAACTGCATCTCCCCTAGCCCCGACGGAGAACTCCTTGCCGTGATAACTGGTTTTGCACAGATATTGGTGATGACACATGATTGGGAATTGTTGTATGAAATGTCACTACATGATCAAGCATGCCACGTAAGTAAGGACTAATGCACCCTTCTCAACTATCTTCATTGTATTCATCTCCTCCTACCAAGTATACTCCTAGATACATACGCTGTGCTGATAACGTGTACAACAAAGCATTATTTTGATTCCTGTTGCCTCCTATCCTATCATTTATTTTTTAGGTTAAAGTAATCTTTAAGTCACTTAATTATTTTTTCACATAGGTCAGTATACTTTAAAAGTTTGTAACTGGATCCTTGAATACATAGAAAATTAGGCTATGTTTGGGAGGATGGGATGGGGTGGTTAGTAATGAAGTGGAGTGATTAACTCATGGTTTGGGAGTTCCTTTATTAATAGAGTGAGATGATTGAGGCCTTGAGGGTGGGAACTCAAACTACTCCACACCCCTCGTTTCTTCAAGTTTTCATACCCTCCAAATTGGAGGGTTTGAGATCTCTCTCCAAACTTCCAAACAATGGAGTGTTATACTTTTATCACTCCACTCCACTCTAAACCATTCTATTACTAGCCACTCCACTCCATCTCCTTCAAAACTCCCAAACATAACTACCCCTCGTACACTTTTCCGTTAGGGTTTCATTAAGCATCCGTTGGAGTTTCATTAAGTGATGCATCCACCTGTCATTTGCGAGTCCCTAGACTTTTTGGGGAAAAAATCAAATAGGTCCCTCTATGTTTTTAAGAAAATTCAAATAGGTCCCTTATTTTTGGAACCCTAGTTAAATCCTAACTGAGAAGTGTACTAGGGACCCAATTACAAAATTTTTATATGTTCAGTGATTATAAATGTTTAAAGTATGTGGACCTATTTGTAATTCACAAATAGCTCAGGTACCTTTAGATTAATTAACCCTTATTCTTATATAGTTGCTCATAGATATTCTCTTTGAATGTAGAGATAATTCAAATTAGTGATCAAACTGTGTTTTCAGGTGAAGAGATATTTCTGTCAGATCAGCATTCCCTCTCTTGGCGAGGAGATGGGAAATACTTTTCTACAATGAGCAATGTGCATGGTTCTGATCCATTGCTTAAGGAAATTAAGGTGTGGGAACGAGATTCGGGGGCGTTGCTTGCTTCTTCAGAGCCGAAGAGTTTTTCTTCTGGGCAAGTTTTGGAGTGGATGCCTAGTGGTGCGAAAATTGCTGCTGTTTATGACAGAAAAGCTGAAAATGAATGTCCCTCAATTGCTTTCTTCGAGAGAAATGGATTAGAAAGAAGCAAATTTAGCATCAATGAAGGAATTCATGCAAAAGTGAAAGTTCTGAAGTGGAATTGCAGTTCTGATCTTCTTGCAGGTGTTGTTGAATGTGAAAATTATGATGCTATAAAGATATGGTATTTTAGCAACAACCACTGGTTCCTGAAGCATGAAACTAGATACTCAAAGAAGGATGAAGTTGGGTTCTTATGGAATCCTGAAAGGCCCTTGCAGTTAATTTGTTGGACTCTTGGGGGTCAGATCACAGTTTACAACTTTGTCTGGAACATGGCTGTTACTGACAATTCCATTGCACTGGTCACTGATGGCTCCAATATTCATCTAACCCCACTGTGCTTATCCTTAATGCCACCTCCTATGTATTTATTTAGCCTGAAATTTTCTGCTCATGTCCGAGATATGGCTGTATATTCCAAAAACTCTAAGAACCAATTAGCTGCATTTCTTTCAAATGGTTGCTTGTGTATTGTAGAGCTTCCATCAATTGAAACCTGGGAAGAATTTGAGGGGAAAGAATTCAATGTTGAAGCCTCTCATACTGAAATGGTGTTCGGGTCCATTTTACATCTTGCATGGTTGGATTCCCGCACACTATTAGCTGTTTCGCATTATGGTTTCAGTCACAGTAATGACTTATTTCAAACCTCATTGAACGTGGGCGGGCTTCAAGGCTTCTGTTTGCAGGAAATGGAACTTGAATGTTCGGAGGATCTTGTTCCAGGATTACTTACATGCTCAGGCTGGCATGCAACCGTTTCAAAGCGAAATTCCCTTGAAGAGCTCGTTATCAGCATCGCTCCAAATCCTGCTAATAAATATTCTGCTTATTTACAGTTTTCTGGGGGGAAAATCCAAGAGTATGTGTCAAAAATTGGCAACAGTAGAGGATCTTTAGAACAAGAATATGAAGGTTTTTCATCAACTTGTCCTTGGATGAGTGTAGCGCTAGTTGGCAGTGGTGGTACTTCAAAACCAGTGCTTTTTGGACTGGACGAGATTGGCAGACTGCATGCTAATGGGAAGATAGTCTGCAACAACTGCAGCAGCTTCTCATTTTACTCAAATTTGGCTGACCAAGTTATCACACATTTAATTCTTGCAACTAAACAGGATTTGCTTTTTATTGTTGACATTGTTGATATATTTAATGGGGAGTTAGACTCTAAGTATGGGAACTTTGTCCACATTAACAGCAGAAAAAGAGAGGAAAATGAGAACTACATAAATATATGGGAGAGAGGTGCTAAAATTGTTGGAGTCCTACATGGAGATGAAGCTGCCATTATAATGCAAACTACTCGGGGAAACCTAGAATGTATATATCCTCGAAAATTGGTTTTGGTTTCTATCATTAATGCCCTGGTTCAAAAGCGCTTTAGGGATGCATTACTTATGGTTAGGCGGCATAGGATAGATTTCAATGTAATTGTTGATTACTGTGGTTGGCAAGCATTTTCACAATCAGCTTCTGAATTTGTAAGGCAGGTTAACAATCTGGGTTACATAACTGAATTTGTTTGTGCTGTAAAGAATGAAAATGTTATCGAGAAACTCTACAAAAATCATGTATCTGTTCCCTGTCCAGAGGCTGCTAATGTTATGTTAGTTGGAGGACTCCAGAATTATCCTGCTGGTAACAAGGTTTCTTCCATTCTGATGGCGATAAGGAAAGCACTTGAGGATCACTTAGCAGAAAATCCTGCAAGGGAGCTTTGCATTGTGACCACTCTGGCACGTAGTGATCCTCCATTACTTGAAGATGCTCTAAAGAGAATAAAGGTTATCCGCGAAATGGAATTGTCTCATGCTGATGACCAGAAGAGAATGTCTTACCCTTCTGCTGAAGAAGCTTTGAAGCATCTTTTGTGGTTAGCTGATTCTG
The DNA here is from genome assembly GCA_035048595.1 of Echinosophora koreensis. Lineage (NCBI taxonomy): Eukaryota > Viridiplantae > Streptophyta > Magnoliopsida > Fabales > Fabaceae > Echinosophora > Echinosophora koreensis. The sequence goes on from JAPCYP010000006.1 coordinate 936,095, forward strand.
ATGCTGTCTATGAAGCTGCTTTGGGTCTTTATGATTTACATCTTGCAGCTATTGTGGCATTGAATGCTCAGAAAGATCCCAAAGAATTTCTGCCTTTCTTACAAGAATTGGAGCGTCTGCCTACTCTGTTGATGCAATATAATATTGACCTTAAGCTGCAAAGGTTTGAAAAGGCTCTCAGACACATTGCTTCTGCTGGAGATTCTTATTATGATGATTGTATGGCACTTGTAAAAAAGAACCCTCAACTTTTTCCATTGGCTCTTCAACTTTTTACTGATCCTCCTGCTAAGAGGATGCCATTCCTTGAGGCATGGGGGGATTTTCTTAGTGATCAAAAGTGCTTTGAAGATGCTGCAACAACTTACCTGTCCTGTTTCAGTCTGGATAAGGCCCTGAAGTCTTATCGTGCTATTAATAACTGGAGTGGGGTGCTTACAGTTGCTGGGTTCCTTAATCTGGGAAAGGATGAGATACTGCATCTTGCTAGTGAGCTTTCAGAAGAACTTCAAGCCCTTGGTAAACCTGGTGAAGCTGCCAAGATTGCCCTGGAGTACTGTGGAGATGTCAACAGTGGTGTAAATTTGTTGATTTGTGCAAGGGACTGGGAGGAGGCTTTGAGAGTTGCTTTTATGCATAGAAAAGAAGACTTAATTAAAGCAGTGAAGAATGCATCTCTGGAATGTGCAAGCACACTTATCAATGAATATGAGGAAGGCTTAGAGAAAGTGGGGAAGTACTTGGCTCGCTACTTGGCTGTTCGACAAAGAAGATTACTTCTTGCGGCAAAGCTCCAGTCAGAGGAACGTGCAGCGAGTGATCTTGATGATGATGCTGCTTCAGAAGCTAGCAGTAATTTTAGTGGAATGAGTGCATACACCACAGGGTATGTATTTGTCATTTATCCAATTGATCTGCCTATATAATTTTGCCAGATGTAGAGCGTCAATTTAGTGTGCTTGTGTATATATTCTGAATCAGTTTTCTGAGACTCAGCTGATGGTTGGAGCCTTGTAACATGTTAATATGCTATACATACTGATCAGACATGATACCCTTTCGGTCCTTCCATTTATCTTGCGTGCATTAATAAATATTAAATAATACATACTCTTTTTAGATTCTTCTGAGGAGGCTCTTATACCTCAGTTTCTTCAATGTGAAAGAACAAAGCCTCGGTATTTCACTAACAAGTTACCTAATTGTTGCTGTAACTTTTCACATTATTGTTGGTATATTTATTTGTTCTGCTATACTTTTAAGTATGTGAGGCTTCATTTGTTTCATATTTCACCAACAGGACCAGGAGAAGTTCTGCTGCTTCTATTAGCTCAGTTGCAACCAGCAAGGCAAGAGACACTAGGCGTCAGAGGAAAAGAGGAAAAATCCGTCCTGGGAGGTATCTTAACGTTAGAATTTCATGTTCCCCCCACCCTCACCCCAACCCTCCTTGTGCACTGCTGTTTCTCTTTGTCACTATTTTACAGATGGAGTAATAGTTTTTTACTCACTATTGTAGTCCTGATGAGGAGATGGCCTTAGTGGAGCATTTGAAAGGCATGTCCCTGACAGCGGAAGCTAGAAATGAGCTGAAATCTTTGTTGGTTTCCCTTATGATGTTTGGTGAGGCTGAAACAGCTAGGAAGCTACAACAAATGGGGGAGAACTTTCAGCTGTCTCAGATGGCAGCAATCAGATTAGCTGAAGACACAATGTCTAATGATACCATAAATGAGTATGAACAAACTTTGGAGCAATATACACGAAAAGTAAGGAATGAAATGCACAAATCAGAGGCGCTCTCTTGGCGGATTAAAGTTTTCTTACCCTACGAGGTAGTGTAGCAAATTAACATTAAGATCCTAATTCTTAAGTTTATCTTAGATGTATCTGCTTGCAGTTTGATAATGTTGCTATTTTCCCTTGACGGCTTGAATCCATTCAGAACTAGAATGTATAATTTTTCTGAATGATTGTGCCACTTTGGACATCTACATTAGCAAGGAAAGTTGACTAGTGGCTGAGGAGAGTGGTTGATTATATGAATCGTTTAACGGAAACACTATGCTTGGGACCAAATGGTTCTCAAAGTCAAATCCATCTGCCTAATGGAGGGATATTTATGCTTCTGAGAATGCATTACAACACAAATATAAAGTGTGTTTAGGAAAGCTGAAAAAAAAAGATTATGCTGAAAAGTGATTTTAAGATAATCTATTTCGTTTGGATGGTTCAAAAAAATCACTTTTATATAATAAATTACGAAAAAGGGTATGGAGTCATTTGTATAATTTAATAATATTTGTTTAGAAGTTAGTTTTTTAGGGATAAATAGGGAAGAAAGTTTTAAGATTGAAAAATAATCAAATCACAGCAATTTTAAGCTAGAAAAAACTAAATGGTATAAAACAATTTTTTTTCCCTAAAAAAAGCTTTTTTATAAATTTAAGCAAAATGCCAAACATGATAGATTATTTATGAAACAGTTTTTAAGCTAAAAAACAGCTGAAATGAGGGAAAATAATCTTTTTCAAACACACTCTAGTGATATGATTTACGCCTTGTTCACCACCAGAATTAATTATAACTTGTAACTATTTTAATTGGAGGAGAGGAATGCTTGTTTATCTAAAGATTTTCAAAGCATTTATGAAATAAAATAAATTCTTGGATTTTTTTCAAATCATTTTATTGATCAGACTTTTAGTTAAACTCGAAGATTGTCACGAATATGGATTTACCACAACTTAACCTAACAATATGGTTGAATAAAATCCGACCTACAAAGCATATTATCATTGTTATAAAGCCAAGAAATCAGTTTATGATTACATTAGGCGTTTCACTTGATTAACAAATTCTTCATTTCCTAAATTTGTTTTGGTATGATAACTTTTGTCAATTTTTTACTTGGTAACCTCTCTTCCCATAATTTCGTTTCTGCTAGAGAGCAGGTTATAATTTGTCGTGTTCTTAAGAATTCTAACTATGAGCTCGTTTGTTATTGCTTATTTTGTTAAAAAAAAATCATTTTTTTAATATCATTTTTTTAACCATAAAATGATTTTTTTTATGTTTTTAGTGTGTTTATTTTTGCTTCTGAAAATAATCAGAAGCAGAAAAAAATCATTTTTGAAGTTAAAATGAAAAACAACTTTGAGTTGCTTCTGGAAAAAAATCAATTTTTATAACTAACTGCTTTAAAAAAAATTGATTTTTATGATTGTAAACAAACACTAATCTGCTTCTGTTTTTTTTAAAAAATTTCTAAAAATAATCACTAAATTATTTTATAACAAAATCAATTATTTTTTAATCTTAAAAAAACGGATTTTATATTTGAGTTGTTTCGATAAGAGATTTGTATCGGTAGAAGCAAATAGTACGGCCACAAAGGCAAAATTAAATAAGATGGAAAAAGGGCCCAACCGGGTTCGAACCGGTGACCTCTTGATCTGCAGTCAAATGCTCTACCACTGAGCTATGGACCCTTACGATGTTGGTGTTGCATCAAAATATTATTTAACATATAGAAGCATATTAACTACACACACAGCTAAAAAGTTCTAGGGCAGCAGGTAGTTAGCCCAAAATAAAGCGGAGTTTCAAAATAGTCCCTAATAAAAACTAAAATATCCCAAAAAATCATCTTAAAAAAGATTAATTTGATGGGCTTTTGAGATTTTTGAAGACTAGATTAGTATTTTAAATTTCTCAGAAACTAAATGTCTTTATTTTATTTTTTTTAATCAAGGATCAGCTTAAACCTTTACTCTTGTTAATTTGCTCTTATTATATTAATATTTAGTAGATATATAAAAATTAAAAATATTAATAACCTTTTAATTTTTTTAAGCAACTGTTAATAACAAATACATTTTTCTTTACAAAATATCATATATACTATAAACTGATGAAGTATTGGAACAGAGTTTTGCTGTAATAAATTATATTCAACATTTTTTATTTGATAAATTAAAAAAATATCACAATTATTTTTAAAAAATAAGAATAAAGGCTTAAATTGATCCCGGAAAAATTTTGGGGATCGCTTTTGGTCCCAAAAAAAAATTAACCATTTAATCCTTCAAATAAATTAACCGTTTACTTACCTGTGTGTCTCGTTAATCATCTTATTTGACTCCACCTTGAAAAAGGAATAAAAAGTGAAAAAAACGTGCACAATTTTCAGGTATCTGGACTATGACAAATTTCCACGATGGAAAAAGAATTTTAAAATTCTGCATATTTTTTTCATTTTCGTTCATTTTTCACGGTGAAGTTTTGTCACAAGACACGCATGACCACTAACGAGTCAGACATAATGGTTAATCGGACACACATACAAGTAAACGAACGTTGAAAGTGGAATAAGAGTCTAATATATTTCGTGTTTGTAAATTTGAGGGAAATATTTTGTAAATTTAAATTTTTTTTTTTTTACCGACTTGGGGTCCTTAAAATTTTTTAGGAACCATTTTGAGCATTTATTCTTATTTTTTAAAAATAATTTTGATAATTTGAGCCTTTAGTAAAAGTAAATAAATAAATTAGATAAAGAATAATTAATGACATCTGTCACCGCCGCACACAGGAGCATCAGGTTTGTAATTTACAACGTAGCCATTTGTCTTTATCCGGTACTTTTTGCTTTGCCTTTTTGACTTTTCTCTCTGACGAACCCATTTGCTGACTCTGTGATAATCATCTCATCTCATGTGAATTAGCCTTCGTTTGTTTCTAACGATTTTGGAGAGAAAGAAGTGTCAAAGAAAATAAAGTGACAGAGAAAGAGGCAGAAGGGTGATGATGGAATGGCAGAAACAGTTGCAGAGGTGGCACCACGGAGAAATCAAGGTCATGACTGATGAGCAGTTGGAAACTCTCAGGAAACAAATTGCCATTTATGTTACTATTTCCGACCAACTTATCCAGATGCACACTACCCTCTCCGCTCACCACGATCTTGCAGGTCTTTTATTGAAAATTTGTTTACTTATGACTTCATCTATCATCATAATGCTTTAGTATCACCTCAGTTTGCTCCTTGTTTTTCCTCTTTCTTTATCTGTCTTTCAAACTCGTTCCCTTTTGGGCTTTGACAAATAGACCCTTTCAAACTTGATTGATCTTTGTCTTCCAGTTTGCCTTGGTTGCTCTTGTGTGCAACATAGCTTTCAAGTTGTTCAATAATTTTCAACTAATTTGTTGACCTTTTTTTTTAAAAAAAGAAAAAAAAAGAGGGACAATAGGACAGACATGCCAATGCCATGCAGTTGTTATTTGTGAAATCATTGCTTGATTGGATAAACCAACAAGAATGGGAAAATTTTGTTTTCTTTACTTGTCATATGAATTATGAAAAATGGCACTTGTTTATTAAGATCCAACATTCTCTAAAGAAAATATTGATGTTTTCTTCATCAGGGGTTAGGCTGGGAAATGTGTACTGTGACCCATTGATGACATCTGCAGGCCACAAAATAACATCCAGACAGAGGTGGACACCTACACCTTTGCAGCTTCAGATTCTTGAGCGTATGTTTGATGAGGGGAATGGAACTCCCAGCAAGGAAAAAATCAAGGACATCACTGCTGAACTGAGCCAGCATGGCCAAATTTCTGAAACAAATGTCTATAATTGGTTCCAGAATAGGCGTGCTCGGTCAAAAAGAAAACTGCAAAATGTGGCACCTGAATCAGAATTGGAGACTGAGGTTGATTCTAAGGATAAAAACACAAAACCAGAGGAAATTCAGTCCCAACAAAATGTAACTGCTGGGGCTGAAAAGTTGTGCTTCCAGAATCATGAAATATGCTCTGACATGCACTACTTGAATCCAGATTGTAATAAACCAGATTCCATGTTTCCATCAGATGTCAGTCTAAGATCCACAAGGAATTTCAGTCATATGGCTGTTTATGATGAGATGCTATCAGACTCAAGTATGTAACTTCTTGTGCTTTCTTCATTCACTTGTCCCTTCATTAGAAATCTTTACTTAGTGAAGCTCATTTCTACTGTTTTTGAATTTTACTAGACTATATGTGTGTTTGGATGAGCGTTTAACAAACGTGATTTTGAATATAATTGATTTCAATAGAATTGAGTTTGAAGTAAAGTGATTTATGCTTGGATACAATCACATAAAAGTGAGTTGGACAATAAATTTGAGGCTGAAAAATCACATTTGGGGACAAAAGCTCCAAAATGAATTCTAATAGAAAACACCCAAAATGTCAAAATCAATTTTATGTCTCTTGGATCACTTTTGCCTCTCATAAAAGTGAATCCAAACATGCACTATATCTATTATAGCAATTGACCAATGACCATCAAGATTGGCATTATTTATAGCTCAAAATTGTTTTTGCAGGAAGTGACTATCTAGCTGGAAAAATGGAAGTACCTGGGAGCTACAATTTATACCATCAAGGAGAAGACTACAATTTGGCGGGTTGACATTAGGTGTAACTTATGTCAATTGTGGCTAGCTGTAAAGATCTGGGAGTGTGGTTGTTGGGCTTGTGTTGATAAGAAATCAAATTGAACCTATCAAACTTAAAACTCTTTCTGTAATCATCTTTTATAACAGTTACTAAACATTTATCAGGAGAATGGCATATAAATGTTACTTCATATTTTGAAATTGGTTTCTTGGTTGCAATATTTTCTCCTTGTAAGTGATGAAGATAAATTTTTATGTGTGGTTGATCTTTGATACCCTGCTCCACAAGCCAACCTGCCACACATTCTTGCTGACAGGAGCAGTTTGTAAACAAAAAGAATTAGAGAAAAAAAAGAATCTACCATGTTTTGAGTTTCAACAAAGTAATTTTATAGCATGCTAATTAATGATATACCTGTTTGATGTCTGTGAGAGGTTTAAACCGTGCTAGTGGAAAAGAAACTCAGCATCCGAGAAAAAAGAATGATGTTCCTAATTAATAGGGTTTAAAGTCATGGTTAATGGTATATTGGACTTAGTTAATGAGTATATATGTACTTGTGGTAGTAGATAAATAACTCGTTAACCGACAACTTGGGTTAATGATGTACAAAATCTTGAATTCTTGATTAATGAATCTCAATAGATGGTTAATACACCAAGTTTAATACACACGAGTTTCATCCTTGTACTGATTGCGATCCTTATCATAGTGAGTTTAATACACATGAGTGTACCCCCCCTCATGCCTCTTTACCTTCCCATGTTCTTATTACATGCCCTCATAGGAAAAACAATTATTTAAAATTTACCCATTCTCATATTGTAAAGTAGTATCAACCTGGTCTTTGAAATTATCGAAATTCCAAATTTGTCCCTGAAATTGTAAAACGGCGATCAACTTAGTCCCTCCGTTAAAAATCATATGGACTAAGTTGATATTAAGTTTACAATGTCAGGGACTTAATTGATATTAAGTGAGTAAAATGAGGGATCACATTGATACTAACTTATCATTCAGGTATGCTTTTGGAATTTTGATAATTTCAAGAATCAAGTTGATACTACTTCACAGTTTCTGGGACCAAACCGGGTATTTACTCAATTTTGTATACAGGGAGATACTCGGTTACAATTTAAGTGAATAGTGATCAGTGACAGGAGAGTTGTGGGTACAATCTAGTGCGGGCAGGAGTATGAGTATGTTAGAGGAACTGCTCCTGTTGGCCAGTACCCTCGCATAACGCTGCTGCAATAGCACGCGAAAACCCATTTGGATCGATGTGTCTCTGATCTCTTTCCACGTCGCCGACGACTTCCTAACTCAGTCGTAACCATTTCCCTTTTCCCTCTCCCTCTCCTTCTCTCCGATTCCGATCTCTGCGAATAAGCGATGGCAGCGCCACCTTCAAGAGCTCGTGCAGATTACGATTACCTAATCAAACTTCTTCTTATCGGCGACAGTGGTTCGTTTCCCTTTCTTTCTCCCATCCCACCGCTTCCTTCCAAATTCAACCTTTTACTTTCCAGATCTTTTCCCTTTTTTAATTAATTTATTTCTGTAATTAAATTTAATTACAATCGGTTTTTGATGGAAAAAGTGTTGGTGATCAAATTTTTTTTTTTGGGGGACGCTCCTCTATTCTATTTTGTTTCAAATTTTGGGGTTTTTATCTTATGACGATATTATAATCGCCAGATGTAAGAGTATATTTAGTTCTGTTCATTTCTGTTGTCATCATAGTTGAACAGCGTTTAGTTGTTTCTGACTCAAAAGTATTGCAGGTGTGGGCAAGAGTTGTCTGCTTTTGCGATTTTCTGATGGCTCCTTCACAACCAGTTTCATCACCACTATTGGGTCAGTATCTGTTGAAATTTTTCTATCTTTTGTAAAACATGCTGTAACAGTTATTGCCTTGTGTTATGTTATGTGGATATTATTAAGATGCATACGCTTATGTTTCCTCTTTCCACTCAATGCTGACTACATTGTCTACCAAGTTATTGATAAGGCTTGTTTCTCTTTTAATATGTTGTGCTTTTGAAACATTGCATGAAAGGACTTAATGTCTTGAGATCATTTGGTTTTAAGTATATCTCATGTTTAATATACACATTTTCTCATTGTTGGGGCCTGGGGGTACTGGATTTTCTGTGTGTTTAGTCTCTGTGAGCACATAAATAGTTGTACACAAGCAAACATGTATTTTTTTTTTATTTTTTCTTTCTTTTTTTTCCCTTTTCTTTTAAATGAAAATGAATTCTTACTATAATAATCCATATGGCAGCATTGATTTTAAGATAAGAACCATTGAGCTTGACGGAAAACGCATCAAGTTACAAATCTGGGATACTGCTGGTCAGGAGCGATTTCGAACTATTACCACAGGTATGTGTTTTGTCTTTTGCAACCTAGCTCAGGAATTCAAAATTGTTCACCATCCACTTAGTTTCATATACTGGGAATGGGGGTAAACCGGGTAATTATTAAGCTGATATCATATGTTTACATGCATTCCCGTAGGAGTTAATTGAACTATTGTAGTTGTGACATGTAATTAATTGAAAATAACCATTTAAAGAAAATTAAGTTTGTAAGCATTATCAGTAACTTGATTAACTTTTGAGGAATTTTTCAGAGAAAATAATTCTATCAGGAAGAAGTTACAACTTTTGAAGGAATAGTGATTTAAATCATTCTGTATTGTGACTCATAAATCTAAATTACCTGTGGGCCTATTTTATTCTTTTACTTTTATTGCATGCACCATTTCTTTGTTGAAAAGGAAAACTTCTCTTACAATGTTACATGATGTTGCAGCTTATTACCGTGGAGCCATGGGCATCTTGCTGGTTTATGATGTTACTGATGAAGCATCTTTCAATAGTACTCTCCTTTCCTGGTCTCGTTGGAAGATTAAATATATTTCAATGAATGACATATTTTTTATGTTTTGATGTATTTATGCCCTAATGCCTGAGAATTGTTGACTTTTATTTCAGCTATGATTTTCGGTTACCCAGTAACTTGTATCCCCCCTTGCCCCTCCCCCTCAATTTCTTCTTGTTCCTTTTGACTCTATTCCTCTCTGACTTACATTAAGTTAGGTGGACCATAGACGAAATGATCTGTCTTTTTATGGTCAAGCTTCCTCTGTCCATTTTGCCTGCCTTTCAATTTTTGATGTAGCTTGCTTCTTTCTGATCAGATATTAGGAATTGGATACGCAACATTGAACAACATGCTTCTGACAATGTAAACAAGATACTTGTAGGCAACAAGGCTGATATGGATGAAAGTAAAAGGGTATGTTCATCTGCGGGTCCTTTGTTATTTACACCATTCATTTTGGTTGTCTAGGGTTTAAAATTAATTGGCTTAGCTGCTATTGCATGATTGATTCCCTTCTCAAGCAACATCTGTTTACTAGTCTGACATTGAGCAATGCAATCTCTCTGTCTTCTTTCATATGTCTTTTATGTTACTATTTTCCATTGATACAAACGGAGGTGTTTGTTTTTATCCTCTAGGCTGTACCTACTTCCAAAGGTCAAGCTCTTGCTGATGAGTATGGTATCAAGTTCTTCGAAACCGTGAGTCGCAACATGCTTGGAATCATATTTTCATTGAATCATATGTGACTTCATTATACTTATATTGAAGAATACATGCAGAGTGCAAAGACAAACATGAATGTGGAGGAGGTTTTCTTTTCAATAGCAAGAGACATTAAGCAAAGGCTTGCAGACACAGATTCTAGAGCTGAGGTATTTTGTTGACTCATCTTTGCCTGTCATTTTTTCTGAAAAACGTAAGTGCATGCATGTTCTGTATTGTTTGTTCTTTTGGTTCTTTTTTGAAAGACAATTTTGCCATGGTGTATCAATTTTGGATTTTTTTTTAATGCTCAGTTGCATAGGAAGTGTGTAGAATTGTTGCTTCTTTCTTACTGCTGACTGATGATATTCTCTTGTGTGGTGGTTCAGCCTCAGACTATCAAGATTAATCAACCAGACCAGGCTGCCAGTGGTGGTCAAGCTGCACAGAAGTCGGCTTGCTGCGGTTCATGAAAAGAATCAGTATCTGCAGTAAGAGGGATGCAGGTTCCACAGCTGCACTCGTGTGTGCTAAAGTTATTTTGATGGCATTTTAAGTGGGAGCATGTATTTGTCTCTCTGTATCGCCAACTGCAGATGTCATGTTTTAAAGTTAGTATTTGAAATTTGTTGCTCATTTAGTTGTTGGAATTTGTTGCGACTAGTTCATTTGCTTGACTCTCCGCTTTCATTTGTAGTCTGACTCTTAAATGACTAGATTGGGATAGATTATATATCAGTTCAAATGTTGTTGATTGGCTTAGGAATGAATCTAGGCAACCACCATAAGTAAAGAATGTTTTTACCTGCAACACGGCATGCCATGCTTACTGAAACGGTACAGCAATATTAATTTTTTTTTGGCAATGTTTTCACTCAGTATAGGAAGGTTTGGTTCTTAAGTCTTTCTTCATGGCTCTTGTCCTCTGCCTATATTTGTTTTCGGGAATGACAGACACTTGGGAATATGATATGATATGAATCAACCTTAATTGTGTGTTTGGTATAAGAGAAAATAAGAAGAGAGAAAATGATAGAAGAGATAAGGAGAAGAAAAGATGATTTTCTCTTGTTTGGTAAACAAGAGAAATAGAGAAGATAGATTAAATTGGGTGAGACTTACCCAAAATTTTATTCTTTCCAAAGATGGGAAAAAAATAAAGAAGAGAGAATATACTCCTTTCTTTTCTATTTCTCTCATATTTCTCTTATATTAAACAACATATCAAATCTATTCTATTTATCAAATTGTGGGGTGGGGATTGTTGGATTGGAGGGCAAGGCGTTCAAGTCAGCCAGACTTTGGATGGTTGTTGTTGGAGGAATCACGTGGGACATTGGATTCGTGGCTTTCTATGCACTATGCACCAATTTGAGTGACTTTATTCTAACCTCAGCGCCTCTATTGATGGTTGAAACTACTTTCAAACCCCTTCTTCAACGCCCACGCCTGAGAATTTCCTACTCCGAAATGTACATTTTTTTTCAAGTATTGAGTCCAAAACCTAGAGGCAACTCTACAAACTTAAAATCATAAAATCTGAATTTAGTTTGGTGTCACAAATCTCTTAGTTTTTTATTCTGTTACTTTTTAAAACAAATGAAGAACTAGATAATCAAGAATCATCATAAAATAGTTATGAATAAAAGATTAGATATATATTAGATTTCATATAATAGTTATGAACAAGTCTTCTCTTTCCTTTTCCTCCAAAACCCACCATCCAACCATAGTCTAAGTGTATGTTTGATTTATAGTTGAGAAGTTGCAAACTGTACGCTTGAGATAAAGTGTCTATAGAGTTCATATGGAGCAAACATACTTTTGAACCTAAAAGCATGTTTATAATGGTAAACCAAAATGGGTATGCAAGTTACTCTGCAACTTTATAGTTATTCTCTATTTTTTTTATTTTTTTTATTGAGTTCTGATATAAGAAAAGTTGATTATAGAAAAAAATATACTTATACATGAATGTCATATCATCTTATTCCAATGATACATATTAGTAAACCCGATTTCTTATTCTTATCTTTATGAATATGAACCAGTTAAGCAATTTTCATTGGAATTACTTATATTAAAAGGTCTTGCTAACAAGTGCTCTAAGGACATTGGTTAAGGAACCCACAAAAAGAAAGCTTATATTAAAAAATTAAGTATAACATTTTTCAAAATGCTAACTACACCAATTATATATATATATATATATTTATTCCTTAAACAATAAGTACTTGTCAGCATTCTCTGTATTAAAATTAAACTAAAAAGATTAGCAAATTATCGGCGGCCAAGTGGCCAACAGAGACATTTGAATAGCGAGGTCTAGAAAGTCCAAAATTATTATAATATTTGTTTGGGTCGGATATGGGACCCCACCAAAATGGAAAAAGCAAAAGAATTGAAGAAGGAAGAGATAAACGGATGCATGGGCAAGCATCAGCAGCATGTTCTGGAAATTTTTGATTTCGCATTAAGACTCACTAACGTTACATTGGGGTTATTACGCTCCCATTTTCAGGTTCCTCTTTTCACGACTAACCCGTTTCTTTTCTTCTTTTCATTGCATGCTATCAAGAGCTGTGACTGTGATCACCTCACATTTTCATTGCTTCCACTAATTCTGGTTCATATTTGCTTCTCAGATTTTCTGTTCTTGCTTTGATTGAGTTTAGTTGAGTTGACCTTTGACTCTTTTGGAACAAGAATCTGGGGGTTTTAACCTTCGTTTTGTGCATTTGTTAGTAGCTGATTCTTGTTGAGCATTTCTAGTTAACTGTTTGATTCTTGCCTTAACTTGTTGTTCAGTTGAATCAATAATGCTTAAAAATATATCAGTATGTTGATGGCTTTTTGATATCGAACTTTCAAGGTTGAATTTCCTTTTACTCTATTATCTACTTCTATTTGCAATCTTATATATATGGCTGCTGATTCTATGTATATATTTTCATTTTTCATTAGTAAATTATTTAATTACACGTCTGGCCTTTTTGGTTTGCTGGGTTCATAACACTGTTTATTACTCCTTATCATGATTGTTCTGCAAGTAGATTTATGGGATACATGTTCTGTTTTGGCCCTTCTTATGTTGAACTTCTTTTTTTTTCTTTCTGTTGGTTCTGTTATTGATAGGAAACACTGATGTGTGGCAAATAAAGGTAGTGCTTGAAGAGAAACCGTCATTGAGAAATTGGTAATATTCTTGATTGTCCTGAGTGGTTGCCATGGCATGGTTTAGAGCTGCTTCCAGCATAGCAAAACATGCAATTAGAAGAAATCTCTATCGGGGTGGATCTTCATATTATGTGACAAGGACCACAGATCTTCCATCATCAAGTAGAAAATTTCACACTACAGTTTTCAAACACAAAGCACAAACTGCACCTGTGCCTCGCCCTGTACCCCTTTCTAGGTTGACTGACAGCTTCTTAGATGGGACAAGCAGTGTCTATTTAGAGGAGCTTCAAAGAGCTTGGGAAGCTGATCCAAACAGTGTTGATGAGTCTTGGGACAATTTCTTCAGGAACTTTGTGGGTCAAGCTTCTACCTCCCCAGGAATTTCTGGTCAAACAATCCAGGAGAGTATGCGGTTGTTGTTGCTTGTGAGAGCATACCAGGTTAATGGACACATGAAAGCCAAGTTGGATCCATTGGGTCTGGAAGAACGAAAAATCCCTGATGAGTTAGACCCTGCCCTTTATGGATTCACCGAGGCTGATCTTGACAGGGAATTCTTCTTGGGGACGTGGAGGATGTCTGGATTTTTGTCTGAGAATCGTCCTGTGCAGACCCTAAGATCCATTCTGACACGGCTTGAGCAAGCTTATTGCGGAAACATTGGGTATGAGTACATGCACATACCAGACCGCGACAAATGTAATTGGCTTAGGGACAAGATCGAAACCCCTGCACCTACACAATATAATCGGGAGCGTCGTGAGGTTATTTTTGATCGGCTTGCCTGGAGTACACTATTTGAGAACTTCTTGGCCACCAAGTGGACCTCTGCAAAGAGGTTTGGACTCGAAGGGGGAGAGACTCTTATTCCTGGAATGAAAGAAATGTTTGATCGAGCATCTGATCTTGGGGTTGATAGCATAGTTATGGGAATGGCTCATAGGGGAAGATTGAATGTTTTGGGTAATGTAGTCCGGAAGCCACTTCGTCAGATTTTTTGTGAGTTTAGTGGTGGTCAACCTGAGGATGAAGTTGGGCTCTACACAGGAACTGGTGATGTTAAATATCACTTGGGAACATCTTATGATCGCCCGACTAGGGGTGGGAGGAGGATACATTTGTCTTTGGTGGCAAATCCTAGTCACTTGGAAGCAGTCAATCCAGTTGTTGTTGGAAAAACTCGAGCAAAGCAGTATTACTCAAATGATGTGGACAGAATGAAAAACATGGCTGTTCTAATTCATGGAGATGGTAGTTTTGCTGGACAAGGTGTGGTCTATGAAACACTCCATCTTAGTGCCCTTCCGAATTACACTACAGGCGGGACTATACACATTGTGTTCAACAATCAAGTTGCATTTACAACTGATCCGAAGGCAGGAAGATCTTCTCAATATTCCACTGATGTTGCCAAAGCCTTAAATGCTCCCATCTTTCATGTGAATGGTGATGATGTGGAGGCAGTTGTTCACGTCTGCGAACTTGCAGCTGAGTGGCGCCAGACTTTCCATTCAGATGTGGTTGTTGACTTAGTGTGTTACCGTCGATTTGGACACAATGAGATTGATGAACCATCTTTCACACAGCCTAAAATGTATAAGGTTAGCCCTTTTGTTTATTATTATCTTCTTTTTGGATGCATGTTGCATTATGACAAGATAATCACGTTTTCAACTTTTTGGGCTATATATAGGTTATTCGAAACCATCCCTCAGCTCTTGAGATCTATCAGAAAAAACTTTTGGGATCAGGGGAGGTGACACAAGAAGACATTGATAAGATACACAACAAGGTCACATCAATTCTAAACGAAGAATTTTTGGCTAGCAAAGATTATGTTCCAAAAAGAAGAGATTGGCTTTCAGCATATTGGGCTGGTTTCAAGTCACCTGAACAGCTTTCACGTATTAAGAACACTGGGTATGATAATTCACTGTTAATGTTGCTTAAATCTTTTCTGTTGTTTGTGTAACATTGCTGAAATCTATGATCTATCATGTGCAGTGTGAAACCAGAGATCTTGAAAAATGTTGGGAAGGCAATCACAGTCTTACCTGAAAATTTTACTCCTCATAAAGCAGTGAAGAGGATTTATGAACAGCGAGCCCAGATGATTGAAACCGGGGAAGATATTGACTGGGGATTTGCAGAGGCACTTGCTTTTGCTACATTGCTAGTTGAAGGTAACCATGTTCGATTAAGTGGTCAGGATGTTGAAAGAGGAACATTTAGTCACCGCCATGCTGTTGTTCATGACCAGACAACTGGGGAGAAATATTGTCCCCTTGACCATGTTATAGTGAACCAAAACGAAGAGATGTTTACTGTTAGCAATAGGTAATATGCTTTTACACGCACATTCAATTATGCTATGAAGAAAATAAATTGGGTTTATTTGGCTATTTTTGGAGAAATTACATTGACCTCCCCTAAGGTTTAGCTTAATTACACTCAAGACCCCTTGTTTCAAAAGCTACACCCCCCTCCCATATAGGGGAGGTAACTGAAATGTTAAATGAATCTCAAGCAAGGTGATCGTAACTTTTTAAACAAGATAGGTGCTGAGTGTAATTTAGCCAAAACTCAAGGGAGGGCTTTTATTTTTATTTTATTTTTATTTTTTTCCTTTTTAATTCTATGGTACTTATGAGGCTTAAGCTTCTGAAATTTAGATTCATATCTTGGCGATCAAGTGATATTGATATTTACTTAGATTTTCTTCTAGTACCAGTTTAGTTTAAATTTGTCACATGATTTGTAATGAGTTATAATGTTCCTAATACTTTGTTAAAACTGTGTGGACCATTTAGAATTCTGTTTACCAAATTTTTTCATAAAATTTGTTCTTGAACCTTTCTGTAAACTGTTAATTATTGTTATTTATACTGTTTTATTGGATCTTTATTTCTTAAATAAGATAATTACGTCCTGACATCTAGTGCATTTTAAATATCAATGGCTTTCTTGTATCTGTATCTGTAGTAGTATATTAGTATCCTGATTGTCCTTCAACCTATATATCTTCTTCCTTGCTATGTTTTGTGCCTTTATCTGGATGACTACTAGATTTCATCTCTCATATAATACATTTTACAGTATAATCCACTTGATACTTGTATGTTATATATCATACTGTTGATGAATTGTTTTCTATTGCAAGTCTCTTACCTAAGCACTCTTTTGATATAATATGCAGCTCACTTTCTGAGTTCGGTGTTCTTGGATTTGAATTGGGTTACTCCATGGAAAATCCTAATTCATTGGTGATCTGGGAGGCTCAATTTGGTGATTTTGCTAATGGGGCTCAAGTGATATTTGACAATTTCTTGAGTTCTGGGGAGTCTAAGTGGCTCCGTCAGACTGGGCTTGTTGTGTTACTTCCTCATGGTTATGATGGCCAGGGTCCTGAGCATTCAAGTGGAAGATTAGAACGCTTTCTTCAGGTTCTCTGTTGTGAATCTACATCTAATCTCCTTGAAAGTTTGTCAGATTCAATTTACTTTGTTGATGGTGTGTTGTCTGGTTGTTTTACGGTATAATGCTTCTTGCTATTACTGGTAGGCACATGTAAGCAATTATAATTTATAGCTGGAGTAGTTTGGGGATTTACCAAGGGTAATGGTTAATGGAACAACACTGGAAACAAAACCTGACTCTTCGAATTTATCCATCTTTAAATGTGGAAACTTTTGGGTTAATTGACAGGAGGAAGGAGAAAAAAGAAAAGAACTTTTATCAAATTTAGATTGGTGGTTGGGATCTCATGTTTTCACTGCAAAAAAACAATTAATTTAAATAGTTGTCTCTTGCTGTTTGCTTTGTAAGATCCATGTTCATCTTCCATTGTTGTTCATGGTAGTATTTAAATAAGATGTTCACTAATTTATTGGCAGATGGCTGATGACAATCCATATATTATTCCTGAGATGGATCCAACTCTTCGGAAACAAATTCAAGAGTGTAATTGGCAGATTGTGAATGTTACAACTCCTGCAAATTTTTTCCATGTTCTACGGCGGCAGGTTGGTACTTGGTACATGAATTAATGTTAGCTTTGTCACTTACAAGTAGTGTTGGTTAATTTTCTCACTGCTGTTTTTTTTTTTTTTTTTTTGGCAGATACATAGAGAATTCCGCAAACCTCTTATTGTAATGTCACCTAAGAACCTGCTTCGCAGCAAGGCTTGCAGATCAAATTTATCTGAGTTTGATGATGTCCAAGGACACCCAGGTTTTGATAAACAGGGAACCAGATTTAAGCGCCTCGTAAAAGACCAAAATGACCACTCAAATGTTGAGGAGGGTATCAGACGTCTAGTACTCTGCTCTGGAAAGGTGTGTGGTACTCATTTTGGAACTAGCTGTTCTCATTTATCTAGTTTTTATACTCTTTCATCTGGTGAATTTATATTAACCATATTTGTGAATTTTATCTGGTGCTTCATTGACATAAATGTTTTCTGTCTAGGGCATTTATTGTTTTCAAAATATGCCTTTTATAACTATCTACATCTTATAAGTTATATCCCTTGCAGGTTTACTATGAACTTGATGAAGAACGAACAAAGGTAGATGCAAAGGGTGTTGCAATATGTAGGGTGGAACAGCTTTGTCCTTTCCCTTATGACCTTGTCCAACGAGAGCTTAAACGATATCCAAGTATGTATTTTCACTGGTCGTAAATGCTCTTTTGAAATAGATTTTAGCGTTGGAACTAATTCATCTTTGTGCCTTCTCTGCTAGACAGTCAAATTTAAGTTTTATCCCATGACCGTTGCATCTTTTACCTTGTCAGCTTAGTAAAAAGATCAGTCATATGGAGATAGTTGTTTTGATTTTACTGTCAAAGCACGACCAACAATGTGGAATGCTTATCTTTGCTTGTTTGTTCGGAGGATAGGAAAGCATCGTTTTTTCTCTTCTATAGAATTTCTTTAATCTCCTTCCAGACAAAGTCTGATTAAAATTACACTGAATGCTGCTAATTGATTTCGAGTTGTCATAAAAATTTGGTTAAGTGCCAAAGGAGTCAGTTTATTAGAAAATTGTTGAATATGAATGGTTTGAACTTTGATGTGTGTCAGTTGGTTTTATCTCTGTTGAAATTTGAGTTAAGCATTTTAAATTTAGAATGGTAGGATATAAAATTTTAAATAATGTAAAGTCTGTTGTGCTTATTTGATTTACATCTTGCTCTATTTTGTTTCTGCTAGATGCGGAGGTTGTTTGGTGTCAAGAAGAGCCAATGAACATGGGTGGATACACTTATGTTTTACCCCGGCTTATAACTTCCATGAAGGCTCTAGGTAGGGGAGGTTATGAAGATGTCAAATATGTTGGTCGTGCTCCGTCTGCAGCCACAGCCACTGGTTTCCTCAAGGTCCACCAGAAGGAGCAGGCTGAGCTTGTTCAGAAAGCCATTCAGCGTGAACCAATCAACTTTCCTTACTGAGGCTTTGCAGATATATTATTCCTTTGTAGAGTGATGATGCACTTTATTTATCCACATATGGAGCAATAGTTGGAGGGTGGCTTTACACAATTTCAGGTAAGCTTAATTTCATGGTGTATACGAGATGCTCATGCCGTGGTTTTTTTTCCTATTTTTCACCTTGTTGCTAAGAGGTTACAAGTTATGCTAATAGAACAAGAAAGGCCTGTGCGCTGCCTTATAATTTGTAAATGCATCTTCAATAATTATGTTGTAACATGTAGTGCCAACCAGAGGCCTCTGAGAGCATAGCCCTCTGGAACTTGGTCATTGGATAACGATCCCTCCAGTAAACAAAATTATTTTTCTTCATCATTGATATTTTTAATTAGTCCTTATAAAGTAGGGCTCTTGCTTCTTTAGGAAAAGAAATTGTTCTTTCATCCCTAAAAATATGAAAATACCTATTTTTAATCACTGGACGTTAACTTGTTTCAGTTAGGCTGCCACATCAATACTAACACCAATGATCACTTTTTTGGTTTTGGTCCCTATAAATATGTTTAAATATGTTGATGGTCCCTCTCCTTGATTGTATTGTTTGACCCCGTTTGTCCTAACACGCTGTTTGTTTCACATCCCATTTGATTTCAGAGTAAGCAACCTTGGATCTTGAAGAAAAGCAACTCCCAAGGAACCTTAGCCTAAATACCAAAACCCCATAAATTTTGGTCCGAAACACAGATTAAAGAAAACAAAGGGTTCTCAAAAATGTGATTGAGACCTTACTTGATAAAAGAGAGGCAAAATAGGTAAATTAGTCCTATACATTTATTTTATTTTTCACATTGGTCCTATAAGTTTTTTATTTTTCAAATTGGTCCTACACGTTACGTTCTGTTTTCATATAAGTCCCTTTCGTCAATTTTGACCTAATGCCGTCAGTTTTGATCTGACGTGGCTATTACCTTAGTCCGACATGTGGCATCAAAACTGACGGCGTTAGGTAAAAATTGATGGAAATGACTAATGTGAAAATGAAACGTAACGTGTAGGACTAATTTGAAAAATAAAAAACTTATAGGACCAATGCGAAAAATAAAATAAATGTATTGGACCAATTTACCTATTTTGCCTAAAAGAGAATAGATTTGCCATTCCCACTAAGCCCTGTCAACACAATGGTAGGTATTACCGTATTAGTCTTTGCACGCCTCAACTTGACTACAATGTACAGACAAACACAAAGCAACACAGAATCATCAATGAAAACTCAGAACCAATCAAAACTATAAATAAAGTTCAGAAATTGAACCATAACACCCAACTCACTTTGAGAGAAAAAGCGAGGTTATGCAGGTGAGTTAAAGTTGGGGGAACCTAACAAAGATGCTCCATAGCTAAACGTCACAATTGAGAAGCATGTTCCCTCCATTGCTCGAATTGTTCAAATGGGGCCCTAAGGAGTTCGAAAATCAAGAGTTTTGAAGTGTTGAAGCATTTCGTTTCGATGTTGTTGTGCTCAACGGTCACAGAGGCTCATCTTCTCCATTCACTGAGGGAGAAGACGAGATAAGCTCTGTCGCTGGAACCTACAAGAAAGGAAAAGGACTTCCACCATAGATGATGGCTGTCAACGGCTTCCTTGAATGGTTGAGCTGTACAAGAGTTATCAGCTTCCTCTCATTCAATCTTAAACATGTTTTCTCGAGGCACACATGAACTTAACCCAAAAAAAAAAAATTGTTTTACTAACACGTGAATTCAAAATAGAAAGATTTTCATTAAAAGTATAGTGTTTCATACATTTAAAAGCTCTACTTTTCATAAATAACTTCTTTGCCATGTTTTAAACATAAAATGGCATGGGATGAGATGAGGCGATGAGCTAATATCTGCGGAATACAGCTAAAAACCAGTATTATTGAGCTAGGATCATCTCAGATAATTGAAAACGAGCATCGTTTGTTGTCTGAAATTAACAAGGGAAATGTGACAAGATATCTGCAAATTGTGAGGGAAGAATGAAACAAAACCATAAAATAAACATCTTCATTTCCATAAATAAACTATCAAATTCCTACAATAATGCATCAGCTCATTCTTTTAAATTTCAAGTAGTCTTAAAAATAACCATCAAGCTGATATGCACTATGAGCATATCACATATCTACCATCATCCTGAACTCACAAGAAGCAGAAAATTGAGCTCAAGATAGTATTATCACTTCATCCTTTCCTTAGATATGCTGAAGCTCGCAAGTAGTAGCTTGGTATGATGCTGATAAGAGGGAGAGGGAAAATACAATAAAGTAAGATTGAAGGATTTGTGTTGCATTTATATTTAAGTATATAACAAAGCAATGATATGGTGCTTAGCCAAGTTTTCTTAGCCACAACCAAACAAGCTAAAATCACCATTACCTTTCCAGATACGGAAATTCTTTTGGTTGATGGCAGGGCCAGTCACATTTTGAATTGCATCAAAAAGCATCACCTGAGGAGTGTTTTTCAGCTCTTGAACAACAGCATAAGTGGTTTTTCCATTGTCAAAGTATATGTGATTGTTAGGGTGTTTAATCTTGGCACTAGCATGACGCTCAAACTCATATGCATTAAGAGCCTTCATGATAGAATCCAATATATGAACACAATCACTTGGATCACACAGAATACCAAAGAAAGTAAGCAATTTGATATGCTAACCTTGGACTCCTTGCAGTTTAAAAAAAAAGATAGAATTAAAAAGGTTTACCTCTCGTGACCAAGAAACATATTTCACAAGAACACCATAAAAAATACCAGTTGACAACAAACTTTTGACATTTGAAGGGAAGTTGTTAGTAGGAGCCTTCTTGGTTGTCTTTGGCTCTTTATTCTTAAGGAAAGTATCATTTTTAGGATTAGATTTTGGGGTGCTATTTACAGGTAGTTCAGAGTTGGACTCAGCCAGAGCCTTCTGGCCATCCAAACCTCGAAATAAGGTCTGGTTGCCCATCAACAGGTCATAACCACTAATGATCCCTCCAGATTGATTTGGTTCAAGGTCATCATGAAAACCTCCAAAAGATATGGTACTTCCCTCACCTTTATTGTGGTTATGGCTCATAGCTAAAGAGCTTGCATCTCCTTTGTCATATGAAGGAACTGTTGATGCAATGTTTGAATCCACCTTATCATATGTTGGCCCTACTGATATTATATGATCAGTGCCCTTGTCATAGGAAGCATCAATAGTTATGAAATTGTCTCCTGATTTACTATAGCTTTCATGCCCCTTGTTATACGAGGTACCTAGAGATATCATATTGCTATCTTCCTTTTCATATGTCAGACCCATTGATATGAAGTTTCCATCTCCCCTGTCAAAGGGCTGACTCGTTGATAAGATATTCTCATCTCCCTTGCCATAATTGTGGCCCATCAACATAAAACTCCCGTCCCCTTTATTGAAGCTGTGACCCATTGAAACAAGATTGTCATTAGTCTTGGTTATCATGGTCGCCATAGAGACAGTGTTATCATTTCCATTGTTATAAGTTGGGCCCAATGATATGTTGCTGTCATTCTTACTGTAGCTAGCATCTATTGAAATTGTACTGTTATCACCCTTACCATAGGAGTCTCCCATGGATGAAGACATGCAATTGTCAGAATCTCTGACTTGCTTAATCTTAACTTTTCTGATGCCACCAAAATGAGGGGTCCTCGATGGTATGAGATATTGATAAACCCACTGATGGATCATTACCATATTGATTCTCAAAATCCTTCCTTCCCATATTCAGATTTCCATTTCCAATTGATTGCGTGTTCTTGTCAACCAAATTGATAGCCCGTGGCCCAGACCCAAAAGGTTGTCAGAAAAATGACCCGTAACCGAGTGAAATCCCGAATTGGTGTCCCATGAAGAAATATTTACATGTGAAACTCCTGAAATTGGGTTGGCACTGACAGCTTCAACTGCCTGCTTCTTGTTGTTGCTGAATACCTCTGAATCACCTGTATCCATAAACCACTGGTGACCACGCTTCGATTCAATTTTGGAAGAGGTCTCAGATGCCACATTTTCTTTAGCTAAGCAGCCAGCACCCTGTGGCATCCAAAAGTTTTTATGCTGAAAAGACTGCCAAAACCCATAGCTTAGAATGTTTATCTTATGACAACATATAGAATTAAAATAATTACCAACTGTAAAATAAAACAAAAAAGATATATCACAACAGATATAAAGGAGATGGAATATCATATGAACCAAGAGTTAAGCAACAGATAGTTTACATATTTCAAATTGATACCTCAGAATTCTTTGTTTTGGGCATTTCTAAGATAGGATCTTGACAATAAGTCCAGTTTTATTCCAAAATATCATACAATAAGAAAGGATTTTAGATTAGGTTCTTAGGTGCCTCTAAGAAACATAACAATTAGACAGACGGAAAAGAAGAAACTATTGCTATGAAAGATTCAGTGCATTCAAACAAATGAACAACTTCTTTTAAAACAAGTATTTCCAAAATAAAGCTCACCAAGGTAATGGTCATGTATTATTATGGTAATCTTGGGTCAAACTTTATACAAAGCAGAACTAAGACGACAAAAGCATGGGAGTTTCAGCACTTTACTGCTGTTAAATCTTTTTGCACTGGCATAGTTCATGAGAACTCAGTCAATTCACAGTTCAACTTTGGGATCTAAGGAAGTTTAGTTAGTATATTAATGGCCAGATCACGAGTTAGGGTTTCTATATATCTAACTTAAAAAAATACAAGACGGAATTTCGCCACAGAAGTTTACAGCCAAACTAAAATAAAGTACTCCAGAAAGCACACTACATTGCAATCAAGAGAGGACATGTGTCCATAGCATGCATTGGAGTCACTGACGAACAAGCAAACCACCACAGCCAACTAGTTCTATGGATATCTTCATAAAACGATCTGGCTAAAGCTGACAAGATGACATAGGAAAAGGTTATTCTAGATTAACGAAGAAGGGAACACACATTAAAGATCCTCGTGAGTTTTAAATAAGTCGTAGCATTCCTTGCATGGAGCTTGAATACTATGATTTCCCGTCTACTGTTAAAGTTAGTTACACAATATATCATTCCTTATCAACCATTATTGATTAGAGGCAGGACATTCTTTACACAAGGGATTCTACTCTAACAAGATTGTAATATATACTTGCCTAAGAATGCGGTTTGTGTATCTTCAACTAAAAATTCATAAATTAAATCCTTAAATGATACCTTGTAGCTTAAAACACTATAAGCCTATAACAGACAGAAACAAATGATTGCATAATACCATACAGTGATGAAAATGTATAAGGGGTTCATTAGCTCCTTATTTATATATTCATAACATTAGGAGCACAAAAGAAACAACATTTAACCTCTTCTCTCAAAAAGTGATATATGAATTTCGAGCAAGCTCATATAAATGCTAAAATAATATATTTAATTGCATGCAAATAGTTTCGAAGGTACCATTTTGCAAGTGTTTCAAGTCAAGCATTCTAGATTCAGTGATTCACGTCAGAGCCCAACCACTGAGTAATAATGCAAATATTCGCCTTTATCCAAATACTTTCAAACCCACTACGCCTTTTACTCCATGCCACCTCAAGGCTCCAACTTTATCAAATTATTCTGCAAAAAAAAAAAAAAAAAAAAAAAAACCTAAAATAAGAAACAAGGATAATTTCAACTTTAATCACGTTGAAGAATGAATAACCAATTCAAATTGAGATAAAATTAGAAGACCATAGTGCGGTGGTTGGTGGAAGTTCGGAGCACCGAGATTCACCGGAATCGTTGCCGGAAAAAAAATTGTCGTCGGAGAAAAAGATAGTTAACGAGGAGAGGGAGGGAAGAAGCAGTTGAAGAGTGAGGAGCATTGGGATTGGGAGTAAGCAAGAGGAATAATATGCACCGTGGAGTCAATATACCCCTACACGTGTCGCTCGCTTATTATTGTACAGTGAAACCTTGTTCAAGGTAGAATCTGAACCGTTCAGTGTGTTGAACAAACAGTGGAATGGGTGAGTTGTAATGCACTGGAGTGAAGCTCGCCGTGTCAGTTGATGATCCAAGTGGCATAGTATGATTGGTTGTCGTTTTGTATTTTTGGTACTTAAACCAACTCCAATGGTTGTTCTTAGGTGGTTCTTATAAGAACTTCCATTGGAGACGAATGATTTGGCTGCCAGGGTGTAGAACAAACAATTTAGAGTGAGGCCAAATGTGAGACCCATTTAAGCATCCAAAATGAGTTCTTCCATTAGAGTGAAAAGGAGGTTGGGTTCTTATATCTCATTTGACATCTTTATCTGACCAAATGATAGATAAGAACCCAAATATGATTCTTACATTATGGATACTCTTATGTGTCGGTTCTTCGATGTCGCTCTTTTTCCTTTTGGGCCTCATTGTCTTTTTTGAAGAGATTATGGCACCATGCATAAAAATTAAAATCACTGTTTCAATCAAGGTTATCAAAATAGGTCGGATCGGGAACAGACTGCTATTTGATCCAGAAGACCACTGAAAAGTTCAGGGGTCAACTCAACGGTTAAACTTAAAAAAAAAAAAAAAAGCAAATAAATGAGTTTTGGCTTGGGCTCATGGGCTACCGTGTTGTTTTGAGAGCAAATACAAAAATGGCTCTTGTAAAATTTATAAAGATGAAATATAAAAGTAATTTATATTTAAAAAAATGAGAATATTTTAAAATTGATGTTAATTTGCTTAATATACCATATAAAATTTATGTTGATTTACTTACTATATCATATTTTATTATTGAATATATTAATAAAATTTAAAATATATATTTAATTACAACCGGTCGATTATGGTTGGACTAGTGAATCGTAAATCAGTACTTTTACCGACTTAATGGTCGGACCGGTTTCAAAAACATTGTTTTCAATTGTTTGCTGTGTTAAAAAAAGGTGTTAGTTGAAAACTACTCACAGTGTGATGATTTTGTTTTACATTGAACCATGGCTAACATGCGTCACTTTTTCATAAATGAATTTCTCCAAAACTATTAATGGGAGTCTCCGATCACATACCATCACTTGCAAAGCGATCCTTTCTGTAAAGAATTTCTTTCTTTTTTAAAAAAAAAAAAAAAGGTTATGCTGATACTTGATATAGATACTATAGATTGATATAAATATGAATAAATACAAAAATGTATCATATTTTGATGTAAAGTAATTATATTGTATTAAAATATAGGAGAAGGTTAATTAAAAGTGTTTAAACAATAAAGTTATCTAAATAACGTTTTTCACCTACATGAAAATGAACCACCTTGTTAATGATTATATTCTCCTTCTAGTTAAAACATATATTGTATATATGTTCTTTATTTGTTTGTCATTTTTTTCCAAACATTTTCGTAATATATTTGTTTATGACAAGAGTTCCTTGCAAATCTTTTGAACAGATGCTTCAGCGTCAACATGAAAACCACTAATTTAATAACTTTTGTTCGATAGTAGTATTTGACCAAAAAAAATAATGGCAGTTGTATTTCTGACTTGTCCAAGTTATTGGCCGATGACCATCGATCATGTTCAATGTAATGTAATCAGCTAATAATTAATTCACTTCTTTAAAAGTGATTATGTCACTTATAGTTAATAGAGAACATATCCTATAGTATACGAGAGTCACAAGTTATATGTAATCGTCACTTAACTAAATAATAACTTTTTTAAAGACAAATAATGAATCAATGGACACAAAATTTTAGGGTCTGGTGGTTTGTTTTTGTTTCCAGTTTTCAATTTTTGATTTCAAAAAAAAATTTACAACATAAATAATTGCTAAACAATTACTTTGTTTTCATTATTATATTTCCTGTTTTCAAAGATTTATACAAGAAACAGTGAAAACAAACAAAAAGTTGTTTTCAGTGTTTCATGTACAAATATTTGGAAACAGGAAATAGAATGAAAATAATGTAATACTTTTATAATTATTTGTGCTGTAATTATTTATAAAAATACTAAAATAGGAAATGAAAATAGGAAACAATAAACAAATTAAGCATGATCTTAATATTCCTTAGCCTATGAACAAACGTTAGCAGAGACATATTTATGTGTATTTTAGGAGGGCTATTGCCGACAAGCTAGTTGTTTGGACAACGGGTTCGAAAAAAGCTTTTCGTATATATATAACATGCTTTAAAATTCTACTCAAATAAAAAATTATGACCATTATTCAAAGATTTATTGACCGTTCGAGATTCCGACGATCGACCACATCGAAAAAGCCATCAATAAAAACCACCCTATCCATGTTGAAACCTGTGCTAGGTACAAGTATCGAGGAATGGGGATTCACTTTGGGTTTCTAGATTACCCTATGCTTTTAAATAATACTAATGTAACTAATTAATGTTTTAAAATAAATAATTATGAATATTTTGTATAAAATTTGAGGCATGTATATTTGTTGGATAAACTTTAAATTTTATACCTAGTCCCATATCACCGAAGTCTAGCTCCTTCCTCGACGTTAGGTTAATTTCCCATTTTCCTTGGTCATATACGGTCTAGAAGAGAATTACTTTTCCAAATACTAGAGAAATCCAATACATTTTATTTTATTTTATATTTTTGTTAAGCCTGAAGCCAACCGAGAAATCCAATACATAAATCTTATCTTATAATAATAGCGGCTGCCATCTAGAAGCCCTTATACCATAATCAATTTATTTTAAAAATGATAAAATTGTTGTTGGTAGCCTGAAGTTAGTTGAGTGAATTTAAGCCTTGACCGCCAATCAGCAAATTAAGCAGTCATGCTACATTTTCTTCTGCAGGGCAGAAGCTCCTTTTCATACCAAACAAACAAGTCAAGGGATAAGCCAGCCCTAGTAAACGCATCAATTGCTCCACCGCTCGCACTTGCTTACGTCACAGAAAATCAAAGTCACAAGTTTAGTGTGTGGCAATATAATATGCATGCACACACACACATTCAATTCATCCAGAAATGTCAACTATTATTACATCTCCTATTGTCTCAAGCTAATTTTAAGGTAACAAACAAACCAAAACCACCCTTTATAAATAGGACACCCCTCAAAGTCTCATACAGTTCAATTCCACACCTTAAAGCTTTCTTTTCTTTTCAAAACCCTCAATCCATTTCCACTGCTTCACACCATCACAACAATATTTCATTTGTTTTTCTTCTCCAATATATTGATTATTGATTGGTCATATGATGAAGAGAGAAAGAGAAGCTGATCATAGCATAACCATGGCTAACTATTTGATGTTGCTTTCTCGTGGAGGTGAATTTGAGACAACCTATTTCAACACTCCCAACAACCGTGTGTTCGAGTGCAAGACATGTAACCGGCAGTTCCCGTCGTTTCAGGCACTCGGCGGCCACCGTGCGAGCCACAAGAAGCCAAGGTCGATGATGGGAGGAGAGGGAGAGGGAGATGGCCAAATGGTTCATGATTCACCTCCAAAGCCTAAAACGCATGAATGCTCCATTTGTGGATTGGAATTTGCAATAGGGCAAGCTTTGGGTGGACACATGAGGCGTCATAGAGCTGGAGCAGCTTCAAATGGTAATGGAAACATGCAGATAGGAAGTAGTAGTAGTAGTGGTAACACTAGTGTTGATACTTCATCAAACCGGAAGAAGGGTAACAAAAAGAGATCAGTTCTTTTTTTGGATTTGAATTTGACACCCTTAGAAAATGATCTGGAGTTTATGAAGATTGGACAGACAACTCCTTTGGTAGATTGTTTCAATTGAACTAGTGAGTGATATATATTGCTAAAGTTTGGGAGGTAGTTAGTGTAAAATATATATATAAGTACTTTTGGTTCCCATTTGTATTAATTTTTACTTTATGGTAATCTATCACATCATATACTAGATGTAAATTATTGTTCATTTATTGAGTATAAGAAATCCCTGCATATTTTTTAAATCAAATTGTTTACTTCTGTTAAAGTATAGTTTAACAGGAAACCAATTAATAACCAAGGATGCTTCTTTATTACAATACAAATACAAATGTGCTTAATCAATCCTTTACACATATAACAACTGTTGTTGGATGCATTTCCTTTGTCATTTTTTTTATTATTTTAGTTTTTTTCTGTAAAATATTCGTTATTTTTCAGTGTTTGGTAAAATTCTCAAGTGTCAAATCAAATGCTTTTCAAAATCGTTGTAACAGACAAAAAAAAAAATTTGTGTTTAATTTCTTAATTTTATGGTGCTTCTTTCCAAATTAATGACTTTGGATTGAAAGCCACTTATATGATAACAAAAAAAAAAAAAACTTCAAAGATGATTTTCAAAACAACTCTGTCGTTTGAATACCTGAAATATTATATCTGGACAGTGGATAGTATATAGGTCACGCATATTTATAGCACATTTATTTTAGTTTAACATTGTAGGCATAATCTCTAATCACACTCACATCAATATCTATCCAAGTATTTTGTCAAAATTGTTGTGACTACAAAATATGTAAGTTAAAGGAAACCTTCTCTTAGATTCTAATATAACGCTAAGTAATTTAATTATATTCCACATAAATTAAAATTTGATTTCTCACATTTTTAGTTTTTAGTATTCGTTTAAATTAAGGACGAGAGAGATACTCAGTGGTCTCAAGAAAAGCAATTAACATTAAAAAAGAAAAAAGAAAAATGTTAACTAGTACCTTTAAGGTGGTATATTTGGTTAAGAACCTAAAAAGATTTCCATTGGAACGTAGTGTATTTTATATTTTGAAGTGTGATTAATTAGTGGTTGGCATGACCCTAGAAAAAGTTTCCTAATTGGAAATGATCTTCATGTATTCATCGTTTTATAAACTTTCCTAATATTTGGCAGGAGCATATATAATGATAGGTATTCAATTCCTTGCAAAAGTTTAAACTGTTGGAAAAATCAATTCAAATTTCCAAATATTAATTCAAGTGGATGGAAATTAAAGTGGCACAATTCAAGAGGAACTGAAGTTCAATGTTTTGACTCATGGGGAGTCTACATTCATCTTTGAAGGAATGAGTGAATATTAATGGTCTTGAAAATGTGAGAAGTAATTAATATCCACTATGCTATGTTCATAAATGAAGCCATATCCCTTCACTATATAAAGGGTGATGATGTGAAGAGTTGAGGCATCCCCTACCATGTCCTAGAGAGGAGGATTGGTATGGGTGATTATGGGAAGAGTGAAAGCATCCCCAGTAGTGGGTGATCATGTAAAGAGTGGAAGTATCCCCAAGTGTGGGTGATCATGTGAAGAGTAGAAGCATCCCCAAGTGTTGGGTGATCATTTGTAGTGAGATGGGTGTTTATCATTCCTTGTAACTCTTTGAGTGGGGTACTCGGGTTTGTAGGGTGATACACAAAATGGGGAGGGTTACAAATCATGTAATCATATTTGAGATAGTGAATACACTTTGTTGAGGTGTTTCTGTGGACGTAAGCAAGAGGTGCCGAACCACGTTAATTCTTGTGTGTTCCTATATTATTTTCTTTGTGGCGTGTTTGTGTGTGTTCTCATCGAAGATCCTTGGGCGTGTGGGTAATTCCGTTGGTGTGCGATTTTACCCAACAGTGGTATCAGAGCTGATGGTTCGACTGGGACGAGAATTGAAGAGAAAGCGGTAGTCAGTGGATCCATGTGTGATCCCTTGTGTCGAAAGTCTTCCTAGCAATGTGGAAGCTAGGCGGCGCGTTCCGTTGTGGATGACGGACAACGGTGGTACAAGTATGACGAAGAAGGCCAAGCCATGAGAAGGGCAAGCGGTGGTAACAAAGTGAAAGGAAGGTTCAATTTTGAGAAGTTGTCGAAATTTGGAAATGTTAATTGAGGGAGGAATTGTTGGAAATGTCAATTCAAATTTTCAAATATTAATTCAAGTGAATGGAAATTAAAGTGGCACAATTCAAGAGGAACTGAAGTTCAATGTTTTGACTCATGGGGAGTCTACATTCATCTTTGAAGGAATGAGTGAATATTAATGGTCTTGAAAATGTGAGAAGCAATTAATATCCACTATGCTATGTTCATGAATGAAGCCATATCCCTTCACTATATAAAGGGTGATGATGTGAAGAGTTGAGGCATCCCCTACCATATCCTAGAGAGGAGGATTGGTATGGGTGATCATGGGAAGAGTGAAAGCATCTCCAGTAGTGGGTGATCATGTAAAGAGTGGAAGCATCCCCAAGTGTGGGTGAACTGAAGTTGACACAGGCAAACACAAGAAGGGGGGGTTGAATTGTGTTTGTTAATATTTTTTCGAAAACAGCCTTTTCAAAAAGATTTTCTCACACAAAGTTAAGGAGACAGAATAAAGCACACAGAAAAGAAGTCTTTTGAAGGATTAACAAATTCAAGTTCAAATCCCCACAGTTAGTATAAATACGTAAAACAAAAGAGATAAGGGATAAGAAGATTTACACAAGATGTTTTATCCTGGTTCACTCTCTTCCAACCAAGAGCTACGTCCAGTCCCTTCTACTTGAAGGATTTTTCCACTATTTTCAAATAGATTACACCAAGTATTCAACACCTCTCCAGGCTCACAAGTATTTCTTTCTTACCAAGCCTCTTCAGGCTCTACCTCTAATAAAGAGTTTTGATATCTTTGATCTTCTAACTCACTATATGTGAGAGTATGAAAGTTTAAGATCAGATAAATATTATAGCAATATTCAAACTATAATATTACAGACTTTTGCTTTTGAATGAATAAGAAAATATTTGCTTCGCGAGAGATTTCTTGAGATTTCTTTGTATACGCAAAAGTTGTTTCTTCAAAAGCTTTAGTCTTCTATTTATAGGGTCCTTGATCTTCTCTTCAGAGTCTTCAACGGTTGTATTTGAAATACCCGTTTAGAAATAGAGTCAACTAGGTAAATATCCGTTGTGACTCAGCTTGCTCGAGGCCTTTGTACTGTGAGACAAATTCTTGCATGAAAAAGCACACCTCTGAGCAAAAGCAGCTTGCAAAAAAAATTTTGCCTCCTTTGTACAAGTTCCAACTATATCAGCGTAAAAGGTGACAGGGTACAAAAACGTTTTGCATTGTACTATTCTGCTTTTTGCAAGTCCTGACTTGTACTATGTCTCTCTCAATGGAACAAGGCAAAAGGAATCGTTAATAGAAACGAGAAGAACCATTATAAATGAAATGAATATCAATCATAAGAAATAAATTCGCTTTGGTTCAAATTGGTATAAATGCTTAAAAAAATCTTCGTCCAGCAAACTAGCGTAAAGGCAAGATAAGCAAAAAGAGTTTTAAGGCTTCGTCCACTGACGTGGCAACCAAAACTTCGTCTACTCAAAACAACGGTCTTGCCAGTACCTGAGATAACTAAAATTTCCGTCCAGTGACGTGGCAATAGCAGACTAAGGGCTCTCGTCTACACGAAGAGAAATTCTCCGTCCACTAAAAGCATTCAAGCGCTCGTCCACTGACGTGGCACTGGAGTTATAAAGGAGAGTGGACTCGACCATAATTTCAGCATAAGATATTCAATAGAAAACATATGGACGCGGATTTGCAAGGAGAAAAGACTTAACATTTTAGCTTATAAGAACAGAGATTCTTTAAGACTAAAGGCACTTGTTAGATTTAAAGCATTAACACTTTGCTACACAAAATTAATTCTTATTGTTAACATCAAAACCTAGAGATTATTTAATCCAAATTATTTTGGTTCCAACAATCTCCCCCTTTTTGATGATGACAAAAACTAATTAAATTTATTT
Organism: Echinosophora koreensis; assembly: GCA_035048595.1. NCBI lineage: Eukaryota > Viridiplantae > Streptophyta > Magnoliopsida > Fabales > Fabaceae > Echinosophora > Echinosophora koreensis. Next base: position 968,552 of record JAPCYP010000006.1, read on the forward strand.
TGCAAAGTTTAAGAGAGCTTACAAGGCTCCCCCTAAGACAAGGCAGTCAACAGATAAATGCTGTTAAGGCATAATAAGTCAAGTCTCATTTGCAATAACATTGATTAACAAATCAAGATAGCATCCTATAAAACATTAGAGTTCAAAGCAGTATTGAAGCATAATCATGAAGTCAAGGCATAGTATCAGCAAGATGAGTATATATTTATGCATATGCAGACAACTAAAAAAAAATCTCTGTATTAATTATAAAATTTAATCTTTCCTTTCTCCCCCTTTTTTGTCATCAGACAAAAAGGCAAAAGGGAGTGGACCATCATTGTCAGCACACAAGAAAAGGATAAAGACAGAGAAAAGAACAGAGAAAAAAAATTTAGATAGAAGGAGGTGGTGGAGGAGGTGGTTGATTAGGCTGGGGATTTTGATTTCTCTGAAACTCCAAGATCAGAGCCAGCATTTGGTTCATCACTGCATTTGTAGGGGCCAGAGAGTCTTGAACTTGCTTCTGCACCCTTTCTTCAAGCTGTTGAGCCATCTGCTCAGTCTTTTCCTCAACTATCTTGCCAACCTTATCATCAACAATTTTCCCAATGATGTCTTCAAGATTGGGTGGCAAGGTAAGTTGTCTTGAGCTCTCAGCAGTGTCAGAGACAGTGTCTTGAGCCTGGGCTGCTGTTCTGACCATAGCAAGAGCTAATGGTTGAGAAGAAGTCTTAGCAGACTCAGCTCCTTGCTTAGAGACACCAGCCTCAGCAGACTGCTTAGCTTGTGCAGATGAAGGTTCAACTGAAGTAGGCTGAGAAGACATTTGCTCATCAAGTTCAGGGCCTTCTACAATTAACTCTTGGGCTGCCTGATCTGAGGAAGAAGTTGCTGGAGGTGCAGTGGCAACTGTGATAGGTTTCTGAGGTAAATCCTTTGCCCAGTGGATAGGTATGATTTCCTCCACATCCCTGCTGGTAATAGGAAGTCCCCACAGATCTTTGTAGATCATGTGCCTTACTTTGGATAGGCCACATTTTCCTCTGTACTTAGGAATTTCCTTCTTCTCTTCTTGAGTCAAACCAGAAGAAGAGGCTTTCCTGGTGCAGTGGATGATGTGAGATAACCAGAAGTCTGCAGCCTTCATTTCTCCAATTTTCTGCACATCCTCCATATATAGATAGAAGTCAAGCTCGGAGTGATCAAAGAGTTCCTGAGACAAGTCCAGAATGGCAGAGTGAGCTTCAGGCATGACCCCTTTATTTCTTCTGCACCTCATGTCTTTGTCTTTGTTGAGGTCTATCATGCCAAGTCTTGGACAGATGGGGTAGGGAGCAATGCCTACTCGAGTTTCCTTATGGTGTCTCAGCCAAGTGATAGGAACCCATCGTGCAGCTCTTTCAATCTGGAAGTAGCTGAACTCCCACTTCAGAATGTTGTAAATCAGTTGATCTGCAAAGTGGTCTGAGGCACTTCCATAGATGCTGGGATGCTCAAATTTCATCCATTGTGTGTTTGCATCCAGAATAATTGGAACGTGCCTAGATGATCGAGCTCTCCTCTCAGGTAAGGTAGGCAGATGGTTCCTTTTAGGATCTGTTTCCCATACGGGAATGATGTGTCGTGCTACTCCTTGAGTGTGAGGAATCAGAGGTGGGGTTTTTTGTAGGTTGGGGTAAATTTTTCTTGGAGGGAAACGGTTGAGGGGTAGATGGGTGAGGAGAGGGCCATGGTGGGTGTTCATCTCTGATGGAAAGGGACCTTTTGGGGGCTGAGAGTTTGGGTATTTGGTGGTCCAAGGGTATTCCTCATAAGGTTCATAGTCATACTCAGGATGGGAGTACCACCTGGTCAGAGGAGTTTCAAGGTTAAGTTCAGGGTCAGGTTGATGAGTATGGAACAGAATTTTCCAATTTCTTTTGACCTGAGCCCAGTTCTCGGACCTATTGGCAAAAATAGTGGATGAAGGTATGATTGGTGGAAAAAGTTTTCTTAGTTGTTTAGGGAAGGGGGCACCTCTGCAGATTCCATCATCTTCTTGATGAAACCAGGGATCTGAATCAGGAATAATGGGTGGAAAGAGGGTTTTGAGTGGTGTAGGTTGAGGTGAGGTTAAGTGAGTTGGGCTATTTAGTGGTGAAGATGAATTTGTGGTTTGGTCGGGTTGTTCTCTTTGTGGTGAGGGTAAGGGTGAGGGTAAAGAAGGTCTATATACATTATCAAAGAAATCTACACTTGGGGTAGGGACATCATCACTCACATTAATAGGAGGAACATCAGAGGATGTGTTGACCTCAGAGGCTGCAAAGGTTCTTGCTTTCCTTGCAGGTTGCCTCCTCTTGGTAGGCACAGCAGCATCAACAGCAGCAGCTGCTTTCCTCTTTAAAACTGTTCCCAGTGGAACATTATCATCTTCATCATCGTCTTGAGGCAGAATTAGTTTTCTAGCTCTCTTGGGAGCAGGTTGAGGAGCAAGTTGAGGAGCCTCACTGCCAGGCTCATTTATAACAATGCCTCTGGTAGGCCTTCTAGGAGCAGGCTTTCTGACAGCCATAGTTTTCCTTCTAGTTCCTCTCCTGAGACCAAGAATAGCTGCATTGTTGGCCTCAACTGCTTCTTCCTTAATCTTCATTTTCTCTTCTTGTTTTGACATTTCAACAAGCTTGTATGTGTCAAGGTGCATGCTACTTAGATTGCTTTTTCCAAAAATGGCAGCTTGCATCCCCTTTGAACGAAAGATCTTGTCTTGTTCTTCTTGAGGCTTTGCATCTAAGTAATCATACAAGCCTTGCTGCTTGAAGACTTTTGACAGAAGATGAGAGAAAGTGATATGAGAGGCTGTTTCCCTGTGTGTGATGGCATCCTTGAAACGATGAAACAGGATCCATGGCAAGTTTATTTTTGTCTCATAGACCAAGTTACAGAGACAAAACTTGTGAAGGGCAGAGAGGTTGTCCTTAGACCCTGCCTTGTGAAGCACTGTCTTGTTCAGAATCTGATGAAGAATCCTAATGTGATCCTTCATTTCAGATGACTTCCATGAGTGAGTCCTCACTGTGTCATCTCGCATCAGTGTAACAGCGATGGTTTCAATACCACCAAGATCTTCTTCCCAATTTTCTGTCATGATTAAACCCTCTTGGGCACAAACGATTGCATCAGAGATGGTCTTCTCAGAGACAGTTATCTTCTTTCCTTGGACAAACCATACTATCTCAGTTTCAGTAATCATTGGTTTCCTCCAGAAATCCCTTATTAAGTCTGGATAAATCGAGACCTTTTCCAGAAACAAACCGTCCCAACCAGCAGCGTTGATGAACTTGCTTACATCCAAGTTGTACTCACACAAAATTTCAAAGTTAAAATGATGTTCAGCCGCGATATTGATGATGTCAGTAACATAGGCAGGTTCGGGAGTTGAGGTTGAAGCCATTGTTGAGTTCTTGAGTAGGTTAAGGTTTGAAGAAAGAGAGTTCGAAAACTTTTCAGAGAGAAGTTATCAAAGATGAAGAGTAGCGAAAGGTTTTTCAGAGGGAAAGGAGTTACCCTTAAAGAGTTTTCGAATACCAACAGTTTTCAAGGAAATTTAAAAAAGATTGATTAGACAAGACTTTAGTGAAAAAACGGCGTTGGTATATTGGGACCGTAAAAAGGTTACGATGGGATTGATGGAAGTCGCTGACTCAGCAAGGAAATGATTAAAATCAAACGTTTTAATATAACTGAGTTCATATATATAAAAGACAAATGTATGTAAGATTGGGTCCACATAAGATTGAGGGTGGACGCATAAAAAACATATGAAGTGGACGCGGCACACCAACAGTAGTGGACGCGTAGACTTCACAAGTTCTGGACGCCAAAACTAGTGGACGCGCAGATAAAACATGCAATCAATACATATACCATTTTAAACCACATACAGCATGTTAAGATGTTTTCTGATAAAAGTAAATCTGTCCTCAGCAAGAGGTTTAGTAAAGATATCTGCCCATTGATGGTCAGTATCTACAAATTGAATATCAAAAACACCCTTTTGCACATAGTCTCTGATAAAGTGATGTTTGATTTCTATATGCTTAGCCCTAGAATGAAGAATTGGATTCTTAGACAGATTAATTGCAGCAGTATTATCACACATTAGTGGAATACTACTTACAAACACATTATAGTCCTCCAATTGGTGTTTGATCCAGAGAAGTTGTGAGCAGCAGTTTGCAGTTGATATATATTCTGCTTCAGCGGTTGATAGGGCAATGGTACTCTGCCTTTTGCTTGACCATGATACTAGATTAGCTCCAATGAAGTGACATCCCCCACTGGTGCTTTTTCTTTCAATTCTATCTCCAGCATAGTCAGCATCGCAAAAGCCAACTAATCTGTAATCTCCATCTTTCTTAAAGCACAGACCAAGATTAGTAGTACCTTTCAAATATCTAAAGATTCTTTTAACTGCTGATAAATGAGATTCTCTAGGATCAGATTGAAAACGAGCACACAAGCAAACACTGAACATTATATCAGGCCTAGAAGCAGTTAGATACAAGAGAGATCCAATCATACCTCTGTATACCTTCTGATCTACCTTTTTCTCTTTATCATCTATGTTCAGTGTGGACGTGGGATGCATAGGTGTGTTCATCGGTTTGCAATCATCCATCTTAAACTTTTTGAGAAGTTCCTTTGTGTACTTAGTTTGATGGATGAACACCCCGTCTATAGATTGTTTGACTTGAAGTCCAAGAAAGAATTTGAGTTCTCCCATCATGCTCATTTCAAACTCTTTCTGCATTAGCTTTGAGAATTCTTTGCACAAAGATTCATTAGTAGCACCAAAAATAATATCATCTACATAGATCTGTACTACAATGAAGTTGGAATTAATTGATTTTCTAAATAAGGTGGTGTCTACCTTTCCTCTGACAAAACCATTATCCATTAGAAAAGAACTTAGCCTATCATACCAAGCTCTTGGGGCTTGTTTTAGGCTGTATAAAGCTTTCTTAAGCTTGTATACATGTTCAGGTTGGGTTTCATTCTCAAAACCCGGTGGTTGCATAACATAAACTTCTTCATTGATAAAACCATTTAAAAAAGCACTTTTTACATCCATTTGAAAAAGCATAATGTTATGATGTGCAGCAAATGAGAGTAAAATTCTGATTGCTTCCAATCTTGCAACGGGTGCAAAGGTTTCAGTATAGTCTATACCTTCTTCTTGAGAATAACCTTGTGCAACCAATCTTGCTTTATTTCTTATAACCTTACCATTTTCGTCAAGCTTGTTTCTGTAAACCCATTTTGTTCCTATAACAGATTTATTCTTAGGTAGGGTTACCAGAGTCCAAACTTCACTCCTCTCAAACTGATTCAGCTCTTCTTGCATTGCCAAAATCCAACCATTGTCCAGCAGAGCCTCATCTACAGTTTTTGGTTCCAATTCAGACACCAATGCAGAGTCTTCTTGCTCTCTGAAAGTTGATCTGGTTCTTAGCTTATCGCTTGGATTTCCTATTATTTGATCCGGTGGATGATAATTCTTGAAATGCCAAGTTCTCTGAGCATTGTCTTGTTGAGAGGTGGATGCTTCTGGTTGATGAGAAGGGTCTTCAACTGGATCATCAGTTTTAACTTCATTTGTTTCTCCTGTGATGTTTAAGTCAAGATCTGCAAAACTTTCATCTAGCTCTGATAGTTTCTTATCAGGCTGTTTGTCATCAAATCTAACATGTATAGATTCTTCTACTGTTAACGTTCTTGAGTTATACACTCTAAAACCTTTTGAGGTTTCAGAAAATCCTAGAAGAATTCCATTGTCTACCTTTGCATCAAACTTACCAAGTTGATCTTTTGTATTTAAAATAAAACATTTACATCCAAAAGGATGAAAATAAGATATGTTGGGTTTTCTGCCTTTCCACAATTCATAGGGAGTCTTATTCAGAATTGGTCTAATGTATACTCTGTTCTGAATGTAGCAGGCAGTGTTCACAGCTTCAGCCCAGAAGTGCTTAGGGACAGAATTGTCATTGAGCATAGTCCTAGCCATCTCTTGAAGAGATCTGTTCTTTCTCTCTACCACACCATTTTGCTGTGGTGTTCTTGGTATTGAGAAGTTGTGTTGAATTCCTTTTTCTTCACAAAACTCATTGAATAGCTCATTGACAAATTCTCCCCCATGGTCACTTCTGATTGAAGCTATACCCATCCCCTTTTCATTCTGTACACGTTTTGCAGAATACAGAAAAGACCTTGAAGGACTCATCTTTGTGAGCAAGAAACATAACCCATGTCCATCTAGTATAGTCATCCACAATGACTAGACCATATTTCTTACCACTGATAGAAGCAGTCCTTGTTGGACCAAAAAGATCAAGGTGTAGCAGTTCTAGTGGTCTTTTGGTACTTACAATATTCTTAGATTCAAAAGAACCTTTGACTTGTTTTCCCCTCTGACATGCATCACAGAGAGCATCAGATTTGTATTTAAGGTTTGGTAAACCTCTCACGAGGTTATGCTTATTTAGCTTTGAGATTAATCTCAAGCTTGCATGACCTAGCCTTTTATGCCAAATCCAACGTTCATCTTCAATGGACACTAAACATGAGACACTTTGATTTGAGAGGTCCTCCAAGTCAATTTTGTATAAATTGTTTTGCCTCTTAGCAGTGAATAAAATTGATCCATCATTTTTCTTGACATAACACATGTTCTTATTAAAAGAAACATCATATCCACTGTCACATAATTGACTTATGCTCAGTAGATTATGTTTTAAACCATTCACCAAAAGAACATTATCAATGGAGGGAAAAGGATGTTTACCGATTTTACCTATACCAGTGATCTTTCCTTTCTGATTTCCTCCAAATGTCACCCAGCCACCATCCTTATGTTTAAGGTCTTGGAACATATACTTTTCTCCCGTCATGTGACGTGAGCATCCACTGTCCAAGTACCAGGATGTTTGTTTCTTTCCTGTTGTTAAGCAGATCTGCAACAGGTATTATCTTGTTCTTAGGTACCCAAACTGACTTGGGTCCTTTCATGTTAGTTTTCTTTGGACGAGAATATTTAGTATGCCTATTATGTATGCATCTAGATGTAGAGTGCCCACTTTTTCCACACACTTTACAAAAGGTGTTGGACGGGCCAGATTTGGTTTTTGCATACCTAGCTGGAGCTTTTGAAGCTCTTTGCTGCATAGGTGGTTTTGACTTAGTGTAAGATGCCTCATACTTCTTATTGTCATAACCAAGGCCAGATTTATCAAGGGGTGACCTAGAATACCTTAGGATAAGACTAAGCTTATCTGAGCCTCCTACCAGTTTTGACAGAGAGTCTGTCAAGTATTTTACATCTTGTTTTAGTTTTGCAACTTCACAAGAATTGTCAGGCTCACATTCAGATTTGTCAGTTAGACTGACATTCTCTGATTTCAGCTTATCATTTTCTTGAAACAAACTTTGTTTTTCCATGCAAACTCTATCATATTCTTTGGTTAATTTTGCAAACTTCTTTTTAAGACTTTTGTATTCATGAGATAATATGGATGAGTCATGCAGTAATTCATCAAAGGCATTTTTGAGAGTTGAAGGTTCAGAATCTGTTACCTCATCATCATCAGTGTACTCATTCTCTGATGATGTGTCTGCCATGAGGCAAATGTTTGCCTCTTCCTCTGCTTCCTCTTCCTCATCTGATGAGGATAAGTCCAAGTCTTCCCATGTAGCCATTAAGCCCTTCTTTTTCTTAAAGAACTTCTTCTTCTCTTTTAGGTCAGGGCAGTCGGCTTTGAAATGTCCAGGCTTTTGCACTCAAAGCACAAAGGTGGACCTTTTTCTTTAGAGTCTGACTTCTCCTTAGAAAATTTCTTGTTGAATGGCTTTCTCTTGAAATTATTTTTTCTTCTCCACATATGTTGTATCTTTCTGGAGATGAAGGATAGTTTCATCTTCATCTGATCCTTCATCACTGTCTGAAGGTTCAGCATCATCTGAAGACTCAGCAGCTTTGAGAACTTTTGAAGAACTTGCTTTCTTTGCCTTTAAAGCAATGGACTTTCCCTTTCTGGAATTGTCTTCCTCATTTAGTTCAAGTTCATGAACTTTTAATGATCCTAGAAGTTCTTCCAGAGAGAGAGTATTCAGATTCTTAGCTTCTTGAATAGCAGTGACCTTTGGTCTCCACTGTTTGGAGAGACTTCTCAGAATCTTTCTGATATGATCTCTATTCTCATATACCTTTCCCAGAGATCTGAGACTGTTTGTTATTGTTTGAAATCTTCCAAACATCTGATCTATAGACTCATGATCAGTCATCTTGAAGAGTTCATACTGGTGAACCAGCATGCTTATCTTTGACTCCTTCACTTGTGATGAGCCTTCATGAGCGAGAGCCAGTGTATCCCAGATTTCTTTTGCTGTGTTGCAGCTGTGAACTTTATCATGTTCTGATCTGGTAATAGCACACATCAAGTAATGTTTGGCTTTGAGATTTAGTTGATGTTTAGCTTTTTGATCAACACTCCAATCTGCTCTAGCCAGTACAACTTGATTTTCACTTCTTGGCTCAGTGTAGCCATTCTCTATCAGTTCCCAGATGTCTAGATTCTGTGCATCTAGGAAGGCCATCATTCTCTTCTTCCAATAGTCGTAATCTGTTCCATCAAAGAGTGGAGGTCTGTTGATAGCTTGTCCTTCTGCATCCATGGTGATAGGATCGTACTTCCTCAGCACTTGTTAGATGCTCAACCCTTTCGAGGCTGAGCTCTGATACCAACTGAAGTTGACACAGGCAAACACAAGAAGGGGGGGTTGAATTGTGTTTGTTAATATTTTTCGAAAACAGCCTTTTCAAAAAGATTTTCTCACACAAAGTTAAGGAGACAGAATAAAGCACACAGAAAAGAAGTCTTTTGAAGGATTAACAAATTCAAGTTCAAATCCCCACAGTTAGTATAAATACGTAAAACAAAAGAGATAAGGGATAAGAAGATTTACACAAGATGTTTTATCCTGGTTCACTCTCTTCCAACCAAGAGCTACGTCCAGTCCCTTCTACTTGAAGGATTTTTCCACTATTTTCAAATAGATTACACCAAGTATTCAACACCTCTCCAGGCTCACAAGTATTTCTTTCTTACCAAGCCTCTTCAGGCTCTACCTCTAATAAAGAGTTTTGATATCTTTGATCTTCTAACTCACTATATGTGAGAGTATGAAAGTTTAAGATCAGATAAATATTATAGCAATATTCAAACTATAATATTACAGACTTTTGCTTTTGAATGAATAAGAAAATATTTGCTTCGCGAGAGATTTCTTGAGATTTCTTTGTATACGCAAAAGTTGTTTCTTCAAAAGCTTTAGTCTTCTATTTATAGGGTCCTTGATCTTCTCTTCAGAGTCTTCAACGGTTGTATTTGAAATACCCGTTTAGAAATAGAGTCAACTAGGTAAATATCCGTTGTGACTCAGCTTGCTCGAGGCCTTTGTACTGTGAGACAAATTCTTGCATGAAAAAGCACACCTCTGAGCAAAAGCAGCTTGCAAAAAAAATTTTGCCTCCTTTGTACAAGTTCCAACTATATCAGCGTAAAAGGTGACAGGGTACAAAAACGTTTTGCATTGTACTATTCTGCTTTTTGCAAGTCCTGACTTGTACTATGTCTCTCTCAATGGAACAAGGCAAAAGGAATCGTTAATAGAAAACGAGAAGAACCATTATAAATGAAATGAATATCAATCATAAGAAATAAATTCGCTTTGGTTCAAATTGGTATAAATGCTTAAAAAAAATCTTCGTCCAGCAAACTAGCGTAAAGGCAAGATAAGCAAAAAGAGTTTTAAGGCTTCGTCCACTGACGTGGCAACCAAAACTTCGTCTACTCAAAACAACGGTCTTGCCAGTACCTGAGATAACTAAAATCTCCGTCCAGTGACGTGGCAATAGCAGACTAAGGGCTCTCGTCTACACGAAGAGAAATTCTCCGTCCACTAAAAGCATTCAAGCGCTCGTCCACTGACGTGGCACTGGAGTTATAAAGGAGAGTGGACTCGACCATAATTTCAGCATAAGATATTCAATAGAAAACATATGGACGCGGATTTGCAAGGAGAAAAGACTTAACATTTTAGCTTATAAGAACAGAGATTCTTTAAGACTAAAGGCACTTGTTAGATTTAAAGCATTAACACTTTGCTACACAAAATTTAATTCTTATTGTTAACATCAAAACCTAGAGATTATTTAATCCAAATTATTTTGGTTCCAACAATCATTTGTAGTGAGATGAGTGTTTATTATTCCTTGTAACTCTTTGAGTGTGGTACTCGGGTTTGTAGGGTGATACACAAAATGGGGAGGGTTACAAATCATGTAATCATATTTGAGATAGTAAATACACTTTGTTGAGGTGTTTCTGTGGACGTAGGCAAGAGGTGCCGAACCACGTTAATTCTTGTGTGTTCTTATATTATTTTCTTTGTGGCCTGTTTGTGTGTATTCTCATCGAAGATCGTTGGGCGTTGGGTAATTCCGTTGGCGTGTGCGATTTTACCCAACATAAACAATTGCTCAGAAAATTAAGGACTAATTTGAGTAGTTTTTTTTTTATTTTATCTGATAGAGTATCTGAGACCAAAAGGAGAGTGAAGGTTTGTGTCTGACTAGCTACTTGTCTTAGTTACATATTTAATGCAAGCGGATAATAACTAATTCGCCTCATTAACGTGGTGATTATGACACTCAATAAAACAGATCCTTGTATATCAAATAAAACAACACGTTAATTTCATTATTTTTCGTTGGTCATACAGTCTAGAACGTAATTAGTTTCCAAATACCGACTGCACTGCCGTGCAGTCCAACACTTTGAATCTTATCCTCGCAGCTGCCATCTAGAAGTCCTTTTATTATAACGATTTTTGTAACCTGTGCAACTTTGTATATGTTAAGGAATCATAAAAAAGAAATACTATTGTATTGGAAAGAGTGGTTTTTTAATTTTCAAGGAATTGAATACACAACTTCCAATACAACATTTCTACTTTTGGTTTCTTAACATGTGCAAAGTTGCACACGTTAGAAAAATCGTTACTATAATCAAGTTGTTTCCTTCTCACTCTCTAGTTCAAACTATGTGTTCAAGAAATTTAACGATCATTGTGCATAAATTAATTGTTGGTAGCTAGAGTTAACTTGATCGAGTAATTTAAGCATGGATAAACAATCAGTTAGACCAAGATCATGTAACCATTTTTTATCATTCGTTTTGCAACTCGTTCTTCGTTATTTTTTGAAATATATATATTAAATCCACAAGTGATGATGAACCTGATGGTGACAAAATTTGCTACAACTACAAGTTACTCAGCAGGTACGCAACGGTAGTCCTGAGAGTTAGAATGTGAGTGGATAAGTACAAATCACCCCGCATGAGATGGTGACAATATTTTAGATATAATTACAAGTTAATTACACCAGGTAGCCATACGAAGTTGTATACAGTATTACAATAATATATCTATTTTTTTATTTTAATTTCAACCATGGGAAAATGACAGATTTTCTTGGAGGATTGCAGATCTGACTTATAGTCCAGCAAATTGAGCGATCGACATAAGTCACACAAACCAAAAACTCTCACACGCATTACTGAAGTAAAATTAGTTAATTTTAAAACATTTAATTACTTAATTGAAGTGGTAGGAAATAGTTGAATTTCTTTTTTGGTATAAATGTGAGTGGATCTCAACCCATGAGTAAATTGTAGTTGCGGTCATGTCGCGGTCACGGTTGCATTACGATTGTTGCGGTCTGATACGACTATATTGTGGCCGATGCAGTCCGCAATCATGATCTGATGCAGTTTCGATGGCCACCGCAACCAAGATGTTGCAGCCGCATCACGTGATCGATGCGGTCCACAATTTAAAACCTTGGTTGAGATGTTGATTATGTAAAACTCTAGTCAAAGTGGTGATTCTAGAATTAAAACCACTAACCTTTGCTGGTAATGTTCACCTGAGTCGTACTCTACTTTGATTAATAATATTTTTTGCTTATAATAAAAAAAACAGAAAATATAAACTAACCACAGCCATTTAGGCAATATACAACACCATTGAAATAACACTACCAGCTGAGGCCACTTAATGATGTTAAGAACCGTAGAACTGTAGAAGACAACCAAATTCCCACTAAGAGGATCAGCTCATGTTAGGAATGACGATGTTCCATTCTGGCCGGTTAGAAACGTTTAAGTTGGGTCCTAACATAAATGAAACATTTAATTTCGTCACTGATCTCTTTTAGCATAGATATAAAATATATTTGTTTATTTAATATATTATTTTAATATGTTTCTATAATCTAATTTTATTTAAAATCTTATAGGATATAAATTTACCTTTTAAGTATATTTTTTGGTTAATAAGAGGAAACAAAAAAAAAAATTATATTCGATGAACTACGTCATTGAGTTAATCATATTTTTTATTATTTAGAATGTAAGATTTTATCTCAGAATTTAATAGAATGCAAGTAATTAGTCTCATGCAAAGCACGGCTTTAAATACTAGTAAGATAATAATCCATATCCATCTGCATATGGAGTATTGTACAGCATAAATGCAAAATAACTAACGGCAATGGACTTTAGCTTAGAGTCGTCATCATTATCGTCAGTCGTCACCATGCCACCATATAGTTATGGTCGAGGCTTCTCCGTTGGTGCTATTTTTATTTTATTTTTTTGACGGATTCTTAGTGCCATTTGCTATACCATTAATTTGGAATTTTTTGAAATTGAGTTGGGATACCCAAACTTAGTTTTTATTTTTTAATATATTTTATTCTTTTAATAATCCGTTAGCTATTGTTCTGAGAGTGACCCAGAACTTCAAACAGTACTTCTGACACATGGGCCTGCAGTGAGTGGCCCAATCCTGGTTGGCTGGTGGTTGTTGGTTTGAAAACTCTTCTTCTTCTCCTTCTTCGTCTCCAATGTCTGGACCGAATGGATATCTGCAAAGATACTCTGATGCTTAAGTCAGCGATGATGTAGTATATAGAGTATATGTGTTCTATATATCATAAAACCATACCTTGTCCTCCTTTTAGGAGGTTTATATAGTGGTGTTTTGAGATGTGTGGGCATGATTGCTTTGTAGAGTGCCCCTTATTGGGTTGTGTGTCGACCCTCGTGAGTTGGTGTTTTTCCATTCTGTGTAACGTTGTGTCAGTGGTGAGATGGTTGTAATGATGGTTTTGAGGGGTTTGCGTGTGTCAGGGAGGAGGGGCGACCTATCGAACAGGTGGAGAGGTTCTTTCCTGAGGTGGGGAAGTCAACTCCTCTAAGTGGGTTTCTGATCGAGCATTTTGATCGGCCAAGAGCTGTTCGCCCGGCTCCTTGGTCTTTGGGCCTCTATTGGGCCAGGTCTTTATAGGCCAATGGTTTGGGTTTTGGATTGTCACATTATGAGCTTGTGCTTCAAATAATTGATTGAAGAAGTGAAATTTTTTCATTTCCCAGTTTGCAAAAACTTACATAGATTTATTCTTCTACTCTAATCATATTGTCCTTGAAAATCATACAAAGATTAATGATTTGATAAAATTGAAGGACAATTTGATAACTACATATTTAAGAAATCATTTTCAAATATCACAACATAAATAATATTCGTTATATGACTATATCAAAATTATTTTTAACAATAAAATATCTATACATATATCAATTAATACAAACCCTCTTTTAATTAAAACCAAGTGATCTTAGGGACTCTAAAGTCTAATGGATCAACACCAGGACACCACAAAGTCCTGTAAGTGGTATCGCAATAAATAAAGTTACATTTATTGGACTACTCAGCAAAAGACAAATTGAAAGAAAAGGTTTTTCTTGGATGTTTCATTTAAGTAAGAGAGAATAATACGTGGGAACTATCTGAACATTTTAGTCAAAGAAGATTAAGAAAAATTAGGGAATGATTATTTATTGAGGTCGGCTTGTTAAGATCTAGAACTTCAAAGAATACAAATCTTCGCTTGCTTTTTCTTAATCAAATATATGTTACTTTCCCAAAATAATTGTGTTTAATTGTTTTATTTTACATGTTGATTAGTATATGATCACTTACCAAAATTTTACACCTTTGTTAAGATGAAAACTTTGTTTTGTTATAGAGACGCCGGTTTTTGTTTTTAGCATGGTGTTGAGCATATATAGGTCGTCTTGGCAAAGAAGAATTAACAATAAAATAACTAGAAGAGGTTGGGGTTATTTTAGGGTGAGCAGGGGATTATTCTATTCGCAGTTGCACGTCACTGATATAACGTAAACAATTCTAGAAATAGTAGCGTGTGGCCAATGGGTAGGTTGCTTGCTAGACTGTGTGTTGGTCCAACTGGGTTTTGAGTAGTTTGGTCTAATATAAGCTTCACAAGTTGACTTCTCCTCATGTTTCACATAAACGACTTCAGATTTTAAGATTTGGAACGGATCTCCAAATTGAATATGACCAGCTTTGAGATTTTATAAATTGACGCTTCTACGCCCTGTAGCTAGTTGAAGCTTACTCATTTCAATAATATTACATATAAATATTTACACACATATATCATTTATATGTATATATTTTACCATTTAAATACATATATACTTAATTATTCTGGTTTTTATTCGCTTACCATTCTTCGTATATTTTTTTATAGGCAAATGTTAGTATGTTATATGTTATGTTAGTTTTTTCTTCCTTTACCAAACCAGGAATCATTCTTAGTATATTATACTATATGTATAAAAACTTATTTCCATTCGCGCTTAAAAAACATTTATTTCTATTTGGAGATATATTATATTATTAATTATTAATTTTGTAGACTTACGTAACCCATGATCTAATGTAAAACACTAAAACCACTTTGATGAGTAACTTGGAATTGTTCAGCTACCCATTGCTGTCTTGCTGACTGGGACACGATTTTCCCAAGGTAAATTGAACTTTGAGCAACAAATAGTGCAAGTTAGGTTACACCAAAAAAAAAAAAAAAAGAAGTTAAACTAGTTCTCTCTTGTCTAAAAGTAGTCATTTTAGTTAACCAAAATCCATATTTTGCTAGAACGATACAGTACACTTACAATGTTCATGTTTTCAATCTTGATAAAACCTAAACGTACGTTACATTATATTATGCAATTCTCTATTACTTCAGAAAATTACACAAACAAGTGAACAACTCCTTGTTCTTACATACAAAGTAGGCCTGGAATTTTAGTTGGAAAAAACGAGGTCAAGCTCGTTGTTTAGAAGCTTGTGCATAGCAAAAATAAGTTGGTATAGCTAGGCACCAACCTAGAAAGGGAAAGCACAAAAGCGAGGACGTAATCAAAGACGTTTGAATAACAACGGTGGGTGGCTGAGAACTGACGAGGCAAGTAATCACAACGACAAATGGCCTCGTTTAGCCGCATTAGTCGGTGTGATTGTGATGGTGTGAAAGCTCAAACTGTTTAAACTTCTAGCTCCCACTCTCCAAGTCATGTACTACCAATACTAATAAAAATGTGTGGAACTAAGCTAACTTTTTTTTATTATGAAAAACACAGGGCTAAACTCAACAGAACAAAATTACAAGAACATCGAATGGAGAGTAAAAACTCTGCGACACATCAATTCGCCTCCCTGTATATGTGCCTGATCCGCGCTCCCTAATCTTTGTCCAACAATTTCAGAATTTGGTTAACTAAATTTTGGCCAAGGTAACTCCAGATAGCAAGACTTTTAGGTTGTTACATGTCACAGACTTTTTTTTTAAGCTCTTAAAAGTAGTCAGCCCGAAAATCTATTTAGATGCATATATTACAAGAAGTCATTTATATAAACCAAGAAACTTGAACTTTTTAAGTTTTGACTAGATATAATCTTTAACAAAATTATTATTTTTATATAAAATAAATACAATATACAAATAAAAAATAATATTTAGGTAAATATTACAAATTTTATAATTATGTAAATAAATATTATATAAATAGGTTGATATTATAGGTTAAATAGACTATTCCAAAAGTTCAAGCCATAATCGGTATAATTAAATGAGTTTAATTTCTATGCACTGTTAGTATAAAAGAATTTTACACAGACATCCAATAATATATTGACAAATCAGTATTATTGTTATTTCTCTCTCTTAATTATTAAAATAAAAACACACATGTCAAAATGTTAGGGGGATAGTGTATACCACTTTAATCCTAATTAAACAGGCATTCAAAAAAAAATCTAAACTTGACTATTTACTACATAGGTCAGACCCCAAAATTGGCTAGACCATAAGCTCCCAAGTCCTAACGGACCGTTTGGCCTATTCCTGGCCCAGGTTGCTAGTAGTGACAATCTGTTCCTTTCTCAAGGAACCCAATATCCTTAATTCAATCAAAGATTCAAAATAGCACCAAGTCCTTAATTCCCTGCACTTTATTAACTAACCATACACTTTCCCAACTCCCTCGACCCTTATCATAATCTGATTCTTAACTTCCCAATTTCCATTGGAGAGGAATTGACGAATTGTAAACAAGCGAAGTGACAAAAGGTAATTGAAGCAGTAGCAGCCAGTAGTAGGAAAGCCATTAGTACATTAAAACTGCCAATACCCTATATAAGTTGTTTTTGAATAGAAACGGTCTCTTTTTTCCAGCCAAGTTTAAAATTCGCTTCCCTTTATGCAACAGTTTACACAAGAATTTAACTCCCACAGCAGATCTTAGACCTTATTTATGAAGGAAAAAAAAAAACTCTAATTAATTAATAATTATAGTTTGCCAAGTGTGGATATAAATTCCTGGTAAGCAAACAGGACAAATTCAATTTAGTAAACAATAGGAATTGGGAAGAAGTGATCCATGTTCTCTTCTTCCTTAGGATCCTTAGGACACATTTAGCAGCATGTTAGCACATCCCTCAGCAGAGTATTCCAGTCAATATGGAACCTAAAGTTTCCAAATCAAGGCAGCTGCAACAGCAGCAGCAAATCTCTCCTACTGATCTTTTACTACAGGTGTAGATAACCCTCCAAGAGCTGATAACCTGCTATAATACAAATATGTCCAGAGATGGACAACCATAAATTGACTATTTCCACTAAATGCCCACACTTACAATTGTCAATTTCAATTTACCCTATGGGTAAGCGAGGGAAGTAACATGAACTCATGAAGGGGATCTTCCATCCTCTTTAATTTGGTTGAACAAATGTATCTAAATTCCAGACCACTACTTGTTTAGGGGTGGACAGATGACAATTGACAAAGTGTATCCCAGGACTAAAAGTGAATTTTAGGATGAAACAAAGTACAAAAGTTGGGAACAAATTGGTCACATCATATTTCATGGTGAAGGCTATGGTGCACCACCCACCAAAGTGGTGTAATGGTGCATCACCCAAGTGACACAATCTGGATCGTCCAGATTGCCAATAGGATTAATTGGACTTTGACCAGAAATAATACATGGCAATCCGGATGGTCCAGATTATGTCACTGTGGTGGTGCACCACTACACCACTTTGGTGGGCGGTGCACCATAGCCTTCACTATTTCATTGGCAAGTTTGAGTGGGACTCAAATTATGCAGCCTGTGATAGATGAACAACTAAATCTGAGATGAGATCGGAATTTAGAGGACAGGTGAATTATCGTGTCGGATTTGGATCCTTTCCTTTTGTTTTCTCATGTTTCTTTTCAATGTCATATCATATCACGAGAGAGAATCTCATTCTCATGTATCATAAAGAGCTACTAGATTGATACATGCGCTATAAATAGAGTCTCCCAAATTTTGAAAGGGCCCATCCATTTAAAGGTTTATTTTCTATCTCTCTTCATGTGAAAAATAACTCTATTCCCCTGGCTTTCAACCTATTTTATAGTCAGAGTGAAAGTTGCAATTAAATGTGCCAAGCACAGCGTTGGCTCAGATGGGAAAAAAGAAAAAAGAAAAAGCAAAGACATGATAACAACAAGTACATGTACATACGATAAGCACTAGAAACTATGCATTGACATATGAAATTAAATAGTTGCAGAAGCATGAAAAGTTTAATAAGGAAGAGAATAGATGCAATTTAAATTACAGTGATGATATAGATATAGAATAATAGGGAGGGAGGGAGGGGAAGGGAGCTTATTAGTCAGTCAGTCAGTGAGTCTATTGAGTTGTGAGAGGAGTCGTCGGTATGATCACCGAACTTGTGCTTGAAGGACTCCTGCCGCTGCATCCACATCATGTGACCCTGCAATTCCAATTGAATTGAATTGAATAATAAGAGAGACAGACAGAACTCGAATGTCCATACATAATAACATACCTGGAGAGCAGCAGCCCATGCGATCAGGAACGATGCCACCCAGAATCTCCTGTCTTTCACCACATTCCTCAATTCCATTTTCCTATCACACCAGCACAACACAAGACGCACAAAAGAAGGTTTTTCCCCTTTTACAAACACGAATCGGAAGGAACACAACAGGATAGGTTGTTGGACTGGGCCCATTGCACACCCAGGCCATTTATCATCTATGGGCTTTTTTTAAAATTCCATATGTTTTACAGGTAAAAAAATAACGAATAAAAACCTCACGTGCTTGGTAGCTTGTCCACGTTTAGATAACTAAAGTCAGATAAAAAGTTAAGGGCACCTTCGATTCAAATGTTCTCATTTTTTATTATTTTTATAAAAATGTCCTCATATTATTAATTTAGATACACTTGTGTGTACCCAAGAGCGCTTGGATGAGATGACATGTGTCTCTTCCAGCTTAACTAGAGGTTTCAAGTTCGAATCTTGGCCCTGGGTATTTACTGAGTATTTACTGAGTTCTCTTTTACTTATTTCCATGAAGCAATCAGTATATGATTAATGGAGTTATGTTGTTTAATACATTCTCTATTTCTCATACATTTATATGTAATTTCGTAATATTTTTTTTTAAGTTCATATAATTTCATATCAAAATCATCACAAACCATTCATATTAAACAGTTATAATCCTCCCATGTTTGTAACACATTCGTGGAATTAGTAAAGGGTTAGTCTTAGTTTCGCTTCTTGAGACTCAAACTTCTAAGGAGAAAACAAAAATAAAATCTTTATTGTAAGAAAAATGCTTTTGCCAACAGGGTTTGACATAAGTGATTAAGGATCCGGAGTTGAGCTCTCACTCTCCCCAAGGTGTGAGTTCAAATCCCCCCGATGTCACTAAAATCCCTCCCCAAGAAGATCCCTTGGGGTCGAAGGGCTAGTTGAGTAACTATAACTGGGTGAGACTACTTGCGTTATAAGTCTATGCAATAATCCTCTAGGTTAGGCCTCTGTTGGCAGCCTGACAGCCCCAACATGCCACTGTCGGCTTACCCGATAGCCTTAGGATTGCCTTCCTAACTCCCACTTTTTGGCACCCAAAAAAAAAAAAAAAACCCAAAATATGATACCCGCTCGTGACATTGTTAGGGTTGCTAATGAGTTTCAACTCAAGAAAATACTCAATTCAATCAGAAAATGAGCTCACTTTAGCAAATCAATTTGAACTCGTTATAAGCTCACGAGCAGCTCTACCTCAAACCAGCTTATAATACAAAGCATACAGCCCATAAACTATTCAACTTGTAGGTGGTCATAGTGCATAACTAGAGTCATATAATCCACTTGAATTTGACCATTGCACAATGGTAATAAAAGTGAGGACTACTTGATCAATAAAGCAACAAGTACAAGATCTTTTCAAAAGGTCTTTGTAGGTATATTTAGACCATAAAATGTGAGAAGGTTTTTTTTTTTTTTTTTTTTTTTTTTTGGGGGGGGGGGGGGGTGGTTGGGGGAGTTTAAGTATGGGAATAAATGATCTTTTCAAGTTGGCAGTTTGCCTGACAAGTAGAGAGAAAGCTTCTCTCTCATAATGCAAGCAGTACTGTCGGCAAATTCACAAGTTTGGTCTCGATATCCTGAATCATGCTGGTGGCACAAGGACATATCATGTAGTACATCATCCTCCATATCAATAACTATGTTATGTAGCATACAGCAAACAAGAACAATTCTTGGTAACTTGTGTTTATCAGGCTTCCACATCACACCTTGAATTATCTTCCACATCTCCTTTAGCCTAGCCAATGCTCTCTTGGCCACCATTTGGGTTGCAACAAGCCGTTTGTTAAACTCAACCTGAACATCTGACAGGCCTTCACCTTTATAAGGAGTAAGAAGCCATGGCAAAAGAGGAAACCCTGTATCCCCAATTATATATTCCCTTAGAATTGATCCTTCTTGGAGTATTTTCTTACCCCCATTCATCCTCTTCCCTTCTTCAGCAAGTTTGAAAAAAGCAGAGTTTCTGAGCACAATGTCATCACTAAGACTTCCTGGCCATCCAGTAACTAAGTCACGGAATCTCAAATCCGGATCCACAATGGCTTGCAAGATCATGCTGCAGTTCTTCTCACGGTCCAGCCATACATTTTTCTCAGAGTCTATAGAGGGAAAAGTCATCATTATGTGTGTGATGTCAACTGCACCACAACAATTAGAAAGGCCCCACATATTCTCAAACTTAGACTTTATCTCTTTCATTTCCATTTCAGTTGAAGGCCAACTAAGATGGCGGAGCCCTCTCTCTTCCATTGCTTCCACAAACCGCCACGTTATTTGGGAAACACTTGACAGGTTAATCCCAAATGAGTCACCAATGGTTGACAATGACTCACCAGAACTAAGCCTCCTAAGAGCAACAGCTACTTGGTCATTCAAAGACAAATGTTTACCCTTTAAATCAACGAAATTTGAGGATCTGGCCAGCATATCTTCTTCCACAAGAGAACATATATAGTTGAACGTCTTTCTTGCCATCTTGAAAATAAACTCGAAATCTTTAGATTGAGATAAAGGTCCTAAAATTAGAAAAATTGAAGCATGAGAATATCATTTTCTCAATCGGTTTTCACAATTAAAACAATATATTGAATATCACTACATCGTGTAGCATCTATTTAAGCACAACAAAGGAAGGTAGTCCGGAAGCTAGAAGAAGCAATAACAGATTTGATATTCTTTACAATCTGAGACAAGCATAATCAAATCAGAAGCTAATGTGCAAATTCTTTGTAACCAGGTGATTTTTCTAAAAGTCAGTTTAAATCAAAGATATGTAAGTAAAAGCCTTCTATTGTGCTATGCAAGCTACTCAAAGCCACAAAAGCAGAAATACCAAAGAATCTGATAAGAGTCCATTTTTTATCTTA
Source organism: Echinosophora koreensis (assembly GCA_035048595.1). Lineage (NCBI taxonomy): Eukaryota > Viridiplantae > Streptophyta > Magnoliopsida > Fabales > Fabaceae > Echinosophora > Echinosophora koreensis. Next base: position 989,840 of record JAPCYP010000006.1, read on the forward strand.
CTGATTAGATCATTCCAATATTTATTCTCATTTATCTTTCCAGGTAGGATTTTGATTTTCTTCAGGGGCTTTATTAGAATATCAAAATCACATTCTCACGTTTATCAAAGCTACCAAGCAACTTCTATAGAATCTAAGTATCAGGAAACTTCAGTTAAGTAGTCTCTTTGCTCTCGTACTTGGTAATTGGTCAGTATGAAGAAGAGATCGCATATTATGTGACTCTTCAAAGAAGAAATTGGGAAGAGGCAAAAAACCAGATTATGGGATGATAGACCATTAGAGATGGAATTTCATTCTCTCACTGCTCTTTAACCTCTATCAATGGATATAAAAGGCCAAATAAGTAAAAATTAAGTTCCAAGACATGTATGCATAAAGAGAGAACTAAACTGAAAATTTCATGTGAAAATGAGGCAGAAGATACCCAAATTGTAGTGTGTAATTGCAACAGGTAAAGATAGTGAAAATAATGTTGTTGCTGTAACTGGATCCTATCAATGTTTTAAATAAATTGGACAAAGAGAAGCTGAAGCTACACACAATCAAGGAGAGATATGAAACGAAAATAAGAGTAGTTAAACAAAATTATAATTGAAGCCTGCAATAATTCCTAAGTAAGAAATAAATTCGTTATGCAATTCAAACATATTTAGGATAAATATATGAGATTACATTTAAGTAAATCAGCAAGATGTATGCTCATTAAGTGCAACATGAATGTGAATAGTCAAATAAAGCTAAAAATATTAACAATATCAAATTCTTTAATTAGCGATGGAAAGTGAGTAAATTTCTCAGTATGGAGGAACAAATCTGGAATCATACTGATTAACAAAAATCATATAGCTTCTATGTCTAAATTTCGCTACATGAAAATGCACAGAAGATATGAACTACCCCTCTTATAGTATAAATTATACTTTTGTTCCCTTATCTTTATTTTAGATTTCAATTTGGTCCCTCTTTTATTTTTTGTTCCAAAATGGTCCCTTATTTTGCAAAGTTATGCCAATGTGGTCCCCCTTTTATTTTTTGTTCCGATATGGTCCCTTATATTCCAAAAAATATACCAATATGGTCCTTTTTTTTGTTCTGAAATGGTCCCTCTTTTATTTTATTTTTTGGTTTCGAAATGGTCCCTTATTTTTCAAAAATTATATCAATATGGTCCTATTTGTGCAACAATTAAAAGAGAAAGGACCAAATTGAAACCTAAAATAAAGATAAGGGACCAAAACGGAACAAAAAATAAAAGAGGGACCAAATTTAAACCTAAAATATAGATAAGTAACCAAAAAGTATAATTTAGCCGATACAATATTAAGCAATACTGAAGGAGCATACCAATTATCCCTACAAAGAAGTAGCACTTCGAAAACACCTAATGTTGTAAATTACAACTTATACCCACATAATCAATTGGTTCCCATTGAAAGCAGTATCAATAGCAGAGAACATTGGTTAAGCAGGGACGTAGAAAAGGGTGAATAGCAGAGGAAGAACCGTATAGGATACTGTAGTGTGTAGTGTACCTGAAATTCTATGAGAAATGGGAGTGCAATGGGTTGGTGTGGCTTCTTGGCCATCCTTGGTGTCATCCTTCTTCCTCTTCTTGAGCCCTCTAATGGAACCCATTCCAATCACAACAAGAAACACTTCCAAGTTCCCACCAAGAAACGAAGGAAAAGTCTTCGACAACTAAATCAACGAAGAAAACCCATTAATCAAGAACCGGACTTTAAATCGAAGGTGTTATCATATATGCAAATTCCAAGCATATATAATATGAAAAGTTGAAGAAAGTAGAAAAGCATAGACAAAAAACGTAATAATAATGCGGGCTATTATATATATATATATGGATGAAGGAATCAGAGAAGGCAAGTAAAAGCAAGAAAAGTAGGATGATGGATTAAAAATACCGAGGCACAATCAATCAGATGACTCCACCTCCTCGTTCTGGTTTTGGACAAAGAACAATTCAAGACTTGCTCCTTTATTATGGTCTTTCAATAATTCTTTAAGAAATATTTTCTTTTATAAGTGAATTTACAATTTACAATAAAATATATAATTATATTTTTATTTTTTTTGGATAAGGAAAGGAAATTTAATTATATTTTTATAACACAGTTTATTTGTTGGTTCATGAATAATTATCTCCTAAATACTACATTTGCCTTCATTATTCTTTGAACAAATTAGACTTATTTTAATTTAGATTTAACATAATTACATCAAATATTTTTTTTTGGTCATAATGACTTTTTTTGTTACTCCTTTGTTTGTATTAAGAAAGAAGTAAACAGAAAAGAAATGGAGTGGGAAAAGCATGGGACTAGAGAGAATGCGTAAATAAATATGTAGAATTCTAGGTTGTTTGAATTGTAAGAAGTAAAGGAAAAATTTAAAAGAAAAAAAAATTGAGTTTTTTTAGTAGAAGTATATTTGTCCCTAATAACATATTTGCATAATCCAAAACAAAATGATAAATATGTCGTTTTAATTTTTTTTCCTCTCTCAAAATCTCTGCAAGCAAGTGGGGAGAGATTTTCTTTCATGTGTGTCCCTGCAACATATTTTCTCTCCTCCCTCACTTGTCTTTCTTGCCAAACAATAGAACTCCTACTTCTCTCTCACTTCTTTCTCTCCAAAATCCACCAAAAGAAAGCATGAATCATGTACTAATAGGACCAAGATTCCTACAGTTGAAATTAAATGAGGAAAGTGCAGTGAACATCCAACGATTAAGAAGAGGAGTGAAGTTTTTTGTTTTAATATTTTTACACACATATATAATATATATATATATATAATATAATATAAACTAAATGAGTTTAATTTTGATATACATTTTAATTATATAATAACTGTATTTTCTATTGGGGAAGTAACTTATAACTAAGAATTTTGGGAGACTTCCTCATATTTGAACCTATGACGTTGAGCTGGTATGGCATTGGGCAAATCGATCGGAAAATGCTTGCTCCTTTTAGCATACCTGTTCATGTGGATTGGGGTGCATGATCGTTTGTCTCTACCTCTCTCAACCCAAGTCCATTCGAATTGAACTAATTAAATAACATATGCTTATAGTGAAGTCATATAATTATCACTAATTAATTACCATTCAGCAGTTGGTCCAAATCCAATATACTTGATTTATTTCAACAATTATCCAAGGTCCCAAAACACAATTCTGGGGACAACTGGCCAAACTTTGTATCTTAGTAAGGCTAAACAATTTTGGGTGCCAATTGGGTGCCAACAAATATACTTAGAATCATAATTCATTTAACTTCAATTTGATTAAGAGGATAAAAGGTATAGATGTAGTAGCAACAAATAACTAAATTTATTTGTTCCATCTCCAACTTAAAAAAACTACATACATAAACCAATTTTAGTGACTTACAGTTCCTCTCTCGTTCTCAATATATCTATGAACCTTTAAGACAATGAGGATCCACACCTCATCAACTGCATCAGAACTGCTGAAGCCTTCATCCTCCCACTTGGGCGTTCATTCTCTACCCTCTGGTTTCTGATATCTTCTGATTCATAACCTTCCAAAGACCCTTCCAACACTCCAAAACTAGAAGAAGAAAATGGCAAATACCCCTTATTCTCACTAAGACACTCTTCAAATTGCTCCTTTTCCATTCTTTGCCTTCCCTTCTCCTCGGTCTGAGTGGAAGCATTAGCAGCTTTTCTAGCAAACTCCCTGCATGTCTTTGCCTTGTAAAGCTTGAATTCACACGAGCTTAATGACTGGCTCCTCCCCTTGATAGTGGCAGGGGAGTCTGCATCCGTGCTAGAATTGTTTGTTTCTAACGAGCTTTTGGAGCTTGGTGTTGATATTGTTTCATAGGATCGAAAGCTCACACAAGTTTCTATGATTTGTGTTCCTTTAAGGACATACTCATGGCCATTACTCGGGTAAATGAAATCATCCTCAGACAAATCTTGCCACACAAACCCGTTTTTGTAACTCCTACAATGAAGGATCACCAATCACATCAATATTGCATGACAAATCTGTTCAGTTGCAAAGAAATTACAGTATGAAGTTGTGAACTAAATAAGAAAATTGAGTCCACTGAGTTAGAGACTCTTGTTAGGAGATTGTCTTCCTGGAAGAATAGATACCTGTCGTTGGGTGGTAGGATTGTGCTCATTAATTCGGTGCTCACAGGTATTCCTATTTACCTTTTGTCCTTTTTAAAAATGCCCTTGAAGGTTTGGAAGGAAGTGGTTAGGATTCAGCGGGAGTTTCTTTGGGGTGGTTGTTCAGGTACTAAGAAGATTCCTTGGGTCAGACGTTTGTAAACCAAAGGAAAAAGGGGGACTAGGCATCAGAAACCTGGCGTTATTCAATATGAGTCTTCTTGGGAAATGGAGGTGGAGGCTTTTGGTCGAACCGGATTCTCTTTGGTGTAAGGTTGTCAAGGCTAAGTATGGGGAGGAGGTGTGTTCTAATCCTAACACGGTGGCTGTGGGTTGTGTTAGAAATAAGTCGGTATGGTGAAAAGACTTGTGTAATGTGGGTGTTGGTAGGGGGGTCGTTGGGGATTGGTTTGAGGATGGGGTTGTTAAAAAGCTAGGTGACGGTAAGACGATCTCTTTTTGGAAAGATAAATGGTTTGGGGGGTCTACCTTTGAAGAACTCTTTCCAAGATTATATGTGTTATCTAGTATGAAATCTGAAAAAATTTCAGCATGCGGTAATTGGGAAGGAGGGGTTTGGGTGTGGAATTTTAGGTGGAGGAGATCACCTTTTGTTTGGGAGGAGGAGTTGCTAGTGGAATTCAATAACATGCTTAATCCAGTTACTCTTAGTCAGAGGGAGGATCAATGGGTTTGGAAGCCACATCCTTTGGGAGTTTTTAGTGTCAAATCTGCTTATGAGGAGCTCTCCAACAAAATGCACCAGCAGGTACAACTTTCTGAATTGGAGGAGAAAACATCTCTTTGGCTATGGAAAAGTAAGGCTCCACTAAAAGTGGTGGCCTTCTCATGGCAATTATTGTTAGATAGGATTCCCACAAAGGTAAACCTCAGACATAGGAGAGCCATTGATGAAGATGCGACTTTGCTTTATGTCTTTTGTAATTGCTTTGATGAAACTGTTAATCACTTATTCTTGACTTGTTCCTTCACTACTTCAATCTGGGCTAGAATTTTTGTGTGGATGGGGACTGAATTTCCATTTACAGAGTCTATCCACCATCTATTGGTCTTTTTTGGGGAAGGAATTAGTAGGACTGTGAAGTATGGTGGCTGTGTCTTGCTATGGCATGTGGTGGTGTGGGGTATTTGGGAATTACGTAATGGGATAATTTTTTATAATAAAAATGCGGACCTTGTATATTCAGTGGATAGGGTGAAGGTTCTTTCTTGGCAGTGGTTTTCTGCAGGTTTACTTGGAGGATTTTGCTCCTTCTCCGATTGGTGTATTGATCCTATAAAATGTCTTGAAAGTAGAGTTTAGATGAGGGATTCTTTCAAAGTAGAATTTTATGGATCAAGGATTGGGTGTTATCAGGCTTCCTCTACTGTCTAAATCGTCTTTTGGCAGCTGGTTGTACTGCTCAATGATTGAATTCGACCCTCATATTATGGGCAGGTTATGTTTGAGGAAAGGTTTTGATAAGAGTGTGGTGCTTCAAGATTGTGTCTCCTTCACTGAGTTTGGAATTTAATGTGACTAGTAGTGGTTTTTTTGTTTGGTTTGGCAGATTTGAAATTCTGCATGTGGCTCTAGTTAGATAATCAACCTGGTTGTTAATTTCCCCAGGTTAAATATGTACCTAGCTGTCCCTTTGTATCTATGTTTCACTTGTAATTGGGATTGGGTACTCCTAGTGCCCCTTAATACAATTTTGCTTTTACAAAAAAAAAAAAAAAGTCCATTGAGTCAATTAAGTTAGTTACTCAATTTAGTTAGTTAAGCTGCGGAACATGAACTGTGAGTATGCCAGTTCAAAGCCCCGCAATGCAGCTCCTTTCTCACTCTCTTTTCCTTTCTCCCCTTCCCCTTGCAAGGCTTCCTATGAGCCTCCATTGAAAAAAGAGAGAGACAATTGAGAATAATGGCATTATAAAAAGATACCTTTTTGCAGACCAAGAATACATGTTGGCCATTCCTTGTCCTCGGAGAAAACTCAATCTGTTTATCACATCTAATCATAAAATATGGTAAAAATTGAAAAGGTGAGTGAAAATTATATCTAGGAGTAAATCAAGTTAAGTATCTATGTTTTCCTTTGTTGTAGCATTTACCTTTCAGGCATAGCATTCCTTGTGGAGAAGAGATTGGAACCTCCATGAGATGTGGATGCTCAAGCTGGCCATTTCGGGAAAGATAGTATATTACTGCCACTTTCAACTCAGGTGCTTTAGGCTTTGGTTCAATCCAGATTTTGGATCTCTCAGCCTGAGGACTTGCCTCCCTTTCTAACATTTTCCTTGCCATGAAAAGCTCCTCCCTTTCCTTCCAGCTCATTTGGTTCCCATTTTTGTGAATAAAAAATAAGCAATAAAGGATGGAAGCTTAGTTTCCGGTGCAGAATGAGAAAGGTCTTGTTACAGTTGGGAATATGGGTGTAAGATTGTTGTTGGTTCACTTATGAGAAAGATTGTTCTTATTTATAAGAGAAGGAAATTTACTCCTCTTGTTTACATTTGGCTGATCAGCTGATGTGTACCAACAAGTGGCATGGCATGCAATGCATATATATATATATATATATATATATATATATATATATATATATATATATATATATATATATATATATATTTCAGAATAAACAAGTAAAATACAGGATTACGATTCTCTCCTTTTATTTTTCTCATTTTTTTCCTCTCATATTATGAGAGAGAGAAAGACACCAAAACAAGTTTTGATGGACCCTACATACAAAAGTAAATTTGAATTTGTCTTTCTCTATTTAACAAAAGAGTAAAAAGGATTAGTATTACTTGAAGTAATACTCAAAATAAAGCACCTAAGGGGGCCATGCAGGGAGAGGGAAGGTCAAGGTAGTTTCAGTTTATAATACTCCATCTCTAATCAATTATAAACAAAAAAAATACCTATATTTTGTGGACACCAAAACAAGTTTTGATGGACCCTACATACAAAAGTAAATTTGAATTTGTCTTTCTCTATTTAACAAAAGAGTAAAAAGGATTAGTATTACTTGAAGTAATACTCAAAATAAAGCACCTAAGGGGGCCATGCAGGGAGAGGGAAGGTCAAGGTAGTTTCAGTTTATAATACTCCATCTCTAATCAATTATAAACAAAAAAAATACCTATATTTTGTGAACTCAAATATAAGTAAAATTCAACCAACTCAACTCTATTTAATGTTAGTGTTCCAAAAATCAAGAAAATTAATCGATCCAACCAATTCTCCTTTTACTTTTCCAAGAGCATTACACACTCCCAAGATAATTAAATGGTAATTTAGTAATTGTAACTCATTTTTTTTACATAAATCAAGACAATTAAACTAAATTAATTAATTTTCTTAATAAACGTGAAATTAGTTAATTTTGCTTATAATTAAAGCCGGAGGAAGTTTCATATAGCTGAGCCTGAAATATTCACGAGGCCGCTGCTGCTACTTGCAAGTGTAGGGTCAAATACCCGGTTCCATGGCTAAAAATCGTAGTCCCCTGCTCACGGACCAAAGTGGGGTGGGGACAAAAATTCTCATTTTCCTCGTATATAAAGTCAAAAGTAATCCCGTGAAACAATCACACTGCAATCAGGGAAACAAATAAACAAGTTTCCCGGCAACCAAGCAGAATGTGCGGAAACTACTCTAGACTTGCAAAGAAACGTAGGTAGTTAAATCTTAAATGAGATTTGAGCAATAACGTGCACCAAAATAACTTAAAGAAGAAAGCCTGTGAAGCAAACCTGGCTCACTATTTTTTCAAATAGAAAAATCAAAACAAAATGTCTAGCTAATTGTGAAGAAAGCCTCAAACTACTACTAAATGTCTACACCAAACTGATCCAAGGGCATTCTTCAAACCGTGATTCCTAGATTTCGTTTCTTCCCATCTTTTCTTGTTTTCCCAAAAGGCTAAAAGAATTCTCATATCAAGAAAAGATATGGTAAGGATAATGAAATTGTCAACTTGTTCAATTATAGGTTCTACCCTGTATAAAAAATAAATAAAAAATTAGAAACAAAAACTACTGTCAAACTGTCTACAAGAAGAAAAAACAAATTGAGTGTTTCTGCATGATTTGGCTTGTAGTTGAAACGGCAATGTGCTTCTTCGGGCATGCTGACAAAATATGTCCTTTTTTGCTTTCCCTTCTCACTCTCAGTCTTCCACTCCATCATTTTGCTTTCTCTTCTCTAGCATTTCCAACATTATTTCTGAACTATCTTCACGAATGGCATATCCATTTCACGCCTTGTGATTCAGTTTTTATATCAGTTGACAAAATTGTCATTTTCTTCATATAAATAAAGACAACTCAAAAGTAGCCCCATGTAATCAACACATTACAATCAAGGGGGCAGTTTGACAGGTTTCTTGGCAACCAAACAGAATGTGCAGAATCTGGTTGAGGATTTACAAAGAAATGGAGTCAAATAGAGTTTGAGGAATACCCTGCAGCAAAAAGAAAGCCTGGCTTTGCTATCAGATCACATAAAATTGTCTAACTATCTGTGAAGAAAACCCCAAATTCTCCCCACCCCCACTTTTCTATATTATATCAAAGACAAGAAGAATTCTCATTTCAAGAAAAAGAAATTGAAAACGATTGGCAAAGTATGAAACTGTCAACTTGTTCAATTATAGAACTGCCTTTTTTCGGGGGGAAAAGAAAGAAAGAATGAAAGAAAGAGAGAAAGAAACAAACAAACTACAATCAAGAACAATGCCATTGTTGTGTTTTCCTGCATGCTTTTAAGTTGTAGTTGAAGCGACTGTTTGTTTCTTTGGGCATGCTGAAGAAATATGTCCCTTTTCACCACACTCGTAGCATGTCCTCCTCTTCATCTTGCCACTTCCAATGGAACTTGATTTCTCACCATCCAATCCATTACTGGTAGTCTCACCATCCTTTCCATTACTGGTAGTCTCACCATCCTTTCCATTACTTGTAGCCACAGAGCTTATATGGGTTCCTGGTTTTTTCTTCAAAGGGACTGCACAACTTATCTTGACAGGTCTCTCAAACAAAACCTTTTGGTCCAATGTAAGTGCTGTTTTTAGTGACTGACTATCACTGAAATCCACATGGGCATACCCTCGAAATTCTCCTGTCTCCTTGTCCATACCAAATCGTATGGATGTTATATTGCAATTTGAGAAGAATTTCTTCAGTTCTTCCTCTGTTATATCCCATGACAAATTTCCAACATATATTCTGTTGTACCCCTCCAAAATTTCTGGAGCAAAATCTGATGCTTTACTGGCTCGAGTTGCTTTATAGGGTTGGATTTTCAGAAAGAGTCCTCCCCTGTTATACATTAAATGTTTGATGAGTATGACGTGAGAAATGGGAAAAAAACAATGAATCAGCTTTCTATAAGAGAAAATTGCCAGTGTTACTAACATGTCAGATCCATCGAGAGCCAATGCTCGTTTGGCTGCCGCTTCAGTCTGCAGGAGGAATGCCACGGAGATGTCAGTCAGTTATGAACATGCTCCATAACCAAGAACCAACATTCGAACTTGGAGGTTTGTTCTAAGTGGTGATAAACTTTCAAAACAACAAATCTGCTTTTGGAAGGAAATTATTATGTATTGCTAAAGGGCTCAACTGAGATTGATAGTTTACTAAAGGATGTCATGGGCATCTTAAAATCGGCAAGGGCTCTATTTCAAATTCAATCAATCCTAGCATATAAGCAAGCCCAAAAAAAGTCTCTAAATTCGAGTTGAAATTGTATAATACATAACATTGAAATATAGGGGCAGGGTGAAGGGTAAATTTTAAAGAAATAAAAATGAAATGTATAGTGATATAGTCCTTACCTTAAAACTAATAATGGCAATTCCTCTAAACTTGCCGGTTTCAGGAAAACTCATGCAATCAACTTCAGTAATAGTGCCACAGCTTTCAAAATAACTCCGAATATCATCCTCAGTTGAATAATAGGGAATTCCTCCCACATAAACTTTTGTAGGAACATCACCATTCTCTTGACTGGAAATATATAAAAATAATAATAATAACATTACTTAAGCTGAGAATCACATTGTATTATGAAGTGGAATACTAGTACTAAATACAAATCCAACTGTTGCATTGTTTGAGACAAAAACCCTTTTATCAGAAAAGAATAATAGAGAGTAATTAGTAAACACAGTATAGTACCAGGTAGTAGCGGTGATTTCCCCAGTGGCCTCAGCCACTTCCTCTCCATGATTTTTGGCCTTCTTCTTCTTGTTCTTCTTCTTTTTCTTGTTCTTCTTTTTGTTCTTAGTCTCTGACTTGTTGGCATCGTTGAGAACCCCATTTGCTACATCATCATGGTCCTCCACCACTTTCCTCTTTCTCTTTTTGTTATTCTTCTTAAGGCCCAAATCCTCAGACCCATTTTCCTTCTTGCTTCCTTCATGCTCACCACCATCCTCAGCCTCAGCCTCAGCCTCAGCCTCAGACTCGGGAGGATTCAAAGAAAGAATCTTTCGGCGTTTTTGTCTCTTGGATAATATGGGTTTGTGGGCGGCAGAGTCCAAAAGATCTTTGAGGGAGTTATCAACGTTGGTTTGATTTTGGGATAACTCAGCTCTGAGCTTCACTTTCAGCTTCTTGTTCGATAGAACCATCTCCGAATACAAACCTTGCCACTGTCACGCCGCAAAGCCAAAGAAAGGGTTTTATCTCGAGTTCAACTGTTCAAGGTTTTCGTTGAACTTGAGAAACAGAAGAAGACGATGTTCGCTAGAAACGACGCCGTAAAGCTTTTGTAATGTTTTCAAACAATTTATTTATTTATTTATTTTTTTTTTTGAATATCAGGCCCTAAAGCCCGAAGGAAAATACGCTCCTTTTATTTTTGGTTTTTGCAAAGGTCAGATATATTGTTTGGGCCTTTGGGTCAAAACACAATTGTTAGGCATTTAGCTGTAAACCCAAAAAGAAAAATCTGTGTTCTTTATATGCCTTTTTCATCATGCAATGCAAAGAGAGATAAATTTTATTGTAACAAGAAGTGAGAATTGAGAGACGTCTAGAGACATGAGTATTTGAATATTTGAGTATTGCTTGGAGCCTTCCTTATATAGGGCTCTTTCATGACGGGTTTCATTTAAGGTCATTAATTCTATGGGTGGGAATTTCTCATTACTCATAACTACTAGACACGACCATAAATATTATAATTGTTATGTCTCCAACCTCATTATAATGGGAACATTCAATCATGAGATTGCTCTCGGTCAAATCACCCTAAAGGAATAGGTTTTCATTGGCTAAGATCTATTCGGCCTATGTAGGAACAAATACAAATACTTTATATAAATATAAGGGTTAAATATGTTTTTAGTCTCTCAATTTTTACAAAAGTTCGGTTTTAGTCCCCCATTTGGAAAACATACTTTTTTAGTCCCCCGTTTTCTAAAATATGTCAGAAATGGTCCCTACACCAAACTTCCATTTGAAAAACATAAGGGACTAAAACCGAATTTTTTCAAAAATGAGGGACTAAAAATGTGTGGTTGTAAAAAATGAGGGACTAAAAATGTGTAGTATAGGGACCATTTCTGACATATTTTAGAAAACGGGGGACTAAAAAAGTATGTTTTCCAAACGGGGGACTAAAACCAAACTTTTGTAAAAAATGAGGGACTAAAAACATATTTAACCTTAAATATAATCCTCTCAAAATTTGTGAAACCTTATTTATAGTGTTTCTCCTTTTTCTTTTCCTTTTTTCTTGCCATGATCTTATATAGTATAAAAAAATACATAAAGTTCTCTTGAGTAAGTTCAGTTGGTAAAGTTATATGCATGTTTTAAATCCTTGCAAGTTGCAATGCACTCTATCCTTTTCCCTTTTGCTTCACCCCTCTCCCCCTTCCCGTGTAAAGCTCTTTATGAGCCTTCCCTTAAACCAAAAAGAAAAAATTTAAAAATTGGACAAAACTTCTTGGGCTATATGCAAAGACTACATGGATGGTTTATGGCTCTGAAATGGAAAGAAACAGAACAAGAGGCTCCAAAAGATAAGTGACAAATTCAACTATTTGTAACACCACGCCAGCAGGCTGAAGGACCGACTTGTTTATATCATTTAACTTTTCTTAGATTTATAGGTATTGTCTAAGGTGCACCACCCACCAAAGTGGTGTAGTGGTGCACCACCCAAGGGGCAAAATCTGGACCATCCAGATTGCCACTTGGATTTTTTTGACTTTTCAACCTTTATAGAAAGGAATTCTATGGTGCATCCTCTTCAAATTGGTGCATGGATGCACCTTAAAGTGGATCAATATGGTTCATTCAATTTGACACTTGTCATGTCAATTGTCATAAGTTAAATTTCAATATTTTTTATTTTTTTCATCAAAATTTTATTATTTATAATTATAATTATTTATAAATATTAAAATATTTTTTTGTTACTATGTTACTTTTTTTTATTTATATATGTAATATTTTGCTTTTAAAAAAATCAAAACCTTGGTAATAATTAAGTAGTATGGGATGATTACGGTGATTTTGAACCAAACCGTACCATCACAAGGCTTATTCCAAAAGTTTATTACAGTAAACTTTTTAAGAATTTGCCACGTGAAAAAAAAAGAATAGTAACAAAAAATATTTTAATATTTATAAATAATAAATAATAATAATAATAATAATAAATAATAAAAGTTTGATAAAAAAATAAAATGTATTTTCTATTTGTTAAAATAAATATAATATTTTTGTAAATATTAAATCATTGATTTGACTAATTTGACCAAGTAAAAAAATATTTAAATTTAACTTGTGACAAGTGTCAAATGGAATGGACCATATTGATTTACTTTAAGGTGCACCCATACATCATTTTGAAGAGGATGCACCATAGAAATTCCCTCTATAAAGGTTGAAAAGTCAAAAATACCCAAGTGGCAATCTGGATGGTCCAGATTTTGCCACTTGGGTGGTGCACCACTGCACCACTTTGGTGGGTGGTGCACCATATCCTTCACCTACATTATAACGTAAAAAAAATCACTGCATAAACATTACATCCAAGCAACTCCCATCTGATGTCTCTATCTTTGGATTCCTTCCCTTAACTAGCTGAATTAAACTTTTTGCCACCGAGATTTCATTCACTTGACTTGTAAATCCCATAAACTTAATCAATTTTAGATGCTCCAGTTCCCTATATTTAGTTACTTGCATCAAGCATGATTTGGACCCTGGAGCTGAATAACTGTTGGGATCAATCTGCACCCAATCAGTGATAAAAAAAATATCAGAAAGCTTAACTAGAGCAAAACAAGAGCATCAATTACTTACTCCCCAGAAGAAAACTTACCATTACAAAAAGTTGCTCCAAGGCAGGGCATAATTTCAAGAAGGAGACCAAGGCATCAATGTTGTTTCCATCCTTATAGTTGTCAATCCACCGTAGCTCTCTTAATTTATAGAATATGAAGTTCCCACTTGATGGAGAAATTGATGGCCATATTAGTGCCTACAACAAGACCCTTTTGGAGTTAAATTGTGTATAAGAAAAATATGTGACATCCTTGGTTCAGGTAATGGCACCACTCACCAAAAAAATGTAATTAAGCAAGATATATACATAAAACCATCAATAGTAGATGGGGAATAAAATAATAGGAAGATCATACCTCAAAAGTCCATTGACATAGAGTAAGAACTTCAGAATTCTTTATTGTTAATAATGTTTCATTGAAATCTTGAGCCTTGAAGTCACTGCAGATGGGTCCTAGTCTGAAATCAAGCATGGCATCACCCAAGTTGAAATGGGATTCAGGCCAAATCCTAGGAAGAGGTCCACGAAATCGAAAAGATTTAAGTTTAGAAGTTCTAAGATGTAATGACTTCAACTGCAAGCAATCTAAGATGGTTAACTTGTGTAGCTTTGATTCAGACTCAATGAACAAAGACTGCAATCCACTGCACTCAATGATTATCAAGTTCTCAAGATGCTCCAAATTTGAAACGATGGAAGAAGCTACCTCACTTGTCAAAAAGCTAACTGATTTCAAATACAGTGTTTTGACTAAGAAACTTGGGGGAATAAGCTGATGGGTGATGTGTTGCTTATTGGATTTGAACTGCAGTTCATAATGCCTTTCAACTTCTTTGTTTCCAGCTGAGAAATCAAGAAGCAGCTTATTGTTAGTTGCAATAGTTGCAAAGAGTGCAGTGTCTTCAGCAAAGTGAAATTGAAGCTTGCGGGGATGCTTTAATGGATCATGCTCCTCAAAACTAGCCAGAAATCCAGCAACAGCAATACTGATATCCTCTCTAGTTCCATATCTAATAACAACTTTGTTCCATAGGTCTCTCCACCTAGTAGAAATGAGGCTGGTTTCTAGTGCAGATTCATTTGGAAGAAAAGAAACTATGCAGCTTAGAATTTCGTCTGGTAAATTGCTAAACAAATCCTCTACAGCAGTATCTTCCATGGAATCTACAGTTTCAATAATGGATTAGGCTTTTTTCCTATAGTTGTGAAATGGGAATGGATGGTTAAAAGAGAAAGGTAGCTTTGTTAGGGAGTCAGAAGACTTAGAATGGTAGGTGGTGCCATTATCTGTTGTTGTTGTGAAGTGTGGTCCTTAGAAATTTATACACAGCTACCACTTTATATCAGACTGTTGGTCTTGGAGTTTAGTCTTCCTGTTGCATTCAATCCTATTGACCAATTCTATGCTCTTGACCTTATCTATTATTGCAATGTATATGATATGTTTTATGACACTGAAATTCATCAAAAAAAATAATTAATGACAAACAAGTGATAAAAATATTGGAGGAGGTCTAAAAAAACTAATGTTTTTCTGGGTAGCCACTGCCCCGCCCCTGGAACAACCTTACATGATTATTGTTTTTTCTTTTTTCTTTTTTTCAAAGTGAAAATGATTTTCAAAGTAGGCAGCTGGTAAAAGTATATTAAAAAAAAGGTGAAAATGTTTTTCAAAGTGAAAGTGAGTGTAATTTCATATTTCATCCAATTTTGTTACATCATAATTTAAATTTTATGGCTTTAAAACTCTTGTGACTTGTCTGTGTTTTTCACTTTTTGGACAATAAAACTCCGTGTCTCTTTGATAAAAGTCAATTTTGATCTCAATTTCTTATGTTCACTTTCACCGTAAAATAATTTGACTTTTTCTTATATAAGTTTAAATTATTTTCTACATGCTTTAGTTTTAAAACTACAAGCTATCTGTAAATGGACCTTGCTGATAAGTGTTGAAGATTGTAAATAATGCCATTTGAAACGACTGTAATTAATTAATTAAATAATAGCATATATGGTCAAATGAGACCAATTCCGGTGTATTTAGGTGGCTTTTAAACAAGTAGCTTGTAAAGTTGAAATATTCATGGAAAATGCCAACGAGTGCTTTTAGGACATTATTTAAATTAAAGTACCAAAAAAAGAGAAATTTTGTATGAGAAAATTTTGTATTTAACACTTTGAAACACTTAGTTTTTCAATACAAATTTTCCTTTCATGAATTCCTTAACCAATGTCCTCAGGACACTCGTTAGCAAGACGTTAATTATAATCATATTTCACAATTTGCCAAGAAAGTAGACGTTACAACCGGCAAATTAAGCACTCTTAATATTAATCTAGGGTGACGTGATTTTGAATGCAATTTTGTAGATATATACCATGGACCTATCATTTTTTTCTTATGCTTCCAACATCATAGATGTTTCCTTAGCAAAATTATTAGCTTGCTGGTGGAGAGACTGGACTTTGAGCCATTAGTGCTCCTATTGGAAATGGTTTCTTACTGAATGCAATTCATGCAACCATGTTTATGGTTTAACTAATGGTTGAATTATTGTATCCCATGACTTCCATGTTAGCTGGTTAGTGGATAATGTAATATTTTTATTATAACTTGTTTAAATGGTTCAGATAAATTCATTTTAATATTTGTGAGAGATTTGTGTGATAAAATCTATATTATTATAAGTATAATAATTACTATAAAATTAGTCATCCAAGACAAAATGTTGTAATGATGTTCTATGTTTTCAACTTCATTGACGTCAACAGACTTCCTATACTTCCTCCATGTGGATGCATTGCTACCTTTCCTTTAGGTCTTTTTACATGCTACTGCCTACTCCTCTCTTGTCTTGACTTGGTCCTGAAGAGTGATGATCCTATTAAATCACAGATTCAGGAGTAAAATGAGCATCAGTCACATACTCATCTAAGGCCACATGGCGCGGTTCATGCATGTAGAATAATGGCCACATGGCATGGTGCATCCACTCAGTCGAAACATATAATTTATTATTATTGTATGTTGGAATATAATTGAATAAGTTATAGATGTTCTAAATTCAATTAGAAATTATGTGAAGAACCTTAAAGGCTGTTAGCCTGTTGTGGCAATAAGATTTTGACATTTATTTATTTTTAATTATTAATCGTCTCTGTATGCACATAAAAACGGTGTTAGTAAATAAAAAGATTTCAATTTCTCCGTGTGTGTATTTGCATGAAGAATTGTGGCACTAGCGTTGAAAATTTATTTATTCTCTTCCTTATATAGTTTACATATCTTTAGCAGACTTTACTGGCACTCCACCTTTTCCTGTCTTAGCTGCTTATATTTTTAATCCATTTAGGTTCTACTGCACAAACATGGCCAAATTGATGAACGAAATACTAAAGGAAAATTAAAAGATTAATTGCTCTGTTGATGGATGCTGTTGTAGAATAAACGGCACATTCGTTGGTTTAACAAGTAAAAGTTACATTTAGAAATTTCCTACATATCATGAAGGGACAAAAAATAAAAAAAATCTTAATTCCTACAACAAAAATACAAACTCAAAATCTTTGAATTCCTAACATTGGGTGTTGTGACCTTCCTTCATTTATTCACTCCTCAACATGGAGTCACTATTTGAAAGGGATTCATGACCATTATAAAGAAAAATATATTCTAGACTTCAGTACTTGAAAGGGGTTGATGAGCATCATCACCAATAAAGATATTATCATAAATAATGGCAGCAGCTGCTGAACCAATGAATGGGCCAAGCCAATAGACCCAATGATGAGTCCATGACCCGCTAACAACAGCAGGCCCAAATGACACAGCTGGGTTCATGGATGCACCATCAAAAGCACCACCTACCAAAATGTTGGCACCCACAATAAAACCAATTGCTATTGGGGCAACAATACCCACATTCCCTTTCCTTGGGTCTACAGCTGTGGCATAAACTGTATATACCAAACCAAAAGTCATCACAATCTCAAAAACAACTGCATTCCATACAGACACACCAGAGGATAGAGAGAAAGCTGATGTTTCCTGCAGCATACAAACAAAACTATATAAATGATTACTTTAAGGCAAATACTAACCAGTATCCTTAGGGTATTGGTTAAGGAATTAGAAATAGAAACTTTATCTTGGAAAGTTTAAAAGCTACATTTTCCAATACAAATTTTCTATCTTTGGATTCCTTAACTAATGTCCTTAGGGCACTGGTTAGTAAGACCTTTACTTTAAAATCAATTATGATTGATGTTTACAGCTGAAGATTAAATTGGTTTGGTTAATAGTTACCATTCCACCAGTGGCAAATTTGAGAAGAATGCATGCAACAACTGAACCAAGCAATTGTGCAATCCAATACAAAATACTTCTCAACAGGGTTATGTTTCCTCCTATGAAGGCACCAAATGTGACTGCAGGGTTCACATGCCCACCAGAAATGTTTGCCCCAACAGAAACAGCCACAAAAAGCCCAAATGCATGAGATAATGATGCAACTATGAGACCATCAGGAGTTGCAGGTCCATTCTTGGTAATTTTGGCTGCCACATTAACCAACCAACCAACAACTAAGCATTAGAAAATAAAATAAAAAACAAAAATATTATTTGTACACCTAAACACCTGACAACTTGGTTAATAGGCACACAAAATCTCGGTAAATAATGTTCAAGTGGATGGTTGACAAATCGGTTAATGGTGTCAGAATCGTGTTTAATGATGTAAAAACGCAATGTACAAATAACATTGTTGAACAAAAAATAGAGGACAAAAACACATGAACCTCATGGCAACTTCTGTTTGAAATTATTCTATTGGGACAAAGATAAGTTTCTAAAACACTTTTTTTTTTTTTTTGTAAAAGGAATTATTTAGAGTGCTCACTGTAAGCCATTCCAGAGCCTTGGCCAGCAAAAACAAAAATGAGCATAGAAAAGAACTCTGCAAATGCTGCTTTAATTGCAGCAGGATGGCTTGCCTCTCTTGGGGACCCAACTGCAATTCTATACACTGCCATTAGCTCAGGAAACAGAACTCTGAGTGTGCTTCTTGATTTTCTTTTCCGTGTTTTGTTTAAGAGTGAGCATAAACTTGTTTGCTCTTTAAATAACTGAATTAACGGCTAAGGAAACGGTCCAATTGTTTACCGGTAAAACTGTGTACAATCAGGTTATGCAAGCTTGTAGCCTACTTGTTTGTAACCTGATTGGTCTTAGTTTTGCCACATTAGTGGCTGTGATTTGATCATATGCAGTTGCAACTGCATGGTAGATCAAAGGATTGGGATGGTTACCTAGCTTCATAGTACCCCCTAGGTTTTCATTAGTGTACAATGCAATTTATCCTCATAATCTATCTATCCGCATGAACAATTGACCCCTTCAGTCATAGCGTCTCGTCCAATTTGACAATTAATGGAGATAAATTGCACAACTTATTAAATTTAGTGAAGTGAACTGTTAATTTAGCTACCAAATTTGAATGTTATTGAAACGGAAGTACTGATTTACAAGCCTAGGCGGTAATCAAAAATTTAGATGACAAACAAATAATAAAATAATGTTCAATGAGATCTTTTAAAACTTATCCAAAATAACAAGATGGTTTTTCGGATTTGGATTCTCTCAAAGGGTGCAGCCCAAATTTGTGCAAGGTATGGCATGCGATAATCCATATGCATTAGGAGTGCAAATACATCTAGCGATTTAAATAAATCAATGCATGCATCCAACGGTTCACATTATTATTGAAGAGAGGCTGAAGAGAGTCCCCTACTTGAAGATCTAAATTCATGGTTTTCTTCTATTTTTAATCTCATCATATCATTTTAATAGTCAACTCTAAAATCAATAATCATATTTATAATGAAGAATTAATATTGCATGTATAATTTCATATTAACATAAGTCCTATACAATTATATAATGCTATTCACACACAATTATATGCATAGTTAAGCACCACGTCACATTGATTATGTTTTTCACCATTTGATTATTATTGATTCCATCTCATTTTCTATACATAAATGTGAGACATTAATGGACATGTAAGTAGCATTTTTCTATGCAATTATACTTTGTACCCATTTAAATTGCTTGAACTAATCTAACATGGGTGCCCACTTTAATTATTTCGTTTTTTAAATTATAGGTGGATGAATTCTATATTGTAGGTTAGGGAGGGGGAGGCAGTTGCTCTCCTAACTGGTATGGAATGGATTAAGGACAAGGGCATGGACAAAGTTATTTTTGAAGTTGATAGCAAGAGTGTTGCTGTTGCAGTTAGATCTACAAATCACTATGCTGCAGAATTTGGTGATATTATTGTGAATTGTAGGGAGTTTCTTAGTTATAGTTTAAATCTCAAGGTTGAGTTTGTTAGGAGACAATGTAATGTTGTTGCTCATAGCCTCGTAGGGCGGCCTCTAGATATCTTAGTCTTCATGTTTTTTATGGTATTCCCACTTGTATTACTGCTACTATTGCTTTTGAAATGAAATAAGCTTTTTTCAGTTAAAAAAAAAAAAGGTTCTTAGATTAGGATTAGGAATCGGAAAATGTTGTGTGATAAATACTGAAAATTTTAAGAATTATATATAAATAAAAATTGTAATGAATATTTATTATTATTTTAAAATCAAAATAGCGAAACTAAATTTTCAACTCAACTCCCATACTATTAGCTTGGCAATAAATACGTTATCCCATTGTGGCATTATCCAATGACAAAAAAAAAAAAAAAACATGTTTCATAGTCATATTATGACCACATACCACATCAAATAGCCAGTATTCGGGTACACACACCATATCAGCAGTTAAGCTCTAAGCCATTGCCAAGTATGGTGGTTTCTTCCTGCTCTGTGACCTGGATTTCCCCAAGCTTGTCCCACAAGGTGTGTTCATCAATTTTTCCATTACATTCATTTCACTCAGACCGTGTCCCTTATATATACACCTCATCTACTTAATTCTGCACTATTTCAGTTAAATTTGCCGCATTCAAGTGATTTGCCTCGCAATACTGCAACTTCATCCTCCAACACTGTCTTTTGTGCAATGGAGACAACCTCCAGTGGAGAAAGTAAGACCCTAAACCGAGTTTCCTGGTACAACACTGCTTAAAAACATGACCATGTTAACTGCAGCTTAATCAAGTTTCAGGGAGACCCTCATCAATTCACAATTCACAAAAGCTTGATCTGAATTTTCACTCTAAATTCACTCTCATGAATATAAGGAGGAGGCTTGGAAAGGCTTGCATTCAGAAAACCTTGCCATTTTCTAGTTCTATTTTTTATTTATGAAAAATTAGATTTGGATATAAATTTGATAGTTGAGAGATGACACATATTTAATGGTGTAGAGTAAGAACTTTTTTGCCAAAGGAGCACCTAAGAATTTCTTCTAATGCTGTGTAGTTTATGATGAAAATTTTATCATGTCCTTTCTAATTTTTAGGCCACTGCCAGAGAAGACCGCTATTGTTGGGTATTGGAGCACTGACAGCAACTTTACAACCAGCAAGTTCTCTCTTTGCTCAAGGTATTTCATGTGTTATTGAGCTTCTCTTTGCTAAAAGGATCTTTGTTTATATGCAAAAATGAGAAGTGTCACAACAACCTTAGGAAATTTTGAAATTATATTACTCCTTGTTGTGTAGAAATACCAGACAAATATCGAGCTTTTGTGGACCATTCAGATGGGTATTCTTACGTATATCCCTCAGATTGGAAGGTAATTAAGAATTATACTAATCCCACAGAAATGCTAGTTTCAACCACAGATAATTCTCTAAAAGTCTAAATGATCTCCTTTCTAGGAATTTGATTTCAGGGCTCATGATTCTGCATTCAAAGACACACTTCTACAGTTACAAAATGTAAGGGTGAGATTTATACCAACTGAGAAGAAAGACATCAGAGATTTGGGTCCAATGGAAGAGGTGATGATGCTACAAATTCTGTCCTAATGTACTAGAGTCTAGTTTATATTTAACCAGTTCATATCTTAAGCAGGTTATATACAATTTGGTGAGACACATATATGCTGCACCAAATCAAAGACCAACAATATATGACATGCAGGAGGTATGTTATCATTTTATTTATTCTCTAAATGAAAATAATTTCTTAGGTCTTGATGGCTAATGACGAACTAACAACTATTTCTGAATTCTGAATGCAGCGAACGGAAGATGGAAAACATTACTATACATTTGAATATGTACTTACATCACCAAATTACTCTAGTGCCTCCTTTGCAACAATTGCTATAGGAAATGGTAAGTAACCTACATTCTCAACAAATATCTATGTGCCACCTCCATGTAATCAATATATACTCTGTCCTGTTATGTTACATAGCAAGAAACTCCATGTAGAAAAATGATTGCAAGGAACATTGATATAAAATAAACAAAGAACATGTAGCTCAGACAAAGAGACACAAAACTGATGAGTTTTGCAGTGTGTTACAAACTTGACTTCTAGCCTATGACCATGAATAGTATACCCTATGTATTCTACGTTTAGACATAACCGCAGAGTACTAATGTTCTTAATGTAATCCAAAGCTCAGTATATTCAAACTAGGAGTGCAATTTTATTTTATTTTTTTACTGTTAGGTTTACAAATTAGAATCATACAGAAGTTACTGATTTCGTTTTCATTATAGCAATATGTCTAGTTAAAATTATGATATAAGAAAAGCAATTGATGTTGCTCCTGTATAATGGCAACATGTCATGGTCGTAATGCTAACTAACAACCTGCACTTTGTACAGGAAGGTACTACACGTTAATTGTGGGAGCCATTGAAAGGCGATGGAAAAGAGTACGAAATCAGCTTAAAGTGGTAGCAAGACTCCTTTAAGCTCCTTGACATTTGAAATGTTATGGGACAATGCTAGACATGTTCTAATTTGTCTACAGATCAAGCTTGAAATAAATACATATCAAGAGCAAAATAAATTTTTGCAAGTGAATCATATATCTATCACAACAACAAAAAATTTCTGTCGTTTTCCCATCCTTACATTTAGTATACAGAAGTGTTGGAATTATGACAACTTTTAGACCAAGATTTGAAAATCAACCAGAGAAAATCCAAGGCAAGAATCAAAATTTAGCAACTTTGGCAAGAAAAGCATATAATTGGTGTGCAGGTAATTTGCATGTGCATATAGGACATGTTTATTTTTCCATTGGTGCTATCCCAAATGGATGTTTGCCCATAAGCAACAATTTGTTGCTTCTCACATAACGTAATTTTGGGATTCGTACATCACCTCTTCAACGTGTATCCAAACGTACTAATAAACTTCTTCGACAGTGGAGAATTACAAAGGGTTGAAACTTACATGTTATCACTTACCAAAGAAACCTAACTACCTATTCACAAAGTATGAATTAAGAGATTGAATTGATGCATTAGAAGGGAAAGAAGAATAAACTTTTGAACCAGAGTACCTTGTTAAATGCATGTGAAAGGAGGGTCGAAAGAAGAATATTGGCTAAAACTAGTTTGGTTGTAGAAGCTGCTCGAAATGGAGGATCTAGAAAAGCAACAGAAAATTCTAAAATACTCAACAAGCTCTCTTCTCATAACGGCTCTCCAGCTTTCATAGCCAAAGCAGGTGTATAAATAATAAATAAATAAATAAATGAAATGGAACATAAGGCAACAATCTGAGAACAGGACTCAGAAGTCTCCCATGAAATGTAGAATCGAATGAAGCAGGTCATGTAATGGTTTGCAAAACTCCCATTTCTTGATGGGGTAATGTAGTGTAATTCTCTTTACTCTTGTATGGTTATATAAGTAGGAAAGATCAAGCAATTTTCAAGCTGCAAATTAATTATAAAAGAACTATTAAGAATGTGACAAGACTCTTCGCAAAATACACGTGGAAATTTGCATTCTAAACTATAGCTACTTCTATACAGATGTTACAACTCTTGACCTGAATTTTCTACAATTTTCACAAATGAGAAAAAATTACGGCAATGAATAAATTCATACACGCTTTAGAGACACGGAGAGTGAGGAAGGAGGTTCAATGAAAGATAGTCACAATTCAGCAGAATTAGTGTTGATTCCACTCTCCGCTTTCGAATAACAAATCAAAATACCATGGAGACCACACCGGCTAACTGCTTTTGCCTCCAAAAGAATATCCATTCAGCCCAAAAAATCATCAAAGGCTCAAACCAACCAATCTCCAAATTCCTATCTTTAAGTCCTACACATGTATCCCTGCTAAAGTATATCCTCTTACTATGCCTGCCAATGCCGAGTGCTAACCCAAGCTTCACCATTCCCATTCTTGCCACACGCAAACCAACACCTGCCATTCTTGGGAAACTCCAGCAGTTTCTCATGAACCAACATTAGTTGCAATTACTCACATCAATACTCTCTTCCATCCTAAAGAAGCCGATGCTGACGCAAAGCCTTACCAAAATGAGGTTGCATCAATCGGACATACAGACCATTCTTCGCCATCAATGAATCCTGGGTCCCCTCTTCCACTATCCGTCCTCCGTTAAGAACCACTATCTTGTCCACATGCCGCATCATTGCAGCCCTATGTGCTATTAAAATAGTGGTCTTATTTCCCATTATTAGTGTGTCTAGAGCCTCCTGTACCACTCGACTTGACTCAGATTCAATTGATGAACTAGCTTCATCCAACAACAAAATAGGTGCATTTTTCAGTACCACCCTTGCAATTGCAATCCTCTGTTTCTGTCCTGGAGTTAAGTCAACACCTCTCATCCCGACATGAGTGTCATAACCATGAGGCAAGCTGCTAATGAAATGATGAGCATTTGCTATTCTTGCAGCCTCTTTCATCTCAGCTTCACTGGCATTGTGCCTTGCATATATGATGTTTTCCCTTATCGTTGTCGAGAAGATAATAGGTTCCTGCTGAACCAGACCAAGGTGGCTCCTCAACCATCTCAAATTATATAGCTTTAAATCCCTCCCATCTAGTAAAACTTGGCCAGCAACTGGATCATAAAATCTCTCGATCAAAGATATTATAGTGCTCTTTCCTGACCCTGAAACCCCCACAACAGCAACTGTTTGTCCTCCGTTGACTTTGAGACTAAAATTGCTTAATACCAACATATCTGGACGGGAAGGATAACAAAAATCAACATTTTTCAACTCAATGCTTCCATATACATTGGGGGGCTTCAATGCTGAGCTATCATCAGGATCAATTTTAGGCACCCGATCTATAATTTCAAAAACTGAAATGAGCGATTTACGCCGCTTAAGTATGTAAGGAGCCAATCCAAAAGGCTCCACAAGTGCAAATGTAGCAAACGAGAAAACCATGTACTCCTTGAGCGCAGTAGGTGGACCCATATACCTATTTTTTATACATATCGCAGTGTACCAAAGTAGAAGGGCATTACAAGCAAAAAGTAGAAACTGTGAAAAGCCGAACGCAAAACCAATGGCCAACCCATGAAGAAAGCTCTGCTTAAGTATTTTATTTAACTGCAGCCTGTAGAGCTCCATCACCTTATTACCAGCACAAAATGCAACAACAGTGTAAATATTTCGAACTGCATCTTCAAGAACCAAAGATGCCTTCCTGTGCATTTCCTGTATGCCTCTTGAAAATCCGGCAAGCCACAGTTTCTGCAATATTCAAGTAGGCTGCACTTAACACATGCATTATGCAAACCATAAAAGCAAATAAACTAAACTCTTGGTATTCTTAGACAGAATTATTAAGTCATTCACACATTTAGCTAGAGCAGGTCCACTAATTTAATAATTGAAACTAAAAATAAATCAAGATGAAAAGAATTTCCGTAAATGACAACAAAACCCCAGTAGAAAGAGGTAAAGTAGCATTCGGTCATGATACCCATGTAGCTGCAAGGCAATAAAATGCAAATTCACACAATACAAACAGAACTCGGATTTCTTAAGGAGAAAATAAAATGTTTAAATAGGATTTTAATACCTACAGTTTCCACCCATTTGAGTTTTGGTCATTATACTTTTTCTTGTTGGTTTTTGGTCTCTATATTTCCACTCATTTTGACTTTTTCCTTTTTAAACATTGGTAAATCTCGCGCATACCGAAAGTCCCAAACATCTCTAGGGTTTTAGATCTGTTATCTCTCCAACATCATTCTTGAGTCAAAGAAGACAACAATTATACTAACAAAAATGTTATTTGGACATCAAAATTTGACAACATGCGACACCTGATTAATGCCATTTAAAATCGTGGTTAATGACGTGTCAAACTTGGTTAATGGGTAGACCTATATTAGATAGGTAACTCATTAGACAAATTTGGTTAATGATGTACAAGATCTTGGTTATTACCCATCTTGGTGTACATATTAACCAAATCCAACATGCCATTAACCAGGTGTCGCCATATTGTCAAATTTTTTATGCTCAAATAACATTGTTATACTAATTGATTACGACTCGCTGGCGTATTATCCAGCCAACATGGCTTGGAATGAATAAAATGATTTTTGGGGGGGGGGGGGAGGCCATCAACATGATATTCAGAACAAAAATAACACAATTTAGGATTCACATCCACAGTTCATTTTTTTATGCCATGAAAAAATCTAGAAATTATGAAATTTCAAAATCACCGAATCTTACAAGAGGCATAAATTTCCACAAACTGAGTTGACATGAACAACAAATAAAAACTCAAGCCAACCACCAGAGAATATTATATTAGAAAACCAGAACAACAGTGGCAAACCTGGGCAACCGCAGAAACACAGAGAATTGGGAGTGTTGCCAAAGCCACAAGTGCTAATCGCCAATGCAGCAAAATACCAATCAGAAAAGCAACAATAACTGCAGCACTGTCCTGTATAAATATGGAAAGTCGGTTGCTAAAAGCAGCTCGCACAAATGTAGCATCATTGGCCAAGCGCATGGATAAATTGTCAGCACTGTTTTCCTCTTCATCGAACCATCCAGTTTCATTGCGTAACATGGCTGCCATGTTATGGAAACAGGTTGAGTACAGTTTAAAAGTTCCAAACTATTTTGAAAGAAAATTACTGCAGAAGGAAGTACACACCTGAGAACATCATTCTCCTGACTCTTTCTGTCATTTTCTCCCCCATAATACCAAAGTAGAAATGCTGCAGAAAGTTGGCAACAACTGTTATGATGCCCATGCAAGCAATTATCAAGCACCACTTGTCTACTTCATCTCTTAAGTGATGAGCTTTGTCGATTCTATAGTAACTTGTCACCACTAGGCCAATAACATAAGCAAGGAGGGGATTGAAAGAACCAAAGATAGCAGCACCTATGCTTCCTAATACAGCATAAAGCCACTCTGCAAAACTAAGCTCTGCCAGCCTCCAAAATGAGGGTTGTTCTTGATGCCGGGCATTCTTTGTTTCTCTCATTTTGACTGAAACATCATCAGAGTGACTATCTGGTCTACTAAAAGTCTGTGAATGGGAACGTTCATTTTTAGGATCAGAAGTTAAAAGAGGTGAAACAGGGGATTCTGGGCCAGAACCATTTGATGTTTGTTGATGAACAGACTGAACATCAATCTTTGGTAAATCTGGTAGTCTCATTTCAAAACTATCCTGCCTTTTTATTGAAGGCTCCTTATCTGCTGCATCCAAAGACTGACCATTTTCCAGCATCTTCTCAGGTGGCGGGCTTCGAACTTTTGGTGAATCCTGTGTATTAAAGAAGCCATCTGAAGGCCGAATTACAGAAGAAAGTCTTTGAAGTGAGGGCGACTTCATCATTTTAGGGGATGATGGCTCTTTTAAGCTCTGACTTTCTGATGAATCTTTCTCAATTTGGAAAGCTGCAGTCTCCTTGTAGTTTCGAACAGGCATCCTGGAAATCATAAACAAACAATAGTGAATTTCTATATAGCAATGGTGAAATCTTGCAAATTATTAAAAACACTAAATATAAAATGCTGTATTTCAGTGCTACTCAAATGTTCTAAAAAGAGTGTTAAGATTATTAGTTTATTAGTAGAGTAATTAATTTTCTTAACAGACTGTTATATGTTTTTAAGAAAAGCCATGTTATATTCTTGGCAGTTAGAAACGATTAGGCATGGCAAAGGCAGAATTATGATTTGATTCAGTATTAGACCTCTTGGGAAGCTTTGTAGCCTCCTCACATCGAAGAAGCTCTGCATATAAGCCATCCACGGTCAATAATTCATCATGAGTACCCATTTCAACAAGTTGACCTTCCTCCATAACAGCTATATAATCAGCATTCCTTATAAGACTAAGCCTTCGAGCAATTATTATTGTTGAGCGCCCCAACATAAGGAGATCCAAAGCCTCCTGAACAGACCTCTCAGCCTCAAAATCAAGTCCACCAGTAACCTCATCAAGCAGGAGAATGGATGGGTTTAAAAGCACAGCTCTTGCAATAGAAAGTTTTATTTTCTGCTCTTCTGTCAAAGCTAGGCCAGCTCTGCCAACCTGAAAGACAGAAGCCCCGGTTTTGGAAGTGAAAATGTTATTGCCACTGGAAAGGAGTAACGGAAAATAAAAACCAAAAAAGAAACATAGGCTCCATATGATGATGTAAATGAAGATTCACCTGTGTGTCATAACCTTTATCTAAGGAGCTGATAAAAGTATGTGCATGAGCTATTTTGGCAGCCTCTACAATTTGATCCATGGTGGCATCCCTCCCATATGCAATATTGTCCCTTATACTCAAACTGAGCAAAGCAGGCTCCTGGGTCACTAGTCCTATTTGGCTCCTAAGCCACTCCAGTTTCAAATTCTTGATGTTTTCACCATCTAAAAGAACTTCTCCTGAACCACAGATTGGCAAAGCAATTTTAATCTGAAATGACCCATAGGGTGTGTTTGGCAACCTTCAAAACCATTTTAACATAACACAAAATAGAACCAGTTATTTTAGCCCATATAAAAATAAACTAGTTCACAATTAAACACAAGTTTGGTTCAAAGCGAAATTTAAACCTAGCTAAGTCACTAAATTGGGGAACCCTAATGCAAAGGAGATGAGAGGCAGTCTCTTCAACGGCTGCAGCTTCTGTGAACATTCAAAACATCCAGGAATTTTCATACGAGCCACCCAAACAATCCGATGATATTTTTGCCATTCACGGATATGTAAATTTTGGTGAACCCAATGAAATGGGAATTGAATCGTATGTTGCTTACTCTCCAGTAACTCATGCCTAAGATGCACATCATGACTGTTAAAGCCAATGTGATAAGTAAGGATAGCTTTCAGAGACATTGACATAATTTTATGGATGACAACGGTGATATTCAAGATGAAATTGGATGGGAAACCTGTGAGCCATGTTGAGTGTCAAGGATTAAATTGTTCACGAGAGGGAGATGGTGATATAGAAGATGAAAGGGGATGAGAAACGTGTGAGCCATGATGAGTGTCAAGGATTAAGTTGTTCACAAGAGGGAGATAGAGGAACATTTGACGACAGAAGAAAAAAGTGAGGAGTGATAGTTGAAAGCTCAATAAAACCTCGAAGGGACAGGGAGGGGAAAGAAAGAATCATTAAAAAAAAAAGTTAAGTGGAAGAGGGAAAAGTTGGATTAGGGGGAAAAAACTTTGAGCTGATTTTTTATAAGAACCAGCTTTATCTTTGAAAAAACAATTAGATAAGAATAAGTTTTAAAAGATTTAGGTAGTTATCAAACACCTTATATTTAAAAACTGGCCCAATTACACTTAGATATAAAGTTTTTAGGAGTTGCCAAACACCCCAAATAGAGTGCATGATAGCATAAATATGCAATGTCAAGGGGAAAACACTTACCCAATGTAGGATCATAGAACCGCTCCATGAGTGGAATAATACTACTTTTTCCAGAGCCATTTCTGCCGACAAGTGCCACAGCTTTCTTAGCAGGAACAGAGAGATAAAAACCACTCAAGATAGGGATTTCAGGACGAGAAAGATAACTGAAATAAACATTCCGAAACTCTATAT
The DNA here is from genome assembly GCA_035048595.1 of Echinosophora koreensis. Classification (NCBI taxonomy): domain Eukaryota; kingdom Viridiplantae; phylum Streptophyta; class Magnoliopsida; order Fabales; family Fabaceae; genus Echinosophora; species Echinosophora koreensis. Next base: position 1,019,345 of record JAPCYP010000006.1, read on the forward strand.
TCCCTTGCACAGAAGCATGAGCACTGCCATCATGGTTAAAAGATGAGGATGACCGGCTTATCATCTCAAATAGTCTATAAGCAGCTATTCGCCCTTGATCAAAAGAGTAGAAATTTGTTGCTGCTTGATTCAATCCCCTTAATCAAAGTAACAAAAATGGTAAGCAAAATGTAAGACAAAAAAGAAAATACAGAAGTTAGGAAGGATGCTCACAAGCCACTTAGAATCACAGCAAACAGAGCTGTTATAATTTCACCACCATCAGCTTTCCCATGCATAACCAAGAACCTTCCAACCCAGAGTTGTAATGCACAAGAACATATTGCAAGCCCATATGTAAATCCAAGACCAAGCCCTTGAACCAGACTTATTAATATACCATATCTAAGAGTAGCTTGCAGTGATGTTGCATATGAATATTTAGCCAACGTTTCATTTGTAAATGCATACAAGGTCCTTATATAGGAAACTGCCTGCATCACAAGAAATTATGCTCATTCAGAACCTACAGCACTAAAATGATCCACCAAATAATAATTTCAATATTCTTTATTCACCAAATTCAATTCAATACATTAAAGTATAAATAAAGCAATCAAGCAAAGCATATTCAATTCCTTCCAACCAGAAAGTAAACTTAACTGTTCCATATATAATCAACTAAACATCCAGTCAAAAAAAAAAAAAAAAAAACTAACATGGATCAATGAGGCAGGCAGACAAACAGAAGCATAGACCAAAGAAATAAATAATATTTTTTTTTGGTAAATTTAGATTTTCTTTTAGTAAATAAAGATATAAATAACTTTTAAGTGCATATAATCTGTGATTTTGTGACATCTTATCTATAATTATGCGGAAATTTGTCAGTAGAAATCTTGAAGAATTTTATTTCAGAGATCCCATTTCATGAATCCTGACATAGCTTTATCTTCCCTTTCGAAAGTGAGTAAAGATGATGATCTACTTTCAATGGCAGATTGTGATAGTGCAGCATTTGAGCATAATAAAGTCTTTGGTTGGGGCGGAATACTCGCATGTCTGAGGGTGTCTCTGTGCCTCTGAACGTCACACAGGATAGGATTATTTCCATGGCTTCTCTTTGGTGTTATGCTCATGTCTGCTTTAAGGATGTTGGCATTTATGATATGCAAAGATTGGGTTCCTTACTGCATCTTTTAGTTTTTTCATGTTCCTTATTGTGCATAGAATTTTCTGTTTTGGAGAATATCTTATCCTCATCCAGTTGTACTTTCCCTCTTAAGCAACAGCCATCTTAAGCAAGTCTTACTTCCATAACATGGTGAAGAAAAAGATAAACTTTGATTCTATCAAAGATTTTTTGCAGAAATTCCCTCAGGATTCCCAGTTATAAAATGTACTACACTTAGTCACACACTTAGTCACTTACACTGAATAATATTAGAAGGAAAAATACAGAAACACAGACATGGTATGACAGATTTTCAGATAGATTTAAATCCTCCTTTCTTACTTCCTATATATAGCAACATCAATATCCATCATTGGATTGAATGTATGTATCAAGCATATCATTGGTCCAATGGAAAAATGAATCAAAATGTAAACAACAAAATAACCTGCTCTGCAATGCTTGCTGCTTCAGCATATGCATCTTGAATATTCTCTGCAAGCCTATGGAGGAATATATTTGATATCCCCCCGGCAGCAACAATAAATGGACCACTGGCTAATGTTATCAATGCAATCTGCCAGCAATTGATAAAACCAATAACAAGACCACTGAAGAATGTAGCCATATTATGAATATAATTCCCAACCTGTATCGTAAAAAGTCAATTGAAATATTGTATGAGACATTTGTGTGGAGATATTATCTGCAAAAAGTTAACATTTACAAAGGAATGAATATATACACACAATAAAAGCAAGACATACCTTTTCACTAAGAGCAGATTGAATGAGCAGCACATCACTCAATACTTGACTCACAATGTCTCCATTATTCCCATAAGTATCAAAAAAACTCATATCTTGGTTAAGTAGTACTTGAACATATTTTGACCGGATGACAGCAGTCTGCCTTTCTCCAGTCAGAATCCAACACGAAACCTCTATTAAACAGGAAAGAAAAATTAGTATTGCTGGAAGATTAAATACAACATCTAATAAAACACATTCCTCGTGATTAATTTACCAATCCAACCAGCAGCAAAAACTCCCACGGCAATATAAACAATGGTTAAAGCAAGCTGCAGAAGAAAACAACAAAGGAGGTAAGTAAGCATAATTCCATTTTTAACAACTGTTTCACAAACTATTTGCCTTACAGTAAAATTAAATGTGTGGTTATGACATCATCTGGTTTGACCACTAAATTAATCAGTCGAACCATGAAAAATCGTACTACTTGGTTCTCTGGTGGAACTGGGCTTTAAAACATTGCCTATAGTTTGCTGTAAGGTTGAACCATGTTAAATTCTGTAGCTATTTTTCTTCTCCCTAATTGCTGTTTGTGCACCTGCTCACAACAGTCAAGTTCAATGTTTTTGTAACAAGTTGAGAACTTATGTGACACAGGACATGCTAGCATCAAGAAAGCCTATGTTTAAGGATCAGATTGTCTCAATTCAATGTTATGCTATACCAATGACTTTGGTGATGATTGTAATATACCACAGAGCATGTTTGGTCATAATTATTAATTTTCTTTGCCGTAGTTCTATTTTTGGAATTTTTGTTTCTGGGGATCTTGGGTTGAATTCAGGCTTGGGCAAATTCTAAATCATTATAGGATTAGGATTATATTCCCTACACTTCGTGGGTAAGGTACCCCCCCCCCCAAACAAAAAAAAAAAGAAAGAAAGAGAGAGAGAGAGAGAGAGAGAGAGAGAGAGAGAGAGTTAGCAGTTTTATAAATAAAGGCAGCAAATAGCTCTCTTCCAAGTTATGTACTCATGTGATGCAATCAAACCCTAGGTGTGATGCCTATGTTTCTTTCTTCTGCTTCCCAGCTATAATTAAACTTTGATAAGTTTTCAACTCTACCAAAGACTTATTTTCCTAGGTAGACAGAAACAGAAATCCATTCCATCAAAAACCATAATTATTCCTTGTTTGAGTTTTCTGTAAAACCCTTCAAACCCAAATCCCTATTCCCGCAGCTACTGTTCACAGAACACAAAACGCCGGTAAACTGACCCATCCTTTAACATATATCCCCGATGAAACTTCAATCAACAATTTTTCTACCCTTTGATCACCCCAGTAAACCCTAAACCTAACCCGTCCACTGTCCTGCATCATGCTGTAAACTCTGCTTTGAGGGAAGCCATGGAGAAATTTATGCAAGCATTAAGAGATATAAGAGGGAAGAGTTTAAATGGGTTCTCCATGTCTCGCACTCAACCAATGAGGAACTTTCTCATCAGGCTTCAGGTTGGACAAACCAGGCTCTAATCCACTTCATGTACACCTCATCAAAGCCAGAATTGATAAGAGGGTAACAAACTAGTACTTTAATGAGAATTGCATGTGTCACACACTGGTCCCTAATTCTTCTCTCTAGCTTCTCACTCCCTCCATTATCTTAACATACCTCATATGCTAGACCAAAAATAATTTCTAGCATCACCCCCTAGTTGCTGAAGTAATGAAATTATCTATAATTTCATTTATTACTACATAAGTATAGGCTAAAATATCGTGAAATAACTTAAACAATCTCCTCCTGTAGAAAAACCAAAGCCATTAAACTAGAACACAGATAGAACAATGTAGAAGACACATTTTCATCATATAAAGCTAATCTACAAACAATAGAGCTGGTCTATGATTTCAGGAAAAAACAACAAATTCTCACCGTCTCTACTCTCTAGTTAAACTTCAAGTTCAAGAGCAAAAGTGTTAAGAGACACTAGGGTTTGAGTTAGAAATTGAAATCTAACCTCCTTGAGCCTGTGAAACTGCTCCTCCGAGGAACTTTTCTGAGGATGAATATGATGAATAACCTTGGCGAAGTAGTGCAAGTAAACCACCAAAGCCGTGCCATGAGCGGCGGCGGCAATCGACCCGACCACCATCAGAAACCAGTCGAGGCGGTCGGCGCAGGCGAATAGGCGGGAGAAAGGGACGGCGGCGGGAGGCGGCTCCATCTCCTCCTGCTCCTCAATCTCCTCGTCGAGCTCCACCTGCTGTGAGGCGGAGGTCTCGGCGCCGGGGTCCAGGTACGGTGACGGCGACTCCGGTGGCTCCGAGACCTCGGAAACCGGCGTGAGAGGCTGTACATGAGGTGGAGACCACCCGAACAGCCCCCTAGGTACCATCTTCTACAATCACACCAAACTCACCACAACACAACACAATACACGCAAATTTGAAAAACTCTCCAAAACTCAAACAGATCCTCCACCTAAATTGAGAGCTCTTGAGTTGATTGAGAAAGCGACGTCGTGTTGAAGGCCGCCGCGGTTGATATGAGGTGGCGGCGCGTGGGTTGACTCGGTCAAAAAAGGTGTCGTGTTGAACTTAAAATATCTCTCAAGTTCTTCTTCTTCTTCTTCTTCAGTTTTGTTTTTTCTTTTTTTCTTTTCTTGGGTGGATTCGGGGGGTGTGTTTGGGATGATGATTAAAGTTTGTTTATGTTTAGTTTTCTGGTTATTACGAATTAATTAAAGGGGATACAGTGAGCGTGTGCTGTGAAATTGTGATGGCAATAAGCCAATAACGTGCATGCAGATCGAGCTGGAAAAAGAAATGGAAGAGGGGCGTTTTCGTAAATGTAAGGCCAATGATGGTGTTGGTAAATGTGTGAACAGCTGGACGATGTGCACCGAAATTACGTTGAGGCCCCTACCTCAGAACGTTTTAAGAGAGGGGAGCGCCTTTGTTTTGAGAAGCGAGGAAGGTGAAGGTGGGGCATGATTGGCCATTGGGTGGAGGGATCAGGAGGATTCTGTACTGTTTCGTGGGGAAAATACATGTTGCCGTGTTATGCTATCATTTTTTTTTTTTTGGTTTATGTTAGCTAAAATACGCTTTTTGTCCCTTATCTTATTTTTAGGTTCTGTTTTGGTCACTCATCTTTAAAAAGTTCTATTTTGGTCCCTCAAATATTTGACGATATACAAAACACAATTTCCTTCAGTTTTGCAGTGACGGCGTTAGATATCCGTCATCAGTCACCAGAAATCGTTGTCGCCTTAGTTGGAATCGTCGTCGCCAAAATCTGGGTTTTAGATAGAGAAAACCCCATTTTCTCTTTCTCTCTCTTCTTCGTTCTCTTCCTCCCTACCTTCTTCCCCCTTTCTTCTTCCTCCTTCTTCCTCTCCAAATTCAGCATCCAATTAATGCAAAATTGAAAACCCTAGAAACAAATTACTTAAAAAAACAAAAGAAGAAGAAGAAGAAACTAACCACCAAGAGGAGGAAGAGAGTGAAGCAAAGGAGAAAAGTATGAGCAGCAAGAGCCTGTGCAGATTTCAAAACCATGCGCCAGCTCATCTTCCCAAATCAAAGGGCTTCCTTTCTTTGTTATATTACACACCACAAAATCAAAGCACACAGAAACCAAAATCTTAATCTACAATAAGAACAAAAAATAAGAATTTTGGTGACACGCAAACAATCTGAATCAGAGTGTAGTAATAGTAATAGTGATCGTAATGGGTTTTTTTTTTAATTATTGATGATGATAATGTAACATATAAAAGGGTCTTTTTATTGATGGTGATAATGTAACAATTCAACCCAACACCTTTCTTTGCTTTCCTTTCAAGAAGGAGGAAAGAAGGAAGGGGAGGAATAAGGAAGGAGGAGGAAGAAGGAAAGGGAGGAAGAAGGAAGGGAGAAAGAGAAGGAAGAAGAGAGAGAAAGAGAAAATGATATTTTCTCTCTCTAAAACCCAAATTCCGACGGCGGAGATGGCGGTTCCGGCGACGGTGGTTTCCGGTGACTGATGGTGGATACCTAACGCTGTCAGTGCAAAACTGACGGAAATGGTGTTTTTGTATAACGTCAAATAGTTGAGGGACCAAAAAAGAACTTTTTAAAGATGAGGGACCAAGACAAAACCTAAAAATAAGATAAGGGACCAAAAGTGTATTTTAGCCTTTATGTTATCAATTTTAATTGCTGATTTCTACTCCCTCCGTTCTCTATTATAAGCAAATAAGTCTCAACCTTTTTAGTCCAATATATAAGCAAATTTCAACTACTTCTATCCAATTTAATGACGTTATTCCCAAAATACCATTCATTTAATATAAATTTTGTTTTTCGATGACTCCTTTTATTCCCAACAACACAAGTTTAATAAATAAGATGAAGGATAATTTAGGTAACAAACTTATTTTTTTAAAATAAAATTAACAATATTAAATGAGATTAACTAACCATCTTAATATGTGTTTTATTTAATTTTTTATTATAATAGAGACCGGAAGGAATATATTTAATAATTAAAATAAAAGATAATAAGAAATAATGTCTTTTGACCAATCAATCAATATTAAAATTTCCAAGCTTAAAAAAAATAAAAATAAAAATATTTACATGATTATATTATACGCGTCAAAAAAAATATTTGCATGATTATAACACATTTCATGACAAGTCTGTACCAAAAAACGTTTCTTGACACGGGTGATGAATGAGTATTTAATGGTACCACGCTGCCAGAGCATTTCTTCTGTTATTTTCCCTTTATCCCTTGCCTTCATCCTTTTTCCATGTGCCACTATTTTGAGGGCTCAACGCTCAACTCAGCTGCTTATATATATTTTTTCTCTAAAATTATGGGGCTCTTAAGTTAGGGATATTAATCTAATCAAGGAGCGTTAGTAACACACTTTTTAACACTCATTTTTTCAATACAGTTTCTCTTATCGGTTGAAATTCATATTAATATCGCTATTTTAGTAATGAGTTTCACTTATTCATGGGGTCCACTTGAATTTTATGGGACCACATAAATTTAATATAGGAGAGAGTATGTTGGGAAGAGTGTTAGAAAGTACTCTCTTTAGACTCAATTATAAACAAAAAAGTATCTATATTTTGTGGGCTCAAATATAAGCAAAATTCAACCAACTCAACTCTATTTAATATAAGTATTTCAAAAATCAAGAAAATTAAACTATCAAACCAATTCTCCCTTTACTTTTCCAACAACATTCTATATTCCAGAGATAATTAAAACGTAGTTTAATAATTATAACTCTTTTTTTTTTTTACATAAATCAAGACAACCAAATTAAGTTAACTAATTTTCTTAACAAATATAAAATTAATTATTTTTACATATAATTGTGTCGGGGATAATATTATATTGCTACTTGCTAGCATTTCAATCCATCCACGGTGTGCAAGGCGCCAAGGCCCAAACAGATATGCAGCTTCATTCTTCAAACCTAACTGGAGGCAAGAAAGTTTTGGTGAGCCTACTTTTTTGCAGCCAAGGAGGATCTGGTGGACTCCCTCCTTTTCTTACTCGTTGATGAACTGCTTAGCTGCACCACCAGTTTATCATAACCAGACTAGTGCACTTGGTGGGGCTACCTTCGAGTGTACTGTGGTTAGTAGACTGGACATTAATTGAGTTACTGAGACTTTAAAATTATTTGGTTAAAATAATGTTTTGGTCCCTATACGTGACACTGATTTTCAATTTGGTCCCTATACGTAAAAAGTTATCAATTTGGTCACGTATTTTCAATTTGGTCCCTATACATAAAAAGTTATCAATTTAGTCCCTATACATGGCACTGATTTTCAATTTGGTCCCTATACGTGATACTGATTATCAATTTGGTCCCTATACGTGACACTGGTTTTCAATTTGGTCCTCACCGCTAATTGGTCCCTATATAAGAGTGACCAAATTGAAAATTATTATCACATGTAGGGATCAAATTGAAAATAATTGTCACATATAGGAACCGATTTCAATTTTTTTTTGTTGAATTGGTCCCTACATGTGACAATAATTTGTAATTTGGTCCTCTTATATCGGGACCAATTAGCGGTGAGGACCAAATTGAAAACCAGTGTCACGTATAGGGACCAAATTGATAACTTTTTACGTATAGGGACCAAATTGAAAACCAGTGTCACGTATAGGGACCAAATTGAAAATCAGTGTCACGTATAGGGACCAAAACATTACTTTAACCAAATTATTTTCTTGGATCATATAAAAAAAGTTATGATCATCTAAAAAAAATAAAGATAATAATTGAGTTATGTGACTTGCTGGCAATTGGAATTTTATATGGTTGGTTTACTGGATTATCTGTAAGGCTTTTGGTCAATCAAGATCCTACAAGAATCTTCCTTAGTTTTATGTGGTGGTCCAAGTATGCTCTTTCACAAATCAGCTGGTATGCTCATCGAATTTTGGTTATTACAGAAGGCTTGAGGTGCCCAATATCTCTTGGTTTCTGTTTGGTTAGTGAGATGCATCTAGTTGTTTTGTCTAATGGTCTGCGCAATGCTAATTGGTCATGTTAGAAGACTTGTGATGCAATTTGGTTGATATATGAAGTTCCTGTGGTGTTTTGGATCTGGCTAATATCTCTGATGGTGAACGGTTCTATAATTATATTGTTGCGTGGTTTGGTGCTGCTAGGTAAGTGCTTAGTGTCTCTCTTTAGCTAGTGCAACGGTTTTGCAATGTTATAAGTGTTTCTCCTTTTGCTTCAATTCTGTTCGCGTCCTTGTAATGCTACATTCTCCTTACTGGTAGTTTCTATTAGCTGGTCATCTAGTGCTTTGGGCTTTAAGTGGAACTCTTTGGTAAATATTGGTCTTGGTCTTTTTTTGGTGAGCGGTTTCATTGGTTTGAAGAGGATTAGCTACTTTTCAACCTCGATGTTATGATCCTATATTTTTTCATAGTGTAGGCATCTTTATAATCATGGTTGAACATGTATCTTTTTCTATCATTTTCTTTTCGGTGACTATTTGTATACGAGTTAGAGTATCCATTGTACCATTTTCAATATACCTTTTTGCTTATAAAAAAAAAAAAGGAAATGGATTCCTACTGTCACTTTGTGAATGCATGAAGATATTGACCAGACCATTGATTCAATTTTTTGTAGGTTAAATATTAATGTAAAAATAAGTGTATGAAATTTTGACCATAAATTATAATGAAAGCTTGAATGCATGAAAATTGTGAATGCAAGAAACATGATCTCTTTAATTAGCTAGTCAATTTATAAATAAAAGGATATCGTGGAAGTTATGGTTAGCTCTTCCCGTCATTTTTTATCACAACAAGAAGTGACTGTAATGACCCAAGATGAGGACTGGGTCCAAATGCAATATGCTTAGGCCCAAATGGTTAGAGACTATCAGTTGCCTTAGGAGCTTCTAGAATCCTCTCTGCCTTGCTGACTTGATTAGTTAGTTATTCTCTTGTTTATATTTTCCTATACTTTCCTTTATGCCGAATCCCATAAAAATAGGGAGGTTATAACATAAATATTCCCTAGAATAGGCCTATATATGAAGACAGTTGTAATGGAAAATGTTATCAGAGAAATTATGAATGAAGTTAATGATATTCAGTAGCTTAACTTTACATTTTTCATTAGCTTAGTTTGTAGTTATTTTTTCTCATTACATGGATACTTTCATTTTCGATTCACATGCCTCCTCCATTTTTCTCCCCCTTCACTACCAACAGCACCACCATTACCCCTTGTTTCAGCTATGGCTACCACCCACCATTGTTAGCCAACACTAACCAATATGCTCTCCATTCTAAGTTTCTTATGCTCAATGAATCCATCACTAAACTCAAGGCTTCATTCGATCGTTACAATGACTCCTTCATTCAAGCCATCCAAGTTCTACAATCCAAACTCCAAAGCCGTCACAACCCACCTGCAACTCCGAACCCAGTTCTGACCAAAACCTCATTCACCCATGCTTCAGCGCTCCTATCCTCCGCTCCAACAGGGATTTCTCATGAGTCCATCCCCGTCTCTGTCATCACTACCAATTTCGCCATCCCTGCGACTGAGGAGGGACCGAAGGAGCTCGTCGATGACGAGAAGGATTCGGAGGCAGAGCCTCATCAAGTTCCTACATCCACTCCTCAGTTAATTCCATAGTACCATCTTCCGCCATACGACTCAGATCACCTACCTTCTTTCACCATCACCCCCTTTTGCGATCAAGGAATTGCCACTTCGGACTCGGCTCTGAGTCGAGCTCCGCTAGCTTCAGCTCTGTTGAACTTCCGTCCCAGCTCCGCCATCATCACCACCGCTATGGTTCACCGGTGCACCAGGACAACGCACTGCCAATTGTGTCGAGGCAACAGAAGGGCAGGTCGCGACCATCGTATATGCTATCAAGAGCGCCGTCAAGTCTTCCCCTCTCCTTGGCAGGCACATCTTTGTTTTCGATCCCGGCAGACCTCTCACGAACGCCTCCCATTCTGCCGTACGCCGCCGTCTTCGCCACTGGATTCCAGACGCTTCGCGTCTGTCTTCTCCATTCCCCTCCTTCCCATGTTAGTCACGAACGTCCCTGACAATCGCAGATTCACCTTCTTCAGTTTAGTTAAGTACATCTCTAGCGAGGAGTCCGACGTGCCGCCATCATCCGGGTCAACTTCTGGGTGGCCATGGATGCCATGGAGCTTTGCTACAAAGGGGAACATAAGGATTTGGACCTGGCTACTGGGCTTGCTGCTAATGGACTTAACAATAAATTTTTATTTTGGCTCCTCATATAATTTTATTCTCTTTTATGGGCTGCTCTACTACATTGTTGGGCCTCACATGGAGCTACTAGTCTGGTACATTTTTTTTTTTGGCTTCTTCTACTTAGATCATTTTTGGGCTCAGAAAAATATTATGTGTTATGGACTTCAATACACCTTGAGGACAAGCCGACAATGTGTTTCTGCAAGACCAGTGAGATGTAATGGCCCAAGATGAGGACTGGGTCCAAATGCAATATGCTTAGGCCCAAATGGTCAGAGACTATCAATTGCCTTAGGAGCTTCTAGGATCCTCTTTGCCTTGCTGACTTGATTAGTTAGTTATTCTCTTGTTTTTATTTTCCTACACTTTACTTTATGCCAAATCCCATAAAAATAGGGAGGTTATAACATAAATATTCCCTATAATAGGCCTATATATGAAGGCAAATAATTGAAAATGTTATCAGAGAAATTATGAACTAATTTAATGATATTCAATAGCTTAGCTCTTACAATTTTTCATTAGCTTAGCTTCTACTACTTCCATATTCAATTATAAGCAAAAATAACTAATTTCACACGTATTAAGGAAGTCAGTTAATTTTAGGCCCGTCAAAATAATTCATGGATCCATTATCCATCCAGTCCATCCATGGAAAAATCCATCCAATCCATCCATTTATAAAAAAAATTAGTAAATGAATGGATTGTGTTGGATTGGTTTTTTAATGGATGGTTTATGATTCATCCATTTATTTTCTAAATCCATTGGACCAACAATAAAGAATTTAATGGATCAGTTTTAATCTACTTATTTTTTTAAAATCATTTTTTTACAAAAAAAAAAAGGTTAAAGTAATGTTTTGGTCCCTATACGTGACACTGATTTTCAATTTGGTCCATATACGTAAAAAGTTATCAATTTGGTCCCTATACGTGACACTGGTTTTCAATTTGGTCCCAATACGTAAAAAATTATCAATTTGGTCCTTATACGTGACACTGGTTTTCAATTTGGTCCTCACCGCTAATTAGTCCGGATATAAGAGGACCAAATTACAAATTATTGTCATATGTAGGGACCAATTCAACAAAAAAAATTTGAAATCGGTCCCTACATGTGACAATTATTTTCAATTTGATCCCTACATGTGATAATAATTTACAATTTGGTCACTCTTATATAGGGACCAATTAGCGGTGAGGACCAAATTGAAAATCAGTGTCACGTATAGGGACCAAATTGATAATCAGTGTCACGTATAACGACCAAATTGAAAATCAGTGTCACGTATAGGGACTAAATTGATAACTTTTTACGTATAGGGACCAAATTGAAAATCAGTGTCACGTATAGGGACCAAATTGATAACTTTTTACGTATAGGGACCAAATTGAAAATCCGTGTCACGTATAGGGACCAAAACATTACTTTAACCAAAAAAAAAAATCAAATCACACGATTAGGAGCTCAGCTTCACTGATACCAAACTTTTAATGGGAGATAAAGCCAAGAACCAGGTAGCCATGAACACGTTTACGATAACTATTTTCAATTCATACAACGTAACTATGAACACCTTTACGGTAGCCATGAACACGTTTATGGTCATGCTTGTTTTTTTTAAAAAAAATAAAATAAGTTGGATAAAGACCGAAAGAACATTCTCGATCATAAGGCTAGGCGTCGTGCCACTTCCGATAAGGAAAAGGGTACTAAGTTCGCTCCAAAAGATAGGCGAATTCTAGGGTGAGCAAGTAAGTTTACTTGCTCACCGTGAGCAAGTTTAAAAATCAATCACAACCATTGGATCAAATGATTTCACCAGATTTTATTTTACACTCTCCACACCGTATTATTCCTCCCTCCCCCAATTTTCCTCCACCACCCCTCCGTCACGGCAGCTCCATCCATGTCCTCCGAACGGAGAAGGCAGCAGAGACACGGCGGAGAAGCTGGCCCTTTGTTTTTCTTCTCACCTAGTGAATTCGTCGTTTCCCTCTCCCTCTTACGTTTTGGTCTCAAAGATCAAATCCCTAAATCCATTCTCTTCATCTCTTATTCCCTTCTCAGACCCACTTTCCCCATTATTTCTCCTTATGGATCTTGCGGCTGATCTGCTGGGCGTGTGGATCGTTCGTCGGGGAGCGGTGGTTCGTTAAAAAATTTGGACCCTTTCTATGTGGACGGAAAAGGGGTTCGTCGGAGCTGCTGCGGCGGAGTGAGCTAGGCGGGATTTGGGATGGCGAACGGAGGAGCTGACTCCGGTTCGAGCTTGGGATGTCGAGGAAGAGGAGGGTCATGTGAATGTGATTTCGGTTCCGGCGAGATCTGAACTGCAACGGCGATCGCGGTGAGTCACGGGGCGGTACACTGCGATTTCAGTCAAATACGAGACGGGGACGAAGCTTCACGGTGGTGGCCGAGGACATGACATGCGATGAGGAGTCCGACAGATTCTGAGGCGGCGCCTCCACCCATAGCCAGCATGGGTTTGGCTTAAACCTGCCGGAACCAGTGACAGAGTTTTGGAATCGTCGACGTTCAACAAGGGACTCGAAGGAGGAAGGGGTGGAGGGGGAAGGGAGGCTGAAGGGGCGGAGCAGTGGAGGTTGCTCACTGACAATGGTGGAAGGAGGAAGGAGAGAGAAGGAACAAAAATCAAGTGTAGAAGAGACTATGATAATATCTTGTGCACTCTTAATCTAACGGTCAGAATCACTCTGTCATGCCTCTCTCACCGTGAGAGAGATTATCTACTCTCTCACGCTAGCCATCGCCCCAAAAGATATTATGCAGCATGTTGATTAGATTGTTGCAGTTATTTTGTGTTTTATGAATTTTGGGATTATGTTTATTAGGTTTTATTTTTAATTAATAAGTTAATAAAATACAGTAGAAGAGTTTCGTTTTCTTTTATTCATGTGCAGGTTATACAATATTACAATTAGATTGTGCATCCTTTTAATTTTAGTAATAAGTAATATATATATATAATTTATTTTATTTATTTTAAAAGTTATAAAAATTAATTTTAAAAAATATTTTTGTCGATGGATGAGGAATACTATTTTAAAATAATTATAAAAGTTATTTAATTTTTAAAATAATTTTAATGGATGGGTCGGATATCCATCCATATAAAAATGACTAATGGATGGGTTGGATGGTTTTTTATCAAATGAGTCATGGATGGATTGGATTTTTTTAACATATTTTTAATGGATCAAAATGAATTGATGGATTATTTTTATCCGATCCATTATAATCCGAATCAAAATCCACCCAATCCATCCGTTTGCCACCCTTGGTTAATTTAGTTTAATTGTCTTGATTTATGTTAAAAAAAAGTTATAATTACTAAACTATCATTTAATTTCTCTGGAATGTACAGTGCTCTTGGAAAAATAATGAGAGATTTAGTTTGATTGGTTAATTTTCTTGTTTTTTGAAATACTTATATTAAGTAGAGTTGAGTTGGTTGGATTTTGGTGGTGTTTGGAAAAGCTTGTTTAAACTCTTTTTGACTTATCTGATGACATAAGCTCTTATGCAGTCTGTTTGGCAGAGCTTATAAAAGTAACTTATGCCATCCCATAAGGAGTTTTTGACTTATTTTCATAAGTTACTGAAACAAGCTTATGGAATTTTAACAAGTGCTTATGACCCCTCTGTGTTTTCCCCCTTCGAATCTCCTCCTGCCCCTTTCTTCATAAGCTCTTATGGCATAAGCTCTCATGCGATAAGGTCTTATGTGATAAGCTCTTAATTAAGTTATTTACCCAAACACGGCCTTTATTTATATTTAAGTCCAAAAAATATAGATTTTTTTTTTTTTTTTATAATTGAGTACGGAGAGAGTAGTTATTTCTTCCCACTACAATGGCCATAGTAATGATGGATGGACACGAAAGTGTTCACAGACGTCAATCAACAACTGGAAAGCGTTAGTATGTATATATATATATATAAGGGAAAGTTGATAGATAATCGTTCAAATCAGAATATGTCCTAAAACACAAAAGAAAAAATAAAACGCCGATTACAAAAGCAAAGCAAAGCAAATTACAAAACCATAAATGTACGTCTCTCAACATTTGCGAGCCTAGCCCATAACAGATAAACCTATTTGGTTCTTGGTGATCCCATAATCTTCAAGAAAGTACTAGTCAAAACCATATTCGACTGCAACGAAGGCTTGAGCAGATTGATACCCTATTAAGAAAAGATATGAGGAATTAAAAATAATTACCAAATGAAAAAGCAACATAAACAATTTCATACAGATAAAGATATACACAAATAAAATGGGGCTTATTTAACAGAAATAAATTAGAAGTATAATGTATTAAGGGACAATTATATAGTATTAGAATTAAAATAACTATGACATGCACACACACCTCTTCCATACTCAACTTAACCACCCTTTCTTGCAAGGCATCAGTCTCTTCGACATTGAACTTGTTGAGCAACATGATACTTGAGATGGATGACATGGGCTGAACGACTAAATCATCCAACACCATGTAACTCACGACCTCTTTTATAAACCCACTACTATTACTGGAAAGTTTCTCTTTTGAAGCATTGATCTTGCCGACAAAACGTAATTCTTTGTTCATAGTTAGGGATGTCAACGGGGCGGGGCCGGGGCGGGGGCGGGGCCGGGGGACAGTGCCCCGCTCCCCGTCCCCTCCCCCCAGCTTCCCCCCCGTCCCCGTCCCCGCCCCCCGCCGTGGGGGGTTTTTCCCCCCTGTCCCCGTCCCCACGGATCCCCGCAGTCCCCGCGGGGACCCGAACGTTTATAAGAAAAATACAAAATCATAAACTAAAATCCAATAAAATTAAAAAAAAAGTCTTAATAAAAAGAACATATGCCACAATTCAACCATGCCACAAATAATAAGTCTTAAATATGACAAACATAATAAGTCTTTACAAGTCTTAAAAAAAAGTCTAAAATAATACAAACAGAATTTAAATAAACATTACAACAAGTTTCAAAACTACAATATCAAATTTTCATGTCTTTTCCAACATTCCAACATGAGGTCTTTATCCATCCCAAATGTCTATGTCCCTCTTTCCATTGCCTACAAAATAAATACATAAGCATCATCATCTTTTCATAAAAATATTTTAAAAAACTATAAACATTATATATCCATTACCTCATTATCATCATCCATATCCTCTCCAACAGATTCAAGTTGTTGCACTGTGCTTGAGCTTGAAGAACCTAACAAATAAAGAACCAAACTAACTTTCCAAAGAAAACCATTTATGGAAATAAATAAATAAAAGTGAATTCAAAAGAAAATTTATTACCTTGCATTTCTTTACGTAACCAATTCTGGGTACACATCAAAGCCTCCAAAGTATCTTCATTCAACTTACTACGTTGTGAACTTAAAACACGGCCACCAGTACTAAAGGCTGACTCTGAAGCAACTGTAGAGATGGGGATAGCTAAAAAGTCTCTTGCAATTTTTTGCAAAGTTGGGTGTTTCAGTCCATTACTTTTCCACCAACCTAATATATCAAAATTTTCTGCATTTGATTCATCAATCAAGACAGGCTCTTCTAAGTAGGAAGTTAATTCTCACTTCACAGTAGTAGTTGAAACACTCTCTTTCACAAACTGGACATAATTACACCTCCAAGTTGACTTTCCAGCATGAGTAACATCTGTCAATGTTGATGCACTAGAACCACTACTAGCAGGAAGAACTCTCCTATCCCTTGCTTGATATTCATCAACTAAATCTTCACATAATTTCTTCACTCTTTCCAATTCCATGGGAGCATCATCTCCATACATACGAGGGAAGAAATAATTCAACAATGTCATTTTATATCTAGGATCCAAAACAACCCCTATTGCCATCACTCCATTTATCAAACCCCAGTACTTGTCAAACTTCAATATCATACTTGCAGCCATACTTTGGATGATATCACTACTACTAGTTTGCCAACTTCTTAAAGCCAATCTTATTTCACAAACTTTTGGAAAATAAATATTTGATGTCGGATACTGAGTACCCGAGAACAACTCAGTGACACTAAAAAACATTTCCAATTTGTCACAAATTTCACCTGCCATTTTCCAATCTTCTTCACTAGGCAAACATTTATATTGAGAATCACGTTGTCTTAAACGTTTAAAAACTTCTTCATAAGGTAATGCAGAAACAAGCATTAAATAAGTAGAATTCCATCTAGTTCTACAATCAAGTGCAAGCTTCTTCTCATAAGTCATGCTCAATTGAGTACAAGTATCTCTAAATTTCTCCTCCCTCTTCGGCGTTGCAACCCAAAAAGTAACACTGTCCCTAATCTTTTCAATAGATCTTGCAATTGTTGACAAGCCATCTTTTACTATCAAATTCAATATATGAGCACAACAACACATATGGAATAATTCCCTACTCAAAACAAATGAAGAAGGGGATATCTTATCAAACAAATGATCAATCAATGCATCATTAGTGCTACAATTATCAACTGTTAATGTTGTCAACTTTCTATCAATATTCCAATCCAACAAACACTCTACCAAAACATCACTAATAACCTCAGCAGTATATGGTGCAGGTACATAAATGAACCTAAAACAAATAAAAATAAATAAAGCATATAATCATCAATCACAACAATTACAAATCAAAGATAAAAGAAAAGAAACATATTCACGATAAAGTGGTTAAATAGTACTTACCTAATGATGCGATTTTGCAAAGTCCAATTATCATCAATGTAATGAGCTGTAACAGACATATATCCGTTGTTCTGATTGCTAGAAGTCCACATATCAGTAGTTATCGCAATGCGACTTTTATTCTTTTCAGGTAACTTCATTTGCTTTTTCTTCTCACTTTCATATAACTTCATTATATCACTCTTGATCGTATTGCGAGAAACTATCTTGAACAAAGGTTGAAGAGCATGGCTGTACCTTCTAAAGCCGATATGATCAACCATCATGATGGGATATTCATGCAATATAATCATCCTCGCAAGTTCCTTCCTAGCAACATCTTGAGTAAATGTATAGTTGCCAACTACAACTGATTCAGCTTTATTTCCCATGGAACTTGTTGATTGTTCCAAAGTTTTTATTATGGATTGCCTTGGACCTCTCACAGTGCGAAGTTTACATGTCCTGATGTGGTCATGTAAATGCTTGGTACCTTGTTTAGTTTCACCAAGTAGTTTCCTATCACAATACTTGCATATTGCCTTCCATTTGTCATCCATCTTCTCCCTTCTAAAATGCAACCAAGCTTTTGAAGTTAATCCTCTTTTGTTAGGGCTTGAGTGCTCCACTTGTTGATCTTGATTTTCCATATCTGTTTCATTTTGTGGAGTTTCGGTTGCTTGTGTTTCATTTTGTGGAGTTTCGGTTCCTTGTGTTTCATTCTGAGGTGTGGGTGGAACTTCAGTTTCCATAGGACTATTAGATGATTGGTCTTCAACCACCATTTTTTAGACAAACTCCTGCAATACAAGTAGAATAATTAATTAATAACCAATGTAACACAGATACATAATTACATGATTTATAAAAAGTATATATTCATTAACAGCAAAGAGAAAGACAGTTACAACTCAAAAATAAAGAAGAGCTATGTGTAAGTGTAAATACCATAATTTACAAAATGCAGCCACATTCCAGCAGTTATTTCATGCTGATATTCAACAATCAGAATGGAGGACCTAATAAATTATTGATGACTGAAGTTGTGAAATCAAGCATTACTTTTCGAAAAATACAACTTTCATCTAAAAAGTCAACATATAATTCAGTTTTCATGCACTTGTTTCGCAAGTGAAGCTCAAGATACTCCATCAAGATAATCATATATGCTTCTGTTTACACTTTTCAGTATCTATATAGCGTTTTATTCCATCTAAAAAATAACAAAAGAAAAAGAACTAAAGAAGAGAAAAAAAATCAATAGATCAGAACAGATTCAATGATTCATTATCAAGAGAAGCAACCATTAAGAACATACCTAAGATCTAGGCGGTGGACGTTGTGACGGCCGAACTGGCGGAGAGCGCAGCGAAGCGGTGATCGGCGGCGGAGAAGTGCTGGACTGCTGGTCGAAGTCGAACAAACCAAGGTGACGCGACTGGCCGAGCAACAGAGCAGACGAGGGACGCCGGACGCGCGACTGGTCGAGCAGAGACGAAACGCGACTGGACGAGCAGAGGAGCAAGCCGGCGGCGGGACCTTTGGATGGTGGTTGTGCAGACGCGACTGGACGAGCAGAGGAGCAAGCCGGCGGCGGGACCTTTGGGATGGTGGTTGTGCGGCTCAAAACTAGGGTTGTGAGAAGGGGGAGAAACGAAAATGGGAAGGTAAAGGTAGTGATTTGTGACTTGTGAGGGGCTGAAACAGAGACATATTGATATTGTTTCAGGAAAAAAATAATATAAAAAACACATAAAAAGACTAAAATAACCTCAAAAATATTAGTAGCTATAATATAATAATATTTATAATAAGGATAATTAAGTAATATACACGGGGCGGGGACCCCGCGGGGCGGGGACCCCGCGGGGCGGGGGGAATGCTCCCCGTCCCCGTCCCCGAATCAACCATGGGGGGATTTTCTCCCCCGTCCCCGTCCCCGCGGGGAAAAATCCCCCCCCCCCCCCCCCCCCCCCCGCGGGGCCCCATTCGGGGCATTCCCTGTGGGGATCCCCGATCATGGGTAGAAATTGCCACCCCTATTCATAGTATGCCTGCACTGATCAGGACAACGAGTACTGTTGTCACATGTCACATTATAATGTTCCAAGCACGTGTAAAACTTGGTAGTTTCTGAGATGTGATCATCAACATTAATGCACTCGTTTGCAGGAAGAAGGTCAGAGATTTCAGTTGAAGAAATCAAAGCACGTGGCTTCAAGAGAACATCCTTATTAAGGTTTGGTTGCATGTAAGTGTCGTTCAGATTTTCAACACTATCACAGAGATTGCCTAAGCATCCAACCATGCCATCCTTGGTTAGGAGCCTTACGACCGTACCAACAGGCAAGCGAAGCAAGTTAAAGAGAAAGTCAATGACCTCTTTCGATGCTTCAGCAAACAGAACTTTCTCACGCTTTGAGTCAATCAGAAGTTTCAGGGTCAAGTTAGTGGAGGAGGAAGCCATATATTAAAATTGAAATATATTATTTGTCAGAATTGCTTGAAATTGTTTATGAGAAGCTAGCATATATAGTATATAGAAGGGGGGATGCTATTTAATTTATAGGCAGATTCAAGATGCTGCAGCTGCTCTGTTAAATGGAGAAGATATACCGTCGGGGTCCATTCAATTGATGCAGCCAGCAGGGTCATGGTTTGGAATGCGGGTTGCAGCTTGCAGGCAACCAGTAGGTTATCAATAAACTTCGGCCAATCTGCGTGAGCCTTCTGATAATGTTCTTATTCCTTCTATTTAATTTTCATTTTTTCCAATGAATTATTATTATTATTATTTGTCAAATTTATTCCGTTCCAAATACTTTTTGAATTATGTTTTCCCAAAATGTACTCCTAAGTAAGGGTGAGTTGGGACGGGTTTTACTTGTCCCTTACCCGACCCTAAACATTGATAGAGTCAATACTTTGAACCCGAACGCGTCCTTAGACTCGAAAGAACTCGATCATATGCTGATTGGTTTAAGACCTGGTCTAAATGGGTCGAGACATGGTTGACCGAAAGTTAATTAGATTCTTTGTAAACTAAATTTTTGTGAGTGAGAAAAAATGTTATTTTTTTTATAAGCCAAAATCTCGGCAGAAGATGCAACCTAAAAACCATCAATTGAATTTGTGTCACCAAATAAATCCAAAATTGGATGTTACAAAATATCAACAAATAGATCCTTTTGATGGATGCTTCCTTGATGCTCATGTTACCAAAGTCACATTGTTAAAAACAGGATCATCAAGTAAGATTCTTTCATTGTTATAAAAGCCACAAAATATATCAAACGTGAAAAGTAAGCTAGGCAGGGATAAAAATAAAAGTAGATTTTATTATATGGGACGGGTTGGGTAACCCGAAGGTCAACCTGAACCCGTCTCTGACCCGACATCGGGTGACTAATGTGACGCGGATTCGTCCTTTCTCTTCAACGTAGGTTCAGACCCGGCCCGAACACTATGGGCTGTGACGAGTTTTAGGGTCGGGCCGAGTTTTGCACATCCCTATAATAAAGGAATATAAAAGAAGGTATTAAGCTCTTCAAAGGAAGCAAATTTTCAGTAAAAAAAACTATGATAATGCTCGATGCCACTTGACCAATGACTACTAAGAGAACATACACTTGAAATGGTTCAGTACGCAATTCAATTGCTGCAGAATATAAGAAAGGATTTTTGTCGATCTTGGACAAGAAAGATAGTATTCAATTATCTATGTCCCTTTATATGGGTGGCAGTAACGCATTAATTGCTATTCACTATACAGAATTGGTTCCAGCATTACTTTTATGAAATTACATCTTCAATTAGGAAATGTGTGCGTGCGTAAACAAAGTGAGCTAAACACTTGAGAGTGGTTGCTCGTGTGTGTATTCTGCAAGAGTAAACACAGTGAGGTTACTTTTGAGTGTGTGTGTGTTCTGCAATTCTGTTTGGGCTGTGTGAACCAAAGTCAGGGAGGCTATTTGAGAATTTTGCTGGAATGTACAGTGCTCTTGGAAAAATAATGAGAGATTTGGTTTGATTGGTTAATTTTCTTGTTTTTTGAAATACTTATATTAAATAGAGTTGAGTTGGTTGAATTTTACTTATATTTAAGTCCAAAAAATATAGATATTTTTTTTGTTTATAATTGAGTACAGAGGGAGTAGTTATTTCTTCCCATTACAGTGGCCATAGTAGTGATGAGAAAGTGTTCAAAGACGTCAATCAACAACTGGAAAGCGTTAGTGTATATATATATATCCAAAAGGGAAAGTTGATAGATAATCGTTCAAATCAGAATATGTCCCAAAACACAAAATAAAAAATAAAATGCCGATTACAAAAGCAAGTATTGTCTAAGTTGCACCAGCAAAAAAAAAACTGCTGCAACCTTACTCCACTTTAACTAACCAACTAGTATCGTGCCTTCGCACGGGTCACTTTGTTTTTACGCATGTTTTAAAACAATAGAACATTAGAATATATTCAGTTTAGTGTAAAAAAAAGAAAAAAATTCAAAGATTACAATAAAGCACATGAAATACTACTTTATGATTTTGAAAAGTCATAATAGTAGTTATTATGATAATATTTATACATACCATAAGTTGGATGTTTAGAGGTTACTTGTTATGAAACTCCAAAATTACATGAATGTTGTTCTAATGAATTTAAAAAAGACACGTAAATAATTTGCCACTGGATAGCTTGCTCTGCACCCTACACCCCATATATAATTAACACTGCATCACAAAGGAAGAAAAAAATTTAAAACAAAAGAACCTGACCATTTTCAACATGATTCCTTGAGCAATAATGCATGAGTTTACTGAAGAAAGAGTTACTACCTATCATTTCAAAATCCATTGCACCCTGTGCACAATTTTCTTGACAGTTATGCTAACCCAAAATACTAAGACTTGTTCAGCCAGCTTCCTTATCTACTCCTCTGCAAGTAATAAAACCAGAATTATGTTTCAATCATCAAGGACATGATAACTATTCCCCTAAACCACAAGCTATCTTTAAATTGATATATATTGAACGCATAGTGTGAAAATATGAGCCTTTAAAGATTTAGAAATATGCAACACATGAACATATTAGTTCGAGCAACATAAAAAATGTGTCAAATGTACTTAAAACTTAACATTTCTTTACAATGAGTCATGGTTCATGAGATAAGAAGAAGCATAGATTGAAAAAGGCTCACATGAAAGGGGCAATGTGGCTAAACTATCTGCATTACGTGAAAAGCAAAATTTGATTGAGAATAACATGCCAAATATATCTAATGAATGATACATAAATTTGAAACATTCACTCACCATAGGTTCTGGAAAACCTCCTTAAAAACAACATTGGTGGTTGTATTTAAGGCTCTTCCTTCTTTGTCATGAATTAAGATTCTCAACCCTTGTTTACTTTGGACTCTAGAAAATGCCACATATAATTGTCCATGACTAAACACGGGTCTAGGCAGATATAACCCAACATGTGCCAGTGATTGACCTTGAGATTTATTGATGGTCATAGCATATGATACAATCAAAGGAAATTGTCTTCTCACAAGCTTGAAAGGCCATGGTGATTGGGATGGAGACAAAGACATCCGAGGAATGTAAATTAGATTCCCAATGTTCTTTCCAGAGATTATTTTTGCTTCAATAACATGATTCGCCAATCTTGTGACTATTAATCTAGTGCCATTGCACAAACCTTCAGATTGATCTAAATTCCTCAACAACATTATTGGAGTGCCAATTTTTAATTTGATCCTATGATTAGGAAGACCTGATGCTCTTAGTGTGTTTAGGAATTCAGGAGTAAGTGCCTCAAGGGCTGGATTTTCAATTGCATCCGACCTGTCATCAGCCATCAGCCACAAAAGTTAATTAAGTCATATAACGTCTAGAATTTATTTGTCAACAATGAAAAACATGCATACCTGTTCTTGAATTGATCAATCTCTGGAACATTTCATTTATGAAAAGTTTTGAACCATACCATGAGTTTTGTATGAGTATTGAATCATTTAAATATTTTATCTTTGCAAGTGTTAGCAACACCACCACCGGACCAGATGGAGGCTTATCCAAATAAGACACCAATTGAGTGGCATATTGTCCCCATAGAGTACAATTTAGTACATTGGTTCTGCCATAAAAAAAGATAGAGGGACAATAGGTTGACATTATTGTATAAAAATTGGAGGAAAAAATAAAAAGGAATGATAAGTATAACTTTATTTGTTGATTTACCCTTGGTCCTTCATGCTAAACACCACTCTCTTTTTTTGACTCTCAAGTTGGATGTCAACAAATTCAACAAACTGACCAATCACATCTGTTATAAAAAAAACATGTCAGCACACAAGGTTTAAATACAAAACCAAAACTACATTAAATTTCCACTTACCTACTAATACATCAGCACAAGCATGGCCACTGAGAATATCCTCAAACCTTGTGAAATTGTATACATATTGAGGTATTTCAGGTAAATCATGTTCCTCCACTATGGTTGCCTTCACAAAACTCAACTTGAAAGGATGGTTTGTTGCCTTATACTCTCCACCATTATTCTCAACCTCAAAATTCTGGACAATGTAAGAGCTACCCTCTTTAAGCTCTTTTTTCTTATTTTCAATGTCATTTTTCACTTGAGCTTGTATTTTATCTCCCTAAGCCATCAACAAACAATCAAATGAATGCTAAATGTTCAAATAAGAAGTATTGCCCATAAACTAAACAATGCACAAAATTAGAGATAGAACATTACCTTTTTATCCATGAAAATCATTTCCATGAAGCCTGCACTTGGAGATCTTTGAACACACCAAAGATTTATGATTCTTATAGCTAGTTTCCAGGTCTCTTTTGAGTCATCAACATCCTCGATAGAGTCGAGTTTACGCGCCATTATCTAAAACAGTCCATTAGCTACTAAAATGAACAATCACTTTATGTAAACCATTCAACCAAAAGAGTGTCAAATTTAGAGGAAGAAATTGTAGAGACATATTCCAATTTTTTAACAGTGCATGAGACTAAGGACTAAACTAAAGGTGAGTGTAATAGACCAATATGTTTTCTATTTATCCTTTTTATTTCATAAAAAAATACAGTTTAAGAGCTAAAGAAAGGGGGTCTTGAAAAACCATAGTGTAGATTTGTCTCAAACAAAGGTTTTTTTTCTGCTACCATTCCTTTTGCAGCTACAAATTTACTAATAATAAACACAAGGATTGGAGAGCCAAAAGCATTTAACACAAATGAAGCAACTTGCACCATGAAAAAACTCTAAATACTTAAAGTTTCCTTCTATGGGCATTTTTATCATTTCACTTAAGGCATTGCCTAAACCCCAATATGTGGCTAGCCTGCCTGCACATAAGCCGTGGCCTTAGGAGCCCTCCTGACAATGATTTCACCTTGTATTGGTCAATTTAGAAGTATTAAGTTCTTGAGGCTAAACTATGTTTACGCTGTTATTTTATATATTTGAAACCCATGATTCCAGTCGTATACTCATGTTCACCCAACAAAGCATTCTTTCTAATTTTCTCAGCAGAAGCATTTTGAGCAAGAAAGCATTCTTTCACCCAACAAAGCACACCTTCACTAAGCTAAGGCAGAAAGCAAAGGGTTTCTTATACATGCAGTAAAATAAAAATAAATAAATAACTTAAAAAAAAACAAACAAAGTTGAAACCTTGGCTTGAGTTTCACCTCCTTCCCGAAAATTTGGAACAGAGAGCGGGGGAAAAAAAAAAAGGAAACTCACCAAGCCGAAGGAGAGAGGAGCGCACCGAAGGAGAAGAAGAGGAGTTCAACTATTGCTTCCAAAATTTGCCTTTTGGCTTTTCCACGGTTGCTTCCTACTCAAACCTTTTGCTTCCCTTACCAAAAAGTAAGCCTTTTGCCTTTTTGCTTTTCAATTTTTCTCCTTTTGTTTAGTCCAGAACCAGAATGTTCTTTGGATTAGCGGGATTGCCTTTGTTTTTGCTTTCAACTTTTGTCCATTTTCTAATCTAGAAGGTTATTTTACTGAGCGGGAAAATTTTTATTGAGGAACCGACATGTGTCTCAAAAGATAATTTTTTATTAGGAGAAAACACAGTTTGTATAATAGTAATGGATAGAATAGTTTCAATGTGACACATCAGCACTCTTAAGTTTCATTTGAATTATACATGGTCAATTAGTATAATACTAGAAATACCTCTAGTATTTGAACTGTTATTTATGTATTATTATAGGTAAAGTGTGTATTTGGACCGTATATCTCTTTTTCATTGACTGCTTTTTTGTTTCTATTCTAATGTTGGAGCCTCAGCCACAACCGTGAAGTTTGACCACCATCTTCATGGAAGAAGAAATGAAGAATAGTTACAGTAAACAAAACTTTGGGTCAATAGTTTTTTATTTAAAAAAAAAGCGCTTTGATCTTTCTCATGATTTATTAAGCTTTGATCTTTGTCTGGTGCTTGTATCTTTTCGTTGCTAAAATGGGTTGGTGGCGCTGAGGCCAGAGGTGACGATGCAGACACTGGGGCGGCCGGAGGATCGGGAGTAGCCCTCTGCGGCGAAGACGCCGCCTTGCTGGTGGCAGGGGAGGACATTGCGGATTGTGGCAGAAAGTGTGAGGGCTGGTGGATCTCCATGGAGGCGCCGCCGGGGTAGGCGAAGACATCGGTGACGCCTTGGCGCTCAAGGGCTTCAACGAGGCTGTCGACACTGCCACACCACCATGCCTCTTACCGGACCACCATGAACCGCCACCGCCGTGCCGATCTCGCCGTGCAACTCCCTCCTTGTTCCAAATACCCAGATCTGCAACCAGATCTAACATTAACAATGGCCAAACATTAATTAAGAATACAAAAAGGAATACAACAGACAAATACAGACAAATGCTTGGGTGTTGTAGAAATGCTGATAGGGATGGAGTAGGGGACGTGGGTTATTTCAAAATGAGTAACGTATTTTTGATAT
The DNA here is from genome assembly GCA_035048595.1 of Echinosophora koreensis. Classification (NCBI taxonomy): domain Eukaryota; kingdom Viridiplantae; phylum Streptophyta; class Magnoliopsida; order Fabales; family Fabaceae; genus Echinosophora; species Echinosophora koreensis. The sequence continues at coordinate 1,045,738 of JAPCYP010000006.1, forward strand.
TTTTGCATAATTAGCCAATATACAGTAGTAGAGGAAAATAAATACTTGTATACCTTTGACCACTAAAAGACAAAATGTAAAAGTAGATATCACTGTGGCATAACTATTGGTCTACAACTTTGGTCAACAAGGAGTAAGCTTACTCCAACTTAGATGATGGAGCAAGGTAGAAGGCACCAAGCAAAAGCAAAGCAAAGCAAATTACAAAACCATAAATGTACGTCTCTCAACATTTGCGAGCCTAGCCCATAACAGATAAACCTATTTGGTTCTTGGTGATCCCATAATCTTCAAGAAAGTACTAGTCAAAACCATATTCGACTGCAACGAAGCCTTGAGCAGATTGACACCCTATTAAGAAAATATATGAGGAATTAAAAATAATTACCAAATGAAAAAGCAACATAAACAATTTCATACATAAAGATATACATAAATAAAATGGGGCTTAGTTAACATAAATAAATTAGAAGTATAATGTATTAAGGGACAATTATATAGTACTAGAATTAAAATAACTTTGACATGCACACACACCTCTTCCATACCCAACTTAACCACCCTTTCTTGCAAGGCATCAATCTCTTCGACATTGAACTTGTTGAGCAACATGATACTTGAGATGGATGACATGGGCTGAACGACTAAATCATCCAACACCATGTAACTCACGACCTCTTTTACAAACCCACTACTATTACTGGAAAGTTTCTCTTTTGAAGCATTGATCTTGCCGACAAAACGTAATTCTTTGTTCATAGTATGCCTGCACTGATCAGGACAACGAGTACTGTTGTCACATGTCACATTATAATGTTCCAAGCACGTGTAAAACTTGGTAGTTTCTGAGATGTGATCATCAACATTAATGCACTCGTTTGCAGGAAGAAGGCCAGAGATTTCAGTTGAAGAAATCAAAGCACGTGGCTTCAAGAGAACATCCTTATTAAGGTTTGGTTGCATGTAAGTGTCGTTCAGATTTTCAACACTGTCATACAGATTGCCTAAGCAACCAACCATGCCGTTCTTGGTTAGGAGCCTTACGACGGTACCAATAGGCAAGCGAAGCAAGTTAAAGAGAAAGTCAATGACCTCTTTCGATGCTTCAGCAAACAGAACTTTCTCACGCTTTGCGTCAATCAGAAGTTTCAGGGTCAATTCAGTGGAAGGGGAAGCCATATATTAAAATTGAAATATATTATTTGTCAGAATTGCTTGAAATTGTTTATGAGAAGCTAGCATATATAGTATATAGAAGGGGGGATGCTATTTAATTTATAGGCGGATTCAAGATGCTGCAGCTGCTCTATTAAATGGAGAAGATATATCGTCGAGGTCCATTTAATTGAGGCAGCCAGGGTCATGGTTTGGAATGCGGGTTGCAGGCAACCAGTAGTTTATCAATAAACTTCGGCCAATCAGCGTGAGCCTTCTCATGATGTTCTTAATCCTTCTATTTATTTTTCTTTTTTTCCAATGAATTTTTTTGCTTCTCAAATTTATTCTGTTCCAAATACTTTTTGAATTATGTTTTCCCAAAAAGCACTCCTACTAATTAAGTTGGGGTGAGCGCAGGACGGGCTGTGACGGGTTTTGTTTGTCCCTTGCCCGGCTCTAAATATTGATAGGGCCAATTCTTTGAACCCGAACTCGTCATTAAACCCGAAGGAACTCGATCATATACGAGTTGGTTTAAGACCGGGTCTAAATGGGTCGAGACATGGTTGATCGAAAGTTAAATAGATTCTTTGTAAACTAAATTTTTGTGAGTGAGAAAAAATGTTATTTTTTTATAAGCCAAAATATCGCCAAAAGATGCAACCTAAAAACCATCAATGGAATTTGTGTCACCAAATAGATCCAAAATTGGATATTACGAAATATCAACAAATAGATCATTTTGATAGATGCTTCCTTGATGCTCGTGTTACCAAAGTCACAATATTAAAAACAAGATACTTTCATCAAATTAGATTCTTTCATTGTTATAAAAGCCAGCTAGGAAGGGATAAAAATAAAAGTAGATTTTTATTATATGGGACGGGTTGGGAACGCAAGGTCAACCTGGACCCATCCCTGACCCGACATCGGGTCACTAAATGTGACGGGATTCGTCCTTTCTCTTCAATGTAGGTTCAGACCCGGCCCGAACACTATAGGCTGTGACAAGTTTTAGGGCCGGGTCGAGTTTTGCACATCCCTGTAATAAAGGAATATAAAAGAAGGTATTAAGCTCTTCAAAAGAAGCAAATTTTCAGTAAAAAAAAACTAAAATTTTCGCTATTCAAAAATATCAAATACATCATTACGTCATTTTCAAGGAAATTTTTTCTCTTTTTTATTTCTTAATTATTGGTTAGCATGGTCCTTTCTAAAATTACAAGATCCGAATCTGAACCTACGTTGATATCACGATTTGAGCGGATGAGCCTGACGACTACCCTTATTTCGATACGGATGAGATTCCTTGCAGTCGTCCGTCTTTATTTCTCTATTTGTATTTTTTTCTACATTTTTTTTTGGACAAAGTAAATCAAGAGTTGGGAGTGGGAGAAAGAAGCAAGTCTAATACTAATACTGTATCACTGATTGTGTGCATGTGGGATTCTTTGACCGGAAGGATTCCCGATCAATTCCAATACATCCAATCACCACGGCTTGTGCTAATGACATTCGGGAGAATCTCAATAATGGTCCAGTATATAAGAGACAAAACCCTAAAACCCACAAACTAAGGAAATACATTGAAATAAGTTATTTGTATTAATATTCATATAAATTTATAAATTTAACCCTTCAATAATTAATAAACAAACCTACTTGTATTGAAAGTTGCACTGTCTCGTAAATATAAACTCTATTATAAATAAGGGTAAAATTAGAAATGAGCATTTAATATTTGTCAAAATATATGCATGTATCTTATATTTTGAACCCAAAAAAAATAGTCATTTGTCTCTTATAATAAGGACCGGAGGTAGTACCAATTGTTTTTGGAGCATTTACAATGGGAGATGATTGAGAAATAAAAATGGTTTCTTAATTACACGTTTTTTTTTTTTTGATGAAAGGTTTCTTGATTACACGTTAATACCATGGAGTCGATGTCATGATATTTAGCTGTCACATGATTTTTATTGAAGTACTTAACTTTTTAAAGTTACATCGTTAAAATAGAGAGTTGTTTAAAGTATATAATAAAAAAAATAACGCTATGACAATGTAGAATCCATAAAAAGATAAGGAAAATATTAACGATTGCTCTAAGTTGTTAAGGAACTAAGAAAACAAAGTTTACATAAGAAATTGGTATATTTAATATTTGAAAAATTGAAATACTTGGGGCCGGATTGGTTTGTTTCTTCTTTGCTGTTTTCATTTCCTATTTTTAAAAATAGGGTTTTTCTAACCTGTGCAATATTGTATAGGTTTAGGTTTATTAAATGCACTTCTAATTAAATGTGTCTAACTAATTAATGATACTTTTTTGAAAATTGATTTTCTCACTCCACTAATTACTATCTTATTTATTATATGATTTCATTAATTCCCTATATAATGTCTCTCTCAAAAACCATATCATCTCTCCCCTATTTATTATTATCAAATATATCCTTTTTTTATAATGAGTTATATACTGTATGGATTAAAAAAAAAACCAAAATTATGTATCAATATGCCAATATTGCATTAACCAAAAAAAAAATGGAAAAACAAAGGTCCGCAATGAGCAATATGCCAATACGAAAGAACTTGATTTTGATACAGAATTTTGGTTTTTTTTAATCCATGCAGTATATAACTCATCATAAAAAAAAGGATATATTTGATAATAATAAATAGGGAAGAGATGATATGGTTCTTTTTTTTTTTTTGACACAAGATGATATGGAGAGAAAATCAATTTTCAAAATAGTATCATTAATTAATTAGACACATTTAATTAGAAGTGAACATTTAATGAACCTAAACTTGTGCAATATTGCACATGTTAGAGAAAACCCTTAAAAATAATTACAATAAAAATCATTATAAATCTATCACATTGTTTTTCGTTATGTCTTCTATTTCCAAAGACTTATATAGGAAACAATGAAAATAACTTTTATTTGTTTTCACCGTACAAGTCTTTGAAAACATGAAATATAATGAACACAAAGTAATAGTTTTGTAATGATTTTTCTTATAACTATTCTTGAAATCAGTAAATGAAACAGGAAACAAAAAATAAACCAAACATATCCTTAATTTCCAATGAAAACTTGTTTTTCTTGATTCCTTAAAGAGTGCCCTTAAGTCCCAAGGGCACTCGTTGACATGGTCCAAAAGATAATTTAAGCAATTTCAACACATTACACCATTAAAGATGCTCCAAGCATTTACATTATGCAACCCCACAACCTAACAAAACAGCTCAAAAGGCGAGGAATCAACTACCAATAATTCAATCTTTCTACTTGATCTTTTTATTAATTCATCCACTTATTAAATAAAAAATATTAAATATTTTTAAAATTCTTTCAATATTGAATGCATTTTTTTATTTGATATTTTATTTAATTAATAGTAGAAGAATTGGTAAGAGAGCTTTACTAAAGGATATACAAAAACTTGATAACTAATTAAATTCAATTACTCAGCCATAAATCAACAAGATAAATAAATAAAGGAGAATAAGAACTTTAAGGAACCAAGAGAACAGAAGAAAGTTTTTATGGGGAATTGATGTATTTAATATTTAAAAATGTGAAATACTTAGGGTCCATTTGCTTTGTTTTCAGTTTACTGTTTTCATTTCTGTTTTCAAAAATAATTACAAAACTGTCATCTTGTTTTCATTCTGTTTCCTGTTTTCAGAAATTTGTTATGGAAACAATGAAAATAGCTTTTTTCTGTTTTCACTGTTTCTTGAACAAATTTCTGAAAATAGGAAACAAAATGAAAACAAGGTGGCAATTTTGTAATTATTTTTTAAAACAGGAAATGAAAACAAGAAACTCGAAACAAAGCAAACAGACCCTTAGTTTTCCGGAATAAGAACTTATTTTTCTTGGTTCCTTAAAGAGTGTTTTAAGGACACTCGTTAGCATAACCCATAAATAAATTGACATTACAAAATAGTAATAATTTTATTGTCGTGTTAACGAGTGTGCAAGGTTACTAACTAAGAAAGCAAAAGAAGTAAAGTTGGTGTTGAGAAACTTATTAAAACACTTTTTAATATATTGAAGACACTATTTTTTCGTACAAACTGTTGAGACACTATTTCTTCATAAGTTATCATGGAGAGATTATCAAAATAAGCTGAATTCGCTTATAAACATGTCATAAGCTGTTTTAATAAGATCACTCAAACACTCTGACTTATGTAAGTAAATAAGGATAAATAAGTTGTTTATAAACGAATTACAGGGCCTATATCTACAGCTAGTTGATTTAAGTATTTAACAATAATAGGGTACGTAAAATGGAAAATAACGCTACCTCAACCGATATATTTCTTTTATCACGAGAAGTGCGCAGGAAGTATCGATGGAACGACAAGATATGGTGCTCGAAGATTCATTGAACCATTCGAGAAAGTTAGTGTAAATAAGTTCCCAACCGGCAAGTGTGTGAAGAGAAGGTTTTAAGATGTTCGCATGAGGCACGAATGTGTTGTGTAGCACAAACTCACTGAGGGGGTGTATTGGATTGAGATTTCAAAAGGTTTTAATGAACTTTTTTATGATAAAAGAGTTTTGTGGTATTCAATCAAGACTTTTAAATAATATAAATAAGTTTGGTGGTATTCAATCAAGACTATCAGGATTTTTTAAAGAGAGAATCTAAATCTAGTGGTATTCAATCATGACTTTTTACAAGTAATAAAAAGTCCTCTGGTATTCAAAAACTTCCTGATTTCGATGGATTGTTTTTTATATGGATTTCGAGGGACTTTGTGTGACTTTTTAGTAACAAAAAGTCTCACCTCAACATATGAGATTTCTCAGGATTCTTCATTCTTATTTCTCTTCACCATATGCCTTCACCTCTTTCCCTCTCTCTCTCCTCCCTCCCTCCCTCCATCTCTCTCCTTTCTCCCTCTCTCTCCTCCCTCCCTCCCTCCATCTCTCTCCTTTCTCCCCCCTCTCCCATCTCCCCCCACGGTTGTCATTCAACCCAACATAAGTTACCAAACAACTTTTAGAGTGTGTTTGTTACAGATTATTTGACGAAAGAAAACACTTTTTTAAATTGAAAAAAAATCATTTGTAACGAATTTGATTGTATTTGTTTAAGCTTTTCATTAAAATCATTTTTTTAAATAAATCATTTTTAAGGTTAAAATCAGAAGCTACAATATTTTGCAGGTAATGGTAATGATCCTAAAAATGGAAATGAATTGTTCAATCTTCACCATGCATCCTTGAGGAATGTGATCGAGAAGATATTTGATATTTTTAAAACACGGTTCACAATTTTTAAGTTAGCGCCATTTCTATTTATAACACAAGCAGAGCTTGTGTTAGCATATGTAGCACTATATAAGTTCCTTTGTAAAGAATGTCGTTCTGATGAACTTACAATTAAACCAATAGACAAATCTTTATCTTCAATATCACCAACTAATGTAGACAATAATTTTGAACCTATTGTTCAAACCCAAGAGCAGGAATGAGAAGATGTTAATGCTTGGAGGGCTAGCATAGCTTTAGATACGTAGAGAAATGCAACTTAGGAGGATATGAAGTTACATCAATTTGACTAATAATTAAAAGATTAGAAAAAATGTATTGGGTTTTACTTTTTTTTATTTATTATATTATTCATTTCTTTGTTACTTTTTTCATTGGTTCTTATAACTTTGAATGTTTGTTAAAAATTCATGTTTTCCTTTTAAATCTTATAAATCCATATAATCCATTCAAATCTTATAAAGTCTTATGAAATAAATCCTTTAAAATCCACACATGAGAATCTTGATTATAACAATCTTTAAAAAAAAAAGTCTTTTAAAATCTTATAAGTCATTACATTTCTACATAATCTTTTAAAATTCACGAGACTTTTTTAGGCCAAAACAATCTTTTACGATCTCAAATCCAATACACCCCCTTAGAATGTTTTGGCCTTGATTTTAATCATGACTGATACAATAATCAATTACCCACCTTAAGAAAACACATTCGTCCATATCGTAAAATTTCCATACCAAATAGCAGCTCTCAAAAACATTTCAATTCCAAACAAGACCGAGTTCTTGAGTAACTTAAATTTTTTGAAAAACACTTCTGTATTTACATTTTCATGTATGCATGGTATTTCACAGCATGTAGCACAATTCTTACTTGTTTACTTAAAACTTAAAAGTAAAACAGTTTAACATTAGTATTAAAAGGATAAATCAGTAACGAAGACCACTCCAAAGTTGATTGATATAAAAACGAGATGCAGTACAAAACAACCAAAAGGCATCCTACAAACCCAGCATAAACATAAAAGGAAAAATAAAACCACGATAAACACTGACAAATTTTAGACACGCATACACTAAAACATTAAAAAGCATAGTAAATTATAAAACCATAAACTTATGTCTCTCAACATTTCCGAGCTCATAACAGATAAACCTATTTGGATCTCGGTGATCCCATATTCTTCAAGAAAGTACTAGTCAAAACCATGTTCGACTGCAACGAAGCCTTAAGCAGCTTGATACCCTGCATATTAAGGGAAGATACTACGAATTAAAAATAATTATAAAGAAGAAAAAGCGATATAAACATTATGGAACTAGGATATACCTCAGCCATACCCAACTTAACAACCCTTTCTTGCAAGACACCAACCTCTTTGACATTGAACTTGTTCAGCAACGTGATACTAGAGATGGATGACATGGGCTGAACGACTAAATCATCCATCACCATGTATGTTACTACCTCTTTTACAAACCCACCATTAATGGAAAGTTTCTGAACTTCTGCAGCCTTCTTACCGACATAAGGTAATTCACGGTTCATAGCTAGATTGCACTGAGGACAACTAGTTATGTTATCACATGTCACATGAGAACAATGATTCGGGCACCTGTAAAACTTCCAGGTTTCAGGGTCGTCACCAACATTGCAATCCTTTGCAGTAAGAAGGCCAGAGATTTCAGTTGAAGAGATAACAGTTGTTGGCTTCAAGAGAACATCCTTACTTAGGTTTGGTTGCATGTAATTGTCGTTGAGATTTTCAACACTGTCATAGAGATTGCCTAAGCAACCAACCATGCCATCCTTGGTTAGGAGCCTTATGACAGTACCAATAGGCAAGCAAAGCAAGTTAAAGAGAAAGTCAATGACCTCTTTCGATGCTTCAGCAAACAGAACTTTCTCACGCTTTGCTAGCATGTTTGGTTAAGCGTTAGGAATGGATTTCTCACGTCCCAATGCAAAGTGAACGTGATAAATACGAAGCTACAATTCGGAGCGTTAGACTTGACGCACGTTCCCGGTCCTTTTCGACGTGGAAACAAACATGCTCTGCGTCAATCAGAAGCTTCAGGGTCAAGTTGGTGGAAGAGGAAGCCATATTTATCAGAATATCAGAATCAGAATTCAGAATTGCTTTGTTTATGTGAAGCTAGCATACAGAAGAGGCTATTTATTTATGGGCACATTGAAGGTGTTGCTGCATTAAATGTAGAAGATGTATCGTCGAGAGAGGCACATTCAATTGAAGTAGCCATGCTGCTCTCAGGTCTAGGTCATGGTTTGGAATGCGGGTCGCATGCAACCGGTTTGTAGGCTGTAGATTTTGATCAACGTGAGACTGTTGATGTTCTCGATAACTCTATTTATTTTATTCGAATTCAATTCATCCAATGACTTCGGTTCTAGTGCTAATGACATTCACAGAATCACATTCATAGGGACTATCTTAAATATTCAATTTGTTTTAAGCAGATTATGCAACCGCACAACCTAACAATGCAAACAAGCTTCAAAAATAAGTAAGTTTTATTAATCCATTCCCTTATTCACTTTGGGTGTTCGCTGTTGTAATACTTATACTGAACTGAGTTAGTATCCTATTTACAGTGTGTCAGCTTCTTTGATTCGATATTGTATATGGGTTAGAGTACCCCTTATACTCTCTTCAATATACACTTTGCTTATCAAAAAAAAAAAATCCATTCACTTATTAAACAAAAAATATTAAATATTATTAATAAATTTATTTTATTGATATTATTATATTATTTTCCTCGCCCAGCTTTTTTTTTAAAAAATAATCATGTTGAATATAAAATAACCACTAGAAGAAAAAATAATAATAACTTATTTTAAAAAAAATTATGAATTTTTACTACAAATCATGTTGAATATAAAGTAAGTTTTTTTTTTTTTTGAAACACTGTTGAATATAAAATAAGTTAATCCAATCTCACACTAAAATAAGAGAAAATGATATTCTTAAATATTACATATGGAGTCATAAGATGGTAAGGTGGTTTGGGTGGGAAGTTAAGGAATTGAGTAATAAGGAAGGTTGAGAGTTCAAACCTCATCCACTAACAAAAATACTAACGTTATGCCTATGAAAAAAAAAAAATATTACATTGGGTGTTTCACCTAATCAAGTAACCAAATATTAACCCACTCCACTTCAACTTGTAGCTGTCAGATAGACTTGGTTAGCTCAAACTAATGAGTGAAATGAGGATTATGTAGAAGTTCAAGTAGTAACCTTGATCTTATGCATAAAAGGTGTGTTGCTATTGACGCTTTCAATTGTCTTATCTATAATCTTCGTTAATTGCTCACGATTTTTTTAAAAATATATAAACTAAAGGTTAAAGTAATGTTTTGGTCCCTATACGTGACACTAATTTTCAATTTGGTCCCTATACGTTAAAAGTTATCAATTTGATCTCTATACGTGATACTGGTTTTCAATTTGGTCCCTATATGTAAAAAGTTATCAATTTGGTCCCTATACATGACACTGGTTTTCAATTTGGTCCTCATCGCTAATTGGTCCTTATATAAGAGGCTCAAATTACAAATTATTGTCAGATGTAGGGACCAATTCAACAAAAAAAAATTGAAATCGGTCCCTAAATGTGACAATTATTTTCAATTTGATCTCTACATATGATAATAATTTGTAATTTGGTCCCTCTTATATAGGGACCAATTAGCGGTGAGGATCAAATTGAAAACCAGTGTCACGTATAGGGACCAAATTGATAATCAGTGTCACCTATAGGGACCAAATTGAAACGTATAGGGACCAAAACATTACTTTAACCTAAACTAAAAGATTTGAGAGTGCCCATTGCCTTAAACTTGTACAAGATTTGTTGCCAACTTTATGATGATATTAATATTAAGCGCTTTCTTTATAGAACAAACTCAAGCATACAAGCCAGCACCACAAAAAAAAAACCCAATCATACAAGTCCATTAAATTTGCATTTAGAAACACAGAGAAACAAGTGAACAGATACTATTTATTGAACTCAACAATAACTTACAACATGGCTGCTGTCAATTCACTAGAGTGCTCTAACATTCATTTACCAATAACTGAGAAGGAGTTGAACATCATGTCAGAATTCTATCTCATCAGCCAGGCATAGTAGATAAACAGAGTTCCTTTCACAACAGTCTAAGCATCGACAGATGAAGTATGATAAGATTATTGCTCATAGCATGATCCTGGACCACTAGGAGCAGTTCTAGCATAGAAATTTGTGACAGGAGCAGCTGGAACCCCTCGTCTATTCAAGAGACATCTGAAGTAATGCAACCGGGGCAATGCAGTTATGTTAATATTTCCTGAAGTAGGACCACTTGGACTCCACAAGCGTTCTGTGAGAAACAAGTAGTAGTTAACTTTGCATAATCAAATCCAGCAGCCTACCTTTCACAAGCCACACCGCCCTTCTCCCGTCTTCCCGAAATGTATATAACAAAGGAAAATGATAAAGTGAAGAGTCATCTCTCCATAAGGTGAGATGTATCGTATTCAAAATCGATCAAAAGGGTATCAAGCAAGCAATCATGAATACATGACCATTATGAGCCCTTCATATGGTTTGCATTTTTTACCTTTTATCAGGGAGTGAGAGGGAAACTCAATTTTTTTTTCCCTTTTAAATAAATAGAAGAGGAATGACAGACAACTTAGCATTAGTAGGACAGCTAACCTGCTGCTGCTGCAGCTCGAGGCCATATTGTTTGCTGAACATCTGATGTATCAGCTGTCTCACCCCACATGCATACTTCTCCTCCAAGTACAAGTTTTTGTTCTGAAGCTTCATGTATTCCTTCTAGGGGTTCAGCAGTATAGACTACATCCCAAGGTACATCTAGATGGTCAAGATACCAGACACCCTGGTTACTGAAAATGCACCTGAAACCTTTTGCAACAGCTTTAGGACACACACCAGGGCCTAACCTGCAGTAATTAATTGAAATACTTTAGTCTGAAACTGAGACATTTGAGTTTCATACAAAAATAAAACTATATAGACAGAAGTTCACCAGTTATGCACTACAGTCTGTGGATGGAGCTTAGTTGGAAATGTATTGAAGGTTTCTTCCCTGAGAAGTTACAAAAAATAAAAAGTCATATCAATCTGTCTGTATGACAAAGGAACATGATATAGTAAATAAAAGCATTATTACGTAGTGTCGTAGTTATTGATATGTACATTACAGAAGACAACAACATAGATATTGTACTGTTCATGTGAATGATTTCAACAAGAAAGGGATGGGAAGGAAAGAGGATACCTAGGAGAAATATCTATCAAGGATATCACTTATCGGTATAAATGAGTCTTCTAATGCTATAATCCCATATATATAAAGAACATACCAGTTTACAGGGGTCCAACTTTTCAAAAGAGCCATGTCCTGGGCCTTCAGTACAAAATATTGATAGGCATCTTTAGCAGTCATGTTGTGAATCTGAAGCCTGCATCGGGGGTATAGTCCAAAATACATAATGAATGTCACATTTGAGCATTGTCCTTGATACATTGCAATAAATCAGATTCATGAATCATCATAGTCAATTTTTCTGGAAATTTAACCACCATCTCAAATGCTCAAAACCAAAAATTGAGTGGCTGGAAAAAATTAATTAGCTAAATTCATCTGCATGCTTGACGAGCAAATAATCCCAAAATTTAAGTTGACTGCAATCATTGACAATTGAATGACTCGAATACAGCAGCAGCAATCCCCTCCCAATTGCTTTTTCTCACCATCACATAGCAGTAAAAATGATGACTTGAAGTTATACATTTTTAGTTTCCATAGCTTGATGAATTTAATGGCTTTACGCTTTAGGCAATAAAAATTTGCCATATAACGTGATGAATGGGTATAGCAGGTTAAGGTTGGTACCATTTCTTTACTTGAGTAGTATTGCTCCAGCAATCTGTCAAAATTTCTTAGCAATTAGCATTAATACAAAATGGCTTAAAGACTACACAAAATAATGCAAGGCCTACTTTAATTTTTATTTTCTTATTATTACAAATGTTATGTAGTCACCCATATGGTTACACACTTTACCACTATAGTCAATTAATTTTAGATTGTGCTAATGATAAAAATGATTCTTAGGCCCATGCATAATAGCTTAAGCTTTTAAGTCAAGTGGTTCTTGGCAAGTTGCAAGAAGAAAGTCATTCGCACTGACCTGTATCAACTTCATCACCGCCCAAGTGAAGTAGCTCAAATGGGAATATTTTTCTCAAGTCTGTAGAACTTAGAAAAGGAGAGAAAGAAAGAAAGTTAATTTATGAGACCAGTGTGCATAGTATTGATAACTTAGTACGATAGAGCAAGGAGCAAGGTACAGTGGAAGAAGAATTAAGTCAACGAAGCATATGCATAAATTGATGCATGCTTTATAGAAACTTAACCTGTTAGAATACCAGAAAGGACATCAAAAGTAAACTGCTTCGAAACATCTAGTGGCTGCCTACAGGAGGGTGACGGCCAAAGGTCAGGATATCCAATTCCCCTACACATAAAAAACAGCCTTAAGATATTTCTGACATACAACAGTTGTCAGAAGATATGTTAAATTGTTGGAGCAACAACTGAAGTCCAAATTTATAGAACAAATGGATAAATACTTGAATAAAACTTTTCAAAAGTAGTGCTTGACACAGCAAGGTAATAATCAGACCAAGCAAATATGGAAGAGGAAAAATAATCAAATTCTGCTACGATAAACAAAATTGTGAATTTAATATTAAGCCATACCAATCCATTGGGAGAATAAGTTGAACACATACCTACATTTATCTAAACAAAGCTTCAAATTTTCAATAGTAAACTAAGTCTTTACTGAAATAAATAAATAAATTGTAGAAGTAGAAGAAACTTCTTGGGTTTCCATGATATTATTACAATACTATCAGGCTATCAGCTTAAGAAAAAGAACGACTGCGAATGAGATTTACCATGATTCTGCATGACCAGGGACATCCACTTCCGCCATCACATTTATGCCTGTGATAAACCATGCCAACACTCATTAAATAGATCAATATTGATATTTTTAATAGCCACAATAAATCATCCCAATAAAACACTAATAAACTCTTATCAACCTGTCTTGCATGACACTAAGAAAGATGGAAGAAACAAAAGGAAAAGCAAAACTAAAAATATCCAAAAACATGATCAAAACTGCAAATGCTGCGAATAATATGAAACAGAAACTTCAAAAGGAATTTGAAGATACGTCACCTCTCATTTTGGAAAAGCTTCATGTCAAGGCATAGTGCAACATGAAAAGAGAACACAACATTAGTCAACCTATATTAAGAAAACCAACTCAAAGACGGTAACTGGAAAGTAACAATTTAATAAAAGGCACAGACCAATTTCAGGATATTATGATATTATTTTGGGATTATGACAACATATTCCCACTCTCTCCCTTCACCTGAGTTTCTGATACAATTTTACTGACTAAAATTTGCAGTTCAAATTTTTTTGAGATTGCAAAATTAGTGACACATTTATATTTTATAATACAATAGTTAAAGTTGCACCATTATATACAACCGAGTAGTTTGAGGCAAGGACATCTTCTCGAAGACTTGAGTGGTAATTTATTTCAACTTGTTCCCATTTGTAAATCCACCTTGGCCGGAAAATTTATGAAAACAAGGACAAAAACTCAATTTTTTAAGAAACCTTTAAAGCTAAATTATTGGTAGGAGATAGAATAAGGCAGGTCTTACTTGACAATTTCATATGCATCCTCAACTGTGTAACGTTCCCACTTCGTGTATGAACCTTTCCACAATTTTGGATATGTAGGTACCTCAAGAGGAAATGACTGGTGGTCTATGATGTGCCAATGTAGAACATTCTGCCGAGTATAAATTTTTATATAAGCATTACATGAAACAGAATAGCATAGGCGTCACGTCTTTGGTTTCCAATTGTCACAAACAGCCAGGAGGGAAGAAAAGGAAACTCAAAACATTTATCTTACAAGTTTAGCGTAGGACATAGACTCAATTATCTGCTTAATTACATCAATTGGTAAATAGTGTCTTGATGTATCTGCAAAATATATAAAAACCCAAGATATGTATCAATAGCCTCAGATCATAGCATATAATCACTCACAGAATATATACTTTTCTCGTTTACAAAATCTTGGCTCACCCAACATGAGCCCGCGATATGCAAATCTAGGTTTATCTCGGATGGACCAAGGTGCCTTGTATATTTGTACTGTTTTAGTTGTATAATCAAAAGAACACAACTGGCTGAATGTCTGGGCATCATAAAAGAGACAAACAAATCAATTTTATGGGTCATGCGCTATGTCCACAATGCAAATTGAGAAATAAGAAAACAACAAAAGTTCAGTTTTAATTTATACACACACTGCGTGCACGCACAACTAGTTTAAGCAACATTCTATCTATAAGCCAATAGGTATACATTTAAGGATTCATAATTCCACAGTTTAAAGAGTGGCAGTATAAAGGTGTGAGAAAGAAATACATTCTATCAAGTTGCTGTGCTGACATCTTAAGCAGGATACATGAACAGAACAGATAATGGATTTTGCCAATCATACGGAGAAAATACAAACCTAAATTTGAAAAATGGAGATTGCACATTAATTGTAAAGTTTTTAAAGATTAATGATCGGCCCAGAGTCTTAGACCGAAATACTCACAGGCCACAAAGTTGTTTGGGCTAGGGCGCATGACCCACCTCGGCGGCCGATCAAATGAATCCATTTCATTAACACAGGCTAATAGGATGGGTCTCACTCATCCCTAAGCTTATAACTGATCAATTACGTAAGGGTAATCAGTAATGAAGCAAAGATAGTTATCAAGATCCCCACAAATTTATCTAAGATCTTTGGTAACATTTCTTCTCTTAATTACCTACATCTCTTCTAAACTCCAAGTAATATAAAAACACATTAACCACTTCAGGTAAACCAAGTTCTTTTAATTCTTCTCAACACCTATAGCATATCCCGACTTGGGCGTCGAAGTGTCATTGCAGGTACACCCCCTCGCCTCGCTTTGCCACAGCAGTGCCAAGACAACAACAAGAAGAAGAAGGATGTTCAACGGTCTTGCTTGGTCTTGGTTCCAGGTAACACCTCAGGACAATTAAAAATCACAATTTATCCAGAAATGTCTAATATCTACAACTCCTATAATCAGATATGAAATAATCCATCAAAGCATCACAAGTTTGAGCTATAAGCAAGAACAAACTGCTCTCGGTTCACCAATGCTATCTCCTCACCATCTCTCCTACCACCCACCCCTTTTCAACTCCGGCCCCTTAAAAAAAGCAAAAGGGATAAGGTAACAAATAATCGAGCGGATTGAGTTCCAAATTCTATACATACCTCTAATCCACGCAATGCACCAAAAACTGTATTTGCCTACAATAAGTAAAATTTGAAAATTAGATGACTAACGATCATCTAGAGATGACTATATCACAGCACATCATGTTTTTTATTTAAAGAGAATAAAGAAAAAAAGAAAAAGAATAAACCACATATTGCATTGTATTTGTTTCAGTCCAACAATAAGAAGTGAAGCATGTGACTCTATCTCGGTCTTTATTAAAAACACTTTGAAACCCAAAAAACAAAACATTTCAATCAATAAGTGCTTGAGTAAATTACTAATGCTAATATGAGACATATAAGATATGTGTTAAATGCTTGATTGACTTGTTCTGGTACATAAAATTATGGTATTCAATTAAAAAAGATAAAAAAGGAAATTCCTTCAAACTTAGATAGTGATTGGGACAGTATTCACACCTCAATTGTGACTTCCCCAGCAACGGAAGCTTCTGAAACAAACAAACTATAGCTTTCATCCACTCCAAGTTGAAGCTGCAACATAAGTTCCCACTCTCAAAATCAAAACTTTATCAAAACCCAGAAAACAAAAAACAAAACCCATTCTGAGAAACCCCACCTCCTCACTGTAGGAATGAACAGTGATCTTCAATTTGGTAACATCATAGACAGTCCTCAATGTTCTGAGAAACCCAAATCTATCACTGTGTTTGAACACAATCCCTTTGTATCTATCAAAAGCAGCTCGGAGAATGGGAGAGGAAGCAGCATTGCCGGAAAGAGAGAGTGCAGGGTCAACAGAGAGAGACTCATTGCCAAAGGTGAATTTCTGAGGCAGAGGCCAAATGAATGGAAGTGATGAAGAATGGGTTTGTGGTTTAACTCTGACACCAAGAGCTTGAGAAACAAAGAGTGCAAAGGAAATGAGGAAGAATGTGTGAGCTGCAACAGTGAGCCATGTGGGTGGGGACCACAAACCCATGGTGGTGGCTCTGTGCAGCTGTTGTGTGAAGAGGTTGAGCTTGAGAAGCAGCAGAGAGAGAGAGAGAGAGAGAGAGAGCGAGAGAAGAATGGTTTGAGTTTGAAGCGTTGAGCTACATAAAGAAGGGAACGTCAACGTAAACGTGATTAATGGTAGTTCAGCTTCAATTATTTGGAGGAATCTGAACTTCGAATGCAAGAAACAAACAACAATGCCTCGTTTTCTAACCAGTGTGCTACTTTGTAATATTATAATAACATTATAATAACGTACAAAATTACAAATATTAGTTCAACATCTAAACCTAAAATAAGACACCACTAGTCCACTCTCGTGACTCGAGGGGCACTACTCATTAAAGTTTGAAAACTTATATGCAGCTCACTAAGTTAAAGAGCTTCATTATTATAAATATTTTTTATATTATTAATTAATTATAAATTATTCATCTGAAATTTTTATAATAATTATGATAAGAATTAATTTTGTTAATAATATAAAAAATTTATAATTAATTAATAATTAATAATGAAAAAATATTTAAATTAACAGTACAAAACAATTAAATTTATACGTGATAAAGTATTTTGAATGTTAAAAAACTTCTTGTAATATAAAAGGGCATCAAGTTTTGATTATTTAAAGGAGAATTTGATTATTTAATTTTAAGCTTTTATCCTGTCAGATTCCTTTTAGCATGTGTTTTGGGCGTTGTCTTCTATGCACCCTGCAAAATGGAGTGTAAGTTACTCCCCATATGGTGATCAGATCTTAATCGTTGGATATTCATAATCCTTACTACTTTTTTGTAACTTGCCACCAGTTCAACAGGTCATGTGATATGAGTTCCTTGTTTACAACTTAATGTTGTAGTTGAGAAATACTTGGATGGACACAAACCTAACATATCAATCTTTTCGCTTGATCAAAAAAAAAAACCTAACATATCATTCTTAGACACGACCAATTAAAAAATTACAATAAATGAAATTTAATTAAATAAGGCCAGCCTGTAAAATAAGAATCCTCCCTTTAATTAGTTCCGTCAACGAAGCATCTGCATCTGGTTGCGCGTGCGCTTCACTGCTACGTCACCTACTCTCAACCGTCGGCTCCTCGGTGGCGAGTGCCATGGCCAATTGATTCAGTTCATCAACTCATTCCAAATCGCTTTGTGGAAGAAGTGTGAAATCAAGATTGAAAATTACAATTGGGAACAGTTGAAACCAAGACCACCATGGCAATGATCACATAGAATGATAATCCGAGAGTGCAAGATATCGAGCGGACTGAAGTGAGAATGTGTTGCCAGGAAGGAGAGAACGACACCCTTTGGATTCAACCGGTGCTCGGAACCAACGCCTAGAGGCAAAAACTCCTTTCTCCAACCAAAACACCACCGTTCTCGCCGTCGGACGATTCACTTTCACGGCACCTATCACTGTTCTCCAACCAAAACTTCTGAGGGTCCTGGTGAGATCCCCCTCCTGCAATTCAGGTGAGCAAGTCATGGAAAACCCTAATCTTCGATCCCCAATTCGCTCCTTCGCACTTCAACCGCGGATCCAAACATGACCCACCACAGATTGGTCTCTTCCACCATCGTTGATCACTGCAAAATCGTATCTTACTCAGGCAAAATAATTAGTGTTTTAACGAATGGGAAAGAAGATTAATTTGCAAATGCACGTAATTTAAGGAGTTATTTTTAAATTTTAAATGATAATAAAAACCTACAAATTTAGTATTACATGTCAAACCTGAGTTTGATTCCTTCGCCTGGGAATTCAGCAGCATTAAAACTCTTGAGTGACGTTTGGTTCAAGTGATGCGTTATTGCTAGGAAAACTGTATTTCTAGGAATGAGATTCCCAAGAATATTAATAACATATGTTTGGTTGACACTTCAGTTTTTCGGGAATAATATATTATATTTCAATCCCATGTTTGGTTCATTTGAAATATTTCCAGAAATATAATTCACTTTTCCAAAAATACCCTTATATAAAATAAAAACTTAAAAAAAGAAATGATGATTTATGAAATCAAGTGCAATTTATGTACTCCAAACAATTTTTCAACAAAACTTTCTCTATAATAACTAGATAAAAATGTGAACAGGCCAAAGATTTTAAAAGAACAAATGAAACTTATGCACAGCTGAACTAATGGAGCGCAGAGAAGTGCAAACACTGCCAGGTAACTTTTGGTTGCGCTACCTCCTATTACCATCACTTTATGGACTTGTTTTAAGCAATCAATCACGTTTAGGTTAAGTTAGGAAAGTAGCAGTAGTGACGGTGCTTTGATGACAGAGACTGTGCGTGCAGGAAGAGAAGTGCCACAGTGGTCGTTGGGGATTACCAAAGGACGTAGTCCAAAGAGGATGAGGGTGGGGATATTTGAGTAATTTAACCTCTTAAATGTTTTTCATTCCCTTGGGAAAACTTTTTTCCCACCCTTTTATATGGGAATAGGATTTGTATCTTTCATTCATAAACTTTATTCCAAGGCATCTTTTATGCCTGGGAATATATTTTTTCTCTTATACCAAATGTGGGAAAAGTTTATTTCCAAATCATATTCGCGGGAATATAAAAATATCTCTTGTACCAAACACCACCTTGAGGTAGAGCTTTACCGCTCTTGTGGTCCTAAATGATTCGAGTGATTAGTCTTCACAGTTGTCCACAGAAGATATCCTGAGAAGAAAAAAAAAAGGTTGGGCCTTTTTTTCACTTGAGGGAATTGAAACTGTGGGTTGCGGTACGGGTGGAAATAAGGTCCGTGAGTCCGTGACTTACTTAGGCTGTATTTTGTCTTAATAGATGTAAGGTTAAAGTAATCTTTTGGTCCCTGTATGTGATACTGATTTTCAATTTGGTCCCTATACATAAAAATTTATCAATTTGGTCCCTATACGTGATACTGGTTTTCAATGTAGTCCTCACAGCTAATTGGTCCCTATATAAGAGAACCAAATTGCAAATTATTGTCACATGTAGGTACGAATTCAACAAAAAAAAATTGAAATTGGTCCCTACGTGTGACAATTATTTTCAATTTGGTCCCTATATGTGATAATAATTTGCAATTTGGACCCTCTTATATAGGGACTAATTAGCAGTGAGGACCAAATTGAAAACCAGTGTTACGTATAGGTACCAAATTGATAACTTTTTACGTATAAGGACCAAATTGAAAATCAATGTCACGTACATGGACCAAAAGATTACTTTAACCTAGACGTAATGTAATTTATTGGTTTAATTACTGAGTGGTCCATAAATTATCTAAGAATTTTTAAGTAGGTCCTTAAATTAATTTTTTTAATTGGGTTTCTGAATTTATATAAAATTTTCAATTGATAGTTGAAACTAAAAAAATTTCTAATTGAGCCCCTGAACTTATATAAAATTTTTCGATTGAATCCCTAAAGTAGAAATCCGTTAGTGATTCGTTGAATTTGACGAAACATTATTGATTTCATTCAAGCTGGACACCCATATCAATCATCTATGAGTGATTTGTATGGAGGATGAACCTTGAGACATTGTCACAGTAAGATGCAACAAGATAAGAGATGTAGCAAATTGTAAGTGGAAGAGTTATTTTGGACTAAACTATTTCGAGAGAAGAATATGCAACCGTGAAATAGAGATTAGGGAAGGAAGCAGTTGTTTGTTTAGATGTGACCTACTTGAAAATTCAAAAATAGTTCAGGGACCAACTCAATAGTTAAACCTAATTTATTTAATAAAGAATAAAAGCTCAATTTGGTCCTTAAAAAATTCACAGATACACTTTTGATCTTTAAAAAAAATAAATTAACTATTTGGTCCCTCAAATTTATAGACACTGGACATGTTAGTCCCTGAAACTAGTATTAATGCCCATTTACTTGTTTGTGTCACGTTAATCATCTTGCTTGGCTCGTCAGTAATCCTGAGTGACCGATGATGAATTTCCACCATCGAAAACAAATTAACATTATGAGTCCTACAAATTGAAGTCATGTGGAACCCATTTTTAAAATAGTGAGACCCATATGAATTTCAACCAATAAAAAAGTGTGTCGGAAAGAAAGTGTTAGTTAATTGAGTTGTTACCCTTTGACTCATTCCCTAAGCTCATTTTTACCCCACACCAAATTGAGTACCACAGCCTTGGGAGGTGTTCCCACATGATGTTGATTACACCCTTGAAAGCTGTGTGCTCAAACTTCTCACATCACAGCATTTTTTCAGGAGTTATACATTTATCCATATATTTGAGCTAATCAGCCGGATGATGATATGAACACAACCACCAATGACAACTGATAACTAAAATGGAGCATCAGAAATAAGCACACCAAGAAAGCACATATTTATTTAATAGGGGAATAACCCAATTGAAGATGACAACTTCACCTTCCTATTCTAAACATGGTTCAATCACAGTACATATCAGATGCTCATAAACCTCATAATTTAGTGCTACTTCATGCATTGACTTTGGGTGCCCATCCAGCAATAACATATTCCTTTGCAGCCTTGGTTTTCTCAAGTGATTCACGGGAGAAGACCAACTGCAAAATAACATAATTGGTAATTACTCATCAACCAACCAAATCATTTACCGTTATACTATTCATACTATCAAGTACACCATATTTTTAATCAAACACGAGATTTAAGTCAGGCAAATGCTTGAAAAGTCCGATTAAGTTAATCCACTAAGCACACAAGTTGTGGTATGTACTTCAGAATATGTCAGTGCTCTAAACAGTGGTGATGGATCTTCAAAGTCATCACTTAACACACTAGCATCAGATCAATGAAACGGACTAGATGTGATAACAAACTGAGCTAATAACCTGTTGCAGCATAGTTATATAATAGGAATTCTGAATGTTTATATCGTAAAAATAGTCCAAATAAATAACTAATATAATGTAGTGAAGAAGACATTAAACAAACGGTGCAACTAGTATGATAGAACCCCTCCAAGTTTATAATAATATCATTATACAGTCATCATCTCAGAAGCCAGGATAGCAGCTGACAATAATTTTAAATTAATGTGACAATGATGGAAACTCGCATGAATATTTATTCATGGATGCACATAAAAAATAAGGGTCATGCTAACGCGTGCCCTTGTTAAGGAATCATAAAAGGCAAGTTTTTATGGGGAAATTTAGTATTTCACTTCTCCAAATATTAAATACACCATTTCTCAATACAAACATTCTTTTCTTGGTTCCTTAACGACTGCCCAGGGCACTCGTTAGCATTTCCCAAAAAATAATAAACGTAAACAGTACTTTGATTGTCAATAACCAATACTAGAGTTGTTGCAAACAATTTTTATTGTCAAGAGAGAGCAAAAAAAGCTCTATGAAAGATGAGGTAAGGGTTAAGTGCCAATATTTCCATTTACTTGGTTAGGATAATTAAGAGTGGAACCAGGTAAATACTAGAAGCAATTAAATTAACTGATTTATGTGATCACAAGCTGACAACATATGATTATATACAGAAGGGTTCTTAGCTTGCAGACTAGCCAAGGAAATTTGGTGAATTCACGAGGCTTCAGGAGTAAAATTTCTAAACCTTGAAGCATACTTTTCACTTTAAAGCATGCTCCACACTGGACCATTCAAGAAGGGGTGACCAAACAAGACGTGTGGCAATAATCAAAATAAAACAAAGATGCACTTTAAATTTCTAGACATAAGTCAGGAATTAATTTATATGCAGTTCCTACATACTCAAGCAGAGTAAACCCTCGATTTGATCCTAGAAAGATTTTAAAACATCAATTTGGTTGTTCAAAGATTGGTGACTGACATCAAATTGGTTCTCTGATAAAAATTCTGGTCATCGAATAACATTAATTTGGTTCTAGTAAATAGTAAATTTAGGAAATGTAAAGAAAAAATATCATTCAGTAACCAATTTAATAGAATAATCTTTCAAGCACCAAAATGGGGATTTACTATACTCAATTATGTTTCTCCACACGAAGAGCATGCATACAGGACCAACTCACAAAATAATAATTGATTACTGTTCACTGTAGCACACTATTCATGTCCATGAAATTCCTTGCTGCTTAAATTATTACACACAAATCAATGTTAGACTTATTTACAGCCAAATATTTCTTAAAGTAATGGTTTTCTATCCTACTCACTCAGTGACCAAAAGGACATAACAGGACATTTTCAATCTATTGAAGAGTTAACTTTTCCTTCCAATAGTCTGAAAACCAAAGACCGGTCCTTTCCAAATTCCCAACTGTGTTTACTATTTTACTAGTAATCTTCTTTTCACATACTTTATCTTGACTACAAAACATATAAAAGTATATATATTAAATTATCAATACTTTTGTCATTCTGAAACAACATAACAAAAGCAGTTGGCTGGCATGATAGGTTTGACAACTTAAAATTCTCATCTGCCAATCAATATCAGCGTGTGCCCTGCACAACTGTTATGGCAAATGAAAAAGTCATAACCAAATAGTCCCATTGCAAAAAACAACTGCATACCTTGATGTAGTTGTGGACATGCGCCAAACTTTCAGGAATAGTCCAATTCTTGAAGTGACCAAGTGCTACAACTACATGGTAAAGTTTTGGTGCCAAAATCAAGTCAACAGCAGTGACCTTCTCCCCAGCAACATAAGGACCCTGGCCACATTCCCAGCAATATTAGCACAACTATCAAGAGAAAGTAAACAATAAACAAAAAGAATGGTAATTTATAATAAATTCACTTATATACATGGGCCTTAAGATGTTCATCCAAAGCTTTCAATTCAGCAAGCAGTGCTTGCTCTGTTCCATCATTTGGATCCTTGCTCTTCAAAAAACACACGAAAGACCCAAAGATCTTACTTCCCCTACAAGTGCAAAGACAATGTACAGCCAAATTCAGTAATGAAGAACAACTCTCGATTCAAACCATATCTTCTAAACAATTAGTAAACAACACAAGTTCCTTTTTTCCCCTAAACAGTGAATTTACCACTTCAATTGCTCACATAACCACACCCTCTCCCTCATCCTATAGGAAAAGGGCACAAAAAAATTATGACCAAAGATAAATAGAGCATCAATAAAAAAAAAGTTTGGGGGGCAATGTTTTTTTGTACACAAAATGGGGACACCTTTGTTTTTTTAGTATATTTTCGAGAAACATGTATATAAAGAAGATAAAAAATAAGTAAGAGGTAGAAATAAACATATACAATGTCACATACAGGGTCCGAAATTTGTGTTCAAATAACATAACTCTTTCTCTGAGAGGCTGTTCGGCAAGCCAACGAAAGCCTCTTATCCAAATTTTTTTTTTTAAAGGCAACAAAGAACAAAAGAGACAATAAATAAATAAATAAAAAATCAACAACAGTGGCAACACTTTGAATATGTCAAGTCAACCACGATAGAAACACCATCAATTCTTCCCGGATAGGAAAAAGTAAACTTTGAAAGGACAAAAATAAAGGGTCAAAGGAGCATACACAGAGGAAAGTTCAGGAGGAGAGGCAAGGGAGGGATCTGGGTATTTTTCCTCGAGTATCCCCACAATAACATCAGAATCAGGCACCCATTTGCCATCAAACTTAACCACCGGCACCTTCCCTTCAGGGTTCACATCCAAGAACCTAACAATACCAACCAAAGAAGAAGAAGAAAAGCAAGCTTGTTATCAGACCAAGGAAGAGAAAGAGTGAGAGCAAAACCCATGACAGAAATCATTATCGGCGTAGAATAATCATAATACCATTGGGGTTTGTTACTGACATCGATGAGGTGAGTGTTGTATGGGATTTTCTTCTCCTCCAAAGTTAAGAGCACCCTTTGAGAGAATGGACCTGAAAATAAAACAGCAGAAACATTTTTTGATTAAAGAAAAGGAAGCGAGAGTGCGAGACCGAGAAAGAAACATTCATTGTAAAAGTGAGAGTGGAGGGATCAGGGAAGAGTGTTGCATACAGTCGCCGAGAACATTAGGAGCACCAACAGCGGCCTTGACAGCAACCTCGAGAGCCATTTGGGAATGGATGAATGATGAATGATGAAATGGAACACTGAAAAATGAAGATGTGGAGAGTGGAGTGGCAAATTTATGGTTATTCCGGTCTCTTGCGTTCAGACCATTATTACTCCCTCCGGTCTCTATTGTAAGCAAAAATTAAATGGGACACACATATTAAGATAGTTAGTTGATCTCATTTAAAAGTGTCATTGGGAATAAAAAATTAAGTTTGTTACCTAAATTACCCTTCCTCTTATTTATTAAGCTTGTGTTATTGAGAATAAAAGGAGTCATTGGAAAACAAAATTTGTATTAAATGAAGGGTATTTTGAGCAAAACTTCATTAAATGAGAAGAAAGTAATTGAAATTTGCTTATATTTTGGACCAAAAAATTTGGAAATTTTTGCTTACATTGTGGACCGGAGGAAGTATTGTACAACGTGCCTGCACTTGTCATGTCATGTGTGTGTCGCTTGCTGTGCTGATGGATGCTAACGTTTTATTTTCAGATAAATTATTTTTGTGAGAATTTTATTCTAAAAACAAATTATTTTTATTTTATTTTATGAATTTTTATGTCTTATAATAATCTTTTAAAATTTGTATAAAAATTAAAAAACTTTTATTTTCAAGTCGACATTTTTTATAATATTAAAATATGATTCATATCAAATGTTCTAAATACAAATTTGTCTTGAAAAATAGTATAAATTTAAAAGTTATATTTTTTTAATAAAAAACTTATTTTTAAATTTCTTAATCAGTATACATATCTTTATTATATGGAAAATGTTAATCAGTATCTTTATGACATTCGTAAAGAAATATATATTTTTTTATATTAAAGAATCATGTTTTCAAGATTTTGAGAAGTATTGTCTTTAATTCTGTTTTAAAAAAAAAAACTTATTTTTATTAGATTTTATAACCAATTTCATTAGGATTGTAGTTAGCATTTAGGCCGCGTTTGGATAAACAACTTAATTAAGAGCTTATTACATAAGACCTTATCGCATGAGAGCTTATGCCATAAGAGCTTATGAAAAAAGGGGCAGGAGAGGATTCGAAGGGGGAAAACACGGAGGGGTCATAAGCACTTGTTAAAATTTCATAAGCTTGTTCCAGTGACTTATGAAAATAAGTCAAAAACTCCTTATGGGATATCATAAGTTACTTTTATAAGTTCTGCCAAACACACTGTATAAGAGCTTATGTCATCAGATAAGTCAAAAGGAGTTTAAATAAGCTCTTCCAAACGCCTTATTATATTGCTTATCTTTGTTTCATGTCCAACGGTCATTTGAATTCGTCCTCTTTCGAAAATGGTTTTCTTTATTTTACTTTTTAGAATTTAGTATTCTATATGATGATGATTGTGATTTTTAACTTTTTTTATAGAATTTTTTATGAGGAGATGAATTGTTTTATGAGTAATTCAATGACAATTTATTCCGAAACAAAAAATAGAAATACACTTACTTTGTTACTGTAGTGTGAATATTTCAAATTAATAATCAAAAACATATAATTACATATTTTGAGAACAAAAGTGACAAAATAATTGATATTCGTTTCTATTTTATTTTATGTCAATTCTCAGTTAATAAAATGATGAAAAAAATGTTGTCTAAAAAACAATAATGCTGTCTCTCATTTTTTTTTTTTTTACATAAGAAAAATTAAGCAATTTCATTAATAATGGAAAACAAAATACATTCGGTAACATCATCACGAATTTGGAGAATAGTAATATATGTAGCCACCCCTAACAAAGAGTGAGCAACTACATGGATTTTCCTCCTATTAAACCCTACCAAAGAGTTGTTAACATAAGATGATAAAAGACTTTTACAATTTGAAATAACAGCCCTATAATTAGTTTGGTCCTCTTGAAGGAGACCCAGGACTTCCTCTTTTTGTACCTGGAGTCTAGGAGAGTAACTATAAATTTTAGCTTTGAAGAAATATCTTCCCTCATCACGTAAATTGTGATCGAAGTCGATACTTCAAGCTACCTGCAAGAAAGGCTTAATGCACTACCAATTGTCTTCGACTTTATTATTTGCATAAACTAAAAAAATCAAATTAAAAAGAGAAAACGATAAAACGTGTCTGGCCAATAACACCAAACGAGGTATTTGTTGATAGAAACTGCACACAAGTTATCCATGCCTCGGCAGTTCCAACTAAGGATACTTATGGCTTCTGGCAGGTCTGAGAACAAGAACCTGCCAATAAAAAATTGAGAGAAATGGAAAGAAATAATTCATTCATCTTCTTCATCCAGCAACGATAGACTCTCACAAATGGAGAGAAAAACATAACTCTCACAAGGGGAGAGAAAAACATAACACTCCCAAAAAGCATAGCTCTCACAAAAGGAGAGAAAAACAAAGGAAACTTAGAACCCTGGCGGTGCTGTAAGGTCGGATGTTTAATAATGTTGTCTTTTAATCCTTAACCTAACTTTGAACAAACATAATAAGAGTTTAGTTTTGATATATTATTATTGTTTAAGATAATTTTAATTTTTTTATACTAATAATATATTGTAATTAAATTTATATAATACTATAATATGGTGTATATTTGTTTTGTTAATTCTATCATCCAAAAAGTTTATAAATAAGATTATACTCCCTCCGGTCTCTACTATAAGTAAAAAAGTCTCAAACTTTTTGATCCAATATATAAGCAAATTTTAACTACTTCTATCCAATTTAATGGTGATATTCACAAAATACCCTTCATACACTAAAGGTCATATGTGGATATCATTGACTATCGGGGGAATAAAACATGAGAAAATTACATATGTCATATTAAATATAGGTGTAGTGACATTTGTCCCACATGAGTTTTTCCTGGTAAGGTTTTAACGAGACATATTCTTTGAGTAATGGACATCCAAGGGAGAGTGTTAAGAAACATGTGACAAATGTAGATGTTCATCTTCATCTTGTAACCTCCAAGTCATTCCTCTTAATTATATATTGTAAATGACACTTATGTATTGGCTTTTAATAGGTCTATAAGTTACAAGTTTTATGTCCTATAAATAAGACGTGTGTGTATTGTAAGCTTTATCCATTTGAAAAGTATGAAAAACTCTACTCTTCTCGCTTGTCTCTCCAATCTCTTTCTCTCTTATCTTTATTATTTTATTATTCTATATTGTTATACTCTTATTTTAGTAGTTTTCATTACACTTATTTCTTTTTGGTTACATAATATGTTTTACTTTCTTATTTCTACAGTGCAAAGCAAACCCCTCTTCATTCATGAACTAGCACGATACCCGTGCATTCGCACGGGTCGCGTCGGTTTTTACCCATATCGTAAACAGCCTGTATATAATAGAATGCATATAACATAATACATCGAGGTCCATAAATTAACTCCAGAGCAAGCTATATAAAATAAAACACAACCTTCAATTATTTAGCAACAAATCAATAATAAGTTAATAACTATAAAGATTAACTACACAATAAGATTATATGTACCGGATTCTTCCATTCACGGTTAAATGTCTATATTTATATATTAAATAATATAACATATATATTATAAAGGGTATTCCGATAAATTTAATATTATTTTGTTTGTGCTGTCCATTATCCATCAAACAATGTACAAGACAAAGAATTGTCCTGTGACTCAAGGATTTGTCCTGTGCTGTCCTGTCTGTCGTGTGCTGTCCTGATACCTTTTGCAAATCAAACGCACCCTACAAGTTACAACCTCGCCTATCATAATATCACACATTAATGCATATGATGTCATTTTATTGACAACACCTCTTATCAAATCAAATCATATTAGAATAAGATTCTAGCAACATACCAAAATTGAGAATTTGAAAATTCTCACCTTCGCCATCATACTAGCAATTTCACTTTGCCAATAACTAATGTAATTAGGGGGAAAAAATAATCAAAAGGAGAATGTAAGATGTTGCCAACTCCAAGTTTGCAATTTCCTCAATATAAATCTGAAAGAAACAATCTTGCTCATCTTGTTTTCCTCATCCAGAAAGATAAATCATAATATAATCCTATTACTTACATTATGTAAATACACATGGATATCTCATCAATTTTTTTTTATTACTAGCTTGCATCGTCAAACATATTTATCATCTTATAGATAAGAGGTCATTAGCAAAACTAGAATTCCATACCATTGCAATAACACACAACTGAATATGCTAGCAATTTTTTATGGCAAGC
This sequence comes from Echinosophora koreensis, assembly GCA_035048595.1. Classification (NCBI taxonomy): domain Eukaryota; kingdom Viridiplantae; phylum Streptophyta; class Magnoliopsida; order Fabales; family Fabaceae; genus Echinosophora; species Echinosophora koreensis. The sequence continues at coordinate 1,074,856 of JAPCYP010000006.1, forward strand.
AATTCACGATTAAGGCATTAAAAAATATAACAAAGGTCTAGAATAACACTCCAAGAGAGTCATCGATCAGATCAAATATTCTAGAATAGATAAAAATCAAATTGGAAAGATAAATCTTCCTCTTTTTTTTCTTCAAAATATTCCGAACAAATTCAGCTTTTGTCTAGAGTCTAGACTCATTACCACAAACCTCAATTTGGGCATCAAGTATTCATATGTGCACAATTCATCCAAGCACTACACATAAGTATTCATTGTCAATAATTTCACAATAAGGTGCAATATACACAAATTCTTCAAATTAAATAATAAAACAATTTTATCTCCAATTAAATACCATTTTCATCCAAGAAAATAATCACAACTTAAATCGTCAAGTTCACATATAAAGGGGGCACTAATTAACATGATGATATTTAACCATTTAGCCAAATAATCATATTAGTCTTCATCCACATAATTCTAATTCATCTGTACCAAGAAATTAATTCTAATTCATGCATAACATCATAAGCATTCCAAATAGAAAATAATGAGAGCAAAGATAAGTAAATTCCCCCAAAGATTCAAACATATCATGCAAAATGTACCAGAAAATTTACTTGTGCCCCAATTATCTATTTAGTGTAATACTAAACCATTATCTAACAGTGTCGTTTCATGAATCACATTACATAATTATCAACTTGAAAAAAAACAACTCTAACATAAAATAATAATAATTACCTTGCGTAATTAAATGAAATTTTCTTGGAATATAAACTATGATAGTTTAGCTATCCACTGATGAGGGTCATACCTGAGTTGCAGTATTCGTCCAGTTTGGAGATCCGAAACCAACAGAGCCAAAAAGATTATCCCTCTTGTTGAATGAAGGGCTCGGGGAAAAACTGAACCCCACTGGCTTCTCCATCCCCGTACTGCTCGATTAACATTTTCTTCAATAAAAATATATGAACAAAAAAAAAAAAAAAACAGTAGCACAAGAGCAAATTGCCCCCTCAGAAGTTAAGAAGTTAAGAGTGATGTTGTTAAAGAGAACATATTGCAACCAATTGTTTTCTTAGAAAAATGTTCAAATAATGCAACCAAAATTATGTGATTAATTAGAGATCATACAAATCTCTTTAAGACATTCAAAACACCAAACTATAAAAAATTTGAATCAGAATCAAATTGAAAGAACTATTAATAAAATAAAAGAGATACTTTTTGGGCTTCCTTCCACCAGGTTCAGACGTGTGTCCACCTACTAATCAAACTTGACAAGGAATCGAGACAACAAAAAATAAAGCATAGCAAGAGACAAAATAATAGAACTCGGTGTATCAAATTCTCATGAAAAAGAAAAAATTTAAACTTAAAATTACAGAAGAAATAATATTTCATTGAAAATAATCTTTAAGATTGTCGTAAAAATATTAAATAAAACAAATAAAATGAATAAATAAAATATATATATATATAGGAAAAGATGAAGAGCATCAATAAAAAGTTTATAGTCTGAGACGTGTAAAATTACACCGTCCTTAAGGATTATTTCGCCCACCTACAAATAGATTGTCTCAAATTGCGAAACTCCCACAAGATACAACAGACTCTTCCAGAATAATAAATTATTCTGGGTGTCAGAACAACAAGAATTACATCAACTCTTAACAATATAACAAAGGAGAAATGAAATGTTTTTCTTTTAAACTCTATGACTCAAGCCTTTTTTTTTTTGAACTTGTATGTTTTCTCTCCCGTCATAAACTGAAAAGTAGAAAAGAAGAGTGCATAACATAAATATAAATATAAATATAAAATATAAAATATATAAAATAACAACTTGTTCAAAATCCTTGCTCCACCGTGTGTGTATATGGTCTCCATATACTAAAAGCCTCCAACACTTATATAATTGAAACAGACGCTGTGGCCTCCTTGTTAATGACAAATGATTGTCGAACGGTCAGAATAAAAAGTAATTAATCAAATAATAATGATATTAAAATGCCATCAAAGATAATAAAAATAAATCAAAATATTAGTAGAAATCTTAATTATAATTAATATTAATAAAGAAGACATTTAATACATTTTAAAAACTAATTATTTTGAAAAAATATCCAACAAAAATTGGGGACACGGAGTTTTGTTATCACATGTCACATGAGAATAATGAGACGGGCACCTGTAAGACTTGGAAGTTTCAGGGTTGTCACCAACATTGCAGCCCTTTGTAGTAAGAAGGCGAGAAATTCCAGTTGAAGAGATAAGAGTTGTTGGGTTCAAGAGAACATCCTTATTTAGGTTTGGTTGCATGTAAGTGTCACTGAGATTTTCAACACTGTCATAGAGATTGCCTAAGCAACCAACCATGCCATCCTTGGTCAGGAGCCTAACGACGGTACCAATAGGCAAGCAAAGCAAGTTAAACAGAAAGTCTATGACCCCTTTCGATGCTTCAGCAAACAGAACTTTCTCACGCTTTGCGTCAATCAGAAGTTTCGGGGTCAAGTTGGTGGAAGAGGAAGCCATATTTTTTTTTTGATCAACAAGAGGAAGCCATATTAAAATATATTATTTATCAGAATATCAGAATTGCTTTGTTTATGTGAAGCTAGCATATAAAAGAGGCTAGCAGTTGATCCATCTCTTAAATGGAGAAGAGAATGAATCAATAATTGAATAAAGTTAATGAGTTGAGATCCACTTTAATTAATTAAGGATAAATACATTCTGTACTTTTTTACTTTACATATTTACTCATTTTTAAGGAGGTTTATCCGGATTACATATTTTAAAAATGATATCCACATATTATTTTTACTATACTTTGCTAGTTAGTACGATACGAAAATGACGAAAGATATTAAACCTGATGCTACCATTTGTTTTAATAAATAAAAAGTAAAAAATAAGAGAGTAAGATGACAATAAACGGCCAAGATTGATGGTAACGAATTTCGTACTGTAGAAATTCGTACCAATTATCTTTTCCCATTTTTTAATAATAAAACAAGATAAACTTTTTTTTCATATACATTTTTTCTTTTTATCTTTTAAAATTAGTTAAGTGTGAGATACAGTTAAAAGAAGTGATATGAGACAGTCGTACTCCAAAAAAAAATCCATGCGTGGGCACAAGACTTATAAAGAGATTCTTTTACGCTTAAAGTTAAAGGTGGTGATCATCAAAAGAAAAAATGTGGCAAGTAAAGTAGTGGAGTGTGGTTCATAACATGACAATAACATTTTAAAATTTATTTTGTCCTGCAATGGTCCCGGCTCCACGACGCATTCAGATATTCTCAACGGTTTCTCATCTTTTCTTTTGGTTGGATATGACACTTTGAATTGCATTTGCATCAAACACCAGATCCAAAAGATGAAGCCAACCGACATTATTAGCCCAAGTGGCAAAACATCCGTATACATGTGACTAAATGCTGGCAATACATTCTCTAATACACTCTTTTCAACATACTTCCTCCTATTTATTAAAATTCATGTGGGTCTCACTATTTTGGAAACGGATCCCATTAATTTATGTAGGTTTCACTTGAATTTTGTAGGATCCACATAAATTTCAACCAATAGAAGGGAGTGTGTTGAAAGAATGTGTTAGAGGGTATCTTGCTAGCACTCCTTATTGAAGTTTATACATTCACATTGAAACCATATACTTGTGGCATTGAGAGTTAGCATACATCTATAGCATACTACAATATGTATTATTATCTATCAAAAAAGGCTCCACTTGTCCCAAAGATGGCAATAGCAAATTAAAAGCACCTGAACATTAAAATTAAAACCATAACTCACTATGAAGTATGAACTGAAAGAGTCTACTGATACCATATTAGATTGATAGAGAGAGAAAGATATATTGAGTGAAAAATGTATTGATTCAAGTGCATATTGATCAGTGATCTTACATGCTCATATACAGCAAAGGGAATTGATCTTCCTTTTCTAACTTAACCTTCAAAGTAGTTAAAACTAACTTAACAAATTACAAAACTAACTCAAGTACTCAACTACCACCAACAAAAATAACTGATAACCGATTGGTAGTTGATGGCTGATACACTGATAGTCTGATACTTTATTAAATTTTCTTTTAATCTGTTGTGATAATTTGGCAGATAGACCAAGAAGACGCCAAGTGATTGCTATTGGGTGGGGCAGTAGCCCCTCTAGTTTTTCTGCTTAACCAATATTCATACTCCTGTAAGATTATATTTAATTAATGACTCAAGTTTTCCCTGTATTGTAATTGTGCTTAATTGCCACTTGATGATTCTCTTAAGAGAATACACACTAAAAATGGTTCAGTTGTTGCAGAAAATAAGAAACGATTTTTGTCAACATTGAACAAGAAAGATGGATATTCATTTCTCTACCCTTTTGGGTGCAGTTGCTCATTGGCATTGCTATATACTATTTGCTCCAGCGTGACTTTTATATCTATAGCTACTTGATTTATAAACAGGCAAATGCTAGTGATACTAATTAAAGAAACAAAAATAGAAAATTTATGTTTAAAAATGATGTACATTAAAAATTTAAAAGATACGCTTTCCAATATAATTTTTCTATTTTTTAATTGCTTAAGAGTACTGATTAACAAGACTTTCATAAATATATAAGGGTACAATGGAAGATAAGGTTTGGTTAGCTCTATCCATCTTTTTTATTTATTAGGAGAATGGGGATGAAGTAATGATGGAAGGACAACATAAGGGGTTCAAAGATGTCACTGAACCACTGGAAAAGCGTTGGTGTAAATATGATCCCAAGTGACAAACAGGATATTCGAGAATTTTGCTTAATAGAGAAACAGAGCAAGAATTTGAAGAGCAAGTTTTCAGATGTAGGTGAGAGGAGTATATTGAGCAGAAAGCACAGTGGAGTTAAAATTCTAGAAAATAACAGCTCATGATCAAGTGATCAACATTGATAATGCTAAGAAATTTGCACAGCAGATAAAGGATGGCGGGTATTCAGCATTGCTCCATAAGTCCATGTACCAACTACCAACCTATCTTCAACCGTGCATCTTTTCAAAAAAATATTGTAGTTCCAAACAGGGCCATATTGTTGAATATCTTAAAAAATTCGAAAAGCACAAATACAATAGTGTATTTGCTTTTTCAAAAATGCTAAATGGCACAAAGATAATTACGTGAAATGGCTTATGAAGCTTTGAAAGAACACTGAATTGATTTGCGTTTTACACAGTGCAACTGTGCAAGTGTTTTTTTTTAGTGAGTTACAAGGCTGCAACATTCTCATTTTTCGTCAAATCATGTATGAGTATTTTTTTTGGCATAATATAGCACCATTCTTACATTTTTGGTTACTAGTAAAACAGTTAGACATAAAAGTATTAAAAGGATACATAAGTATTGAAGACCACCCCAAAGTTGATTGATAACAAAACGAGATGAAGTACAAAACACTTGACAACAAGCTGTCATCATCCAAATTCAGCATATCTCCTAAAACGAAAAAAGAAAAAAGAAAACATTACAAGCCAAAGCAAATTATAAAACCATAAATTTACGCCCCTCAACATTTCCTAGCTCATAACAGATGATAAACCTATTTGAGTCCTTGTGATTCCAAATTCTTCAAGAAAGTACTAGTCAAAACCATCTTCGACTGCAACGAAGCCTTGAGCAGATTGATACCCTATTATGAGGAATTGAAAACAATTACAAAATGAAAAGGCAACATAATCATTTTCATACGGATAAAGATATGCATAAATAAAATGGGTGACAATTATATAGTACTAGAATTTAAATAACAATGAGATGCATATATACCTCTTCCATACCCAACTTAACCACGCTTTCTTGCAGAACACCAATCTCTTTGACATTGAACTTGTTAAGCAAAGTAATACTTGAGATGGATGACATGGGTTGAATGACTAAATCATCCATGACCATGTATGTTACTACTTCCTTTACAAACCCACTATTACTGCCTGCAGGTTTCACTAATTCTGAAGCCTTCTTACCGACATAAGGTAATTCATGGTTCATAGGGTTATTGCACCAAGAAGTAGGACACTGAGTCTTGTTATCACATGTCACATGAGATACATGATTCGGGCACGTGTAAAACTTCGGAGTTTCTGGATTGTCATCAACATTACAATCGTTTACAGGAAGAAGGCCAGAAATTTTAGTTGAAGAGATGACAGCAGTTGGCTTCAACAGAACATCCTTATTTAGGTTTGGTTGCATGTAAGTATCGTTCAGATTTTCAACACTCTCATAGAGATTGCTTAAGCAACCAACCATGCCATCCTTGGTTAGGAGCCTAACGACAGTACCAATAGGCAAGCAGAGCAAGTTAAAGAGAAAGTCTATGACCTCTTTCGATGCTTCAGCGAACAGAACTTTCTCACGGTTTGTATCTATAAGAAGTTTAAGGCTCAAATTGCTGGAAGAGGAAGCCATATTGAAATTGCTTTGTTTATGAGAAGCACACAGAACTGAAGTGGCTATTTATTTTTATTTATAGCCAGATTCAATGTGTTGCAGTTGATCGATCTCTTAATGGAGAAGAGAAGGGATGAATAATTGAATAAAGTTAATCAGTATATTCTCACTTTTTTACTTTACACATTTACTCACTTTTAAGAAAGTTTATCTGGATTACATATTTTAAAAATGATATCCTATTTTTACTATACTATTTTTTAATAATAAAACAAGATAAACTTTTTTTTCTTTTATTTTTTAAAATTAGTTAAGTGTGAGATACAGCTAAAAGAAGTGATATGAGACAGTCGTACTCCAAAAAAACAATTCATGAGTGGGCACTAGACTCATAAAGAGATAGGACCCAAAAAAAAAATTTGACTCATAAAGAGATTCTTTTACGCTTAAAGTTAAAGGTGATTATCATCAATGGAAAAAATGTGGCAAGTAAAGTAGTGGTGTGTGGTTCATAGCATGTCAATAACATTTTAAATGGGGTTAAATATGTTTTTAGTCATTAAAAAATAACGTATTTTGGTTTTGGTCCCCATAAAAATTTTTCTTTAGTTTTTATCCCTTTAAAATATGAAATTACTCATTTTAATCCCTATAAAATGAACAAATTTTGGTTTTGATCCCTATAAATTGCTTTTCTTTGATTTTCATCCTTCTAAAATTTGATATCACTGTATTTAGTCCCTAGCATTTATTTTAGAAAAGATAAATATAATTCAATTTTGGGTTCATGAAAATTTTTAGGGAAATCACATGCTAACATGACAACACATAGGTTATTGGGTGTAACTTTGGATATGATCATAAGACATTCTTTACAAGGATAGTAGAGACCGAAAATAATGATTTCAAATTTTACAAGGACTAAAACCAAAGAACTTTTTTTTATGTCTCTCAACAATTCCGAGCTCATTACAGATCTATAAACCTATTTGGGTCCTGGTGATCCCATATTCTTCAAGAAAGCACTAGTCAAAACCATGTTCGATTGCAACGAAGCCTTAAGCAGTTTGATACCCTGCATATTAAGGAAATATACTAGGAATTAATTAAAAATAATTACAAAATGAAAAAGCAATAAAAACATTATGGTACTAGGATATACCTCTTCCATACCCAACTTAACAACCCTTTCTTGCAAGACACCAACCTCTTTGACATTGAACTTGTTCAGCAACGTAATACTTGAGATGGATGACATGGGCTGAACGACTAAATCATCCATCACCATGTAAGTTACTACCTCTTTTACAAACCCACTATTACTGGAAAGTTTATGAACTTCTGCAGCCTTCTTACCGACATAAGGTAATTCTTGCCTCATAGATTGACCACAATTAAGAGGACACGGAGTTTTGTTATCACATGACACATGAGAATAATGAGTCGGGCACCTGTAAAACTTCCAAGATTCAGGGCTGTCACCAACATTGCAATCCTTTGCAGTAAGAAGGCCAGAAATTTCAGTTGAAGAGATAACAGTTGTTGGCTTCAACAGAACATCCTTATTTAGGTTTGGATGCATGTAAGTGTCACTGAGATTTTCAACAGTCATAGAGATTGCCTAAGCATCCAACCATGCCATTTTTGCTTAGGAGCCTTACCACAGTACCAATAGGCAAGCAAAGCAAGTTAAAGAGAAAGTCTACCACCTCTTTCGATGCTTCAGCAAACAGAACTTTCTCACGCTTCGCATCAATCAAAAGTTTCAGGGTCAAGTTGGTGGAAGTGGAAGCCATATTTTGAAATATATCAGAATTGCTTTGTTTATGTGAAGCTCTAGTAAAGAAGAGGCTATTTATTTATAGCTAGGCAGATTGAAGGTGTTGCAGTTGCTCGATCTCTTAAATGGAGAAGATAGAGAGCCATGGATGAATAATTGAATAAAGAAGGTTATCGTCGTAATAACTTGTAACTATCTAAAGAAAAATGTTCAAATAATGCAACCAAAATTATGTGATTAATTAGAGATCATACAAATCTCTTTAAGACATTCAAAACACCAAACTATAAAAAATTTGAATCAGAATCAAATTGAAAGAACTATTAATAAAATAAAAGAGATACTTTTTAGGCTTCCTTCCACCAGGTTCTGAGACGTGTATCCACCTACTAATCAAACTTGACAAGGAATCGAGACAACAAAAAATAAAGCATAGCAAGAGACAAAATAATAGAACTCGGTGTATCAAATTCTCATGAAAAAGAAAAAATTTAAACTTAAAATTACAGAAGAAACAATATTTCATTGAAAATAATCCTTAAGATTGTTGTAAAAATATTAAATAAAACAAATAAAATGAATAAATAATATATATATATATATAGGAAAAGATGAAGAGCATCAATAAAAAGTTTATAGTCTGAGACGTGTAAAATTACACCGTCCTTAAGGATTATTTTGTCCACCCACAAATAGATTGTCTCAAATTGCGAAACTCCAACAAGATACAACAGACTCTTCCAGAATAATTATTATGGGTGCTAGAACAACAAGAATTACATCAACTCTTGACAATATAACAAAAGAGAAATGTAATGTTTTCCTTTTAAACTCTACGACTCAAGCCTTTTTTTTTTTTAACTTGTATGTTTTCTCTCCCGTCAAAAACTGAAAAGTAGAAAAGAAGAGTGCATAACATAAATATAAATATAAATATAAAATATATAAAACAACAACTTGTTCAAAATCCTTGCTCCACCGTGTGTGTGTATAGTCTCTATATACTAAAAGCCTCCAACACTTATATAATTGAAACAGACGTTGTGGCCTCCTTATTAATGACAAAATGATTGTCGAACGGTTAGAATAAAAAGTAATAAATCAAATAATATTGATATTAAAATGCCATCAAAGATAATCAAAGATAATAAAAATAATCAAAATATTAGTAGAAATATTAATTATAATTAATATTAATAAAGAAGACATTTAATAAATTTTAAAAACTAATTATTTTGAAAAAATATCCAACAAAAATTGGGGACACGGAGTTTTGTTGTCACATGTCACATGAGAATAATGAGACGGCACCTGTAAGACTTGGAAGTTTCAGTTTCAGGGTTGTCACCAACATTGCAGTAAGAAGGCGAGAAATCCCAGTTGAAGAGATAAGAGTTGTTGGGTTCAAGAGAACATCCTTATTTAGGTTTGGTTGCATGAAAGTGTCACTGAGATTTTCAACACTCTCATAGAGATTGCCTAAGCAACCAACCATGCCATCCTTGGTCAGGAGCCTAACGACGGTACCAATAGGCAAGCAAAGCAAGTTAAACAGAAAGTCTACGACCCCTTTCGATGCTTCAGCAAACAGAACTTTCTCACGCTTTGCGTCAATCAGAAGTTTCAGGGTCAAGTTGGTAGAAGAGGAAGCCATATTGAAATATATTACTTATCAGAATTGCTTTGTTTATGTGAAGCTAGCATATAAAAGAGGCTATTTATTTTTATTTATAGCCAGATTCAAGGTGTTGCAGTTGATCCATCTCTTAAATGGAGAAGAGAATGGATCAATAATTGAATAAAGTTAATGAGTTGAGATCCCAGTTAATACACTTTAATTAATTAAGGGTAAATACACTCTCACTTTTTTATTTTACATATCACTTTTAAGGAGGTTTATCCAGATTACATATTTTAAAAATGATATCCTATTTTTACTATGCTATTTTTTAATAATAAAACAAGATAAACATTTTTTTTTCATATACATTTTTTCTTTTATTTTTTAAAATTAGTTAAGTGTGAGATACAGCTAAAAGAAGTGATATGAGACAGACGTACTCCAAAAAAAAATTCATGCGTGGGCACTAAACTCATAAAGAGATAGCACCAAAAAAAAAGGCTCATAAAGAGATTCTTTTACGCTTAAAGTAAAAGGTGATTATCATCAATGGAAAAAATGTGGCAAGTAAAGTAGTGGTGTGGTCCATAGCATGTCAATAACATTTTAAACTGGATTAAATATGTTTTTAGTCACTACAAAATGAACGGATTTTGGTTTTGGTCTCCATAAAAAATTTTCTTTGGTTTTCATCCCTTTAAAATATGAAATTACTCATTTTAGTCCCTATAAAATGAACAAATTTTGGTTTTGATCCCTAAAAATTGTTTTTCTTTGATTTTCATCCCTCTAAAATTTGATATCACCGTATTTAGTCCCTAACATTTATTTTAGGAAAGATAAATATAATTCATTTTAGGGTTCATCAAAAATTTTAGGGGAATCACATGCTAACATGACACCGCATAGGTTATTGGGTGTAACTTTGGACATGATCATATGACCTTCTGTCAGACACATAAGTACTTAACAGATGTCACATGATAGTCGAGACCGAAAATAATGATTTCAAATTTTACAAGGACTAAAACCAAAGAATTTTTTTTACAAGGACCAAAATCAAAATTCACACATTTTGTGGGGACAAAACACATATATAACCTTTTTAAATTTTATCTTGTCCTGCAATGGTCCCAGCTCCACGACGCATTCAAATATTCTCAGCGGTTTCTCATCTTTTCTTTTGGTTGGATATGACACTTTGAATTGCATTTGCATCAAACACCAGATCGATAGGATGAAGTGTGCTGAAAAGAGTGGATTAGAGGGTCTGTTGCTAGCATTCCTCATTGAATTTTATACATTCACATTGAAACCATATACTTGTGTGCATTGAGAGTTAGCATACATCTATACTATAGCACACTACAATCTGTATTATCTATCAAAAAAGGCTATACTTGTCCCAAAGATGGCAATAGCAAATCAAAAGCACCTGAACATTAATCTCAAAATTAAAACCATAACTCACAATGAGAATGAACTGAAAGAGTGTACTGATACCATATTAGATTGACAGAGAGAGAAAGATATATTGAGTGAAAAATGTATTCATTCAAGTGTGTATTGATCATTGATCTTACATGCAAGCCTCAAATTTTTTTTGCCTATTACTATCCAGTTTTTTGTTTTTTGTTTTAATATTTATTATTATTATCCTAGTTATTATTATTGAAGAAAGAAAACAACATGATTACAAGTCCTAGACTCCCAAGGCTGCAGGAGTCAACTATGGTTGCACGGTGCTGGCAACGTTACACTTTAATGTTTAAATAATAAAAGAAATTATAGAAATTTGTCAAAAAACATTATTATAGAAAAATAAATACCAACTCTTCAATTCCAGTTTTTCACCAATTAGGAATTCGGCACGTTAACTTAGCAATTAACATTACATAGCCGTTTGAAGTTTAAGTGATAAATTAATTGCTAGTTATTATTTCAAGATTATATATATATATATTCTAGGCTAAATTATACTTTTGGTCTATTATTTTTATTTTAGGTTTTAATTTGATCTTTCTTTTATTTTTTGTTTCAAAATGGTCCCTAATTATTTTGTAAAGCTATACCAATGTGGTTCCTCTTTTATTTTTTGTTTTGAAATGATCCCTCATTTTGCAAAAGTTAAATGAATGTGATCCTTTTTTTGTTCCAAAATGATCCCTCTTTTATTTTTTTGCTCCGAAATAGTACCTTATTTTGCATAATTGATATCAACTTGGTCCTCTTCGTACCACAATTTAAACGGAAAGAACCACATTGAAACCTAAAATAAAGATAAGGGACCAAAAGTAAAATGTTAGAATTACTTGATTATAAAACTTTGATAAATAATTTCACTGCACAAAAGGCTAAAAAATTAATATAAAGATTGATAATTTATATTATAGTAAGCCTCTTTAATTTTTTCGCCTTAGGCCCCTAAATGTCTTGACACGGCCCTGCTTACATGCTCATATACAGCAAAGGGAATTGAACTTCCTTTTCTAAGTTAACCTTCAAAGTAGTTAAAACTAACTTAACAAATTACATAACTAACTCAGATATTCAACTACCACCAACAGAAATAATTGATAAGTGATAACCGATTGGTAGTTGATGGCTGTTATGGCCCAAATGTTATTAAGCCCAAGTAACATGTCTGCCTTGATGACTTGTTTAGTTAGTTATTCCCTTGTATTTTCTTGCAGTTTCCTTTATGCTCAGTTCCTTAAAAATAGGGGGGTTACAACAGAAATATTCCCTAGAGTATGTCTATATATGAAAGTAGTTGTAATGAGAAATGTAATCAGAAAGAATTATGAATGGACTTGGTATTTTTCAGTAGCTTAACTCTTACATTTTCTTTAGCTTAGCTTAGCTATTACTTCCCATTACAATGGCTGATACACTGGTCATTGACTGATACTTGATTGATTAATTTTTTTCTTTTAATCTGTTGTGATAATTTGGCAGATAGACCAGGAAGACGCCAAGTGATTGCTATTGGGTGGGGCTACTGCCTCTTTAGTTTTTCTGATTAACCAATATTCATACTCTTGTAAGATTATATTTAATTAATGACTCAAGTTTTCCCTGCATTGTAATTTTGCTTGATTGCCACTTGATGATTCTCTTAAGAGAATACACACTAAAAACGGTTCAGTTGTTGCAGAAAATAAGAAACGATTTTTGTCAACATTGGACAAGAAAATGGATATTCAATTCATTTCCCTACCACCCTTTTTCGGTGCAGTTGAGCATTGGCATTGCTATACACTATTTGCTCCAGCATGACTTGTATATCTACAGTTACTTGATTGTGGATGCTGGTTAAAGAAACAAAAAGATAGAAAACAGAACTTTCTCACGCTTTGCGTCAATCAGAAGTTTCAGGGTCAAGTTGGTGGAAGAGGAAGAGGAAGCCATATATATTGAAATATGTTTTTATGAGAATCAGAATTGCTTTGTTTATGTGAAGCTCTCATAAAGAATAGGCTATTTATTTATAGCTAGCTAGGCAGATTCAAGGTGTTGCAGTTGCTCGATCTCTTAAATGGAGAAGAGAAGATAGACAGCCATAGCCATGGATGAATAATTGAATAAAGAAAGTTATCGTCGTAATAACTAATAACTTATAACTATCTGAAGAACTTGAGGAGGCTCTAAACTAATAACGTATGGAATACCAACATTGGCCAGCGAACGCACAGTGCACCATAACTCCACAAGTCACCAACATCATGCGGGTTCTAATCTAAGGGTAAATATTATGGAGTTTTCAATTTCTCAGGTATGTCATTGTCAATTTGTCATCACAACATTATAGAAATTTGGATTAAGAAACGACTAACAAGCTAGGCTAGTATATCAGCCTGTTAAAGTTAGCTCAGTTTCTAATCAATGTGTTGAGTTTGACTCTGCATATGTAGCTATGTTTGAGGGAGATAAACATTTTTTTCTTTCTTTCTTTTTTGTCTCTATCTGAAAACTAAGAAGCTGCTTTAATAAGGCTTGTTTTTAAGATTTTATTTTATTTGGAACTCTTCCTAATTAATCCTTTCGAATCGAGTTTTTATTGTAAATTATGTTTAATATAAAATAAGCTAATCCAATCACACACAAAAATAAGAAGAAATAGTATGGTGACGCGGCCAATGACAACCATTACGACGGAAGGATGCTAGAGTTCATGGTTCAGAGCTACTTGTGGTTCAGATCTCCGTGAAGATGCAAAATGCAACAATGGGCATATTGTAATTTTGCTATTTTTATGGGGATATTTTTATTCAGGTAATTTTCAAGGGAAGGCTTCCAAAAAAATCACATTATGAGAAGCTATATGGCTTTGTTTAGTTTGCCAAATCCACTAGCTTATAACGGATGAAAAAGTAGTCTTATTTAATAACCATTTTAAAAACTAGTTTATAACATTTTTTTTCACTAGTTTCTAGTGTTTTTTCTGGATGCTACTTGAAGTGGCGATTGAACTTATACCTTATAGTTTATTATTTTTTCTTTCATTTTATCCCTACTATTGTAAATAAATTTCTCACATATCCTCAATAAAAAAATTAAAATTAATTAATTTTAACGAGTATATATATAAGAATTAATTTTGTTAGATTCATATTTATGATAAAAAAAATATTTTTTATCTATAAAATAGATAAATTATATAAAAATCATATCAATATATAATTTTACTTTTATTATCCCGTTTATTTATTAAAAATATTAAAAATATTTATTTTATTTTTGAAATGACAAATAATTTAAAATAAATTAAAGTATTAAAAATGATAATTATTTTAAAATAAATAATATATATATATATATATATATAATTTATATAAAGAAACATGCAAACATGTCATTTTATGTCATTTTATATTTATCAGCCAATACACCCGCTAGATTTCTTAAACACTTCAAATTCAATTCGTTAGCTTATTCGTCATCTGCTATCAACTAGTTTATCCGTTATATGCTATAAGCTCATCCACTATTTGCAAGTTTTTATCGGACAGCCATAGAAGTCATTGGAGTGGGATGAAGATCACGTGTCCCAAAATAGTATCTCGCTCCATGTCCCACCTATTTAAATTGTGCCACTTGAAAAATTAATTACATTCTTTATTATAAATATATCATTTTAAATGACATGACATAATATAAGTGGGTAAGATAGGGAATGAGACACCATTTTGAGATAGGTGATCTCGGAGCGGACTTCTAAAAAAGAATATGAGTCCTCTGTTTCACTTTCTTGTACCAATTGATGTCTCATCAATAAGAAAGATGTTACACATTAATTTTCATTTATTTTAAAATTTTCTTTTTAAAAAAGTTGTTATATTATAACTTCTTTGTTAATGAGAGATGGAGTGAGACATGATAAGGAAGACATAGGATTTCAATCCCTAAAAAAGATATTTTCAAAGCTTTTATAAAAGTTAAAAGCCTTTAATTTTTTTTTCCAAATACCATAAAATATTTAAGAAGCCCTTGATTCAGTAGAAAAGCTTTGAGAAACTCTATTATTCTATATTTAAACAGATCCTTTGCAGAATTTGAGGGATCAATTGTAACTTTAATTGGCTTGCAGTGTCAACATAAAGTTTTTTATACTCTTAATAAATTAAAAATTATGATATGAATGACTTTTAAGATCATAAAATCAAAAATTTCAATTATATGTCAATATTTGATCGGTTAAATAAAAAGTTAAATCCTTATTTTATTTTATCTTTTGAAAAAAAATAATCTAAACTCATGGTGGGATTGGAATGGAATGGGATAGATTCAAGAAAATATAAGCCCTCTTCTCCTCTCTTTCGCCTTCAACGCTCGCTAAACCCTTTCATATCCATTTCTATGGCTTCTTTTACAGCTGAGGTTGCATCCACCTTTTTCGCCTTTGCTCATCGCAATCCAAAACCCTTCCTTTCCCTCCCATCCACCCTTTCTTCCTTTTCATGCACAACAACTAGAAGAAGATGCCATTCCCAATTGCTAACCTACTCCTCTTCTTCCAGATTATTCCCTCTCAACATCCCTAACCCTAACAGCGCCCCCCCTCGCCGGTTCACCGTCTCCGCTACCACCACATCTCCACCCCAAACCGACGGCTCCGATGTTTCAACCATTATTCCGCCCGATAATCGCATTCCTGCTACTATCATCACCGGCTTTCTCGGTTCTGGCAAGGTATCTTCCTTTCTACTTCTTCCTTTTCCTATTATTATCAAATTTGCAGCATCGGAACTGATTTTGAGGTGATATGTTGTGGAATTGAGCAGACAACACTGCTGAACCACATTTTGACTGCGGAGCATGGAAAGCGAATTGCGGTTATCGAGAACGAGGTATGTGCTGCAAGAACTTTCACAACATAGTTGTGTTGCGTGTACTTAGCCTTGAATATGAGTAGGATTATTTATTTATTACCGTTAATGTGTTGCTTTCTGCATTGTTTCAGTTTGGTGAAGTTGACATAGATGGTTCTTTAGTTGCCGCGAAAACTGCTGGTGCTGAAGATATTATGATGTTGAACAATGGTTGCCTTTGCTGCACTGTTAGGGGTGATCTTGTCAGAATGATTTCGGAATTAGTCTCTAGGAAGAAAGGAAAATTTGACCATATTGTTATAGAGACTACAGGTAAGGAAACTGGCCCGAGGTTCTTGTTTTGCTTTTCGTATCACCAAACTTTAAAGCCTTTTCATCATTTGTTTGTATGTCTGCAGGTTTGGCGAATCCAGCGCCAATAATCCAGACATTTTATGCAGAGGATAAGATTTTCAATGATGTCAAATTGGATGGTGTCGTCACTTTGGTTGATGCTAAACATGCTGCTATTCATCTCGACGAGGTTAAGCCAAAAGGTGTGGTCAATGAGGCAGTGGAGCAGATTGCATACGCTGATCGTATAATTGTTAATAAGGTCCTCACCTATTTATTCTTATCGCAGAATGTATTTAGTTTTATGTTCATGTCGTAGAACTCAAAACATTGGGATTATTTATATAGGGCCTGTCAAATTTGATTCAATAACTACTAGCTAATCAACTAATAGTTTAGATATATTGCTGTATGGTTGACCTTGCCTGTCAATACATTCAATTTGGAATTATTCCTAAAATACTACATACTGGGTTATGGAATGAATACTTTCTCTATGCAAGAGATGGCAGGCTAATACTTTTCTCTACCTTGCACCAGACTGACCTTGTTGGTGAATCAGACATTGCTTCTCTGGTCCAGCGGATAAGGGTTGGTGTCTTTCCTTTCCTGTTACATCTAAATCTTGAGTTTTTATTTTAATTTTATTATTTTGAGCACTCTATGAATGTTGATGCGCTTTGTAATTCAGAAAATAAACAGCATGGCCAATTTAAAGCGGACAGAGTTTGGAAAAGTTAACTTGGATTATGTTCTTGGCATTGGGGGCTTTGATTTAGAGAGGTAGCTTTTCAATCTCATTTCCTAGTTTCTGGGTTTGAATTGTTTAAGAAAAAAGAAATCTGGATTTTGGTTCTCTTGCTCTCCATACACAGTTCCTTTTAAATCATATGGTTCTTGCAAGCTTGCACTCCTTTCGTTTATAACTATTTATATACTGGGTCTTTTATACTAAAGTTATTCTTATTTTTGTAGTTGACCATAAATATTTATTTGCTTCTTACTTATTTTTTTCTACTGTTCAATAGACATATTTCTTTAAGAACTTTTGGTATTCATTCTCGTCCTTAATGTCAACAATGTTCTAAGTACTCGCATTCCTACCCTACCCTTGTCAAATGTCTTGCTTCAGTGCCCTTTGATTCTAATTTTAGTTGAATATTTGTGTATTTCTGCTTCAATTTTCATTTTGTTATCTTTCCGCTGTCCAAGCCTGCATATATGATTTTGGGAATGTTTTCTTGATCTTTTACAAGGATTGAGAGTGCTGTTAATGATGAAGGAGCAAAGGAAGACCATGCCCATAGCCATGACCATGATCACGAGCACCATGGCCATGATCATCACCACCATCACCATGATGAATCACATGACCACAAGCATGGTACTTATTAATTTGTCTTGAGTCATAACTGTTTACATGGCATGTTATTCTTGTTCATGGCATTAGTGACATTGCAGTGGTGCCCATGTGTTGAGTCTTACCGATAAAATCTATTTTATTTAGTTATACATATTTTATTCAGAAGTTGTTAGGGTCTCGAAAGTGATAGAACAGGAAAATAGAAAGATATAGATGTAGGTATGGAGAGAAAATAGAAACAATGGTGTTATCTGTATTAGAAGCTGCTGAACAACAAGGAAATGCTCTCCTCCAAGGGGGCCCCCTTACAACTGAACTTTGGCTCTGTTATTACTGAAAGAATGAATACATGCCACTTTCTATTGCAGTTTCCTTAATTAACTTTCTAACCGCATGTGATGGCATAACTGCCTAACTAACTCCTTTTATTTCTACGTGTGTACACCTTCCAAGCATTGTTATCGGTATCTTACGATTCTTAAGATTCACATCTCGGTTCGAAACGAAATTGAATGGAATCGATACGTATCCTAGTGCGAATCTCTTTCGGAATTGAATATCAGCATGAATCTCGATTCACTTTAACGAATCCCATGAATCTCGATTCACAGCTGAATCGCACGATACATATTCCGTCGTTGGTGCAATTCAAAGACGGGCCAAGTCGAGCAACTTAGTTTCTAAAAGACATGCTAAGGTTGCTTTTTGCAATTTTTTTCTTAGACGAAACCACACCTTCCAAATAACACATCAGAATAACAAACAAACAGCCCTAGCACATTGCATTTTTGGTTTCCACTCCCTCCTATAATGCATTTTTTTTCTTTTATTCTTCCTGCCTACACAATGCTTTGTGCCCACTCTTTTCCTTCATTCTTCTCTGGTTTTTGGTCCTCCTTTGGTCCCCTTGTCTTGTTCCCACTCTCTAGTTTTTATGATTTGAATCTTGCATTATTTTGAACATCATATATGATATATCATCTTATGCTTTTCTGCTTTTTCTTTTGTTTTTACTTAAAAATGCCATATTTTTATTGACCATGTATCTTACGATTCATAATAAGATTCGATTCACGATTCGGAAAATAGGTTTTCCGATTCATGATTCGAATCTCGATTTGATAACCTTGCTTCCAAGTCCTAATTTCACTTGGTTGGGCCCTAAGCCCCTAACAGATGTCTATAGATCTGTGTTATAATTTCCCCTAATTTTAGTATTTGGGTGGTGGTCAGCTTTTGCGTAGTTGCTTCTCAGTTCAATGCTTTATAAGATACAAGGACATGGCTTATAAAATCTTGTTATTTTTCCTGTGTAGTTGTGCTATAGGCGACGGAATAAATTTCATTTTGTTTATATGCAGAGCATCACCATGATCACCATGCTCATGATCATACTCACGATCCTGGCGTTTCATCTGTCAGCATAGTTTGTGAAGGAAGCTTAGACCTTGAGAAGGTTAGTACTTGCAAATTGTGTACTTTATGCATAATGCTGTGTGTATCGATTTCTCTTTTCCATTTAGATGCTTGTGCAGTGCCTTTTATTTCCTATTTATGTAAAAACTGAATGTTGGCATTTATCTGAAAGAATATTTTGTTAACCTTTTCAGGCTAACATATGGCTTGGCACCTTGTTGCTGGATCGCAGTGAAGACATTTATAGGATGAAGGGTCTTCTATCTGTTCAAGGGATGAATGAGAGATTTGTCTTTCAGGTGAATTTGAAATTTTGAGTATTCGGATCTTGAATTTCTATAAAATTTATCTTTTATGCTATTTATTTTTGTTGTTATCATCTCCTTTAAAATTCATTTATGTCATGTGCACTTTACTCTCCTACGTGGTCCCCTCACTTTAGAATATCCAAATCGATCTCTACTTTCATCTCATCCTCCCCTTTCCCTACACCATCTTTCTTTTACTGTTATCATTTACTATGTTCAGTTTCGCTGAAATAAGCATGGCTTTTTCGGTAACAGGGAGTTCATGACATATTTCAAGGTTCACCTGAAAGGTTGTGGGGGCCAGATGAACCAAGGATAAACAAAATTGTTTTCATAGGGAAAAACTTGGATGCTCAGGAATTGGAGAAGGGATTCAAGGCCTGTTTACTTTGATACTAAGAAGTTCTATACAATGAGATTGAATCCTCTCTGTCGACCGATGATGGATGGGCATTTAAGATATGAGTGAGTCCATATATCATGTAGAACTCGACTGACATGCCATATACAGTGAAAATTGTTCCAATCCTCAAGAACTTTAGCCTTTAATGGAACTTCATTCTCAACCCTGAAATTGAGTGTAACAATTTCAACGATTCTTGATAGTTTGAAATGTTCTGGTGTCGTTTTAATTTAAGGGCTTAAATTTTGTAAGAATGACCCAGAACCTCGTTAACTTGTATCATGACCGCATAAATAAATTTATGTAATTTATAGTGTCGCCTTACCTATTCGATATTGTATATAAAAGTCCCTCCTTTGAATCTCTTGTCAAACACAAATGTTTGTGAGAATGATATACGTATACAAAGTAAAACACAGTATTCTTTGTCATCTAACGAAATTCGTTTGGTAGAAATGAGCAGTACTATTTTGTAAATAAATATTAAACAAAAAATACGACGTATGTCATCAAGCCAATGAAATATTCCAACTTACATATCGATTGAAGTTTTAAAAAAAGTAAATTAAAGATGCGAAGCGTGTGTTTTTTTGGGGTAGAAAATGATGGAAATATAGGCTTGATATACAATGACAATGCCCATTTTATCCACCATACACAAATTCAAACACCAAAATATGAAAACCAATCACAAGCACACTAGACACACTACTTACTACTCGGTGAGGTAGACATTGAAATGCAGGATGGTGTCCACTCCATCCGTGGTGTGCTGGTCCTCCTTCAGAAGGGTCTCAAGTGCAGCATATCCCTTTGCATTCTCGTACTTACCAGTCCCACCAATCACAGCAACCTCAGATTCATGCGAAGCAGTCCTATGAACCCCAAACAAGCTTATGCTATCATCCACCAACCCATCATGATCATGATCATGACCATGCAACAACACTGTCAGCACAATGCTCTGGCTAGTACCATCCAATGAGCTAGCCAAGTAGAACCCTTGTGCTCTTCCAACCACAGCAGAATCCAGCTCATGTCCTTCAGTTAACTGGTCATCAATCACTGTCGCAGATCCAAACATGAGCTTCTGCACTGTAAACCCTGCAGGAAGGTTACCTGCTGATACAAATGGCTGGTTGTTGCCACCTGTTACAACGTTGCTGGTGCCGCTATTTTGGAAGACAGTGGAGGATTGAGCACCACCGAGTCCTACAAGGTTTGGGAGGTTGTTGTTGGTGATGATGCCATTGAGCTTGGGGTTCACTAGTGGAATTCCTCCAGTGATAGGGAAGAGGTTGTTGTTGAGCTTGGAGAATGGTAAGCCTGTGGCATCAGTGTTTGCTACTATTCCTGCTACCACTCTTGCTGATGGGTGTGAGCCTCCAAGGATGTCATGCATGAAGAAGGACAGTGATGGCTCCTTTGCCACTACTGTATTGCTGGCAGTGGCACCTACTACTGGTGTTTCATCTGGGGTAGTAGTGGCAGGGACTTCAGCTTCTGGTTGAGGCTGCTCTGGAACTTCAGCAGGTGCAGTGATACCACCAACTGGGGCTATTGGTTCTGGGACTGGTGGGTCAACATTGGCTTCTTCATCACCTATGTCAGTGTTGGTGTCTTGAGGTGTTCGGCCACTTGACAATGTGGTGGCAGGAGCCACCTGGGGTGTGGTAACAGGACCTGTTGTTGTGACTGAAGGGTTGGCAACTCCTCCTTGTAGTGGTAGATTGTTAATGACTTGTGGTTCTTGAGGCTCCACTTCATCTAGGATCCTGGCAGAGTTGGCAATCAAGAAGATTGTGGTTAGGAAGAAGAGGCAGATGGTGGCTTTGATGGTGCCAGGATTGAGGAGGAAAACATTGGCCATTTTACACACAGGAATCTGGTTTTTCTGTGTTGATCAAACAGGCTGTATTGCAGTGAGCTACGATGATTTTGTTGTTGATGAAGCAGATTTTGGGGGTGTATATATATATACGGTTTATGCACACATAACTGGGGAGTCTCTAAAACTAATCTTCAACAAGTGGAGCTGATACTATGGAGTGGTTGGATGTTCTTTTCACTAACTAGATTGTGCTTTGGTTGACACAACTCCCCAGTTAGTATTGGCAGTTTGGCACCAACAGAACTACTGCATTTGATTCAATGGATGTGATATTTGACATCACAGGTACTTGTCTAGGATGACCAAGATTCCTACTGCAATTCTATAATATACCACATCATTGACCTAGGATACCATTAGATAGTGATTTAATTTCTAATACAGACAAACAAAAAACTTAGTTTCCAGTGCAATTGTAAAAAAAAGACCAAAATCTGGTATTCTCTAAAGCCATAAAATACTGCTATGTTTTCCATTTGTTCCCAAACTCCAATCCCAACGAGTTTGATGGGATAATGAGTACCTTAGGGCTAGTGCTTTGTTTTTCAGTTTTGTGTTTTTATTTTCTACTATGATGATTACAAAAATGTTACTTGTTTTTATTCTGTTTCCTGTTTTTCAAAGATTTGCATAAGTTGTTTTCACTGTTTATATACAAAACTTTGAAAACAAGAAATAAAATAGAAACATGACATTTTTGCATTTATTAACAAAGCAAACGGGCCCTTAGATTTATGCTTGAATCACCAATTCTTGCAATACCGCCTTCTCATGATGCATTGCCTTATTTTCTTTTCATTCTTGATTCTTCTATGACAATGAATTATACATTACGATTATCTTCCTTCTTATTTTATCCAAGGCTTGCAGAATTAACTGCTTTGGTGATCTACCCTCAGCTTCTCTTTTCGCGGCATCAGATAAGCTGAAACTCAGAAGAACTACCCCAGTATGCTAATTTGATCGCTCATGAAGACAATAGAAAAACATGTCGGACATAGTTTAACAGATTACTAAATCAATTTATCATCTTAATTGTTAATAGTAACTACAAAACATTATGACTCTAGCACCCATTATTCAAGTTTTTTTATGCCACTGTGTCTAATTATAAGCTACTCAATGGAGCTCAAGCTTGTTAAGCATAAGCAGATTTCTTGTTATTAGTCCACAACTGTTGCAATCGGATTCTCTAAAAGATATGGCTTTCTATTCTTTCTGATTTAGGAAAACACAAGAGTTCTTTGATTTGGTGCTTGAAAGAACCATTTTGATTGAAATTCAGTTATGTTCGCTTTGTAGATATCTGTCATCTTGCTACTCTCTAAGATGTTCGTACGGATATATATTTGCATATTCCTTGGTTTTTAAGCTAGTCTTCTCTCTTTACAAGTTAAGCAGGTGATGACTTTTATAACTCTAGATATGTAGCTTTTTCTTATTCCTTCTCAAATATGAGCTCTGAAACACACTTCACATTCTCCAATTATATTTTGGGGTGGATAGTTTCCAGAAGAAGGTGAGTGATGGCAGTGAGCTAGATGACATCAAGTATTCAAGTCTATTAAAAGTAATACTCAAAATATGATAATAGAGCTCAACACAGTAAAGAAAACACAACCAAGACTGATTTTTTAATCAGTTGGATACTTTAGATCCTATTAACTAAGATACACATCAAACAAAAGGAACTTGGAACTTGTTACTTTTCCTTCTTCTGTACTTGATCCTACTTTGTCCACAACCTTAACTGCAGCATAGCCATTGGCACCATAGTACTTGCCAGTGCCACCAATAACTGCAACATGTGACTCAAAAACATCATTCCTATGCACTCCAAACAGTCTCAGTCCATCTTGATACTCACCCTTCACAAAACTTGCTGTCATAGCCACCATATGGCTACTTCCATCCTCTGAGCTAGCAACATACACCCCTTGTGCTCTTCCAAGTTTATGCAGTTCATCTCTATCACCTTCAAGCAATTCCTCGTCTATTGATGTTACTGATCCAAACTCAAGATCTTGAAGTGTTGCTCTAGTGGGAAAAGAGAAGCCAATGCTAGATAGATCAAGTGTTTGAGTGGAAGATGCAGTGGCTGGAATTGTTTGAGTAGATTGGGGTATTGGGATCCCTTCATTAGGAGGGAACAAGCCTAGAGGTTTTTGGAAGGGCAGTACTTGACCAGTGACCTTAGTAGTGGCTGGTTTCTCTGAAGGCAGTGTACTATTGAGCATATGTGGCATTAAAAATGTTATTCTGTGATGGCCATGGTTGTGGTTAGGAGGGGTTGGATTGCCAAGAGTTCGAGCTAAGGAACATTGGTTTATGGTAGTCATGAACAAAAATAACATGACTATAGCCAGAAGAAAAGGGAGCTTGGCCATTGTTGCATTGCTTCTTTGACATTAGTTTGCAAATGCATGCTCGGTTTATATAATTAGGCTTACATCAAGTGTGGTGGTTAGAATAACCTATGATCAAATAGCAAATGGCTATAAATATTAAAAAGAATGTTCGGTTTGTATCCCACTCTAGAAGTTATGTTTAATTCTTTTTATATTAGCATGTTTCATTAAACAACGTTTCAAATGATAAGATAGTGAATTGGTTATCGTTTATGCTTTATTATCAGGATTAGGTTGTGCATGAATGGAACAAACTCACCCAATACATGATTCAAATGTTCGCCTATGATGCCACGAAAAAGATAAACTATAAATAAATTATCGATCTTGATATAATTATATAAAGGATAAACTACCCAAAAAAAAAAACTGAATCAAATAGTTTAGAGATGCAGCAGAGGCTGAAGTCTGAAGCATAGGACGGAACGGAAATGTCCAACTTGCCAAATGCCAAGCAAAACTGCAAAATCGATATATCATGTTTTGGAATGAGTCTCTTTAGTTGCTGTTTGTGCATAGTGTAAAATATAATAGCGAGCTTGTTGATCATCATCTTTTTACGACAATTATTTGTGATGTAATCCATTATTAGTATGGAATTTTTTTTAATTCTATACTGTCAATACAAAAGAAAATGTCACGCCACCATTAAAGAACTACGAAATCCTACAATAGCTAAGAAATTCGAGAAGGCTGTCCAAAACTTCTCAAAACCAGTATACTGTGTTACAAGAATTCTCTCCCCTCCCCTTCGTCACGAGTCTTCCATATATAATAAGCCTTCCTTCAAAATCACCAGTGTATTCATCCGTTATATTTTCGGTTGAGTTGTCTTCTGAGTTAAGGGGATTGAACCCAAAGATTAGCCAATCTCTATGAGCCGAAGAGCTGAATTTATCTAAAAAGCTAAATTTTTTATTTATAATACAAAATTAGTTATATTAGAGAGCAACTAGTTTGCTGGGTTGAAATTGGCACCCTTTGTATTGGCTACCAATCCATGGAGATTTTGGTTTGATTTCCATCTATGGCATATAGGGTTGGCAACGGGGCGGGGCGGGGGCGGGTTTTGCCTTTCCCAACCCCGCCCCGCTCCCCTTCGGGTTTGGAAAATAGATCTTCATCCCCGCCCCCAGCGGGGTCGGGTTTCCCCACGGGTCCCCCGCACCCGTCAATGAGTAACCAAATTTAAATATTATTTTTCTTTAATTGAAATTAATAACTCAAAAATTGTACTTCCAAAAAATAAACAAATAAAACTCTTACGCAACTAAAACAATCAACCAAAAGCTGAAACTTACTTTTCTTTTAGCTACGAATTAAAAAGAAAATAATGCTTTAAATACACTTCATAATAAAAGCACAATAAGTGTTATGTAAAAGTACTATTTTATACAGAATGAAATCTTTCAATCAAAACAAATTCAATATCCTACATAGATATATGAAAATATTATTATAATTACATAAATATCAGGGCGGGTTCGGGTTCGGGTTCGGGTTTGGGGCGGGGCGGGTATTTGTATTCCCACCCCCGCCCCCGTCTCCAGTCGGGGCTGGTTTTCTCCGTCAAAGTCAGGGCGGGTTCGGGTGGATACCCAAGGGTTCGGGTTTCATTGCCATGCCTAATGGCATACTCTCCTACTATTTTTAAAACCGGATTGAAATGGATGATTTTATTTCTTTGGCTTAGTATCCGAATAGGTAAAATTGTGAGACTAATCCTAGGGTCGGGGTTGATTGAATAATACTCTTTTTAAAGTGTCAGTTTAGGATTCGAACTCCTGACCTTGCAAGTAAAGTTCATCTGGAGACAGAGTTCACTTTCATTACGACCAACTTTTAGGGGTAATGGATGGTTAAATGCACTATGAATTTATTATATATTTTTATTCGAATATTATTCAATTAAATAAAAAAATTAATTAGTTAGTTAAATAAATTAAATTATGATTAAAAATGTAAATAACTAAATATATTAATTTTCTCCAATTCAAAATTTTCTAACATTTTTAATATCCAAAAATTACATCGTTCTCCTATTAATTCTTCTCGAAGTCATTTTTTAAACATTGATCCACACTGACTGTAATAGTGGCAAAAGTATTTTTGGGTTCTAATAATTTTATTGTTTTTTAAACAAGTGAAACTACAAAAACTGAGGGAAGAAGCTGTTTGTTTGTGTGTGCGGGAATGTTAAATTGAATCTAAAACCCTAACCCTAAACCACAGTTTTCCTCACTCACTCACTCCTCCATAGCTATGTATCTCTACAATCTCACTCTTCAGCGACCCACCGGCATCGTCTGCGCCATCAACGGCAGCTTCTCCGGCGGCAAGTCCCAAGAAATCGTCGTCGCCAGAGGCAAAGTCCTCGATCTCCTCCGCCCCGACGACAACGGTCGCATCCAAACCATCCTCTCCGTCGAAATCTTCGGCGCCATCAGGTCCTTAGCTCAATTCCGTCTCACCGGTGCTCAGAAGGACTACATCGTCGTCGGTTCCGATTCCGGTCGCATCGTAATCCTCGACTACAACAAGGAGAAGAATGTCTTCGATAAAATTCACCAAGAAACTTTCGGAAAATCGGGTTGCCGCCGCATCGTTCCGGGTCAGTATCTCGCTATAGATCCCAAGGGTAGGGCTGTTATGATTGGTGCTTGTGAAAAACAGAAGCTTGTTTATGTTTTGAATAGGGACACTGCTGCTAGGTTAACTATTTCTTCGCCTTTAGAGGCTCACAAGTCTCATACTTTAGTGTATTCAATTTGTGGGGTTGACTGTGGTTTTGAGAACCCCATTTTTGCTGCTATAGAGTTGGATTACTCCGAGGCAGATCAGGATTCGACCGGCCTCGCGGCTTCTGAGGCACAGAAGCATTTGACATTTTATGAGCTTGATTTGGGGTTGAACCATGTCTCTAGGAAGTGGTCTGAACAGGTCGATAATGGTGCCAATATGCTTGTCACTGTTCCCGGTGGTGCTGATGGCCCAAGTGGTGTGCTTGTTTGTGCTGAAAATTTTGTTATTTATAAGAATCAGGGCCATCAGGATGTTAGGGCTGTGATTCCTAGGCGTGCTGACTTACCTATTGAGCGTGGTGTCCTTATTGTCTCTGCGGCTATGCATAAGTTGAAGTCCATGTTTTTCTTCCTTCTGCAGACTGAGTATGGAGATATTTTTAAGGTCACCTTGGAGCATGATGGTGACCGTGTCTCAGAGTTGAAGATCAAGTATTTTGACACCATTCCCGTCACGGCTTCAATGTGTGTGCTCAAGTCCGGGTTCTTGTTTGCAGCCTCAGAGTTTGGCAATCATGCTCTGTATCAGTTTAAGGCAATAGGGGATGATGATGATGTGGAGGTGTCATCAGCTACGCTGGAGGAAACTCGAGATGGTTTTAAGCCGGTATATTTCCGGCCAAGAAGACTGAAAAATCTTGTTAGGATTGATCAGGTTGAGAGTTTAATGCCCATTATGGATATGAAGGTCAGTAATATTTTCGAAGAGGAAACCCCTCAGATTTTTACTCTCTGTGGGCGTGGTCCTCGTTCATCTTTGAGGATCCTGAGAACTGGTTTAGCAGTTAGCGAGATGGCTGTATCAAAGCTTCCCGGTGTACCTAGTGCGGTTTGGACTGTGAAGAAGAATGTTATTGACGAGTTTGATGCTTATATCGTTGTGTCATTCACAAATGCTACGCTTGTGCTTTCCATTGGTGAGACAGTTGAAGAAGTTAGTGACAGTGGGTTTCTTGACACTACTCCTTCCCTTGCTGTTTCTTTGATAGGTGATGATTCTCTAATGCAGGTTCACCCTAATGGTATTAGACATATTAGGGAGGATGGGCGTATTAATGAGTGGAGAACTCCTGGAAAGAGGACAATTGCCAAAGTTGGATCAAATAGACTTCAAGTGGTTATTGCACTGAGTGGAGGAGAGCTTATATATTTTGAAGTGGATGTTACTGGTCAGTTGATGGAGGTGGAGAAGCATGAAATGTCTGGAGATGTTGCTTGTTTGGACATTGCTCCAGTACCTGAAGGCAGACAAAGATCTCGTTTTCTTGCAGTTGGCTCATATGACAAGACTATCCGTATCTTATCACTGGATCCTGATGATTGTATGCAGGCTCTAAGTGTACAGAGTGTTTCTTCAGCTCCAGAATCTCTTCTCTTTCTTGAAGTTCAAGCATCTGTTGGTGGCGAGGATGGAGCAGACCATCCTGCTAGCCTTTTCTTGAATGCTGGTTTACAGAATGGTGTCTTGTTTAGAACTGTGGTGGATATGGTTACAGGTCAGCTTTCTGATTCTCGTTCCCGATTCTTAGGATTGAGAGCCCCGAAGATGTTTTCAATTATTGTAAGAGGCAAGCGTGCTATGCTTTGCTTGTCAAGTCGACCTTGGCTTGGCTATATTCACCAGGGACATTTCCTTTTAACACCTCTTTCATATGAAACCCTTGAATATGCTGCATCTTTTTCGTCTGACCAATGTGTGGAAGGTGTAGTTGCTGTTGCTGGTGAGGCATTGAGGATTTTTACCATTGAAAGATTAGGAGAAACATTTAATGAGACTGTAATTCCATTAAGATACACGCCAAGAAAGTTTGTGCTGCAACCCAAACGGAAACTTTTGGTGATGATTGAGAGTGATCAAGGAGCATTAAATGCTGAAGAGCGTGAAGCTGCAAGGAAAGAGTGTTTTGAGGGTGCTCAAGCAGGGGAAAATGGGACTGGCGACCCAATGGAGAATGGTGGTGAGGATGAGGATAAAGATGATGCACTCTCTGATGAACATTATGGTTATCCAAAAGCTGAATCGGATAAATGGGTTTCCTGCATAAGAGTTCTTGATCCAAGGACAGGAAATACGACTTGTCTTTTGGAGCTTCAGGACAATGAGGCTGCATTCAGCATATGCACAGTAAATTTCCATGATAAGGAATATGGTACCCTTTTAGCTGTTGGCACAGCAAAGGGGCTGCAATTTTTGCCCAAGAGGAGTTTGACTGCTGGATTTATTCATATATATAGGTTTGTTGAGGATGGAAGATCTCTTGAACTTCTTCACAAAACTCAGGTTGAAGGTGTTCCTCTTGCTCTATGTCAGTTTCAAGGAAGATTACTTGCGGGCATAGGACCTGTGCTCAGGCTATATGATTTGGGAAAAAGACGATTGTTAAGAAAATGTGAGAATAAGTTATTCCCCAATACAATTGTCTCTATTCATGCATACCGTGATCGAATTTATGTTGGTGACATTCAAGAGGTATGTTTCTATTTCATATCTATATCTGTTAAACACCTGGGTATTTGAGTTAGGCATTCTGACAGATTTTCATCATGGCTTCTTGCTTTGGCTGCTAGCTTTTGAGATCACATTGCCTTCTGACAGTAATTTGTCCAGCAAGTTTTAATGTTTTAATTTTTAATTTTTACTGCTGTGTCTTTTATAGAAACCTTAAGGTGGAATCATTCTATTATGGAAACTGGAAAGACTTTACTAAAACTTTATCTAATGAATTAATTTTTCTCTGAATTTTGCAAATAGACAGCATACTTATTCACTGATTGAATGTGTTGCTGCTATCCACATCCTGTTTCACTTAATAAATTTTCAGCTAACTTTATGTACTTCCTCTCCAGTCTTTCCATTACTGCAAGTATAGGCGGGATGAAAACCAACTTTACATATTTGCGGATGATTGCGTTCCAAGATGGCTTACTGCATCATACCACATAGATTTTGACACCATGGCAGGCGCAGACAAGTTTGGAAATGTCTATTTTGTGCGGTTGCCACAGGATGTTTCAGATGAGATAGAAGAAGATCCTACTGGTGGAAGGATCAAGTGGGAGCAGGGAAAGCTGAATGGAGCTCCCAATAAGGTTGAAGAAATCGTACAGTTTCATGTTGGTGATGTGGTCACATGTTTGCAAAAGGCATCTCTTATACCAGGTGGTGGAGAGTGCATTGTATATGGAACTGTTATGGGAAGTGTTGGGGCGTTGCATGCTTTTACTTCACGAGATGATGTTGATTTCTTCTCTCATTTGGAGATGCATTTGAGGCAGGATCATCCACCTTTGTGTGGAAGAGACCACATGGCTTATAGATCTGCCTATTTTCCTGTTAAGGTATCCCTAATCGATATTATGCTGTTTGTTCTTCCAGTTAAGTTGCTACATAGCACTGTTTGCCATCCATACCAATAAGAACATCCTCCCAATTATATTTTCATGGCTGTTTTTGACAGGGGCTTCTGCCTCTGATAAAAAATTCTTGGCTGCATCAAAATGTTTTATTTGTTCATAGCATTGAGTTTTGACAAATTTCTGAGATACCTGAATAATGGTGTAGGATGTGATTGATGGGGATCTATGCGAGCAATTCCCAACATTGCCAATGGATTTGCAGAGAAAAATTGCTGATGAATTGGACAGAACCCCTGGAGAGATACTGAAGAAACTTGAGGAAGTACGAAATAAGATTATTTGATAGAAGATCTTCAGAAAGGTGTGACTCCTTCCTATTTCTGTTTATCTTTGTGCTGTCTGTCTATAGTACTTACTGTTGTGATCAGTAGGACTGCTGTAAGCTATGCTTACTATAAGCCCCATTTTTAAAATAATAAAAAATAATATCTTTACTATATTTCTAGTTGCTTTATTGTTAATTGAGAATTTGGATCTTATGAAAATGCTTTGTAATGAATGCGATATGTTATTGTCTGCAGGTTATAGCGGAACTGTGTTTTTCTAGTAGGTCGTTTGTCCGTAGTCAGGTCACTAACAAAGGGTGGAAAGCTTAATACGTGAAGCAGTGATTACTTGTGGTAAAAGGGAGGAGTTGAAGGTGACTGTTTGTACTCTGTATTTTTGGAATGAAATCCATAAGCCTAAGCTGGCAATTTCTGTTGTAATTATTCGTTATTGAATGTTATCACGCAACTTGTGGATGTCATAACATAACAGCAACGCGCATCCTATCCCCATCCACATCCCTGCATGCTGTGTCATACTCCTCCATGAGATATTTTTATTTTTTATTTTATTTTTACGATAATGAGATGTTTGATAGCTTGACATGGAATTTACTTAGTGTTGAATATCCTCCTTCAAGTACCCCCCAGAAAATATTGCGGAAAATTTGCGCCTTTCCCTTTCAATAGAAGTAGATTCCGTTGAGATATGATAGAACAGTTTTTCAAAATCGAACGCAACATTAATGTGCCTATTAAAGTACAAAGTTGAAAACTGAGCTAATTGTTTTGACGTATCATCTACCCGATGCATGAGAGATGTTTGTGGAGAAATACCACAACTAGTGGAAGATGATTGATGATTGAGGTTTTGGTATTGAATTTTTGCCTCCTGCCTTTTCGATTATTGGTAGTATGATTTTTGAAGAGTAAAGATGTTTAAACACACAATTTGGACATCTTGTATGGATATCGTAGAGCTTATAGTGTCCTGAGAGTGATGAAATACATGATGAGAGAGAAAAAAATAATAAATAAGTAGGGATGGGTATTTTTATACGGTATTGAACTTCATTTTTGTGTCCAAAAATCATTACTCAACCATGATTCTCGATTTATAATGAGGACTAGTTTTATCAATCCACAGTAACTTATAATTCCCATTTTTAACAAGAATTGCAAGTCACTGATGGATATCCCGTGTGTTTGGAAATACGGTGAGTAGCTACATACGTGTGTTTCAAAAGCAAAAGCTATTTTGAGGAGTTTTCAGGAGAATGTGATTTCCACACTCACCACTTTGTTTTCAGACACTTATTATTAAGTCTTGAAATAATTGAGAAGTTCGGTTCTCTTGCTTGACTTGAATAAATGATTGAATTGGGATTTGACCTATTCCCTGTTTGGTGTTAACATGAGATACTGGAGATTAAACAACCACCGCATTCTTCCAACAGTTTATATTCACACTTAAACATATTATGCACACTGGCCTTAGTGCCTCCATTTGTCTTCCAAAATGTCAATCTCATTAGCTCCAAGGAAGACAAATCTGTTGGTACAACTTGCCAGTAAAATAAAATAAAAAAGTCTTGCTAACGGGTGTCCTAAAACATTGGTTCAGGATTCAATAAAAGGAAAGTTTGTATTGAGAATACAAGTTAACAATTTTCAATATAATAAATACATCATTTTCTCATATAAACTTATTTCTTTTGATTTCTTAACTAATGTACTCGTTAACATTCTAAAAATAAATAAAATTGTCAGCAATCCTGTTTAGAGCCTTTTACTAAATCTTCATTTTGTTGTTTCTGCTCTCTCTCTATTCTTGTATTTCCATATTGAGATTTCTCCTCTAGCCAATCAATAATGTCTGAGAACACAATCTGCAAATTTTCTGGTGGCTCTCCGTACAATAGACCATGCCACATTTCTGGATATATCTTTATTGTCTTATCTGAGCTGGAGGCCACATCATACAGTTGTTTGCTAACTGATATATCAGTCACAATGTCATCTTCACCATGTAGAACCAGAAAAGGTAGTGAAACCTAACCAAACCAAATTAAAACGGGTCACCACTTTTGCATTAAGGAGTTTAGCATTAAAGAGAATGTTAAAATTTTGACAAACCTCATTCAGTGTCTGCTCAATCTCTGTACTAACCCTGAGAAGTTCATAGGCTGTTCTCAACCGAGGCTTTCCTTTGTAGCAATATGAGTTAGCTCTAATCTACAATACATGAAAATTAACATTATCATCTATTATTACAAATTGATTACTTTCATGTTTATATGTGAAAATCAGGGTTTTAAATTGCGGACCGCATCACGTGATGCGGCCGCAACATCTCGGTAGTGGTGACCACCGAAACCGCATCGGACCGTGATTGCGGACCACATCGGCCGCAATAGGGTCGCATCAGACCGCAATAACCGCAACGCAACCGTGACCACAACCGCAATTTAAAACCTTGGTGAAAATTATAGGTGAACAAGTATGCACACACTTTAATAAATGAAGTGCAAGTATCTGTCATTATGTGTTTGGTATGAAAATTTAGAGTGATCCAGAACTTAATTTAAATTAGCAATTAGCAGTTTCTGGAATATCTAAAATTTGTGTAGATATATTTACCTGTTCTCTGACTTCAGGCACTTTAAAAGCGACGTCAATGATATCTTGTGTTGGGACTAATCTCCATGTGGGAATGACTCTGCTCAGTGCACTCAATATACTAACCACCACTGAGTTTGGTTTAATTTCATCTGCAATCTGCACAATATTTCATTATTACAACTTGACATTGCTTTCATGTGAATGCAAGAACATGAACCAGCTGTATGAACATAAACAAATCCGCTTAGCAAGCAAATTAAAATTTGATAAATTAATGCTTCTTGATTGGGTTTGAAACCTTTGTATATGTAAGGTATACTTTGAAAGTAATAATAACGCGTAAGTAGTAATCATTGACTACAAAATTAGGCTCCGATAAATCTAGATGATTTATTATTTGCATTTATATAATATTTCATCAAAAAATATTTCTTTAGTTTTTAATGCAAATGATTACTTTAATTGATTATCGATTATGTAGGAATACTATTTAATATTTAGTATTAACAAAAATGTTACTACTGTATTAACAAAACAAAATAATCCTAATACGGTAGAGAGAGATATTATCTTCTCCTTCTTTTCCTCTTGTTTTCTTTTCTCATTTAAAAAAAAAAAACAAGTGCAGAAAAAAAGTGCTCTGATATTTGTAGGTCACTTTCTGAAGGCATGGTCTTCTAAATGTGACGTGATATGGGAGGTCAACTATTGCAACAGTTTAGAATTTAGATTAGAAAATTCCTGAGGGAGCAATACATAAAGGTCAGATGCCTTTTAAGTTTTAATAATTAATAAATGTCCAAGATGAGTGGTGGTCAAACAAAACAATGATATTCAAATGGGTTCATTGAATTATGTTGCTTCAACGAATCAACTAAAATATAATAAATAAAGATATCTGAAAGTCATATATAAACTTACGTAAGCTTATACGCATAAAATGGTTTTCTAAATTCTTTACTATTTAATATAATAACTAAATTAAGATTTTAAAAATGTAGCAAGAAGAAGTAAAACAAATAAATAATTCGATTTCTTGAGAGAGATGATTTCCTATTCAAAACTGGTAAAGAAAGGTAGAGACTAATAGTAAAATTTTGATGCACACGAACACGATTTAACAAAAAAAAGATTAAATTGTGATGCCCTCCTCAAATAAAGAGAGTAACACAATAAAGAGAAGCACTATTTAAATTGTGATCACATATATTATAATATCTATATTTTTGTGTCATTCTTTTTTCTTTTTCTTTTTTGGTTTACATAGGGGCCGAAGCCCAGATTTTTGTGTCATTCTATACTTAGAGAAGTTTATGTTACGAATTTAGGAATTACACCACAAAGGCTATATGTGATTATTATTATTTTTTCTATAAAAAAAAAAATTCGCATAAAGTTTCGTACTTTTGACGTGGGATTCAAGACTCATACTACCTAACAATTAGTTACATCCTAATATATTATCTCAGTAACAAGAGAAAATCTCAATCCTAATTTAAAAAAGATCAAACAAATAAATATGTTTCAAGCCAATTATGAAGTTGTCCATGCATTTTGGAGTTAGTGTATATACGACATGATGAGTTGGTACTTGGTAATCATGATGCGAACTTACCCACCACCTCATACGTTGTTAAGATATGATTATCAACACTTTAAGGCTATTGAAGATAGACTTTTTTTTATATATATACAAAAAGTTTGGGTGAGTTGGATCGTGGGGGCTCATCAGGGTCAGGACGGGTCTCACGGCTCAAAGAGCGCTTATCCACCAACGAGGTCCTTACATCAGCAGTGGGATTCGAGCTCATGACCTTATGGGTTATGAGACTTATCCTTACCAACTGGATCAATATTTATTGGTAGGTAGACATTTTTTATTAGGGAAAGAAGCAATACTACATTCTCTGCAACCATAACCGAAGATAAGCAAAATGAAAAATCAACGTCAACATCTACATAATGTGATTGGATTCAATTTTGTTGAGGACTGTATATTTCACAATACACAAACGTGCCTAACACCTTAGAATAGCAGCCAGATAGAAAAAGAAAAGTAATTAAAGAACAACCAGGAAATGTTTTTATAATGAAAGAATAAATAAATTATAAACTAGAAAAAGAATAGTATGTATGTATGATCCACATATTACAGAGCATATAACAACAAAAAGAAAATGTGAGGAAGGAAACGAACCTTGCACATGGGTGCAACCAAAATTGCCCCATCCCAGAATTCTGGCATTTTCCGGTGCAATAAGAGAGCCACAGCTCCTCCCATGGATTCCCCTAACAAGCACCTCATCTTCTTCTTGTTTTCCGGCTTTTCTGCATTTTTTTATTATTGACAAACAAATTTCATTCAATGATGATATTAATCAAACACTTAGAAAAGGACAAATGGGCCACATCATTGGTTTGAAAATGTGTTCGAAACATTAAAAAAAATAAGAGTCATGTTAACCAGTGGACTAAGGACATTGGTTAAGAAAAAAAAATTATCAATAAAAAACTAAGTTTATCACACTTCATGGTATAAAATGCACCACGTTCCAATAAAAATTTTGCTTTTTTATATCGTTAACCAATGTCCTTAAGACACTCGTTAACTTTCTCCTAATAAACAAAAGGTTAATGGAGAGAGAGAAGAAGAAGGAGCTGACCACAAATGGTGGTAAAATAATGGGTACAATCGTCGATGACATCATCAAAATTATTGACAAAGCCTTGAAGACCATCTGATTTTCCATGGCCTTCATAGTCCAACCCATACACTGCAAATCCTGCTTTTGCAAGCCTTGTTGCTGTACCTGCACGCACGTGTTTCAATATTCATAATTTCATATATATCAATCACCCCAATGAGAATATAATGAAAATGAATATAGCATAGGTAGAGAGGGTAATTAATTAATTACTGTTCATGGTGATGGTGCATTCCATGGCATAGCCATGGCAGATGAACACTAACGCTTTTGGAGTTTCATTCACTGGAAGCCATCGGCTTGTCAAAAGCTTAATGCCTCGTGAATTCAATACGAATTCCTGGGAAAATATATATAAATTGGAATAAACAAAAGGTGCCATAAAGAGTGATAGATATATATATCATAATTGGTGTTAATTATAATATTATATATACCTCTTCATAATTGATCCCAGTTTCAATCGCCTGCAAAAACCAGAAAGAAAAAGAAAACCAGAAGAAAACTGATTACAGAATAGGATTAGGAATAGGATAGGATAATTGTACACAGAGAGAGAGGGAAGAGACCATGGGAAGAAGAATTGTTGACGTTTTGCTCCGAAACTTTTGCAGGGGCTATAGTCTTCGTTTTTTCTATGGAGAAGAGTAAGAATAGCAATGATATTGGTAACGGAAGAAAAGCTGATTTTATACAAAGAGAGTCTTTTGATGAGTGAAGTAAAGACAGATATTAGTGCATGGAAATTAGGAAATCACGCAAGTCTGGGATAAGAATGCCATTACTTTCTCTATTTATAGACTACACAGACAGACACAGAAACATATCCCTCTCCTCATTTTATTTTATCAGCCAAACTAGTCATGCCTAGCGTTAAAATTCTCGAGGGATAACTTTACTGTTCTTATGATCTTATCTGATTCGAGGTATTAGATAAGATCATAAATTAAAAATTATCCTATATATAAATTTTATGATTAATTACTATAAAAAATTACTAAACTGACATAAATAACAATTCAATCCTAATTTTAAATGCTCCATCCTCTTATTAATCCTCCTTATTATTACATAAAAAATATTAAACTCTTTTATATTTTAAAATATATTAGATGTGTTTACTTTTCATTTCATAAAAGAACTCCCTTTAATGCTCACTCAAATTACCAATTATTTGCTTATCTATCTTTATCCTGATCAAGTTGGAAGCGACCACGTCGTGGATCATTTGGCACTTATTAAGAATTTGTTTAATTTTCAATTCATAAATTAATAAAAGCGCTGCACCCAAAAAAATAGTAGAAGAGTTGTTGAATGATCAATAGAAAGGATAAAGAATGTGGCATATATTTTATATTATTATTATTATTATGCTAGTTTAATACATTAAACAGCCTTTATTTGTAGAGTTGAATCTTGGCATGGGCTCACACTTCTGTATATTTATATGCAACTTGCCTTCCGTTTAGTACACTTTTTTTTTTTTGTGCTTACTAATTAAGTCGACTTTGAGGGTACTAGCAATTAGATGGTTTTCCCTATATTTTTTGTGGAGTTTGAGGCACACTGATTGAAAAGTTTTGCTTCATTGGGAATTTGGGATGTGATTAATCGGTTAAACTCTGGAAGAATTTGAAGTTTGATGAGTTTCATTTGTTCGTCTATTTTTTTGGGTCTGTGCCTTTGAAAGTCGAAAGTTGAAACCGTGTAGGGATGGATAAGAATGGGGAAGAGGAAAAGATAAGAGGCATGAAAAGTAAACACCCGGTTGAGGTGTTGCATTTTAATAATGGGATAAGAATACACGTGCGCGATAATACTATTCCTTATTGGGCGAAAACCATTCCCATTTACTTTTCGTATTTTCTGATTAATGATTTTTACATAAGAAAAAATTAGTCACCATCACCAACTAGCCATTGATTGGGAAAAAAAAACATTTTTTTTACTGAAAAAAAACCAACCATTGATTCAATGTTAAAAATAAAATAAAAATATATATGCACTTTAATTAATCTAAAATGCAAAGATTTTCCATTCAATTATTTTTTTTTGTTGACTTTTCAGCATTTTTGTTGACTACTCCATTCAATTATCTATTATTATATCATTAAATCAAATTAATTGTAATAATAATTATGAAATTTTAATTATTTTAATAAATATTTTGTTTTAATATACTGCCAATATAATAGTTTTATACTATTATTCAATCATATAGTGGCATATTATAAATATAAAAAAAATTATGCAGATATTATAAATTTTTTTGATATTATTACAAAAATTATCTCAAAAGTTATACATACAATGATGTATAATTAAGTGAAGGTATAAAAAACTTGCCCTTGATAATACAATAAAATTAAATAATATGACAATATATATGTTTTTCTTTTTACCAAAAGTTTTTTGTATATTTTTCTTTCGGTATTTGATTTGTAATGAAATTTAAAACCAATTTATAGAAAGATTTGGCTCATATAAAACTATCAGATACGAGGATGAGAAAGAATGACCAAACTTATTTAAAGTTTCGTAGTAATACATGTGTAACAATTCATTAATAAAAATAATAATATGTGTAATAACGCATGTCCCATTCTCATTAAAAAATATCACCACAAGCATCAATGTGTGTATTTTTTATTTTCATTTTTTTTTTTTTTTTTACAAAACAAGCACCAATGTTTTGTCTGGGTGAATCAAATTTACTTGAAGAGTAAATCTCATTGTACTTCGAATCTGTTTGGTTTGCCAAATCTGCTAGCAAATAGCAGATAGCTTATAGTTGATAGAATAGTAGCCCCATTTGGTAACCGTTTCTAAAATTAGCTTATAGAGTTTTTTCACCAGCGTATAGCGTTTTTTCCAGACGCTACTTGAAGTAGTGTTTGAGCTTATAGCATATAGCTTATCATTTTTTCTTCCATTTTTATCCTCACTATCTTAATTAAATTCCTCACTTATCCTTACCTAATAAATAGAATACTAATCATTCTATTTTAATTAAAACTAAATTAATATTGAAAATAAAAATTAATATTTTAATTTTTGAAATGATAAATAATTTAAAATAAATCAAAGTGTTAAAAGTGATAATTATTTTAAAATAAATAATATTATATGTACTATATATATATATATATATATATATATATTAAAAAAAAACAAAATGTCTTTTTATGTCATTTTACATTTATCGGCTAGTCCAACTGCTAGTTTTACCAAACATTTCAAATCCAATCTACTAGCTTATCCGTTATCCGCTAGCTTATCCACTATCCGCTAGCTTTTACCAAACATAACCTTCATTTAATAATTTCTTATGGACATTGAGTTTAATCATTCAAACCGTTTAATTGAAAATTTCCATTAATAACCTGTTTGGTTTGCCAAATCCGCTAGCGTATAGCGGATATATCTTATAGCGGATGGGAAAAGTAGCTCCATTTGGTAACCGTTTTTAAAATTAGCGTATAACATTTTTTCACTAGCGTATAACATTTTTTCTAGACGCTACTTGAAGTAGCGTATAGCTTATCATTTTTTCTTTCATTTTTATCCCTACTATCTTAATTAAATTCATCACTTATCCTCAACTAATAAAATAAAACACTAATCATTTAACATAGTATATAAATAAGAATTAATTTCATTATTTAAATTTATGTTTAAGATAAAAAATAGAAAATATATTTTTATCTATAAAAAATAAAATTTATATAAAAATCATATCAGTATATAAATTTTAATTATTATTCCAATTTTTTGCTTTACTTTTATTATTCCATTTTATTTATTAAAAATAATTAAAATTTTAATTTTATTTTTTAGATGATAAATAATTTAAAATAATTATTAAAGTGTCAAAAGTGATAATTATTTATATATATATATATATAAAGATGCAAACATATCTTTTATGTCAATTTACATTTATCAGTTAGTTCAACC
Organism: Echinosophora koreensis; assembly: GCA_035048595.1. Taxonomy (NCBI): domain Eukaryota; kingdom Viridiplantae; phylum Streptophyta; class Magnoliopsida; order Fabales; family Fabaceae; genus Echinosophora; species Echinosophora koreensis. Next base: position 1,114,922 of record JAPCYP010000006.1, read on the forward strand.
GTTAGTTTTACCAAATACTTCAAATCCATTCCACAAGCTAATCCGCTATCCGCTGGTTTTTACCAAACAGAACCCAAGTAGATCGATTCTATAAAACTTCATAAAATTTAAGAATTATTTGATATTTCATTACATAACTTTATCTTAATATAGATTATACTTTACTTAAAATATAAATAAATATGTGTTCAAAAAAAAAAAATATTAATGATAAGATTACGTACTTATGAATATTTATTTATCCAAAATTTGGTATGCATGTTGATTAAAATCCTATCATTTTTTTATATGCTTAAAATCCTATCATGTGATTAAATAATTAGATTAATATGTAAAAAAAAAATTAGATTAATAAATTTCAATGTCCATAAGAATTGTTATTAAACGATTTAGGGGTCTAAAACTTATTAAATAAGTAGATTACTTCCACATGACGACACATGTGGTTTTACGACATTATACAAAAAAAAAAATGTATATCCCTTCCTAGCTCTATTTTGTTTTATTTATTTTTACTTATTTGAAATTATTTATTATTTATCTCCATAAATTAGTAAAATCAATGTGCTTTGTTTTGTTTAGTTGTGAGAAGAAAATGAGAAGAGAGAAAGAGGTGGGGAAGAGTATGAGAAGAGAGAAAAGAGTGAGAAATATTAGAGTAAATTTGATGTGTTGTTTGGTGTAAGAGAATATGAAAGAAATAGAGGAGAAAAAAGTGTTTTCCCTCTCTCCCCTTTATTTGGTTGGATAGAAAGTGAGAATAGAGAAATGTTATTATTTTTTAAAGGACAAAAATATGGCTACAACTTATCAGCGAGAAACACGTTGGAGCTTCAGCATTCAACTTTTATATGTATAAAAAAAGATGGTTTAAATAAGCTTTTAGTCCCTGGAAAGTTCGCTATTTTTGGTTTTAGTCCTTGTAAAAAAAATTCTTAGGATTTCGTCCCCGTATTTTCGAAAATTTTGTAAATAGTCCCTATTGTCACCCCTGAGTACTAGAAATCATACTAGATGAATAATTTTGTCAATTTTAACCCTATGGCCCTAATGTATGATTTTATTTATACCTTCTAGCCAAATTTTGGAGCAAGTCAGACAAGAACGATAAATTACCTCGGTACCCTCTGAGTACTAGATATCATACAAAATGAAGGAATTTAGCAATTTTAACCTTATGTCCCTAATATATGATATTGTTTCTATTTTATGGTCAAATTTTACAGCAAGTCTGACAGTAAAATAAAATTACCTCGATACCCATGAGTACCAGATAACAGAAAAAGATGACGGTAGGGACTATTTGCAAAATTTGTGAGATTACAGGGACGAAAACCTAAGAAAAAATTTCACAGGGACCAAAACCAAATTTGATGAATTTTGTAGGGACCAAAAACGTATTTAAACCAAAAAAAGATCCAAATGGTCAAGGACGAGATAGGGTTACAAATGGAATAAAAAGAAAGATAATTGCCCGTGCTCATTTTCTCTTCGTTTTCTTCGTTGTTGAGCGAAGATTAAAATACTGTGTGGGTCCTACCGTTTTTCTTTCTTTCTCTTATTTCTCTGCAAACCAAAGAGAAAATCACCTTTTCTCGTCTCTTTCTCTATTCTCTAACTCTCTCTTCCTTGCTTCTCCAGCAACAAACACAGCATTAGTCAGAGTCTTATGAATATAAGGTAACGTTCACACATGAAATTTACATTTCAAAGTCATCAGTCATATATTTACGTGGAAAAATATTTATTTTCGAGGCATTTAATAGTTGTTGTGTATTCAAAGAAGGGGGAAAAAAATTTGTGTTGGACTATTTTTTTCGGATACAAACGTTCATAGGTGAAATTTACATTTCAAAGTCATCAGTCATATTTACGTGGAAAAAATTTATTTTCGAGGCATTCAATAGTTGTGTATTGAAAGAAAGAAAAAAGATAGTGTCCGCTAATTTTCTAGGTACAATATATATATATATATATAATATGTTAGAAATGACTTCTAATAACATATTTTTTGTATTTGATAACGTGCTATTTATCTCAATGATATATTAAAAGAGGTAAACAATGAAAATGTTTCAAAATTACTATAGTAAAACACTTTCTATTAGTCTTATACTATTGCTCCATTTATTTCCACAATCTTATATGTAACCGAAATATTAAATCTATTTTGAGAGAAGAAGAGAGTGGCAGTTCCATGTTATTTATTTTATATTAATATTTATTAACTAAATTATATATATATTTTTTAGGCAACTAAATTATATTATATGTGTAAAATATAATTTAATATAATGTATACATACAAAACTTAGGATGTTTAATATGTTAATATTTGATTTTCAAAAAATTTATCAGAAAAATTAAATAATTGATTATAAATTTATAATTAGAAAAGAATATATAATTGATTAAATTTTATCAGGATCATAACATTAATTGCTAAAAAATATTGTAATAAACATGTCTTTTTATTAGAGATATTATTTACTAAAGTTTTTACTTATGATAATTATCATAATAGGCAATAGATAATAATTAATATTGGAATTAATTATAAAAAAAGGTGAGTTTTTTAATAAGATGAGATAATAATTAATTAGAAATCACTATCACTCAAAGAAAAATAAATAAATGATATAATAAATAATTAAGGTAATTTATATTAAAAAAACTTTAAAGGAAATTGAAGAGAGAAAATGACAAATACAAATTGGAGTAGATCTTACAGATAATTCGATTTTGTATCTTTCTTTCTCATAAAATTATAAGGGGAAACATGTTAGGAAACAAAGGATATGATCTTTCTTTTTTTTTTTTTGAAAGGACAAGGGATATGAACTTAATCCTCATTCCGCAACATTTTTTTAGATATCATTGTCCTAAAAATAAATAAAGTTGAATAAAAAAATATGGATAAGTACAATTTGTATGAAAATAATAAAATAATGTATAACAAATTGTATACAATAAAAAAACTTAATTATTCACAACTATATTAAAATAAATGCATGTATATAGTAGATGTATACATAATATTTTTATAAATATAAAAATAATGTAATAAATTATATTTATATTATGACCATAACATTATAAAATAATTATAAATAAATATTTGTATTTTTAAGTTATTGTTTATTAGAGTTTCTCTATATAATAATTGGTATTTGAAATCATCTTTTTAAATAACAATTTGATATAATACGATAACAACTAATTACAACTCTTTGTTAAATAAAAAACTCAAATGAAAGTAAGTAAATTAATAAATATGGAGCTTGGTTTTTATCTGGATTGAGTGCACTTCTCCATGGTGATTTGTTTGGGGTTTTTGTACCCCGTGGTTTTTCCTTTTAGTTCTTTTCTTTGTTGGGCCTTACCCACGACTCTACACCAAATTTTTTTTTTAATAAATATGGAAATAATTTTATAGCAACTAATTATAATTTTATAGCAAATATGGAAATTGAATTTTAAAATTAAATATTAAAAACATTAATGTAGGTGAAGTCTCGTGGCTCAATGACCTAGAGTGGAGTATTTTCTTGAAATTGTCTCAGGTTCAAGAGTCACTCTATTCAATCCTTATATATTAAATTACATAACTTGTTCTTGAGCTTTAGTCATTTTTCATAATCTCTTCTCCTTTATGAGCCACCTGGTATAAGCCAAATCAATTATTTTTTTTTACTTTTTAATATATTTTAAACTCTATTGATTAAAATAGTTATTACTGTCAAATTCGTATATCATTTACTTATGTCATTTAATTATTTTCTTTTACATAACTTATTTTTAAATCTACTAACTAATAGCTATTAATATTAAATTCATTGATTATTGGCTTATTTCCATTTATTTCATTTCATTTTCAGCATAAAGATTTCGGATGTGGATTGCCTGCAGTAGCATATCTCTATTCTCTCTCTAATTGTATTTTTGTGCCATTTTTTTGGACAAAACAAATCAAGGGTTGGGAGTGTGAGAAACGCAAATCCAATGATTATAAATTGCATAATTGCGGCAAATGTGTGAATTTGCTACTGCAGTGAATCCGGATCCAAAGATTTCTATAAGAAAAACATTCACACTAATATATTAAATTAAAGTATACTCTCTTAAGAATGATTAAAGATCTCACTCTTAATTTATCTTTTTTTAAAATATTTACATTTAATTTTTTTTATTTGATTATACATATATTCTTTTTAATTTTTTAATCTTGATTTATGCTTTTTAGGCTCTATATGAATTAATCATGTGTATTCTATTTATAATTTTGTTATTTATTTTTTTAATTTCATGATATCTGTAAATATACAACATATTTAATGGTTTAATATACATCAGGAGATTATGACTTTATTTTGCAAGTCCAATAAGCTAGTTTATAGCTTTTTTGACTAGCTTAAAAACTTGCTTGACTGAAATAGAGATGTTTGGTAAACAAGCTTATCTCATTAACTTATAGCTTTTCTTCATAGGCTAATTTATTTAGCTTATTGCTTGTAGTTTATAGTTTATTGACTTTTCTATCGTTTTTAGCCTTATTTATTTAATGAAATTCTCACTTTATCATGTCTATCATAAATATGTCCTTTTATATCATTTTAAATTTATAAGTTAGTTCAATCGCTAATTTTACCAAACATTTCAAATTCAACCAGCTAACTTTTCAGCTATCAACTAAAAATTAGCTTGCCAGCTATAAGCTAGCTTATAAGCTATTTTTGCCATATAGAAACTATAGTTTAACTCTCGGTCAACCCACAGGCGGTTCTATGGTGCATCTTGTCAAAAGTGGTGCATCCTACACTTTATAATGATAAGCAATCAGAACCATTCATTTGGCATGTCATCAATTTTAATGGATAGTTGAGATTGGTGCATCATGCACCATTTTTTAGAAGGTGCACGGCAATAGAAAAGTCACAAGTTGCAATAACGACAAAATTTGTAAAAAGAAAATGTCAAAGATGAAATCCAAAGAAGGCAGAATTTTATATATCAAACCACAATAAAATATCTGATATATCGAAAAATGACAATTTATATGTGTATCTTACCAACGGGCACCACAAATATAATATTGGGCTAAAGTTAAGCCCATATAGCCTTTACTCGTATTTCATTAATTTGTCCAATTTAGTTGTCTGATACGATTTTGATATCCAGTCTAGAGTTGTAAAATGTTAGAGCATCTTTCAATTATTGGATTCCTAATTAGTTGTCACATGCATAAAGACCAGAAGCAACAAGTTAAGGCCACTGGCATAGCAGTATCCCAGCTTGTAATACTTTTTAACCTCTAATCACCACAGAAAGCAAATTGGAAATTTGGAATTCAGATTTATGCCACAGAGACAGCCATCTTAATTTCAGAACTTAAATTATTTATTGTGTATTTCATATTGCGAGTTCCTTAAAGGCATCTACTTTCGTTTTGTAGTGACTGTACTCTTTCACCCAGTTTCTTTCCATAAGTATGAGCCAACCACACAATTTCACAGGCTCAATAGATGTTGTCATTTACTAAATTTCATAATTGTCATTATGCTTCTCTCTGTATACAATTTAACATGTATCATGGCCAACGATATCTTATTAGGAACTACAACCCATAAACGACAAAGGAAAGAGGTCATCATATTTAGTTGACCAAAGCCTGCTTCATCTCTTGCTTACTAATATATGTTTGTCAGCCTTAAGCCATAACTATGTATATATTAATTAAAAATTCTGAATGCTTAGAAAAATGATCAAATTATAGAAAAAACAGAGGTACGCAGATCAAACAGGACGATAGAATTAGCTGTATTTGATATTTACATTGTAAACTTCGGAAAATAGTGAAATGTATATTAATTAGCAGTATGTCTTATGGAAAATAGATATCCCACTGCCTCCATCAAAAAAACGTCAGAGCCGATTACTTTATCATTCAATCAATATGTTCCGTTTTTAATGAACAGTGTTAAGATAATAATATATCGTATAATTATATGTTTGAATTTTAAAATATGTGCCATGTTAAAATTCAGTTGCGCCAGAGGAATTATATGACTCGTGTTAGGTACTGTTTAGTGTGCCTAAATATGAAATTGACATGGAAAGACGGGGAAGTAGCAACTAGCAGAAAGGTAGACTGTCTTGCAACTAGCAGCATCAACTTCACGCTGGCCAACCCAATGGGTTGGTGGAGGAAGGTCTCGGGATCGATTCCCATCGAATGCATCATGGGGAAGGGGATTGGACCTTAAACTGTCACTGGACCTCAAGTGGAGATTAGTCCCATAGCGGGTCCAAAGGACCTAAAGTTATGGGAATACTTCGTGGACTTACCAGGGTGTCAAAAACCCTAATTCCGGTGAGACTCGAATAAAAAAAAAGTTATGTTATTTGAACACAAATTTTGGATACGTATGTGACACTGTATATGTTTATCTCAATCTCTCACTTACTTTTTATCTTCTTTATATACATGCTTCTCGAAAATACAACCAAAAAACAAAGGGACACCATATGGTATCCTAATTTTAATGTACAAAAATCATACCTCAAAAAAAAAAAAAAAACTTCACACCTACTAAGGTTTTCTCGACATGCTATAACGGGGATTGGGGAGTAAAAGAAAAAGGAGTAAAAATGAGTATTATTACAAAATTTTTAAATCAAGATAGATTAACTCAAATGCAGGATACCAATAATTCAGCTTTACCTTGTCTAGATTTTCCTCAATTTTCTCAGAAACTAAACAGAAAGCAACAACAAAGAAGGAAAAAAATTACATGTCCAACACAAAGTTATAACATGGTATTTTTCTTTTTATTTTACAGGTTGTCATTTTTGTTCTTATTTTATTTTATTTTGTAATTTTGTGATTGGTTGTATGTAAGGATAAGTTGTTAGGTTTGTGTCCATCATGGCACCGAGATGGGCTGATCCAATCAAATGATCAACACACCTATGAGCCTACCTAGTTTCTATTTAAGGGCAGAACGGTAATTTAAAATTTGGGCTCTTTTCTTAATAGGGCCTCAATACCTTCAAAAGAGTTCCTATTTGTAAACCTAAAACCCAGGAAACAAACCCAACTGGGCCGAACCCAAAAACATCACCTTATTTATAAGAAAAACCCAAGATCCCAAATCAGAGCTAGGGTTTGTAAGGAGGAGACGCCGCAGAAGCAAGAGCTCGTGAATTCAGCAATGGGTAATCCCCAAAAATCTTGTTTCTTCGATTCCATTCTTTTTCTTTTTCATAATTTATGTGATTGATTGAAAATTGATGTGTGAAGCGAGGATCAAGGTTTACGAGCTGAGGCAGAAGACAAAAGCTGAGTTGTTGAACCAGCTCAAGGATCTCAAGGCCGAGCTTGCTTTGCTCCGTGTTGCTAAGGTCACTGGTGGTGCCCCCAATAAGCTCTCCAAGATGTAAAAATCTTTTCTTTACTCTATTCATTTTGATGGGTCTTCTTTGTTTTTGTTTTTTTGTTTTTGCCTATGAGGTGTTTGTGTTTATGATTTTGCTTTATTTGTGTGGGTTGCAGAAAAGTGGTGAGGTTGTCCATTGCGCAGGTTTTGACTGTGATTTCCCAGAAGCAAAAAGCTGCATTGAGGGAAGCTTATAAGAACAAGAAATACTTGCCACTTGATCTGCGCCCAAAGAAGACCAGGGCTATTCGCAGAAGGCTTACCAAACACCAGGTAATTTTACTTTTTCGCTTGTTCATTAGTCCAGAGATTAATTTTACCGTGTTCTTCATTGTTTGTTCTGTGGTAACTTACTAGATGTCAGAATAAGTATCTTCTCTAACTTGCATTAGTAGTTGAAATTCTGTATTTGGTTATGTTCATTTTTTTTTTTTTAATTCCCATCGCATTTTAACTTTGTATATTCCCTTTAAAGAATTAGGATGCATACCGTGGCAGGTTCTAAAAAAAAATAATACTATTTCTATTGAACTTGTATCTTGTCAGATACTCATACTCTTCGCCTATTTTCTTACATACTACTGCTAGTGCAATTTGTCTTTTAATGTAGATAACTAGAAAGAAAATAAATGAAATACAACTTGATTGTTCTGTTTTTATATGCTACCTATGCTATGTAGATCTTTTTTTTGTGGAATGTTAAATACTTTCTTAATTGTTAGCCATCCTGATTCGTAGTAGCTAAACCATATGTTTATTGTTGCTCATGATTTTTATTCTTCTTCATGCAGGCATCATTGAAGACCGAGCGGGAAAAGAAGAAAGAATTATATTTCCCATTGAGGAAATATGCTATCAAGGTGTAAGAATAGAGCAATCTTATCTATTGATTGGACATTTACATCCTTCATAGTTGACGAGTTTTGATGCATTTCAATTTGTAGTTTCATGTTTGTGTTATTGGTTGTCCTAAATTTCAAGTCTTTCAGACCTGGGTTTCTCTCTCTAAGCTGCTAGGTTTTGCGAAGTGGTAGTCTATATGTGGATTTCAGTTCTAAATTGATATTGCATTGAATTTTTGCCCTTCCGTTTATCAGCATTTCTTTAAAAATATTATTGCAATGGTGGCAAGAAGTTTGAACTTAATTACTTAAATAAGCCCTTCACCTTCCCTTAACAGGATTATTTATCGCATAATTAATAGGTATCCCTATTTTCTTAGAATATTCAAATGCGTGCATAATCTTATCAATATATTCAATATATAAAGTATAAACGAATAGTTCCAGTGCCGCTGATGTCAATATTGTGTATGAGTGAGCAGATTTTTTTGATTTACATAGCTAGTGCGAACTGAGTGTTTGGGGCCATGGTTTTAAGTCATGATCATAATTTAGTATATGGTATTGGACTATATAGTTAAACTATTAAAATACTGGAGCGTGCCACAATCATGACACCATTCCGAGGTTTTCAGGTTGATTCGGTTGGAAGTGGAAGTGTATGTGGTTAGAATTAGACTGTATATACCGGATCGTGGATGTCGCAACTTTATTTGTAAGCTTAAAAGATCGGTCCCTGAAGTCGTTATTTATTTTAAGGTTGATTTTATCTAACTATCATTTCAGATTGAGGGTTAGTTTGACAGACATAGCTGTGTCTGTCAATCTGTGTATGTATTGGTCAAAAACAAAAATGGATTAGAATGTGAAGATTGGTTTCATATGGCAAATATGGGTAAAATTAGATGAGACTATCATGACTTGTAGCTTAACTTTTTTTTTTTATAATTAGATTTAGTCTTTTAGAAAGGTTTATCTAACTATGTAAAAATGGATTTGGTTTTTTAAAAGTAATTTAACTTATTGGGTGTACTTGTTATACACCATGTAAAGTTTGTTTGTTTTTTTTAGTCAATTAATAAATTGTCATATTATCAAAAATGATTGATTTTTTTTTTAATATAATAATAGTCATTCAAAGAATAATTTTTGACTGATTAATAATCAAAATTAAACTCTTATTTTGATTTTTTTATTTATATAACAATAATAACAAGTAAATGAAATAAAAATTATAATTTTTCAATTACATATTAGTACAATTATAAATTAATGAGGAATGTTCTTATGTGAAATTTGCATTCCAAAGATATCTGCCTGTAGGGCAATGCTATCAACACAAGAAACAAGTGGCTCTATTCCCTTCGGATGGAATAAGAATCATGTCCGTGAAGCCGAAAGCTATTGATAGTAACTTCTTCAGACGCTAGTTGCATTTTCAGACATGCTATCCTCTGTATTTAATCACCCTAGAAACAAAAACCAAAATGCAAGAATAGCTGACGGTAAAGCTCTCTTTTTAGCAGCAGAGAGTAATAGGAGTTTCACTTTCTAGGTTGCTTTCTCATATCTATCAAAGACTCCAAACAGAAACTCTACCACTACAACAAGTGGGGTGGTAAATCCCTTCTCTTCCTCCAAAGTGTTGTCTTCTTATTCATTCCCTGGTCCTTATGCTCCTTTCACCCTGACACAAACGTTCAATTGATCCTAATTGGAAGCTAACATTAAAAACGCTGAATCCTTCATTACCAGATGGGACTTAACCTCATAAATAATCAACAAGGTGATCTCCTTATTCCAACATAACTGAAGCTGGAGATTTTCTCGAATTCATCAGACATTTGCATACAACAATGGATTTCTTAGTAAGCAAAAATGCTTCACCAGAGAAGCTTGTGCTGGCTTAGAAACTAATGCAGATAGCCTTGAAAAGGCATTAATACGTGTTCTATAAGATATACTGTCTCCTAACTATGTTCACTAGGGGTATAAGCAAGATGAGATTAGAACAGAAGAAGATTTGAGAATAGCAAGGGATTCTGCAGCTGAGATGGAGAGTGTCTCAGCTGTTGCCATGTTGGATGTAAAGAGTGTTTCATGATATAGTCAATAAGAAAGTCCATAATTGATGGAGGACTTTGTAATCTAGCATAGAACAACTCAAGTCTTGTGCACTTGTCTTTGGCATATCTATTCCTTGCCAACAATTTTAGCTTCATTGTTGAGAATGTTGGCGCAATCAAGTTAAAATACATCATGGGTGTTGATTGGGTAGCTAGACGTGTCAAGAATATAACTAAATCCTTCAAACTGTGAATCAGTGAGTTGAAAAAGGTTGTCTCCACTTTACCAGAGAAAGGTTCCAAGAAAATCCAGCCAGAATTTGCCATGGCCTGATTCAGGAAATTTAAGACAGCTTTTGAAGATGCATATCAGGACTTGCATAGTTACATGTCTGGTGAAATTTAGTGGGGACAACAATCTGGAGTCATTACCAAGATTCTCGCCCGATGATCTAGGAAATTACATGTCACGTGGGTTGGCTTCTACTTCTACGTCATCTTAACTCATTCCTTAATTCATAGCTACCGGGTTGCCTACACATATGAACCAATTTATTTACAAGATTTCCATTAATGATTTAGATAATTACACATCTCCCACCGCAAAAATTCAATGATGCAAGCTACCAAGCGAGCCAAAATTCAATGCTATTTTATATGTGATCCAAGACCAAGCATGATGGAACTTGATAAGCAATACACACAAAATTAAAGGAATCCCATTGTTTAAACACACTATGAATACATATTTTTATATGGTCCCCGCAACCCTCCACCTCCCTCCAGGCCACCACGACCCAACATGCGACCTCTCGCTGCTAGTCCCTCAGAGAAGACAGAGAGAGAGAGGATGGAAGAAGAGAAAGAATTTAAAGAAAAAGAATGAGAGAGAAAGAACAAAGTCAAGGGATTTGAGAATGTGACAATATAGGGAACTGTATATAATTCTTCTCTTGCTTGACCACCACTTGAATATACTGCTAAAAATAAAAAGAGAAAAAAAGAACAAAGGCATGCAAGACTCGAACGTTCAAATAAAATTCCAAAATTGAATAACTTCTGACCAAAAAAATGAAATATGATTCTTGATATAGATAACAAACACGAAAAGTAGTGTCAGACCCACAGAGTTGGCTATGTTTACAGAATACAATAATGATGCTAGTACTACTAGAATTAAAAGAAGGAAAAAATTAAACCTTTACTCTAAACTTTGCTTGATATCATGCCAGTGGTGACACATAAACTAGGTGTACTCCTGCAATGTAATGAATTTTATTTAAAGGCCACATGGTCTGCTGGCCTACTAATGGATTGCCAACCTGTACATAATTGGAGGATTTCTCTGAGAGACTCTGCAGCAGCTTCCATTGTCCATGTTGGGTAATATTCACTAGGATGGAACATTGATTCTTCTTTGTATTCTATAGGTGAGCAAGGCTGAGCACCATTCAGGAACATGTCTCCTTCAGATATTATAAACCCGGACTCCTGCTCTTCCTTATCTGCCGCCTAGGGAAACATTTTCATCACAACCATTAGTATCCATCAGAGGTGTAACAGTGCTGTCCAATACAAATTTTTTGCTGACATAATTTAAGAATTGGGTCATAGCACACAACAGAGCATGTGCCAAAAAAAATATTACCAGAATTGACTAATTCAAAAAGCATATGCAATTAATTATATATCTGGACTTCAGAGTAGAACAAAGAAAAATATTCAGGTCTCAAAACTGAGATACCAAAAGGGTATAATAATGGATGTTAAACAACCTTTTTTGGGGTTATAGGTGAGTGTGGAGAAATTTTGAGAATATGATAGGCTATGAAAGTCCCTAATTAATGATGATAAAATAACAAACATGGAGTGAAAAACAAACAATTTTACCTTCTCAGTATAAAATTCAAAAGTCTTTTTCTTAGTTCCTGCTTCATATATGTTGCATTGAGAGTATATCTGTAAAATCATATGAAGAAATCAATTATTTACACTTATCTTGCAGAATTGTTAGAATGCAAACAAACATAAAATGCTAAGGATGATAGGAGTATACTTACCTGGGACTCAACACTAGCACAAACAGCATATATTCCCCAGTTTCTTGTGTAATTGTTGTACAGATGAACTTTTCCAAATCTCACACGAGGGTGTCTTTGCCGTGTTCCATCAAAGAAACAATGATGAATTGTCACCCTTATGCATCTATCACCAACGTGAGATGGGTCAGCTCCAATTAGCATGGTCTTGTCATGCTGTGCAAAGTGACATCTGATGCCAAAAGAAAAGTAACTTGTTACAATCAAACCATTCTCATAGCTCATTTTGAAATGGAGAAATGATTATGAACCCACCTAGATACAGTAATATCTGTGCTTTGTCTTGTAATGTCTATAAGGCCATCATCATAATCTCTGAGGCTGCATCGATCTATCCATATGTGCCTAGAATTTGGTTTTATTTGAATGCCATCCACATCATGACCCCTACCACCCTCAAACTCAAGGTTGCATATAATAATGTGCTCACATTCTTTCAGCCTCAAGCCCTTTCCAGTCAATTTTATCCGCTTGCCCCTGCCATCTATTGTCTTATAAGATGACACACTCAGGTATGATGAAAGATGAATTGTACCCGAAACATCAAAAACAATCCATAGCGGCTCCTTTCTACGACATCCTTCGCGAAGGGACCCGGGACCATCATCTTAAAACAAAACATGGGCAACCGATGATTACAAACAACAATTCAATGTGGCAGCAACTCAAAACTTTTTTAAAAAACATTAACAAATAAAATCAGCAGATACACCTGCACTTGCACCTGCTTCCCACAAACATGAAAGGCACAAACAACGGTTCAACACTTTCCTTTCCTCCCATTATAACATTGTCTATCTCTACACATCAGTGTCAACAGAACCTCACATTTTTCATTATAAAAAAATAGCGAAATTGCAAGTCTCCAACAAGATGATTCTGAAAAATATATAGTCTAACAATACCACTCAAAAAATCCCCAGTTTTGCAATGCAAACAGTATGTGGGATTAATCACCTAATAACATACATACAATCGATCAAAATCCTAATATTGAGCTACAAATATGGAAGCAATTGGAAAACCTAAGCATACCCTTTTATAAATGCATAAAAAAGAGCATAAATTTAGAAAATGCGACAAGACCCATGAAAATCAATTGAGAAATCAGAAAAGGAAGAACCTGCAAGGGTGGTGACGGAATAGACAGGACCGTTGAGGCCACCAATGGAGAGGCAGCCGAAACCCTCAGCGCGACCGGCCATGGCCCTCAAGCTTGAATCTACATCACCGTACGGTAGCACCGACGCCATCTTCGCCTCTGCTTCTGATTGCTTTGATTGTCTGTTGAGTGCTGAATACGTCAACTAAAATAACAACCAACAAATTAGATTTTGTCCCTATGTTTTTTTTTCCCTTTTTTGACGCACTTTCGGTCCCTATTATTCATCACGGACAAATTTCGTCCTTATAACTTTTTTTTTTTTTTACACATTTCATCATTTATTCTTCAATGTTGCAAATTTAGTTCTTTCGTTTAATGTTGATCAATTTTTTCAATGATCAACACAAAAAAATCAATCTTCAAAGTGTAAAGAACGTTTTGATGAAGTTCTCTCTCCTCTCCTATTCAACATTATTTAATGATGCAATTCATCTATTTATTGATTTTATCTCTCATTTTCGGAACATTTTTTTATTTCACCACATGATCTTTTACCGTAGAAACTCAAATAGAGATTTTATACACTCAGAACAGTGGTTTCTCTCTATTAATCATTAAAAAAAATTTGATGCACATTAGACGAAAGGATCAAATTTGTAATATTGAAAAAATAGGGCGATTAAATGTACATAAAAAAAATTAGGAACCAAAATTACATGTGTGTTACAGGATCAAAAGTGCAATTAAGCCAAAAAAAAAAAGAATTATATTATCATTGTAAAATAAAATAAAATTGAAAACACGAATTCTACTAGGTTGAAATCTACCAAGATTCCCACACCCCTTGACTAATGAAAGAAAAACCAACATACTAAAAACCAACCAGACCATCAAAGTAACAATCTATAGATCAATCAGTCAAAAAATAATAATATATAGATCAAAATATGTCCTCCTTAAAAACCATCTAGTAACCATCAAACTTTCTTGAGCCATCAAACAGCAAACTAATTCAAAATGTGCCACCGCATAAGCTGATATAAGAAGACCAAAAACAGGACATTGCACCACCATGGGATATTGGGATTAGAAAGCTAGAGAATGTAGAGACTTCAAGTGAGCAAGGACCTTAATATCCAGAATCAACCATTAAGTGACAGAGAAAAGGATTCTATGGAGAAAGAAATCCATTCCTAAAAACAACCATAAGATCATCACCAAACAACAGCCACAATAGAGAAGTTGAATGACAAAACAGAATTGGGACCACGAGAATCACACAGAAAAGTCAGCAGCTGTAATACTAGTACATCTCAAACTGCCAGTGAGAAAATTTTGTGCTCAGCAGAAAGCCAAAGTATATGTTCCTTAACAAGACCTCCACCAACCCTCAAAAACGTCTAGACACAAAGCATGCCTTTTAAAAAACAGAGACACCCCTTACACATGAGAAACATAACATCATTTGTGCCATAAAAGATATCCTTGCATGATCCCAATGAGGAATACCAAATCACAGCATCACTAACAGATTCCATATATAACCAAGACAAAAGCAAGACCTCAAATAATATATGTATATTTTAATGCAGTGTTAATTCAATATAATTTTACGATTTGTATATCTTTTTAAAATAATAATCATAATTTTGACTCTTCAATTTTTTAATCATATAATTTATTTTAAGTTTGAACTTTTTTTGTCTTTAAAACACCTTTACTCTTTCTCTTACTATATTAGTAAATATTAATTAACAAATATTGTTAGCAAGAAATCATCCTTTTATGTCGTTATTGTTTGTTGTTTATCAACACATTTTTATAGAAGTAATAATTAAAAGAATCTCCATGATGCACGGGGTTAAAAATTATATATTGGATTATAAATATGAAATATATATGATTAAAACATTAAATGAAAAAATTTGCATTCAAAATTTCAAATAGATAAATATGATTCGAAATATGAAAAATTGCATCGTATGATTGGGTCTAATAATAATAATAATAATAATAATAATAATAATAATAATAATTAAAATATCTTAAATTATAATTATCATTTTGTCATTTATGCGACTAAAGCAATCTGTGTCCTTTAAAATTTTTATAAAAATTATTCTTAATGCAGACAACATTTTCGAAATAAATAATTTTAAGATATTTTCAAATACTTGAGGTTACTGGAATAACGATTAATAGCTCTCTTCACATTTTACAACTTTATTGGAACTCTAATCTTTCTGGCATTGGTAATTAATATGTGGCACAGGTCCATCAAAATACGAATTTAACAATTATGTATTTAAAAATAAAATCCTAAAAATTAGCATATTTTCTGTGCATGTCACGGGTCCATCAATCTAGTATATGTATATTCAACAATCATGTCCACCAATTAATTGCATTAAGTTTTAGAATATTTCACATGAACAAAACTTGGGTACAAGTACATTATGTGTTGTTTTTCAATGATACTAAGGTGTATTGGATTGAGATTTTAAAAGATTATTTTGGAATAAAAAAGTCCCGTGGATTTTAAAAGACTATCATGAATTTCATGTAAGATTTTTTTTTAAAGACTTTTATGATCAAGTATTTGTAAGTGAGATTTTAAAGGATTTATATCGTAGGAATTTATAAGATTTCAAAAGATTTCATGGACTTATAACATTTAAAAGGGCTAATTTTTAGCAAACACTCAAAGTTATAAGAGTTGATGAAAAAGATAAAAAAAATTAAAAAGATAATTTTTTAATAAAGAAAATTAAAATTAAAAAAAAAGCCAATCAATTTGGTGTAGTTTCATGTCCTCCTAAGTAGCATTTCTCTACATATCTAAAGTTATGCTAGCCCTTCAGGCATTAGCATCTTCTCGTTCCTGCTAGCTCTTGAGTTTGAACAATAGGTTCAAAATTATTGTCTTTATTAACTTATAATACAGAAGATGAAGATTCTTCTGTTGGTTCGATTGGAAATTCACCAGAATGACATTTTTTGCTAAGAAAGTTATGTAGTGTGGCACATGCTAACACAAGTTCTGCTTGTGTCTTAAATGGAAATGGAGGTGCTGACTTATATATATGAAATATTATAAACAAAAATAGTCCTATATAAACGTGTTAACCATAATATATATATATATATATATATATAGTGTGTGTGTTATAAAATATAATCCTGATTATTATCCAATATGAAATTATCAAAGTCTTGATTATGTTTATGGTATTTATCTTAATATTCTTTAAAAAAAACACCGTATACAATATAGTTCCTATATGAAAACCATCATTGTCATACATGTATAATTTTCTTTAATTCAAATCATCGTAATTCAAAACAATTATTTAAACAAATAAAAAATTAATAAAAATCAAACATGCCGAACAAGCTGTAAAGGACTAATAAAAACGAATTCCAGAACAAGCTGAACAAAAAATGTATACACATACGTACATAGGACTAAAAACGAATTCCAGAACAAGCTGAACAAAAATGTATACATACCGAAGAGAGAAGAACGGCAGACAGAGAGAAATAGGATTCAGGAATGTGTTGAAAAGTCTGAAGGGTTAAGGTTGGACTTTGAGATAGGGTTACTGTTTATATTTTTCTCTAAAAACTCTCATAAAATCCATCTTAAAAAATAATCCATTGAAATTATGAACTTTTGAATATCATATGACTTTTTATTATTTGTAAAAAATCTTGATTGAACACCTCCGGATTTGGATTCCTTGTTTAAAAAATCTTGAAAGTTTTGATTGAATATCACAAGACTTTTTTAGACTACTTTAAAATCTTAATTGAATATCTCCAGACTTTTTTATCATAAAAGAATCTTTTAATTTTATGTTTTTTTATTCATTGATTTTTAAATTTTATGGGATTCTTTATTTTCAATTTTCAAATTGGATTCACTACCATATAATTCAATTAAATAATTTATATTTATATAAGGATTTAATTAGAATATATTCTTTCAAAAGTGTAAATCTCTTATGTTATACTCTTATTTATAGAATATGGCATGTTGTTCTTTATTTCCTTTCTTTCAATATTTAAATATAAATTATTTATTTATTTATATATATATATATATCTTCTTTTTATATTTAAATATTTTATATTTTAATCTATATTTTTTAGAATACACTTAAGTTAATTAAGTATTATATATCATTTATAACTAAAAACATTCTTTCTTAAATATCTTTATTTTATTATATATTTTTTGTGTATTTCAAATTTAAAAGTATTTATACAATACGTTTTTTTTTTACAGCAATTTATACAATACGTTGGAAACTTGCTAGTTTCCTTGAATTCTGGTGTTATATCTCTATATTAATTTTTTTATTGGATTATTTTAATAATAGTTATACAAGAAGAAACAAATTATTTTTAAGAATATTATAATTATACCCCAAACGTGATTTTATGTATAACACTCAAATAAATTTAAATTTTAATAGAAATTATTTTCGTAGTCAATTAATTTATGTTCAGTCAAATTTTAAATTGATTTTAAATATATAAATGACCTGATAAAATTATGTTTTTTTTTGTAGTTATGCATTTAAAAGGGGGGACAAAGGAATTTTTACAAACACCATCCAAATAATATTCATTATATATGGATTATTTTTCAGGTAAATGAACATCAAATAATATATCATTAATTTTTTTTTTTTGATTTAAATAATACATCATTAACTTTAAGCTATATATATTAATGTATATTCGTTGATTTATTTTTTTGGTGCAATAGATTCGTTGATGAAATAATGTTTTGATTGGTGATATATATATATATATATATATATATATATATATATATATATATATATATATATATATATATAA
Source organism: Echinosophora koreensis (assembly GCA_035048595.1). Lineage (NCBI taxonomy): Eukaryota > Viridiplantae > Streptophyta > Magnoliopsida > Fabales > Fabaceae > Echinosophora > Echinosophora koreensis. The sequence goes on from JAPCYP010000006.1 coordinate 1,133,339, forward strand.
ATGATAAATTTAATATGAGAAAATATGTGTATAATTAAGGCTGTGTTTTTACGCATCTTGTATTTGGTAATCCGGCGTATTTTGTTTAGACAATTTGTATAAAGCTTGGCCATTAAGGGGCCAATCATGTAAAGTATTTCGTGAACTAAAATTTCCTTAATGATGTTTATTGATTTGCATTGAGAGTTATATTAATAGGTTGCATTCTTTATCTATCATTGTCGATCACGTTCAAATTTGAAATGATCAATTTTTTTTTATAGGTCAATGTTAGTAACTTAAATGTTATGTTCATCTAAACTCTCACCTAAACTTTTGTTCATCAAAAAAAAAAAAAAACTTAAATGTTATGTTAATTTTCTCTTTTGAACCCTGTACCTCGTACTCCTTAATACCTTATGCCCTTAGCTCAAACCAGTTGAGCTACCCACCCCCAAAATGATCAAATTTAAGGAGTATAAGATTTCGGGTTATGGTTTGAATTACTTCAGGTAAGGGTACTATAGCTGAATATATAAATGAGAAGATGCAATTTATTTTCTTCGATGGCATATGTTGATTAGTTTACTTTTATGATGAATGTTTAATCTCCTTGGATACTATATATATGCCCTCCAATTAGTTATGAAATTTTCGTGTGAAAACTTAGAATGATCAGATCGGATCGGTTCGGTTATGACTTATATATGAGGGTGACAAAGAGACTACGAAATATATCTAGCTATCAGATATCATAATCTAGATATAAATTTTGAAGAGATTATTAGGGGCCTACTAAGCCTTCTGAAATTTAATGCTTTTGAATTTTGATGTCTGCTCCTGCACAAGGAAAAAGTCTCACAATACGTCTTAATCTATCATTGAAAAGTCAATGTGTTGAGTATTCTTCTAGCTGAAATTTTTACGTTTAACTTTTAATTTCAAAATTTCTGAATATTCGTGTTATATGCTTGGATAAAATTATAATTCTAGGAAATATTTTTTATTTTGAAAAAAATATATATTTTAGGTTTAGTATGATATTTTTGACAAACCTTATTAAATTATTAAAAAGTTGTTTTAATAATAAAAATGATTTGTAGATATATTAGAAGTTTTTTTTTTGAAGGATGATAAATTAGAAGTTTGAATTTGATATAAAAGTATCTTAGATTATTTTGAAACAAATAACATTTTTCATTTTTATCCCATCAAAACTAACTACCAAATAAATATTATTAAGTTATACAAATAACTTCAAGTTTTTTTAATTTATCTTGTCAAAAAAAATTATGATAAAAATAATTCACACAATCTAAACGAAATATATTATCTTAAAATCACTTTTCAATAAACATATTCAAATATAAAAATAATTATATTATGATTGATTCATAATAACATAATTGGAAATTCATTCTCTCTTGTTTAAATTAACCAAGTGTTAAGATTTAATTTTACATTGTCACTCAATTATAAATCATTCTATATGCGCTTTTTAAGACAATTATGATAAAAATCAAACATTTTTAATGATATAATGATTTATTATTGTTGACAGTGTAAATTAAATCTTTACGCTTATAGTTTATATCAATTAAATTCTTAATTAAATTGAGAAGAGATATAGACAATTAATGATGCGAATTTCACAACTAATATATCACACCAAATTAAGAAGCTTGTCGGACGTTTGCTGTTGACTATTTTTTTAAAAAAATTATGAATAAGTAATATACACGTTATTAATTTACTTGTATATATATTTTGACTAATTTATCTATTTGATTAAATTAAAGATATATTTACATAATGAGTATAATTTTTTTCTTAATGACTTGACTCCAAGTCTCCAACCAACTAATATATTTAATATTCAAACATATAATTGTGTGTTTATCTAATCTTTTGAAAGAAAGATGTCAATAAATATCTATTTTTAACACCTTTTTTTTTTCCTATTGTATCACGTCTCATTCTCTGGTTGGAAATATGGAACTTGATCCTTATCTTTATATCTTTTTGCATGACATCCCTTATCTTTATATCTTAAAAAACGAAATTCGTGCACCAGAAAAAATGAAATTAGTCTTGCACATTGCTGACCTACGCATATGAGGTTGAGTGAAGGCATTAATTTCTTACATATTTTATTTGGTACAATTGTTTTCTTGGATACCATTTGAAATCAAAGTGAAGAACCAAAAGCTTGCGGTAGTACCTGGCTAATCAAAGAAAACTACATGGATGGGGATTGGACGCTGTTAGCTTCATCTTCTCATCCAATTGGCAAACTGGAAACCCTACCCATGCAGATCATCTTGTCCCTCTCCATCCCTTTCTGGATCCATCTATATATATATCTGTTGCTATCCAAGAATATTAGGCATAATGTATATTACCAAAAACCACAAAACATAACCACATTTGATTTATATATATATGTGTGTGTGTGAGTTTAATTTGTATATATTGTCAGTGTAAAGATTTTTACACTGACAACCAATCAGAAATCAGGGGATTGGTGACTTTTTAAGTGGTTAGGATAAGAATTAAGTATTTATAATGGTATGTCAATTTCTGATTGATTGATTGTGTAAAAAAAACTTTACACTGTCACGTCAGTGTATATCAATTAAATCCTATATATATTGGTGTAAAAGTGGCTCAGACGGATGTCCAAAATAGTAAAACGAGCTTATATAGTGTGTTTAACCTTTTTTAGTTAGCATTTATTTAATATTCTTTTTGGTCCGAGATATAAAAAGCATAACTCCTTAAAGTAGATGTGGCTTCATAAAATTTTAAGAAAATAAAGTGTTTTAGTTTTAAATCTAGTGATAGCTAGCGTTTAATTCAAAGTAATAGTATAATCAAGTTATGGATTCAAGTCCTCTTGGCCTTAGGAGAGATTTTTAACTATGTTCAGTCACGGTAAAACCCTTTACATATATAACTTCTGATATAATGAGAAGTTTTAAATTAATTTGTACGAATGCAAGATAGTAAGTTAGTGAATTTTAACATGATCGAGTACAATTTTGACTGAAATAATAAACCTAATTAATAATTAGCCTTCAACGCAAACAGATGGATTCTTTAATGACTGGACAGGACAAGCTAACTTCTATCAGATACGATATCAATATGTGCTGTAAATAATGATAGAAAAAATAATAATTAAGGAGTACATAATTTTGAAAAGGTTGATTAAGTCCAAGAATCTCATCAAAGAAGAATGGTGAAGAGAGGAGTATGCAGGGTGGAGATCAGGCAGAAAGCTCATTGAGTTAATTGCAATGAATGATGACAGAAAGGGGCAAACGGTGGTGCATTTCAAACCCCAAGCATATGAGAGAATCATAATCAAGCCCCATGCCTTGTTGTTAATAGTTTGTTCAATAATGCACAACAAGATCTTAAATGCGCATGCATAATTTCAACGTCTTAGCTACCGCCCTGCCCTTGAATCCATTTGTTTCTTGTAGTTGTAGAATATATATTATAGATTATTGTTAAACAAGTGTCGTGATATATCTAGACCATATTATATATATGGACCAAAGTTGATTTGACATGCCAAATTTTGCGATTGAAGATGACAATTAATATTGTCAGTATTCATTGTATATGTGAATTTTAACTGATAATAAGGTAGGTCGACTTAATTAAAAATAATAAAATAAAATCGGACTTTGATTATCTAGCAAATTCTAGGTTGTAAACAAAGCTCATAAATAAATATTTAATCCACTTGTAGTCTAGTGATATTTAGCTTTCCTATAAAACGCAATTGATATTAAATAATTGTCTGAGTTTCAATATATTTAGTCTTTTCTTTAGAATCTTATTAACGAGTGTCCTCAGAGCATCTGTTAAAGGTTCCAATAAAGACAAGTTTTCATTAAAAAATAAAGAAAGCACTTATCAAAATATTGAATTCATTTTTTTTTTTGATAAGCCAAAATGTAATATAATTTGCCTTAAAATATTGAATGCATTACTTCCCACTCTTTTATTTATTCCTTAACTAATATCCTTAAAACACTCATTAGCATCCATCTCTTTATCATCCTCCCACTAACAATAAATTTATGGACAAAAAACTGAAAAAGGCCATGAGATGAGAGAAATTAGAAAAAGAATAAAGGAAACAAAGTAAATGCAAAAACATATGGTCTATATATATATAATAGTCCATTTCTATTTTTATTATTCTATTAATTATAAATGGGCAAGTTCGTGTATATATATATATATATATCAATGAGTGTAAGTTAGAAACATGGTTAAAGTAATGTTTTGGTCCCTATACGTGACACTGATTTTCAATTTGGTCCCTATACGTAAAAAGTTGTCAATTTGGTCACTATATGTAACACTGATTTTCAATTTGGTCCTTATACGTAAAAAGTTATCAATTTAGTCCCTATACGTGACACTGATTTTCAATTTGATCCCTATACGTGACACTGATTATCAATTTGGTCCCTATATGTGACACTGGTTTTCAATTTGGTCCTCACCGCTAATTGGTCCTTATATAAGAGTGACCAAATTGCAAATTATTATCACATGTAGGGATCAAATTTAAAATAATTGTCACATGTAGGGACCGATTTCAAATTTTTTTTGTTGAATTGGTCTCTACATGTGACAATAATTTATAATTTGGTCCTCTTATATCGGGACCAATTAGCGGTGAGGACCAAATTGAAAACCAGTGTCACGTATAGGGACCAAATTGATAACTTTTTATGTATAGGGACCAAATTGAAAACCAGTGTCACGTATAGGGACCAAATTGATAACTTTTTACGTATAGGGACCAAATTGAAAATCAGTGTCACGTATAGGGACCAAAACATTACTTTAACCTAGAAACATTCTTAAGCTATATATCCATTTTTTTAAGGCAATGTGTATATCACCATAATTTATTGAAAAAAAAACAAAAAACAAAAGAAAATTAAAGCATGGGGGACATAAACCAAAACACATGCAAAATAAATCATATAAACCTAACAGTAGATTTTCTATTCCTCCTCAGGTTATATTATGAGATTTAGACAAAACTACCGTGAAATCATAATCAACTTCAACATCATTATCATTATTTAACTTCTCTGCTGAGAGAGAGTTATTCTCTAAATCATCCCCATCCTTATCCAATAGTTTTTTATTGGATAATTTGTTTTACAAATTCTACAGTAATTGAAATTTTTTGTCATATAGATTATGAATATAGTTATACAGATCATTATCAACATAGTATATATTTTTAAAATATATGAGAACAATATTATTTGATTACATTTTTATTGATATGGTCAAATTTTCAAAATCTGTGACAAATGATCTATATGATAAATAATTATAGGTTAAAGTAATGTTTTGGTCCCTATACGTGACACTGATTTTCAATTTGGTCCCTATACGTAAAAAGTTATCAATTTGGTCCCTATACGTGACACTGGTTTTCAATTTGGTCCCTATACGTAAAAAGTTATCAATTTGGTCCCTATACGTGACACTGGTTTTCAATTTGGTCCTCACCGCTAATTGGTCCCGATATAAGAGGACCAAATTACAAATTATTGTCACATGTAGAGACCAATTCAACAAAAAAAATTTGAAATCGGTCCCTACATGTGACAATTATTTTAAATTTGATCCCTACATGTGATAATAATTTGCAATTTGGTCACTCTTATATAAGGACCAATTAGCGGTGAGGACCAAATTGAAAACCAGTGTCACATATAGGGACCAAATTGATAATCAGTGTCACGTATAGGGATCAAATTGAAAATCAGTGTCACGTATAGGGACTAAATTGATAACTTTTTACGTATAAGGACCAAATTGAAAATCAGTGTTACATATAGGGACCAAATTGACAATTTTTTACGTATAGGGACCAAATTGAAAATCAGTGTCACGTATAGGGACCAAAACATTACTTTAACCATAATTATAATACAACAACTGGATTGATGAAATTTATATTGTTTGAAAATTTATTAGAGCATCTCCATTACTAGTTACTTATGGGTTGCTTAAAGATAAATGGTGATTGCTTATCTGTTTTTAGTATTGGAGCTGTATCATTGGTTGCTTAAAATTAAGCAAGGTTGCTTGTATAAGTAAGCCAAGGAAGGGTTGCTTATCTATTAAAAAAAATATTAATTTGTGAAAGATTGAAGCCAACATTAATTGAATGAAGAGAAAATAAATTCAATAGCAAATAAAAAAGATCATAAAAAAAATTGGATTGCTTAGGGGTTGTTATTGTATGTACCATTAGAATGAAAAAATGGATTAATTACTTAAATATAATGTGACATTATAGGGTCCACTTAAACGATCAAAGTTGGTTGCCTATATACATATTGGAGATATGCTCGGTGGACATGTCCGTGTTTACGCCATCCAAATAAATTTTTTTTATAAAATATCTCTATTAATCCAACAATGGCTGGGCAACTCAACGGTCAGGTGTGGAGGCACAATGGCAGGGCAGCTCAACGGTCAGGTATGGAGGCATAACGGTGAGGCAAGGCGGCAGAATGGTCAGCGGAAGATGAAGATGAAAGTGTTGGTGTTCTGAAGATGAAGATGGAGGGGACATGTTGGTTCTTGGCAGAGGAAGATGAATATGGAGAGGACATGTATTGGTTTTTTTTTTTTTTTAATTTAATTTTTTTAGAACAAAATAAATCTCAGCCCTTAAACCCTTTCAATGCCGTGTGTCAGATGTAAGGGAGAGAAATGGACATCTCTATTTTTTCTAGTATAATAAATGGAGAGGATATGGACTCTCTTCGAAGAAGAAAGATAAATGCTACTGATCCTTGGTAATCGACGATGGAGAGAATTTTGGAGAAAGCAACAACAAAGTCAACTTTTCTTTTAGTGGAACAAATATCCATATGACTTCAAATAGTCTCACTATATAGTTTCAAGTTGCATATGTATTTGTTGTCGTAGGATGTCCTCCCGTTGCACTTTGTTGCATGCCTTCTAAAGTTATGTACCAAATTAGTCTCTGACGAAATTATTAAGGGTTTTATTAATCGATGTCTTGATAAAAAAAATGGTAAGGCTTTACAAAAAAAAATAAATTTTTTTTTTTTCAAAATATTAAATATATCACTTCTTATGAATCTTGCCTTTTTTATTCCTTGACGAATCACGAGTGTCATAAAAATCATTAATTAGTCATCTAATTTAGGTGGTGGATGCCTTTCAAAAAAAAAAAAAAAATTAGGTGGTGAATGTGCCACACATTGACCCAAAAGAACCCAAGAGAATAAGAAGATGAACATATCCTATTGGTGTTATTTTTAAATGTTTCTTAATTTTATCATGAACTAAATTTATCTTTATAGGAGGTGTGTTATTTATACACCTAACTTAAACACCAATATTGTATAAAAGTGTATATGACCCACACATTATCTACTATTTCTATCTAATCTACACTATTTTGTTATGAAAAATGTGATACATGTAAGGGTGTAAATGAGCTGAGCTATTCATGAACTATCCGGGTTCGGCTCGTTAAATGCTCGATGAAGCTCGTTTGCTTAATTAAATAAACAAACCCAAGCTTGAGAGTGGGCTCAATTATTTAAATGAGCCAAGCCCAAGCCATATAGGCTCGACATTAAGGGCTCGCAAATAGCTCGTGTATATATATATATATATATATATATATATATATATATATATATATATATATATATATAAATATATTATATATACTACTGCATTTTCCATTTGCTTCCTCTTTCTTAAAGAATTGTTAGTGGATGGACTTCATTTTCATACAATTAAAAACTTTCAAAATTAATGGTTGGATCCCAACCAACCTAATTGTTATCCAAAGTTGTCAGAGAACTTTCTTTATTTACATTATTAGAGAAGTTTCATTATTTACATTATGAAAATATATAGAAATTTAACGAGAGTTTTTGTTTTTCCTGCATGAGAGAGTTAAAGTTATTTTTGAATTTTATTAAAATATTTATTAAAATACTCAATGCATAATTTTCATATTATGGAACTATGCATGGTTTTTTGTTAAGAAATATTTTCATAAATGTAAAAATAATAAAGTTATAAATGAGCTACACAAGCCAAGCTCAAACTTTACTTTTTCGTAACAAGCCCAAGCCCAAGTTTTTATTTAGGCTCGTTTAAATAAATGAGCCAAGCTTGAGCTTCCAATTTTTTTCACAAGCCAAGCTCAAGCTTTAACTGCTCGGCTCGGCTCGACTCGACTCGACTCATTTACACCCCTAGATACATGGTATGCAGGTTAAGTGTTTATCTGAGGTGTTCAAAAATCATTCCTCTGTTTTTTTAGAGACCACTTTCAGGCTTGTCATTCTACATCATTGATTCCATAATGTGAACCAATGCAAGTCTTTTTTCAACCGACATTCTACACCGCATGTAAAATCTTAGTATTAAAAAACGTTTTTACAAAGTTCGGTCAATCCCGTTGACTAAGATAAGTTTATTTCATCCATGATTAAGTCTACACTGCATCCTGGCCTTTTCTTCAAGGAACTTCAAAACATCTCATCATGGGAGAAATCAGTCGCATCAAAACTTGTTGTGAATATAAAGTTTGAGAAATGTTTTTTAAGACAACTTTCACTGGACAACCGTATGTATGTCCATTATAGTGCTACCGTAGCATTATAGTGATGTTATTTTTTTTTAAAATTTTAAATTGTGACTTTTTTTTAAAAAAAATTATATAATTTTTTTTAAATATTTAGTTTTCTTGACAAATAAAATTTTTGGTTAAGTATATGCAAATATCTGGTTAATCATGTATAAATATCTGGTTAATTCGGTTCATTATCTGGTTAATGGGTTTTTTTTGTTAAGTGTGTACAAATATCTGGTTAATCAGGTACAAATATCTGGTGAATTCAGTTCATTATCTGGTTAATGGGTTTTTTTGAGAAATAAATTTTTGGTTAAGTATGTGCAAATATCTGGTTAATCAGGTACAAATATCTGGTTAATTGAGTTCATTATCTGGTTAATGGTTTTTTTGAATAAAATTTTTGGTTAAGTATGTGCAAATATCTGGTTAATCAAGTACAAATATCTGGTTAATTCAGTTCATTATCTGGTTAATGGGTTTTTTTGATAAATAAAATTTTGGTTAAGTATGTGCAAATATCTGGTTAATCAGGTACAAATATCTGGTTAATTCAGTTCATTATCTGGTTAATGGCTTTTTTTGAGAAATAAAATTTTGGTTATGTATGTGCAAATATCTTGTGAATTCAGTTCATTATCTGGTTAATGGGTTTTTTTAGAAAAATTTTTTGTATAAAAAGTCAAAAATTGTAAAAAAAAAAAAAAAAGTAACATTACTGTAGCACTACAATAGCGCTACAGTACGAGTTGTCCGGATAGTTGTCCCGTGGGAGTTGTTCAAATATCAGCGCTGATAAAGTTTGGTGCGATGACTAAGATTCAACCTGTTACATTAACTTATTTAAAAAATATTTAAGACACATTTGAGTTTTATAAATCAATCCAATATTTATATATATATATTTAGATTAAATTTGACTTCCACTGTGGATTGTTCTAAAGTTAACTCAATATTTGTCCAAGGGGTACCATCCGCCAAAGTTGTATAATGATGCACCCACTCACATGACAGATTATGAGCCAATTATTTTGTCATGTGAAGCATTTGATGACTTTTCAACTCAAGTTGTATATTTTTAGCAGTTAAAATATACTGTATTTGTATTTGATATTTGCATATATAGTATTTTCCTAATACGCAGCCACTAGTCACCATCGCTGACAGTCACCGTCCACCACCGCATGGAGGCCACCATCCATGTATTTTGAAAATATTAAATACGCAAATATCAAATACAAATACAATATATTTTGACGGTTAAAAAAATACAACATGTGTTGAAAAGTCAAACGATCCACGTAACAAAATAGTTGGCTCACAGTGTGCCATGTGGGTGGTGTATCGCTATATACCACTTTGGTGGGTGGTGCATCATAGCATTCACCTTATATATTATTTAATAACTTATTTTTTAATTAATTAGTTGTATATAAGAATATTTTCACTTAAGTTAATTAATAACCTTTGTATATATAATACAAAAGTTTTTTTTTAAAAAATTAATACATAATTTTTAATATATTAAATATATTTTTTAATACATTTTTTAATTGTTTAACATTTCCCTCAAATTATACAACTATTTTTTATTGAGTATAGCCTTTAACGCCTGTCCTGACCCTGATGAGTTCTCGAGATCCAAGTTACCTAAACATTTTTACATAAAAAAAAAACATATTTTTTTTTTATGAATATTAAACAAAATTTTACCACCGGCGGATCGAACTCCAAGCATTCAAGCAAGATTGAATTTTGAAAGACCCCAACTTGAGAGTCATTTAAGTTTCTGAACCCCAATATCGGATGTTGGTTGAATTATGATTCTAAATTGTCTGTAAAGAAAGTAAGTTAGAAAAGTCAGTGCTTGTGTGTGTGTGGCTCTTTGTTGGTCCACCAAGTATTAATAACTTTGACCTACTCCAACGAGAATCCTGCTTATGCAGCATGATCAATAACTAGCCTAAAAAGGTCGAAAATTTTAAAGAGGATTTTATACAGAGTTATAAATAGAAAAGACTAGTGATCAGTCATGGTGTCTCACCAACTTTGAGACTGGATATTTACTTGCAAATATTAACTAGGTCATTTTTTATTAAACACTAGTGAAAACTTAAAAGTCAATATCGTCATGGTTCAGAGTTGTCTGTAGGGCATATCCCTAAGCCTCATGCAACTTGCTCATGTGATGTACAACCTGCACTACACTGTATATAAAAATGAACATATATGTGTGTGTATATATAGAGGTACTTTGCACTTGAAACAACTGCAAATAAATATATAACCCCTCCTTTCTTAGCCATGGATATTCTTTTGTTCTTATGCCTAATTATCCTTCCCTTGTTGTATTCCTTGTTTTGCATTTCCAAGATGATTCTTCAACGTAGAAACCAATCCTGTTACATGTTAGCCTACGAGTGCTTTAAACCCCCAGAAGACACGAAACTTGACACAGATTCCTGTGCAAGAATCGTGCTACGTAACAAAAACTTGGGGTTGGAGGAATACAGATTTCTCCTTAAAACCATTGTCAGCTCTGGGATTGGTGAGAACACTTACTGCCCAAGGAATGTTCTTGAGGGAAGAGAAGAATGTCCAAGTCTCAATGATGCATATGCTGAAATAGATGAGATCATGTTTGACACACTCGACAACCTCTTCAAAAGAACTGGTTTCTCTCCCTCAGAGATAGACATCCTTGTTGTCAATGTATCATTGTTCTCACCAGCTCCTTCTCTCACATCTCGTATCATAAACAGGTACTCCCTCCGTTCCTTTTCTATGGTAATTTTAGCTTTTTGTTTTTGTTCCAAAACAATGGATCTTTTATAAGCCCAAGATATATTTTACAATTTTTTTTCCATATATATACCCTTATCATAAAATTAAATTGAAATACATTGAAAACACACTAAACCTCTTACTTAAATTCAGTCATAAATACACTACACATATCAATGATACTATAAATAAGGGTAATTTGGTACAAATGTAAACAAATTAATGCTTTCTTAATCCGTGTGTAGAAACCTTACATTACCATAGAAAAGGAACGGAGGGAGTACAAGATTAAGGCCTTCAACATGTTTTTTTTCCTTCTAGTTTGGGGATTTTAGTTGGTTTGATTAATGTAATGATCATACTGGGTCAGTATGTTAATTGCATTTGCATGTTATCTTCATCCTATCGTCTTTTGTTTCTTTGTACATGAGTTAGAGTACATCTTTTTATTAATATACTTTAGCTTATAAAAAAAATAAACAGGTACAAGATGAGGGAGGATATTAAGGCCTTCAACCTTTCAGGAATGGGTTGCAGTGCAAGTGTGGTTGCTATTGATGTGGTGCAACAACTTTTCAAAACCTACAAGAACTCCCTTGGTGTTGTTGTGAGCACAGAAGATCTTGGTGCACATTGGTACTGTGGGAGAGACAAAATGATGATGCTCTCAAACTGTCTCTTCCGTTCAGGTGGATGTTCCATGCTTTTCACTAACAATCCAGCACTGAAACACAGTGCAATCTTGAAACTGAAGCATATGGAGAGAACACAGTATGGTGCAGATGATGAAGCATATAGTTGCTGCATACAAGTGGAAGATGAACAAGGGTATGGAGGGTTTCGCCTAACCAAGAGTCTAGTGAAGTCTGCTGCTCAAGCTTTGACAGTGAACCTACAAGTGGTGGCCATAAAGATTCTGCCACTATGGGAACTGGTACGGTTCTTTACTGCAAATTTGCGCAATAGTATGAAAAAGAGAGAACTGGGAAGGTTTTTTACTGCATTTATTTTCGATGATAGTAAAATGAAAAAGACCACATTCAATGTGTTAGGTGGTGGTTTGAATTTTAAGTCTGGAATAGAGCACTTCTGTGTGCACCCTGGTGGGAGGGCAGTGATTGATGGGGTTGGTAAGGGTTTAAGGCTCAATGAATATGATCTTGAGCCAGCTAGAATGGCACTTCACCGATGGGGTAACACTTCTGCTGGTGGCCTTTGGTATGTTTTGGGTTACATGGAGGCCAAGAAGAGGCTCAAGAAGGGTGATAGGATCTTGATGATTAGCCTTGGAGCTGGGTTCAAGTGCAACAACTGTGTTTGGGAGGTTATGAAGGATTTGTCGGATGCTAATGTTTGGAAAGATTGCATAGATAGTTATCCTCCAAACACACTCAACAATCCCTTCAAGGAGAAGTATAGTTGGCTAAATGATGACTGTCTTAGCTTTGTGAGGTTGGATTTTAGCAAGATGGTGTTTTAGGGTGTGGTGGAGGGAATCATGCATACAAAGAGAGAAAGATATAGATGATATCAGTTAAATAAAAGAGAAAGGAAAAGAAATTAAACTTTCAAACTATACAGGTTTAGGAAGTTGTTTTATGGTTCGCGTCCATGTTTAAACATATAGTTATTTGTAATTGGCCAGAGGAAAAGCAAGTGTAGTGTATTTGTGCAATTGATGTAATTCATGTCATTAATTAATGTGAGTATGATTGTTCTCAATTGGAGTTACTTGTATAACTCTGATCAAATTTTAGTTTCCCCAGAGTTTTATTAATTTTCTGATATAATAAATAATATATCCTTTCATTTTCTCTTTTGTTTATGGAGAAAAAGAAAGAAAAAATAATATCAGTATACATATTATGCTTTTCTCTCAAAGTTTATTTACTACTCTCATTATTGTTTAGACATTTTTATGTTACTATTCCTTTTTTTGGTGTAATATGTTACTATTTTATTTGGCTTCAGCGATCACTTAATCATAGAATTAAGAATTATTCATATCTTAAGTTTCTAACCTTGTCTTTGAATTCTTGCTGCATGCAAATATGGTTTCATTACGCTTGCACATGAGGTGCAGTGAGCACTCAAACTCATCATTACTGCCTTACCAAAAGATGCTAGAAGGCATTAATTAGGTACGCCATTATAAGCCACGAGCAAGACTGCAAGAAGGACAAGCATAGAAATTGTATTTATATGTGTGGCCCTGCGAAGATATGAAAGTCAAGGTCGCATGACCCCATACTATTTATTATTTCATTATTTGAACACTCGTAATGTTTGGAATTCCAAGTATGGGTAAAAACGTGGACTTATATATATATATATATAATTAAGTAGAGAAAACCTAAGACTTATTTGTCTTAAGATTTTTAGTTAAAATATGATGTCAAACTTACTAATATCATTTTTCACTTAAATTATGGAAGAATTTCATTGCCCAAGGAAGTGAATATCCTGGTGTTAACGCTCCCTGAATCCTAACAATTAGTGGTATCAGAGTCATCGACAATATAAAAAAAATATCTTACATTAGAAAGAATTTGACAAGACTTTATAAAAGGAGAAGACTCGTAGACTTAATTGTCTTAAGGTTTTAAGTCAAAATGGATTTAGTGTCAAGCCTACTGATTCTTCGATTTGCCGTTTCACATACTTTCCCAATCCTAACACATATATAGTACTATGTTCAATTCACTCATATTTATATAAATAAATTACATCTATTTTAATTTAACATAAATGGCAACTAACTCAAATGATTATCTCACCAAATATCAAATATGGTGGTAAAAAGATAGAGTTACGATTTTCACAATTTTTTTTGTCTATTTTGTAATCGTTTATGAAAAAAATAATAATAATCCTCTTTTGAAAACAAGGTCACGTATATTGGGAAAAACTCAAGTCCCACAGTGACTAGAGATGGTCTCTAATGAGAGCTTATAAGTAGAGGGCAATCCTCATCCTATGAACTAGCTTTTGGGATTGAGTTAGGCCCAAAATCTAATATGGTATCAGAGCTATCCTAGATCCATAATTGGGCCACCCACCATGTTATTCACGCACCAAGCCTAATAGTGCTGGGCGTGAGGGGGTGTATTGGGAAAAACCCAAGTCCCACATTGACTAGAGATGGTCTCTAATGAGAGCTTATAAGTAGAGGGCAATCCTCATCCTATGAACTAGCTTTTGGGATTGAGTTAGGCCCAAAATCTAATATGGTATCAGAGCTATCCTAGATCCATAATTGGGCCACCCACCATGTTATTCACGCACCAAGCCTAATAGTGCTGGGCGTGAGGGGGTGTATTGGGAAAAACCCAAGTCCCACATTGACTAGAGATGGTCTCTAATGAGAGCTTATAAGTAGAGGGCAATCCTCATCCTATGAGCTAGCTTTTGGGATTGAGTTAGGCCCAAAATCTAATAACGTAAATGATAACCGATTATGTTTTGGATATAAAATGTGGCGTTATAAAAAAAAGGTTAAGGTAAAATTTATTCAAAAAATATTACTATGCATTTATTGCCTTGTAGCTTTCTCTTTCCAATTTATTCGTGAATATCAGAAAATAGGCTTTTCCCTAGATAGCTGTGTATAGTGACATATATTCGTCAGAACGTGACCATTTAAGCTATGGAGTTTAATTGGTTTAGAACTTCACATGTCATAGCTAGAAAAGGTACCATTAAAGAGTAGGTATATATGGCTTCAACTGGTGTTTTATATATATCCTCTATATATATATATATATATATATATATATGCCAGCAACAATATATATCGTTTTGTCAAAAAAATAGAGAGATGATATTTTGACACCAATTTTGGACACCAACTTTTGACACCACCAATCATGGTGAGTTTAGAAAAGAAAATGATGAAAGATGAAAGAGAAATAATAAATAAATATATGGGAAAAGTATAAAAGTAGGTGTTAGTGTTTGGTTTTGGTGTCAAAATAACACTCCTCAAAAATAAAATCTCTCTCTCTCTCTCTTCTTGGTTTGCCCAAATAAAACAACCGAGCTAATATTCTCCCGTAATATTTGCTAATTGCTACCCCCCTTTTCTTTACACCTACATATCCACATAAAGCAAGATCAGCAGTCAGTATTGCCACCACCAACCACCGTACATATTTGTGGGCCGCCACCAACTAATGCCGTTGCCGGCTAACATTACCACTGATAAATATACTATATACAGGTAATTTGGCTATCATCTGTCTATCTATCTATATAGTATAAATAAAACTCAATAAGTTTTCACTGTACAAGCCACTTGTCAATACCTGGTTTAATATATATCTATACTTTTATACTTATTATTATAATTATAATGTTTGAAAAATTACAGTGCTCCTTACTTTTTACTCAATTTTTTTTTTCTTTTTGTTTTATCTGTATTTCCTCCCACCCAAGTTACACAAGTTTAATTTCAGTGTATTATTATTATAAAAGATTTTTATATTGACATCCAATAATATCTTAACAAATCGATATTATTATTATTTGAATTAAAGTAGTACACACTATCAGTCACTAACATTTTGACATGTATGCTTTTATTTTAATAACTAAGAGAGAAAAATAAAACTAATGATTTAATATATTATTGAATGTCGGTGTAAAATTCTTTTGGGTTTAATTGGTATATACTGATAGTGTAAATGTTTTTTACACTATCAACCAATAGCAGATTGCCACGATATTAGAAATCTTTGATTCTTATCCAAATCTCCTTAAAAGTCATTCATACCATGATCTGTGATTGGTTGATAGTGTAAAAAACTTTACACTGACAGTGCATACTAATTAAACTCAATTCTTTTTACATAGACAATGCATAGAAACTTAGCTCTTATTATTATTTCTCTCTATTAATTATTGAAATAAAAGAGCACACATGCCAAAATATTAATGGTTGTCGGTATAAATTTTATTTGACTAACAATACACACTACTTTTTTTTTTTATAACAATGATACATACTATTTTAATCCTTATAATAATGAGTTTTGAACTATAATCCCATGTAAATTGAGTTGAGATCCTCTCTGGTGCTGGACACTTCCAATACGAGAGGGATAGATAAAAGAAAATGTTTGATGTGTTAATTTTTTGTATCTATCTCTCTCCTACTGGAGTGTGTTAGAGAGGATCTAAACTCATGTAAATTATATCTAAATTTCTTATCATTGACTAAATCTTAATAACTTAATATCATTCAACATGTTTATTGCCGTTATTTGAAGTTGTTGCAAGCACGTCAAAAAAAAAAAAAAACAACAACTGTAGCAAACTATTTATTTAAATCTTAAATTTTTGTTACTTTTTTATTTAAATTATAATTGAATAATATTTTATTTCACATTTATAATATTAAATTTTATAAGATGTTTGATTATTTGTTTTTATATGACAAATTTGATGCATAACGTTTTTTAAAATAAATATGCATGCATACATAATAAACTAATATATAATTATATTTATTTTATATGAATTAATTAAAGCGAAGTAAGAAAAAAGGATCATACGTAGCACATGTACCTTTCTAGTTGTTTTCACATTTCGCAAGGCCTGAAGATGAACTACTCTTGAACAAAAAAAGAAAGAAAGAAAAAAAGATTAAAAAAAAAAAGTGAATGACTCTCACACAAAATTTAATGGTCAGGGAGCTGCGAATCGCATAAGAGACCATCACTACCACCCGTTGGCTCCTTGAATGTTTTGTATTCCCTTTGGACTTAATTATAAGAAAAAATATACTTATATTTTATGGACTTAAATATAGAAAAAATTCAATCAATTCAACTCTGTTTAATGTTAGTATTTCAAAAATCAAGAAAACAAACCAATCCAATAAATTCTCCTTTTATTTTTCAAGAGCATTAGTACATACTTTCGAGACAATTAAATGTTAGATTTTTAATTGTAACTCTTTTTTTTTTTACATAAATCAAGACAATTAAACTAAATTGATTAATATATTTAATAAATATGAAATTAGTTAAATTTGCTTATAATTGAGTCTGCTGGGAGTACAATTAACCAAAATTTAAAAAGCAACAAACGGTGTTACATAGGTTAATGTGAAAGAATGGAAATGTCATCCCACCATCAACCCTAAAGATTCAATTGCAAGTTTTATTCCATAAATTTGTAGAAAATCTCGTTCCTTCATTGAAAAAAAGAGGGAATGAGATTCTATAATATTGTGTATAGAATCAGGATTTCATAATTTTTACTTTAGGATTTAATACCGTTGATGTAAAAATATATATATATACTATTCACATAAAAAAATACTATTAATTAATCATAAATTTTGACAGTATTACAAATATTCGACTCTTATTAAGTTATTATAAAAGTAATATAAAAGTTAAAGCTGCTAATAGATTGCAATACAATTTAGGGGTTCTATAACACTTGCAGCTGAACCGATGGCATGTTTCATCATTTAATTTTTTTTTTTTTCCTACACCAACAATATATGCATGCATTAACAAAAACGAAAAAAAAGAAGGAAATTGTTTTAATATATGGGAATCAAGAAAAGAAACATTATATCGGAAATTGATGTATTTAATATTTAAAAGAGTAAATTACTTGGTTTACCAATGAAAACTTACTTTTTATGATTCCTTAAGGTGTCCTTAGCATGACCCTTAATATATTCAAGTATAATAAATAAATTTTTATTTGATTAAAAGTAAATCAGGAAGTAATTTATTTTGGAAAATGTAGGTAGACAAGACAAATTAATGCACCACCTGAAGAGAGATTTATTAGGTCATGATCGCAATTCACTAGTCACAACGCAAAGTAAAGTGGGATCTCATGGAATGGACGCAATTGAAGACTTAATAATAGTAATACAAGTCTACTTGGGCCAGCATCCTGCAACATCAGTGGGGATACATAATACAAGATGGTTGTGAAAATCAAAGGACTTGACGCCGGAGGAGCGTGCTAGGTCTGTAAGGTGTAGAGTGTATATATGAATATTCTTAAAAAGTGGAAGGTTTCTGGCTCGAATCTTTGCAAAAAATAAACTTATTGGAGAGGGGCTATAACTATATCATTCGTATCCCTAAAGTGATAGCTCACTCGTCACCATTTTTATTACCAAAAAGAAAATACAAGTTGGTTGTGAGGGGTACGAATACAATTACTAGAAACATAACGCATAGAAAAAGGTCGAATGCATGTAAGGGCGTTCACAGATCAATTTGGTTCGGATTTACATGTGGAAAAAATTCGAATCAATCAAAATCAATTAATTTGGTTTGGATTTGATTTTTTTCCCCAAAAAATTTGAATCAAACCAAACCAAACAAAAAATAGGTTGGTTCGATTTGTACCCAGAAAATATTAGGATATATAATCTAAATATTAAAATTAGAAAATATTAAAAAGTAAAATTGAATATATATAAAAATAAAAAAATAAATATATATAATATTAAAATCATGTCAATCACTTTGGTTTGGATGCAAAATTCTTGAACTCGAGACCGAACCAATTACCATCGGGTTTGGTTTGGTTTGATTTGAATCTGACGATTAAAAAAATATGAACCAATTTAATTGATTCAATTCAAATTTTTGAATTTATCGAGTCGAACCAAACCAATAAACACCATACCGACATGAGTGTTTGAAATGATGTCATTCAAGTAACGAGGAACAAGTAGATATACTAATCCGATCAAGATAATGTTACATGGATGAGGAATGATTTTTGTACACAAAATGAGGATATCTTAAGTTGTCCCATTTGTTTTTTAAGTATATTTTCGAGAAGCGTGTATATAACGAAGATAAAAAATAAATGAAAAATAAAGATAAATATATATAGTATCATATATGGTGTCCAAAATTTATGTTTAAATAACTGTAGATGTAGATGAATATATGCATAGAGAGGGAAAAGGATATCGAAAGGGTTTTTATATATAAAAAAAATTTGAACCTGAACATATCAGTGGTTGCGTTGGGCCGGGCCCAAGCCTATATAGACTAGTCACCATCACAATGTGGTTAGGCTTTAGAGCGAGAACGAGAAAGAATAGAAAAGAAAAACGAATAAATATCTCATTTGTCGAAATTCCAAAAGTTTTTCTGAATAATAAGTTAGTATCATCGATTTAATATCTCATTTTACTCATTTAATATCAATTAAGTCTTGATATTGTTAATTTAAAATCAACTTAATCTATATAATTTTCAATGGAAGGATTAAGTTGATTAACATTTTTCAATTTTAGGACTAATTTAAAATTTTGATAATTTCAAGTATCAGGTTGATACTAATTTACAATTTTAGGAATCTGGTTGGGTGTTTCCTCCCAGAGAAACTGAAAAAGAAGAAATTGCGAAATAAGCGATGTAGAAAGTTGGAAAGGGACTGCAAAAAACATAAATAAAAAAGGCAAAAAAAAAATGGAGGAAGAAATGAAAACAGCGAACATGGTAGAAGAAGAATGATATCAAACACAGACCCCGCAGAATTGGCCACCTCCGCGGCCACCGTCGCCGCCGCCGAAACATCCTCCGCTCCCAATGACGATAAGCCGGCTCCGCCGGCGGCACCAAACATTGTAATGTCCTCCAGGAATCACGATTCTCTCTTCAGCGGTGGCGGCATCAGGTCGGTCCCTCTTTTCCCTTCTAATTCCGACGATTAATCCGATTGCTCGACTGAGAGAGTTTGAATTTTCTTTTGAGGCTATTTACCTTTTTGACTGAATTTTTGTTGGTTTGGGGTTTGGATTGAAGTTTTTATCATGAAAACCATGATCGAGATGGAATGGAACCGTTTGTGCCTTGATTTTGTTTCGCATGTCATTGTCATAGACAGTATGTAGAAAATTTGTGCTGATAAATTCATTAATTGATGCTAGTAGTTAAATTGAAAGCATGAGTTGCCGAAAATTAAGACAAATGATTCTTGAAATTGAAATTCCAACATGTTTGCAAATTGTAGTAATAACTTATCGCATTTTAATGTCCTCAGATAACAATTATATGTTTATATGATATGATATGATACTTCTGTACAGAATATGGTAGGTGACTATGTCATACTACTTTTTTTTTTAAGGATTGACATTTGGCTATGCTCCTTTTTGATATTTAAGCTTCTGAAAAATGCAGGGAAGGAAATTTTAATTTCTACATGTCTGTTACTGTCAGTTAGGTACTTCCTTTATGGCATTATCGAAACTTCTATACTATTATAAGGTGATTCTTCCCCATATGGTGTCTTCGTACAAAGATAAACCACTTACACTCTCTACTACTTTTAAGGAACTTTTTTAAAAAAAAAATTATAATTCATATGTTATGGATTGTAGTCAGATGTAAAGTATAAATCGAAGAGAAAACTGTCATGCTTAAAAAAAAGTTTTGAATTTTCTCTTTACACCCATATTACATGGTTAGTGTTGGGGTTGTATTTGTAAAGTAATGTTTCTTGTTATCTCTTGAATTCATATTTTTAGAGTGCGTATTTATTCCCAGAGAAAATCTCCTCTAAAATAAGCTTGTTTCTAAAGGAAGTAAATAAGTGTATAGCTTTGATTTAATCTAAAGTGTATCGTGATCATAATCCACTAAATAATTTAACAATATGATACATCGTGATCTTCTCACTTTATACACAATTTCTAAGGAGCCTTGTCCTTATTTCTAAAGCATTTTAGGCTCATAAAAAAATCCCTTTCAAATTTGTAATAAACTATTTGGCTGTGCCTATGTGGAAACTTCTATTTCTTACCACAAAGCTGAAGGATTTAAAGAAATATGGAATTTGGAAGAACATTTTTTTTCCCCAATTTTCTGTTAGTGTTTCCCCCCCAATGAAATGACTAGGTCTTTTTTTTTAAGGTAATATCCATCCATGTTAGTAAATTACATATTTTTGTCAATATTCCATCTTATCATGGTTGATTGATTTCAACCAAATACTTCGCCTAGATATTTATTTATTTTTTATTTAATTTCAATTAATTGAACGCTTTATTCCTTGGAAGGCCCAATAATGTTGCTGTGTAATATAATTCCATGAGAATTCTAACTTCTATAACTAGCCACATGAGGAACTATGATTTCTTCCTTCCACCAACTATTCCTACAGCCTAATGCTTAAAATTTGCAACCACCAATGCATAATATTGTCTGAAGTTCTGAACAGAGCATATATCATGGAAAAGTATGACAATGACATAAATTGCTTGTTTATTTACTATCAATAGCAAATATTTTACTACCAAAAAACAGCATTGAAAGAGAAACCATGGATTCGTGGAATCTAGTTGAACTTTGTTCCAAGCATCCTTTTTATGTTTTTTAATGGCAATCCAACTCTCAAATATTGAAAATTTTGAAAATGAGTAAAGTGCCCTGATTTCTTTCTAGCTTTCTCTCTGGAAGTCGAAACGGAAGGTTCAGCTATGGATATTCCAGTTTCAAGGGTAAAAGGTCTTCAATGGAGGATTTCTTTGAGACCAGAATATCAGAGGTTGATGGTCAAAAGGTTGCTTTTTTTGGTGTTTTTGATGGTATGTCTAAAATTTTTGTTCTGTATCCCGTAAGTTTATTCCTTTATTCCTGTATGCCCCCCTCCCCCCTCTTTTTCTGATTTAACGTGCAACATAGTCATTTTACAATGTTATTGTAATGAGATGGTTGGTTGTCAGGTAAAACATTCAGAAACTGGTGGTTTTCTTTCCATTTTATAAATTATAACTTATCTGCTCCCCTTCTTGTCTATGCTATTGGGTATACTCTATTGGTGATATGCCTTTTGACATAGGATCAAGCTTTTGGCTGGTTTTTAAATTTCAAAAGTAATTAGATGGGTTTGGAATTTGTTGTGAAAGGGCTTTTTGGTTGTTAATAGATTAGAAACTTGATATTGACAAAGTAAAGCACCGGAAATGAGCAAGGTGGATGGTCTTCTGATATTCACTATTTGGAATTATTAGTAGCAGCAGAATTAGGACTTGTAGGATGGTTTAGGTTATGGTTTTATGGAGCAAAAGGAATAAGTATATTGTAAGAAGAGAAGCTCATGATTCCAAAATTAGACTAGGATTCCTGTAAAATTAGGAGTACGTATCAAATTACTCAAATTAAAGACTGCATATCATTTTGTCATTAGTGGATCAGTAGAAAATTCATCAGTGCTTAATACAGCAAAGGAGTATATAATTCAATTAATAATTAATAATACCTAAAACTTCTTAAGCCTGATCAGACCATGGCTTTCTTTCAATTCTGTACCAAAATTCAAAAAGAGTGTAGGTTATATTTTTATTGACATGTCCTTTTAATGAATCTCTTTAAATTTATTGTTCTTCTTCTAGGCCATGGAGGTTCCCGGACTGCAGAATACCTGAAAAATAACCTGTTTAAGAATTTAAGTAGCCATCCTGACTTTATCAAAGACACAAAGACTGCTATTGGTATGAACTTCCTTTTATGTAGAATTGAAGGGTCTTGTGAAATTCTCATATCACGTTTTAGTGGTTTCATTTGCTACCTGGATGGTCTCCTAATATAACACATTTTCTGTGTAATAATTTGTCATATTGCAGTTGAAGCATTTAAACAGACAGATGTTGATTACCTCAATGAGGAAAAGGGCCATCAAAGGGATGCTGGGTCCACTGCATCAACAGCTGTGTTGTTGGGGGACCGAATTCTTGTTGCAAATGTTGGTGATTCTAGAGTTGTTGCATCCAGAGCTGGTTCAGGTTTGTACCATGTCTGTTATATGTGGGATGAATTCGGTTTAAATTGGATGTGGTTTTTTTAAGAGTGGTGTTATTTGTACAACCATTTTGGAACTACTTTGGGACAACTTTCGACAATGGTTAATGACGTTTAAAATTGTGGTTAATGCAGTTCAGTGGATGGTTAATGAGTTACCCATCTCGGTGTATCCATTAACAAAGTTCGCATACCATAACCACAATTTTGAACGTCACTAATCGTTGTCACCGAGATGAGTAACTCATTAACTATTCAATGAGCTGCATTAACCACAATTTTGAACATCATTAACTATTATTACTGAGATGGGCAACTCATTAATCATCCATTGAGCTGCATTAACCATCCACTGAGCTGCATTAACCAAGTTTTTGTACATCATTAACCAAGTTATCAGTTAACGAGTTACCCTCTAGTACATGTATATTCATTAACTAAGTTTAACACATCATTAACCACACTTTTGAACGTCATTAACCGTTGTCGAAAAGTTGTCCCATTTTAGTTGTCCACATATCATTTCTCTTTTTTTAATACGGTGCTGAATGAAGGGAATATGCATATTTCCTTTCCCTGCGTACATTGTCAAACATTGGTTTTTGGTTAATTCAATTTTGCCAAGTTTTAGGACTTATGATTGTCTAATATGTAATAAATTTCTTGGTAAATTGTTTATGCTAGTCTAATATACAAAATAGCTCAAGAAGCAACGTAATTTCCTTCCCCTGTCCTTCTTTCTTCTTTTCACTGTTATGTGAATGTATGTGTTTTACTGTAGCTGTCCCGTTGTCTATTGATCACAAACCTGATAGATCTGATGAACGCCAGAGGATTGAACAGGCTGGGGGATTCATAATTTGGGCAGGTGAGTTTCATCCCGTATGGGTGTTTCTATGTATTTTTGTCTCTAGATTCATAATATTTTTTTTTTTGACAGAAAAGTTCATAATTACATTAATGATAGCCATAAATAGCTTACTTTGCCACTGATTGATCCAGGGACATGGAGGGTTGGTGGTGTTCTTGCTGTTTCCCGTGCATTTGGAGACAAACTTCTTAAGCCATACGTTGTTGCTGACCCAGAAATCCAGGTTTTCTAAAATCATAAGTTTGACCACTCATTTGCTATATCATTGTTGTTATACATCTTTTTATCTGCTAATTTTTTAACCTTGTTGATACTTGGTTCTGTTATGGTTTAGGAAGAAGAAATAGATGGAGTAGATTTTATAATAATTGCCAGTGATGGTCTTTGGAATGTCATATCAAACAAGGTGAGTCCATCTTACATGTTAAATCCAGCCCTAAACAACACGTTTATTTTTTCTTTTTTCTAGATTTTTAGAAGAAAAATGAGCTTGTGAACTTACATTTGTTTATTTTTATTCCTTGTTTGAAAATCTGACTATAATTTTACGTGAGGAGTTATTTCTTTCTCTGCGGACCAAAGCTAATCTAAGTTTGCTGAGAATGGATTATCTTAAAACTTTTACCTTCAATGGTCAATGTAGACCCCATACCTTCATCTTTATTTATAAAGCCATTACTTATTAGTTAAGAGCTAACTTTTTCCATTATATGTTAGCACTTGCTTGTTTTATTTGTTAGCTTTTTTCAGTGTGCTCTTGTCATCTGACATATGGTACTTTTAGTCTTTTACATGATTGTCTTCATGCTTGCTTCCTCTCTGTCGTCATTGTTGTCCTTTTTATATTGCATGCAACCTTGGCAGTGCAAATATACATGCAATTTCAAACCACTTTTTTTTTCTACCCATAATTGATAGAATTTGTGACACCATCCAAATGCTGTAGCATGTTCATAGTTAGTGAAATCGGTCATTTCAAGGCACATAACAGTTACTAATAGCCATTTGTAGAAGCAGCCTTCAAGGGCCTTGCTTCTTGATTTTAGAGGGAAAATGGAAGGATACGATTCAATCTATCTAGGAGATGTTAGATATTGGCCATTAGTCTCTTGGAGAGATGAACTTGTGTTAGTTTTGGCCTTCCCTAAACAGCCAAATGTGCAACTTAGCATCTTGTCGTTGAAGGTGTCAATGCATGAATTATTACCCTGGCAATTTTGAAACACCGTAGATTCTTCATCCGGAACATGGATTTGTGACATTGAATTCAGGTTTAGCAGTTCTTTAGTCCTATGGATTCTAAATTGATGCCTACCTTCAATATCGTGTTGCTAAACCATTTTGGCATGATTCTTTGACGGAACCTCAGCATCTGATTATGCTGTCCGTACTTTTTCAGGAGGCTGTGTCTTTAGTACAAAATATCACAGATGCAGAAGTAGCATCCAGAGAACTTATTAAAGAAGCTTATGCACGAGGAAGCTCAGACAACATTACTTGTGTTGTTGTTCGATTTGATCTATCATGATGCAGCTCTGAGCGTGATATTGCTGAAGGCTTATCTTATTTTCAAGTGAAGTACTTCTATTAATTAATTGCTCATATTGCAGTTTTCCAAGTTTATTCTTCTATCCAGAAAAAAAAAAGGTATACTTGTAGATGCATTTGATTTTACCCTCGATGGCAATATCTCTAGGATCCAGCTAGTTAATGTGGCCCTCGTACAGCTAGATTTCAGTCCCCATTGATGTCCATGATCTTTTATTTGTTTCGTAATGTTGTGTCTTCAACTTCCCAACCTCAAGTCCCGAAATGGAAGTTTGGTATTGTTGAAGTCTGCATGCTCAAAACCTAGGTTTTGTTGCGTTGCGGGTAAATCTGACTGCATATCAGAATATATATTATATACACTATACTATAACACTCGTTAGTCGTGTGACGTTTGACGGAAATTTGCTTGTTCCTTGGGAGTACTTGAGCGTAGATCTGCATTTTAGAAGTATGACTTGGGTGAAATTTACTTAGCATAAATAAATGTTAAATTCAAGTGTTTCGTAATTTCTTCCTGATCTATTTCTTAAAAGTGATGTTTTATTTGTATAATACTTATAAAATATATGTAAAGAATATTTAAGTTATTTGTTTTTAAAATTAGAGATCATATCCTCGAAGAGAAATATTATTTAATATATATTTTGTTAGGAAAAATATTTTGCATGTATTGCCATTTGTTCACCTTAACTTGCTTTTTAAGTGTTTTGGACTTTTGGCACTAGCAATTCTTGGTTACTTTTATTTTTTCCACTTACAAAATAAAGTAATAAAGTCATTAAATATAAAATCGGTATGATTATAAATTGGCATATTCGATTACCATATTTAAAAGCGCATGATATCATTTTTCAAGTATTCCTTGTGTTGTCCTTTGGAGATAATTATACAGATTGTTTTTTTCGTTTTGTTCAAATAAGATAAAAAACAAAAGAAAAATAATTACCTATTATGAATTATGAAATCAATCAAGCCAAATTTAAGTCCTGATTCCTGAGCATGGAATCATCACGTCAACTCTTCAATAGAGCATGTGTCAAAATAAATCAAATAAAGACAATTCTATCGTGACAGCGCGGCACTCCGGAACTGTGAATGTGAGTTCTTCCCCAACCCACTTCACATTTTTTTTTCGGGTATAAGAGAAGCCCGTCTTTTTGGCAAACTTTTTTTTTTTTGAAGGAGTCTCTTTTTGCAAGGTAGCTTCTAACATGAGGGAATAACAATGTCACTCATGGGTGAGAGAGTCAAAGTAACCAGCAATCATAGTAACTAAGGGGCCGATTGAATTGTAGTTGACTCGTTGTTTATCAGAACATTGTAAAGTTGATCCCACTTTATCTCATGTAGGTCTCATTACAACAGGCAAGTTCTACGGTGGACCACCTTGATAGGTGGTACCACCATGCACAAGTGTGGTTTTTAATCTTGACCATTTGATTGCAAAGGTTCATGGTATCTAATAATAGACTTTCTCCACCTGATTATTTTCCCCTTTTTCTCCCTTCTTCCCTCTCCCTTTCCTCCGGCCCTCTCTCTCCGGCAGCCACCTCCTCTCCAGCACCCAATTTGCTCCTTCTCTCTCCCCTTCTCACCACCGCAGAGCAAATCAGAGCTAAAAAACTTCACCTTTGGTTATCAAAAACTTCACCTTTGGTTGCGCCTTACCACCCTTGCCAAACCCACAGACGTCGCAGGCTTCGTTCATGGCGGCGATGGCGGTGAGAGAGGGGAGAGAGAAGGTACCACCAGATTTTTCAAACTGCAACCTGGTGCAAACCTTAGTCGACCACGTTGGACTCGTGCAACGAACTATTAACTCGCTGACTCATCTCTTGTTAAAAAAATTGGATGCTAGTTTGATCCAGTTCGTGACCCGGTTCATGAATCCGCATAGATGAGGGACTCGGTTGAACTCTGGCGATCCCAAACGGGTTTGGGTTTCGGATTGATTCCAACCGTCGCAAATGTAGCGATTGATTCCAATGACGACCGCGGTGGTGCCGTCGCGGAGTCAGGTGAGCTGAACCATAAGCGGAGGCGATCCTTTGATCCTTTGAGAACGTTGGGGACATGTAATGACAAGAGTGGCAGAGGTTGGGGCTTGGGCTGGGTGGAAACGGCGCTGTCCGAGGGTGGGGGAGGGCGCCGAGTTCGAGGTAGAGGAAAATAAAATTCAGTGCGGGAGGGTGCACGATATTACTATGATCCACATAAATCTAATGGTTAGTGTCACTTGTGCACGGTGGTACAACCTATCAAGGTGGTCCACCGTAGAACTTGCCCATTACAACATATCTCTTTTTCAAACAAATATACTCTCTTTCTCCCCCCCCTCGTTCGACCCACCACCTCAAAACCCGACGCATCACTCTATCAAGCCACCGCCACCGCCTTCTAAAAGAAACCAAATCCACCACAGAACGGGCCGAATGAACTGTCGATTGGTGCCAGGGCCATCAAACCCGACCTAATGACCCGACCCGACGGCATCATCCACGGGATCGAACGCCTCCTCGTACCTCGTCCGGCACCGGGACCCTCTGAGGCTCGGGTGAGGGATTTCATACAAACTCTGCTCCATTATGGTGGTTACAACGAAATGGCTGATATTCTTGTGAACCTAACGTCGTTGGCCATCGAAATGGGTTGTTTGGTTTCTGAGGGTTACGTGCTTACCGTTTTGGCCCCAAATGACGAGGCGATGGCAAAGTTAATGACGGAGCAGTTGGGCGAACCGAGTGCACAGGAACAGATAATGTACTGCCATCTCATACCAGAGTATAAAGAGCATGTACAATGCAGCTAGAAGGTTCGGTACAATGCGCTCCGGTTGTCGCATAAGGTGGTGGCTCAAGAGGCTGATGGGTCGGTGAAATCCGGGCATGGTGATGGGTCGGCCTATTTGTTTGACCCGGATATTTATACGGATGGAAGGATATCTGTTCAAGGGATTGATGGGGTTTTGTTTCCGATCTGGGGTGGGCGTTGAGGCAGCTGTGTCCTCGTTAAGGGTGGTGGTGACGGAGAGAGAAGGAGTGAGATTTTACTGTAACTCTTTCAAAACAAATCCTTCAATGGATTCAACCTTACCAAACAATTAATTTAAAAAAAAAACTCAAACTGGTTCTATCTATAAAATGATCCTAAAATAATGTATTATAAGAGGTGAATCTCAAAAGGAAGAAGACCACCATAAAAGCACCCTCTTGATCAGAAAGTGAGAAGGACGTTGAAAAATGTGTTTGTCAAGTGTCAAATGAGGTAACCAGTACTTCAAGTAACCATTAACAAATCTCAGCCATTCAATTTTTTATCAATATATCCAATGGTCTCCCTGACTCCCTCATGTTAGAAGCCACCAAAGTGTCTCTCTAACTTCTCTAACGATTTTTTTTTTAAATGCGTTAAGAAGTCCGCTTGTAAGAAATTAACATTTTTTTTATAGAAAAGAAAACAGACGGGAAGTCCGGACCAAATGCAAAAAAAAAAGGGAATTTTGTACATAAATCTTCAAATTTTAGTATAAGAGAAACCATAAAATATAAATCGTTCCATATTTATCAATTAAAAAACAATTAAAAAACAGAAAGACAAAATATAAGTTTGGATGTATAGCATCCGGAAAGGATTAAAGTATGGTCAGTATAAAAAGTTTTATATTAACATCTTGACTATTTTGATAAAGAAAAATAATTATAATGTTAATTTGTTAAGATATTGTTGGATAACTGTGTAAAGTTCCTTTACATTGATAATGCATAGAAATTAAACTCTTTCAATAAGGATTAAATAGTATACAGTGTCAGTGTGGACAGTAAAAAGTTTTACACTAATATTCACTAACATTTTGATATATATACTCTTATTTTAATAATTAAGTGAGAAAAATAATCACAATACTGATTTGTCAAAATATTATTAGATAATTGTGTAAAACTTCTTTACATGGACAACGCGTTGAAATTAAACTTTTTCAATAATTGCATTTTTTTTAGTATTATTTTTTTTATTTTAGCGCGTAGATTTTATTTACAATTTGTAATTATAAATAAAAAAATATGAAAAAACAAAAGAGAATGAAAAATTCCAAAAGAGTTTAATAAATATACACTGACAGTGTAAAAAAGTTTTACACAGACATCCAATCATATTTCATCATTACGTCATTTTGTTATATTAGTTCCTAAATTATCTCCATAAATATCTATGTGGTGAGATATGATTGGATGACTGTGTAAAACTTTTTTACACTGTCAGTACATATATATTAAATCCATTCCAAAAGAGTATGGGTTCCTCGTAGTCGTTCCTGCTTCCTTCCCCTCACTTTCCTTTTTCTCTATCCATCTCCACTTTTCCCCTTTTATTGTTTTTTCCAATTTCCCTAATCATCACCGCATCACATAATCAAACCAGCTTTCACTTTCACTTTCCATATGAGCTGCTTGCTACATGCTATAGATTGATTATTAGATCCACACACTCTCTGCACTCTCTTCTCCCATTTCCATGGCTTCCAACCTCAACTCACCAGGTTCTCTCTCTCTCTCTCTTGCTTTTCATTTTTTCTACCTTACCCTTTATATCAAGTTTTCATTTTTTGATGACCCCTTATCTTTTTTTTTTTTTTTTTTTTTTTTTTATGTATTATTATAGGAGCTCAAGGTCAAAGGGACACAGAAAAGGGGGGACCCATGACTCCAACCCCGTCTGAGATATCGCCGTCGTCTGCGACGGCGCCGGCTCTGGTGCTTTCGAACTCCGGTAAGCGAATCGACCAGGCTGGGAAGAAGAAGTACGTGAAGCAGGTGACTGGGCGACACAACGACACGGAGCTTCACTTGGCGGCTCAAAGGGGCGATGTTGGTGCGGTGAAGCAGATCCTTCTCGACATCGATTCTCAGATAATGGGAACTACTGTGAGCGGTGATGATGTGAACGCTGAGATTGCTGAGGTTCGTGCTTGTGTTGTGAATGAAGAGAATGAGCTTGGTGAGACCCCTCTCTTCACTGCTGCTGAAAGAGGTCACCTTGATGTTGTCAAGGAGTTGTTGAATCATTCCACCAAAGACACTGTTTCCAAGAAGAATCGATCTGGCTTTGATCCCTTGCATATTGCTGCTAGTCAAGGCCACCATGGTACTAATTAGTAAATAACACACACTTCTTTTTTTTCTTAATTTTATTGTTATTTCTTGGGTTGTTTTGATTGTGAGATTTCATGAATTTGATTATTGATGTTATGGTCCCTTCGGTTTGATCAAGTAGTTTATGGATGCTGGAGTCAGTTTTGGAAGTTATCTGTTGCTATGAAGTGAGTGGAAGAAACTTGGCATATTAGACTAGATTTGTCATTTATTAACTAAGCTATATGAGCTGTTATGTTGTCGGTCTAGGCATCAACTATCGATTAAAGAAAATCAATAACTATGCTTTGGATGACAACCTTCAGAGGAAAATTGTGAAACAAGAGACTAGTAATAGGAGGGAGAAGATGTGTATGAGGTCACTATTGCATTTATTGTCATTGGAGTTATAATATGCAGAGAAACAGGCTAGATTTTGAGCTAGAAGAACAATATTTGTTTAGTCTCTTAAGTTAATGGCTGGCTTATTGCCCTAAGGATTTGCATCAGTTCCTTCTCAATAATTTTAGAGGTTTTGCCTGTCGTAAAGATGCTAAAATCCTGTGGCAGTGTGCTGTGTTTGTTGTGCTTTAGTGCTTGTGGCTGGAAAGGAATGCCGGAATCTTTAAGGGAGCTTCTTCTGTAGATAGCATTTGGGATAGGGTCATTTTGTTGGCTTGTTTATGGTGTTCATGCGATGGTTTTTTAGAGGTGTTTCTTTGTCAAATATACTGAGAGATTGGCCCCCCTTTCTACATGATGCAATATCTTAGCTCCTATGTTTCTTTTGTTGTCTTAGGAGGATATGTACAGATTTTGGCTTCTTAGTGCATTGTGTTTTGTGCTGTTTGGATGTTTTTCTTTTGCTGTATTGGTATGTCTCGGATGTCTTGTCATCTTTTTTCTTCTTAACAAACCTCTTTTCTATAAAAAAAAATAAAAAATCGCTGGCTTATTTGGGTTCCGACTGTAGGAACTTGATAACTTTTGGCTAATCCTTTATGACTTGCAGCAGCTTCAATTTGTTGATGTATGATGTTCTTATTGTCTAAGTACAATTTAATGTCAGTACTTTGCTTTCTGTCCATGCCTGTAATCCTAGTAAAATTTCAATTGCAGCCATCGTTCAGGTTTTACTAGACTATGACCCAGGATTAAGCAAAACAATTGGTCCATCCAATGCCACTCCACTTATAACTGCTGCAACAAGAGGACACACAGAAGTTGTGAATGAACTGCTGTCAAAGGACCGTAGCTTGTTGGAAATCGCTAGATCCAATGGCAAAAATGCATTGCATTTAGCTGCTCGTCAGGGTCATGTAGCGATTGTAAAAGCCTTGCTCAGTAAGGATCCACAATTGGCACGGAGGACGGACAAGAAAGGGCAGACTGCATTGCATATGGCTGTAAAAGGGCAGAGTTGTGATGTGGTAAAATTGCTTCTTGAGGCAGATGCTGCTATTGTTATGCTTCCTGACAAATTTGGTAACACAGCACTACATGTTGCTACCAGGAAAAAGCGAGTAGAGGTATGTCAAAAGTTGCACAACATTACAAGCACCATACATATATAGATGAAGCAATATAAATTTAGTTACTTGAACAAATGGGGCTTACACCACATTGCTAAAGATACCTTATCCCTAGTAGTAGGATACCTGAGTCTTATGTGGCCCACAGCTGTTTACTTACTCTTCAGTGCGGGATTAGGGCACTTAGTATATGCTAGTATGCTGCTAAATATGCAAACAAGGCTGTTTATTCAGTATAGTTTAACTTAAAACTTACATACATTCTATCTGCCAACCCCAAAAAATTCTAAGCATCCATTATAGTCCTTCAAATGAAAAATCTAATATTGTGGCTTCTCATTTTCCTGCACAGATAGTGAATGAGTTGTTACTTCTGCCAGACACCAACGTTAATGCGTTAACCAGAGACCACAAAACAGCCCTTGACATTGCTGAAAATCTTCCCCTCTCTGAAGAGTCATCAGACATAAAGGACTGTCTTTCTCGATATGGGGCACTTAGAGCTAATGAGCTCAATCAACCAAGGGATGAACTGAGGAAAACTGTTACTCAAATTAAGAAAGATGTTCACACCCAGCTTGAGCAAACCAAGAAAACCAACAAAAATGTTCATAATATTTCCAAAGAGCTAAGGAAACTCCACAGGGAAGGAGTTAATAATGCCACAAACTCGGTGACGGTAGTGGCTGTGTTGTTTGCTACAGTTGCTTTTGCTGCTATATTCACTGTGCCAGGTGGAGATTTTGATAATGGTACTGCAGTGGTAGCAGCTTATGCTGCTTTTAAAATCTTCTTCATCTTCAATGCTCTTGCACTTTTTACATCTTTGGCTGTCGTGGTTGTTCAAATTACCTTGGTCAGAGGTGAAACTAAAGCAGAGAAAAGGGTGGTTGGGGTGATCAACAAGCTGATGTGGTTGGCTTCTGTGTGTACTTCAGTGGCATTTATTGCCTCTTCTTACATAGTTGCCGGTCGGAAGAATAAGTGGGCTGCAATCCTGGTTACAGTAGTTGGAGGAGTGATAATATCTGGAGTTCTTGGCACAATGACTTACTATGTAGTGAGGTCTAAGAGAATGAGATCAATGAGGAAGAGGGAGAAGAGTGCTAGGAGGAGTGGGTCTAACTCATGGCATCAGTCTGAATTCTCCAATTCCGAGAATGATCGAATTTATGCTCTTTGATTTTGAACTTGCAACCATGGTGGATCAATGAAGACCAGATTATGGTGAAAATTAAGACAGGTGTTTAGAGTTGCTCTTTAAATATTGCTTTAAGAGTTTACCAAGAAACTCTAATGCTTACATATTTTGTACACTGTACAGATTTGTGTATTCTCTGAGTCTGAGCTGCTATTGTAGGGATCATGAAAAATTGGATGAAGCCCTGATCATCATTGTAGCCATTAAGTGGTATAGGGCCTGATTAAGCATCTGTATCTTAAGGCCAGGTTGTGATTTGCGGGAACGATTAATCGAACACTGCTTTGATTCTCAATTTATGTATTAATATATTATCAAAATATGCCTGCCATCCCAGTTTATGGTTGATTTTTGTTGTTACTAGAAATATGTTAGGTGTCTAATCAACACTACTGTCTTGGGTTGTGAACTGTGATTGGGCAAAAAAGAAGAAAAATCGTACGCTGCCTCCACAACAAATCACTTTCTGTAGAAACTGGTCCTCCATCCATGAAGAACTTGGATTCATCAAACAAATGAAGAATCAATAAAATAAAAAGGGTCATTTGAGGAACAGGTCAACTTGGTTATGCTGGTGAATTTTCAATTATCAGCATGTGATGATTGTAGAAAATTCCAACAACATTGACCTGAAAACAGCAATATGTGCATCCACAATGGACCACAAACCAATGGCAATGGCATGGGCCGACAACAACCCAAAACAATGGATCCTCTTGTGAAATTTTTTTCACGTGAACATGTCAAGAGAGAGAACATCATGCCATTTGAAGAAAGTGCAATAGAAGCAAAACAAACTAATAGACTCTCCCTGAATAATGGTGAGTTCAATTATAATTATTTTTGTGTCTTTCTTTCTCTTTCAAAAGTTTATATCAGAGGATTTCAATTCAATTTAAATGTACCTGTTTTTTTTTTTTTATAAATCTTTTTCGTTGTTGGTATCACTCGTTTCAACTTTCAAGTCAATGGTGTCGTAAAAACTGAAATCATGGTTTATGAACACAATCTGCAAAGTGATTTAGAAAATCACGTCTCTTTTAAGCTCCCAAATGCACCATATAACTGCATGCCAGATCATTGCTCATCTTTTTATTTCCAAGACAACAACCAGCTGAAACGAGTGCATAAATCAATTCAATCAAAACTGAATCGAAAGTAATCATCTTATTTGAATTGGTTTTGTTTTTTCCAAGTACAACAATCCTAGTTAAAATCATGAGAACGAATCCTACATGAAATATTAGGAGCACCTCGCAATTCAATAACATTAACAACCCCTTGTCAAAAAAAAAAAAAAAAAAATTAACAATAAAAGCAATATTTTCATAATAAAGAAACGCATACACAAACTCCTTTTTTTTTTTTTTTTTTTTACAAGAATGCATACACAAACTCTATTTGATTATAGATACATGATAGAATTGCACTATTTTTCATTCCACATCATCATATCATATCTTTTAATAATATTGTGAATTTATAGCCCCCCCTCTGTCCCTCTCGCTAAATCTAATTCTTAAAAAAATAATAGTTTTGAATTAATAGCGTCTGTATAATTATTTCAAAGAGGAATGTTTTCTGAACACAAAATTGGGGACACCATAAAATATTCCCTTTATTTTTTAATGTATTTTCGAGATGCTTGTATACAAAGATGATAAAGAGTGAGAGATAGAAAGAAACACATACGATATCACATACGGTATCTAAAATTTGTGTTCAAATAACACAACTCTATTTCAAAACCTGAGCGGAGGTATTTTGCTTTTGCTTTCTTTAGCTCCAAAGCTGCCAATCCTGTGGTAACATTTTCACTTAGTTTAAGGAATGCTTTGGCCAGTGTACCTGTAAAATAAATGAAAGAAATTGAAATAGAACCACCTGAAAAGCTGTTTGTCACTTTGTCTGCATTGAAGGATTTGTTTATATTTCAAGTGTGATTATTTTAGGAATGCTCTCTTTTTAAGTGTGAAGTTAACTTCCTCCTAACTTTTCTAATTTTCTTTTCTTTTTCTTGTTTCTTTTCCCCCTTTCTTGGTCACTCTGACAAGCTTTTTACAATATCATAGAATAAGCTTACTTTAATGATCAAGGAACTTTCTTCACAGATGAATCAAAGGAAAATGTCTTATAGTTGCCAATGGAGGAAGACAGGTGGGTTTCCACGATCATGATCGTTGTTACTCTCAGCCTTTGATGATTAGTAGGAGCCTAACAAACATTATATATTTTAAAGCATTTATTAATTCGAGAAAATTGGTATATGGCAATTACATATTCATTAGGGAAGTAACTGTGGCTCGTAAAATTGATGGAAATTTTGATCCTCAGGCTTGATAGGAGCAAGCAATTCGTTATCAGCAGGCCATGAAAAGTTGCCCATATTTTTTTCCCTAGGGTATGGTACCGATGAGCTATTTCATTGGGTGTTAGTCATTCTTAATGGCTTAATGAAAGATGGTATCCCCCGCTTCTCACAAATTCTCATTAGTTTTCCATATTGAAAATTTCCAGTTTAGAAGAGATTGTGATCACGTGCCTGCTCTTAATTTTATAGTTGTAGATATTGTATTTTCCACTTCAACAATCGAGTTCTGATGTTCACTCTTTAGGTTATGCGTATTATGGTGGACCGATAATTTCTTTTTCATTATTGACAACAGGAATTATAGAATACAGAATCAAATTATTAGTGTTAGACATTATATTGCTTGCTGCAAGTGGAAAGTCAACACTGACCACTTCCCTGATATAGTTACACTCATGACAGCATTTAGAAGAAGTGAGATTTCTATAGAAGTTATACATTGATGCATTCTTCTCTTCACTGGTCATTATGGAAATAGTATAAAATCTATACAAAAATGCTTGACACTCGACAGTGAAATACAATGCATGGAATTGAAATTTTATTTCAGAATTTTAATTCCAATTCAGTTCTGTCAGAATTGTAATTGGTTTAGAATCGTAATCCTATGTTTGTGTTGCAGAAAGAATTGGTGTAGAATTATAATTCTAAATTCAACTGCCTAGAGTTGGTCACGCTAGATTTCCTTGTGTGCAGTTTGTTCCAGTTACCAAATGATACTTACAATATTGGGGCCAGATTTTTTGGCTTAGAAAGTGAATAGTTCAATGATGGCCTTTTTTATGAAGAATCTCATTTTTCACTCATTATGATCTGGTTAAGGACCACTTAATTCTTTATGTAGACAAACTTCCACCAGATTTTGATGCTTTGGTCAAAATATCCACGACAACCGTGAGTGTTTCTAAAATTTTTACTAGTGAGTGAATTAGAGCTATCTTTCATCAAAGTTACTTTTGCATTGGAAAAACAACTTAAAGAAGATAACATAGTTAAGGTTACTTTTCTATTCCTCACAAACTGAGTTTCTAGATGCAGACAATGAGTAGAATCCTACTTCACTTGCAGTCTTCTTTGAAGAGAACATTTGCTGAGATTTCTTGCAATGTGCAATTGCTCCCTGGATTGAGTTTTCTATCTCTGAATTTGCACTGCTGCACCTTTTCAGAAGCTGGCGGGCTTGACATCCATATGATTTGTTTGAAAGTGAAAATGAAGATGAGCCAGACACAGATGAGGATGATGATGACAACGATGAGGACTTGTTTCCTGGAAGCAGTTTGATGCCAACCGAGAATGATCTCCTGTGCTGATTACTTCCAAAATCACTGGTCTTTTCTTTGCAGCTCCTCATGACAGAATTGGAGGACCGGTGTCTGTCCCTCTGAATTTGACCATATGGGGTTTTCTTTGCCACTTGGACATGCTTATTTATATTTTCCCTAGCTTTTGAAACTGAACCTTCATCAGCAACTTTTGTTGAAGTTGCATAGGTTTCATATGAGCATCCAGATTTTCCAAACCAAGACTTGAGATAAGCCCTTGAAGCCTTCAACTTTGAGCCTAGTGATGACTGCTTCAGTTTCCTGGTCCATGACTTCTTGTGGCTTTCAACCACAAATCCACTTGCACCTGTTGGGTAGTCAAGATTATACTCTTCTGGGTTTAGTTCTCTACTAACTTGGCAAGACTCATATGGTGAGATATTGCAGGATTCAAATGGCGTGCCTGTAATTGGTGTTGGGTTGGTTGTCGCTAATGGGGTGCTATAGAACTCTTCAAAGATATCTTTTTCCATATCAAAAGGAGTGTCTGAGTTTTGAAGGATTTTTTCGACCATTTGTAAGCGAGGGGGAAGGTGAAGAGGGAGAAGCTTTCCTTTGTAGAAAAGCTCATCAGCTGGGGAAGTTGTTGGTTCTTTCTCTTGAACGATGGAGGACATTTGGAACTCAAACTCTCTAGGCTGTGAATGAGAGCTTACAGAATGGCAGAAGAAGTTGGAGTATGAGCCAACTTCCATGTCAATGTAATCATCATCAGCAGGGTCACATGCTAGGAGTTTTGAAGCCATTTCAGCCTTTCAGGCACACCAGTATATTAGTAGTCGACTTCTTGCTATGCAGGATGGTAGCTAATGGTAGCTGAGCTTTTATTATGGAAAAATGAAGAGAAGTAATGCTTTTAAAAGAGCTGAGAATGCCATATTCAAAAAGCAGTGTACTGGAATTAGTGGTATTCTAGTTTTATTTTTTAGTTTTTTAATATATCTTGTCTTGTCATTATTGGAGGAGTTTGTCTGCAAACATCCAAATGGAAAATTAAAACCTGATTAATTGTGTTATTGGGGGAAGCATTGACCCACCGAACATAAACTTTGTAGCTTATGTCTCATTGGGATTGCTATGTTTATATTACCTTTTCTAATGGTTACTAGCATGAGTTCCATTATTTAGTTTCTTTAAGGAATTAGTGATGCAGAGAAACTGACCAAAAAGTTGCAGTCTGTCTCACTGTGGCTCCTCAGGTTTGTTACTAGCTGTAGTGTAATTGGGAGGACAAAGTCTTGTATATCGGGAACCTAGAAGCAAGATATTACACTATTATTGTAGCTAGCCATCAATTTACTTACTTTCTAGCAAGATATATAGTCGAATATATATGCTAATATATTGATTTTAAAACCTTCATTCAATACTGAACTACAATTTTCTGTTGTGTTGTTTCAAACAGAAGGGAGCGGTTGACCTTTGGGATTTGAATGACATTTATATTTAACCTGATAATTGTTTAGAAATTGGTGGCTAAAACTAAAATGAAGAAGACATAGAGGAATCTCATGGTAGTAACTAAATATTTGTCCTTTAGCCTCATGAGGTTGCTATATAAAAAGCTAGAGTGCTAGACTATGAATCAACAAGCCATTTTTGGATTCTTTCACAACAACTACAAATTCCCATGCAAGCAAATTCAGTTTCTGAACAAGACGTGTCTCATGCATTTCCGCATTCATATTAGTACTATTCATTGTGCTGAAGTTCAGTGCACCATAATTTATCTGATCGGGAAAAGGGGGAACACTTCTTGGCTGCACATGATTAAATTATCACCTTCCACGGATTACATTCTTGCACTTTTACTGGATTCCTGGTTCTGTTTTTAACACACTTTAGTATTACTTGCACACGGGAAAAGTCTGATAAACCTTTTAGTGTAACATGGATAGAAACATGGGCATCCTTTTCATTCTTTTTCTAATGATTCGTGTCTTTATTTATTATGGCCAACTTATCTGCTTTTCTGTTTAGTAATTTTACTTTCAATATTTAAGTGATATTGTAAGTGAATAAAGTAAGTAAGTGCACACACTGAACAAGATTGACATGAGAAAGAGCCAACACCATGACCCGACAAATACTGGTGGGAGAAGGAAAATGAGGCCGGAATGCCTGCAAAGCTCGAGACTTTGGTTTGTCATCCTCTTTTAACATATTCCTACCTACTTTTGGGTCCTTTCTCCTTTTTCAATTTTTAGTCACAACCAAAACGATAAGGTCCTCTCTTTTTCCCTCCAATGTGCATTTTGTTAGATAATTCTGTTTGCTAACACCTCGAAAAATCAACAACCACCCCATCTGTTGGTTCAATTCAAACTTTTCTTGAAAATTCTTCCCTAGCTGAACTTCAATACTTAAAGAATTCTTATTACCAAAAGGGATTGGATGACAAAGTACTTGCCTTTTGAGAATATCAATATGGGTCTTGCTAACGAGTGCCCTATGAACATTGGTTAAGGATAAACTTTCTTTTATTGGTTCCTTAACCAATACCCTTACGGCACTTGTTAGCATTATCCTATAAATAAAAATAAACGTGTACAAATCATTAATTAATAAAAATATAACGTGTGTACTGATTATTACTTCTCATTCTTGTTGAAAAAACAACGTAAATACCTATAGAATAACACAAATTTTGTCCTGGTCTTCTTGTACCAACTTATCTACCTTCTTCAGTTCTTCCCAAATAAAAGATACAGTCGGTAATGTAAATTAACAAAAAATCCTTTTGTCAATCCTCACCAATTAGATTTAGATGCTTTCTTCTCTTGATAAACTTAGCCCATTTATCTGATGCGGACGTTAGGTTGACGAATCATTTTTAAGAGTAACATTGGTGAAATTAACAAAATGGAAGAGTGCATTGGCAGCGACTACAAATTTCCAAGTTCTGTTCGTTTGCATGTACGGTTAAGGCCACTGGTAAAAATTAATGGCGGTAGGAGTTAAAGGTTTAACGGCGTGCATACTTTTTGTACATGAATCGTGTGCATCCTAAATAGAGGGAAAAATAAAATAGGGTACGTTCTTATAAAGTGGAAATGGGCTGAGAGAGCTTATCCAGTCATCTGGTTTATGATTCCTGGACTGGACTGGCATGAGACAGCCCCATCCTAATACCCATTTATCTACACTAAAATTAACACTTCGATAAATATTCAGTTTTTTCTTTAATAAACACTTCTTTCGATAACAAAGATCCTTTCCCACATTTATATACTAATATACTTATTTAATTAAACTTTTATTAAAAACATTTTCTGAAAAAGAAAAACTAAAATACAACTCTAGGAGTTGAACTTTTCCACTTCTCACAATAACGTCTATGCTAAATTGTTTCTGGAAATCACTTTTTTAAAACCTAAACAAATGGGC
Source organism: Echinosophora koreensis (assembly GCA_035048595.1). Lineage (NCBI taxonomy): Eukaryota > Viridiplantae > Streptophyta > Magnoliopsida > Fabales > Fabaceae > Echinosophora > Echinosophora koreensis. The sequence continues at coordinate 1,173,947 of JAPCYP010000006.1, forward strand.
CCTTATCCTCAGGTATATATAACACGGTAAAAAGAAAACCTCAGTTTAAATTTACAACCAAACTGTTCATTCATATCATTTGATGACTGCGTATTACAAATTCATTACTTTACAGAAGAATCAAGAATTATACTCAAGTTACAAATTCAAAGGCATCTGATCCAAGTCGACCTATAGCTTACAAATTTATATAATACTTGCACTTACTTCATTATAAAACTACAACAGCAAGCATTAATGTCTCAGAAAAAGATTGACCTACTTACTTGCTGCTGAAGTACCAGATACCAATTCTCTTTCAAGCTCATCAAATTCCCAATCACCAATTTCTTCTGTCGAGTAGTCTTGACTAACCTTTCCAAACTCGGATTCCAGCTTAGCTAATTCGGCTTCATGGTCAAGTAGCTGATCTGCCTTAACTGAAGGTGATTTCGGCTGTTCATCAGTCGTTGTCTTTGAAAGCTCAGTACCTTCAGCTGGAGCATGAGGTGTGCCGTCAGCCTTTTCCTCAGCTGGTGGAGTTTCCGCCTTTGCAGTTGGGCTCTCTATTTCGAGAATTGGTCTCTCAATAGACTCAAATTGAGTTCGTAACTTTTCAATGGCATCAAACAGCTCGTTAACTCTCCCTTCATCTTTCCTGCCCGAGTCAACCCGATGAGTGAAGACAAATGGAAAAAATAATGTATTAAAGCAACCATGCAAAAGAAAAAAAGGAAGGAGCTGAGGTAACGACTTTCTTCTACAGATGGAATTTATGACAATGTATTGTAATTGAGTAAATGATAAGATGTTCTTTACAGGGGAAGAAAGAAAAAAGGTGTGTAACAATGTGGCAAAAAAATGGTTTGCATGTTTAGAAACTTCCAATTTACAGTTGGCTTTAATCTGAAATAATCAACCCATTCAATAGTTAGCAAAGCAACCTCAAAGTGATTAGAAAGAAAATATAAAACCTGGAAATATTCCCCTGTTGAGCATAAAACTGCTTTTTCATGTTATCCACTACGCTGAAGGTGGTAATAATCTGAAACATGACAACCATCAATAAGTCAAGTACATCATTGCACTACTACATTACCTAGGCAATAGACAATCAAACATACAACATGCAACAGATATTGGGGTCAAGCATTCTAAGTGGACAGCTAGAAGTTGCACAATCCAGAAAGTTAATACCACTACATGAATATATATATATATATATATATATTATCTGATATCATTGCCTTCCTTTGGTTCCATAAAAACAGTAGATATAGATCTAAGCCTTACTTTGCTGAATATATTTTTTATAAAAATATTAAAATTAACAACTTTACAAAGATTTACAAAATCATTAGATCTTATTAGTCTTAACCATAGCTGTACCTTACCTTTTGAAAAGGGATTTACTAAAATAACCAAAAGCTACCTCAAAGTAGACTTACTGCTACTCGCTATTCATACTTTAATTTATCTTGCTTCAAGCATCGGCAAATTAGACTGACTGCCTCTATCCACACGAGGTCTTACTGCTACAGCTTTAACAAGACATACCAAAGTATAAACACGGAGGTACTTACCAGTTAAGAGGTACCCAAACCAGTTAAGCATAATAATTTCTTCTGAAAAAACTTCTTTTTTTTTTTTTACTCAGCAAGGTACGGATCTTAGACCCATACTACAGTTCCTACTTCCCCATCTGGCTCTGATATCAGTTGTTCCTCAACTGATGGTTCAAGATTTAATTCTTTGATCTTTTTCTTTAGCCTACAGTATTTACTGATATGGCCTTGTTTAACGCAGTTGTAACATGTAACCGCTTTTTTGGGAAACCTAGTACTAGTTTCTGGTTTAGGTTTGAATTCTGGTTGGAATTCAGGTTTTGGTTATATATATATATATATTCTCACAGCATTGTTGTTTACAAAAGGACAACATTTCTACAAAGCCAAGCTAATAAAAGAAAATAAGCCAGGAGACAGGTACACTTTTCTGGAAGGGGAGAGAATCAACAAGAAAAGTCCTGGATGAACAAGCCAGTGATTTGAAATTAGTCGCGTCTATACCTTGGCTTCATAAGTCAAATATTCTTCCTCAAGATTTCTCCTTGGACTCAATACTTTTGAATCGTCAGTATCTGCACTGGATGTAATCTCTAACCTGTCTCCTCAACACAAGTTAAGACAAACAAATAAATAAATAACCACACACACCCAAGTACATTCATTACAAATTAAAGGGTAATACTTTTTATACAATGAAAAAGGGTAATACTTTTTATACAATGAAAATATCAACCACTTGATCACATACTTAATGTTGTTTAAAATTTTATAAACCTTATGCACACGCGTGCATGCCGCTGTGTGCATATCAACACGTATATAGATATACAATTATACATAGAGACAAATTTGCATTAAAATTGCAAATAATTTGCATCCTCAAAAGAAATTTCCGAATGATTAAATGCCAACATAGACAACAGATTTAATACAATAAAGGCATTACCTCTGCCTTAAATTCTTGAGGTTAACAACAAATGTTCCAATATGATTGATACAAGGCTCTAACTCTTTCTGCATACCACATAGCAGGTCGTACATATTACAAATGGGAAAAAAGGAAACAGAAGGGAGTATGCAAATTTACATCCGTTATCTGAATAAGTAAAGGAAAATCAATACCTGGTATGCAGTGAGAAGCTGAATGGCCAAGTTCACAAAATAGTCCTCATGTTTCTCCAACTCATCACTTTAAAAATGCAAGAATTAGTCAAAGTACTAACTAATTCATGAAAAATAAAGAACAATGAAAGAATAATTATAATTTCTATATATTGAAGGATATTGTTAGTGAGTATATGTGATGTTAGATTTTGAGCTGGGCATATTCTAATACACACTGCCTCACTTTGTGTGTGCACATGTCTATATATATAGCCAGAGTCTGCTCACTCGGATTAGACTCTCCAAACCTTATGCACTCACATTAATTTGACATCACTACTCAAGTTCAGTGAGTTAGTTAATTTACATACTTGATCTGATCTGCTTCTCACTAATTTCTGCATTTGACCGCTGAAGCACCCAAGTATCTTCCAGAAAATTAATCCAGGTTTTGATAACATCTGCTTCAACCCTACATGAGCTAATTGATTTTGAAAGTTCATCTTCCTGTCAATCAAGGTCAAAAAGAAATTTTCAGACAACTGGATGGTGAGAGCAACACTGTATTAAGCAATGTTGATTTAACATGATACCCAGACAGGAAAAAGAGAACTTCAAACCTTTATCTTCAGGTGTTCAACTATCTGATTGTTTGCTTCCTCAAATTGGTCCCTCTCTTCCCTCACATTCCATAATCGCGCTTGTGCAGCAGCCAAAGAAGTATTAACCTACAACTCACAAGCAAGATTTCAATAATTTATAAAATATAAATTTATAAAAAAGGCTTCACTAACTGCTACAAGATAATACCCAGAGAAAATGAAAATAAGGAGTCATTTTGACAAAATTATAAGATAAACAAACACTTATTCATATTAGGATTTAACTGGAAGAACAAAATTTAACTTTCGTGTACAAAAACTGACAAATGTAGCCAATATAAGATTTCGTCGACAAACATCAATGCATAATGCACAAGCAAATGAAGCAACCAATAGATAAAGGAACATGTAGAGAATAGGACATGATAAATTTTAACAATAAAAATAACACAATGTTTACCCCAAAACAAATAATGTTGGTCTAGGCTTCTGTGAGGCCCAGGATATATATCCATCAGCTATCAAAACAAGTGTCATATGGGAATGTAGAAATGCCACATGAAGTAAAGCTGTTAAATATCTCATAATTAAACATGGTAACTGTTTTAAATTATACATAAAGATATAGCGGGGGAATAAATCTTAGGCAAGAGGTGGAGATTTCGGTTGGAAATTACAATGCTGTCTAAAGTAACAAAATATTATCGTACAAGATAAATGTCCAACAGTAAATGTCATAAAAATCACGTGACATTATTGTATGTCTGCAATCATGTTACTATCACCTAGACCACCACCTTCCCCTAAAAGAATATGGCTGGTACCTTTTTCAATTCAGCTTCGAGATCTTCTTTTTTCCGTTGGAGTTCGGATATCTCCGCCGTCAGTTCCTGAAAACAACAAGAGGGAAAAATAAATCAGCTGTCCCTCTACGTCAGATGGAATAACTAGCACGCACACCAGATGTCTATTGCTTCAAAATGGTAACTGCTCTGATAAACACAAAGAAAACAAGCATCTTACCACAGAGACTAATCAACATCCCTCACCCACCACCACCCCAAAACAAAAGGTGAATCAATTGAAAGTGATAAATGCATAAAATCTTGCATGGTGATCCCACCTTCTACATCATATAAAAAAATACGAAAAATGAGGAATATAAGAAATAGAACCTGAGCGATGAATGCAAGTCATTAACAAATTTTTAAAAACCTCATCTTGCCTAAACTATAGTATAAAGACTGAAAATATATGGAATCATGGATATATATATATATATATATAGACACACACACACACAAACACACAAACATGGTAATAAACATCCTCCTATATAAGGATACCATCCCTCAAACCATCATATTTCCATAGATTATGTTACATCTATAATTTAGACATACATAGCAACAACAGCCTAGTCAGGTACAACCACAAAATCCCATTTGAAAGGTAATAAATTCATTGTCATTTACAGTCTAGCAATAATTGACACAGTAAATACAATGCTGCCCTGCCGAACACATTACCTTCTCCTTCTCACTAGCTTCACCACTTTTAGTCACCCGAACTTTTAATGCCTCCTCTTTCTGTAGCCTACCAAAAGATTAAAGAAGGAAAAGGAAAGATTTGGTTTAGTGCTCGGTATCTGAAGCAAATTATTAAACAATGGAAAAACAAATCCCTGTTAATTAGGGTTGGTTCGTGATATCATCTACATAAACTGAGCAAAGAACTACAAGTCTAAGCAGAAGGCAGATTGTTCATTAAACTGGCGACTGGATTATCCATGGTAAGACATCCCAAAAACATCCCGTCTAGAATTTTTAAAAGAGGGGGCATACTTCTGGCATATTTAGGCCCACTTTAAAATAAAGCCCACTATCTTATAAAAGAATAAAAATTTAAAGCCCACTTGTTCATCAGAAACTGAAAAGAAATTTGATTAGTTCTAGAGCAAAAATGAGTCCAAATGTGAATCCAGATAACACAGAATTAAGAGAGAGAGAGAGCAGTAGAACAGAAAATCTCATAAGTTGACAGTCTACCTGTGGTCTAAAATACGCTTTTCAGCTTTTGCAGCAGAGTTAGCAAGGGACTCCGTTAAGACCTTCAGCTTATCAACCTACTTATAAATAAGATAGTATATGTATAAATACAAAATAATAGAAGAAACTGCTCAACTACATTAAGTTAAAAATATGATTGAAAAGTATATTCAAAACAGAAAATTCCAAAAAGACTGACATTATCGTCAAAACGGAATACCGCCAACTGCAAGTTCTACCAGTCCCACTCCAGTTAACAAAAGCAAGGATATGTACTCATGTAGGATTATAATGTGGTCCCTTATTAGGATCCAATTGCAAGGTATGGAAATTGAGTCCCACATCGGAAGTATGGGATTCCAGTGTGGGGTTTATACGGCCTTGGGCTCTCCAACCACAACGGCTAACTTTTGTGGTGTGGTTCTCCCAAGGTTCGTATTAGTTGGTATTAACTTTCCACCATGTCTCACAACTGCAAATGTGCGGCACGGGTGGCGATGTCGGCATTGCAGTGTTCGCATGTAATAGAGTAAGGCTATGTAATTCATAACAGACTGTGCTGAGTCAGCAACAGCTGTCACGATTAGTTAGGATCTAACCGCTAGAGCAGTTACCAAAACTGAAGGCTATAAAAGCCTCCCCTGTAATAGTCTAAGTGATTAAGAATTCTGAATATACAGAATCTTCAACTCTACTTCTCTCTGATTTTTCTTCCTCTCAGTCATGGATGCTTCTCTTTATGGTATCTAGAGCCATTTTTCTGGGCCCGTTCTTCTTCGTCCTTCTCACTCATGGCGGAAACAGTTCAAAATCCGTTGACATCCCAGGTACCAGCGCTCCGGTGACCTCTCCGGCACCAACGACTCTGCAATCTTCCATGTCAATCAAGCTTGATGATCAGAATTTTCTGTTGTGGAAGCAGCAAGTAGAAGCTGTTATTATCTCGCACAAACTCCATCGTTTCGTGGTGAATCCTACGATTCCTCCTCAGTTTGTTTCGAAAGCAAATCACGTGCTGGGGATTGAGTCCGATGTGTACCAGCTTTGGATCGTTCAGGACCAAATGATGTTTACATGGCTACTCAACTCGTTATCTCCGTCAATCCTTCCAAGATTCATCGGTTGCAAGCAATCTTGGGAAGTATGGGACAAGATTCACAAGCACTTTCAGGCGCATCTGAAGGTGAAGGTTCGTCAATTCCGATCGGAAGTGAAGAACACCAAGAAAGGGACACGATCGATCTCGGAATACCTAATGCGTGTTCGAGCCCTAATCGAATTGCTCCAAGCCATTGGAGATCCTGTTACAGAGCAGGATCACATTGATACGGTCCTTGAAGGCCTCCCTGAGGAATATATCTTCTTTGTGATGATGATTTTTGCTAGGGCAGAGTCGCCCTCAATTGATGAAATTGAATCTCTGTTACTGATGCAAGACGCTCAATTCGAAAAAGTTCCAGCAGGAATTGCCGTCACCTTCAGTCACCGTCAATGTGGCTCAGGCACCGAATCTAAAGGATTCGTCTTCCTCAAGTGATTATCGGCAAAATCAGGGTGGTTTTCGCGGTGGCCTTCGTGGCCGTGGTGGCCGCGGCAGAGGTGATCGAGGTCGTGGACGTGGTGGTCTTAAACCCACGTGTCAACTTTGCAATAAGTATGGGCATGATGCCTTCAATTGCTGGTATGGATTTGATGATACCTTTGTCCCAGTGCAACGACCTCCTCAGGATCAAAATCCATCTCAGCAAGGCTACACTCAGCAAGGCTACCCTCAGGGTCAAGGTTATTAAGGCTATGGCTATACTCAAGTCCCTCAAGGGTTTAACCATAGCTCTCAGAACACTACCCCCAGGTTTTCATCCTCACAACAGCAACCAAGTGCCAATTTAGTCATGCAACAGCCTCAGTTTGTCCCCAACACCCAAGAAGTCCTCCTGAGGCAGTTTGATGGACAAACTTGGTTCCCAGACTCTGGTGCTTCTCACCATATTACTGCTGATCCCAACAATATCAGTTATAGCAGTTCCTTTGGAGGACAAGATCAAGTCCTAATGGGTAATGGTCAAGGTCTCTCAATTAACTCTATGGGTTATTCACAATTTTTCTCTCCCACTCATCCCCAAACTATTTTCAAACTCAAAAATCTCCTACTTGTTCCTAACATAACTAAGAATTTAGTTTCTGTCTCAAAGTTTACCCGTGATAATAATGTATACTTTGAATTTCACCCATTCTCCTGTTATGTACAATCACAGGCCTCTAGTCAGGTTCTTCTTCAAGGCTCCCTAGGAGGTGATGGTCTCTACAGCTTTGAGAACATCAACATTCTAAAGGAACCCTCCACTTCCTGCTTTCAGCATACTTCAGCTCCTAATGAGCTCCTAGCTAAGTCTTCTGTTGTAACTAGTCCTCCTAAGTCTTCTACTATAACTAGCTCTTTTGCCACCTGGCACTTTAGACTTGGACATGCAAACAATAATGCTGTAAAAACTATTCTCCAACTCTATAACATTCCTTCATTGAATAAAACATCTTAGGAGTTTTGTAATGCTTGTTGCATTGGTAAATCACATAGATTACATGCACCTCCTTCTCCCACCATTCACTCCACCCCTTTTGAGCTAATCCATAGTGATTTATTGGGTCCTGCCCCATTCCCCTCTCATGGAGGCTACTCCTACTATATCACTTTTGTTGATGCTCACACAAGATTCACATGGATTTACTTTCTAAAACAAAGGTCAGATGCTTTAACTGCCTTTAAACAATTTTCAGCTCTCATTGCAACCCAATTTTCTGCCAAAATTAAGGCTCTACAGTCAGATTGGGGAGGGGAATTTAGACCCTTCTCCAAATACTTAACTGAACTGGGTATATTACATCGCCTAACCTGCCCTCACACCTCCCATCAAAATGGGACTGTTGAGAGAAAGCATAGACATATTGTTGAAATGGGACTCACCCTGTCGTCACATGCCTCCCTACCCTTAAAATTCTGGGATCACAGCTTCACACAAGTTGTTTATGTGATCAACAGACTGCCCACAGCAGCCTTAACCGCACACTCTTCTCCCTTTCATGCTTTGTTTGGCACCACTCCTGATTACTCTACCCTCCGTGTTTTTGGATGTGCATGTTTTCCCTTTCTCAGATCATACAACCAACACAAACTAAATTTCAGATCTTCTGAATGTGTCTACTTAGGTCTATCTCCCCCAACATAAAGGCCACAAGTGCCTTGACTCTAATGGATACATTTCTAAGGATGTTTTATTCAATGAACTAATGTTTCCCTATCCCAAGCTCTTTCAACAACCTTCAGCCCCTTCCTTTCCTAACCCTACCTACCCTTCTATTATACCCATTCCTACCTATCCTCCCCTACATGCAACTCCTATAACTCAACATCCACCTTTTCCTATCACTACCTCCCCAAATGTTTCAGTCTCTGCCAATGACACAGTGGCAGCAAACCCTTCCTCTCCTAATGTTTTAGTTTCTGCCAATGACACAGTGGCAGCAAACCTTGCACCATCCCCCATTGCTTCCATTAATTCCCTTGCTCAATCAGGTTCTGTCTCTCCATCTAATTCCCTCAGTTCTGCCCCATCTCACTCCCTCAGTCATTCACCTTCACCCACCTCCTTCTCTAATTCTCCCTCCCCTGATGCTCCTTCTAATGCTCATCCAATGTTGACAAGGTCCAAGACTGGATGCTTGCCTCCTAGAGTATTCTTGAGTCACGTTGAGCCTCACTCTGTCAAGGAGGCCTTGGCAAGCCCTCAATGGCTCCAAGCCATGAAAGATGAGCACAATGCTCTACTTAAAAACAATACTTGGTCCTTAGTTAATCTTCCACAAAATAGGACTGCTATAGGCTGTAAATGGGTGTTTAGAGTGAAGGAAAATCCTAATGGGACAGTAAACAAATTCAAGGCTAGATTGGTTGCCAAGGGCTTTCACCAACTACATGGCTTTGATTTTCATGAGACTTTCTCTCCAGTTGTGAAACCAGTCACTATCCGAATAATCCTCACCCTAGCTCTCACACAAAACTGGCCAATATAGCAAATTGATGTGAATAATGCTTTCTTGAATGGAATCCTCAGTGAAGAGGTCTACATGGTGCAGCCACCCGGTTTTGAGCATAGTGATAGATCACTTGTATGCAAACTGCACAAAGCCCTTTATGGACTTAAGCAAGCCCCTCGTGCTTGGTATGAGAGGCTAGCCTCCACTCTCTTGCAATTTGGATTCACTACAAGCAAGTGTGATCCATCTCTCTTCATTTACTCTAAGGGATCTACTTGCCTATATGCACTGGTTTATGTAGATGACATCATCATCACTGGCTCCTCTTCGGTCCTTGTTCAAAACCTTATTCAAAAGCTTGATGCACAGTTTGCTCTTAAAGAACTTGGGAACTTAGACTACTTTCTTGGAATTCAGGTTAAACACTTAAGCAGTGGTGCTCTTCTCCTCACTCAAACCAAGTACATCAGAGATTTGTTGGCAAAAGCACACATGTCAGAAGCCAAAGGGATCTCCTCTCCCATGGTCAGTAATTGTAAGCTTTCCAAATCTGGGACTGATACACTACTGATCCCCATCTATATCGATCTATTGTGGGTGCCCTTCAATATGCCACACTCAGTCGGCCTGACATTGCTTACAATGTGAATAAAGTCTGTCAATTCATGTCAAACCCCCTTGACTATCACTGGCAAGCTGTTAAAAGAATACTGAGGTATCTCAGGGGTTCCATGGATCATGGTCTTCTGCTCAGACCAGCCACTGCTTCCTCTGCTCCCTACTCCCTACACACTTACTGTGATGCAGACTGCACAAGTGACCCAGATGACAGGCGCTCAACCTCTGCCTCCTGCATCTTCTTTGGTCCAAATTTGGTTTCCTGGAGCTCAAAGAAGCAACCTCTGGTTGCTAGGTCCAGCACAGAGGCTAAATACAGAAGCATGGCCAATGCTACAGCTGAAACTCTATGGACTCGGTTTCTCTTAACTGAACTGCACATTCCCTTTGCCATGCCACAACTATTTTGTGACAACTTAAGTGCAGTGAATTTGGCTCATAATCCTATTCTACATGCAAGAACAAAGCATATGGAGCTTGACACTCACTTTGTCAGAGAAAAAGTCATATCTAAAGCTCTCAGCATTGTTCATGTACCAAGTGCAGACCAACTGGCTGACTCCCTCACTAAACCCCTATCTTCTTCTAAATTTATAGAGATTAGATCCAAGCTCAATGTAGTTTCTTGCCCAAAACCCCATGAGCTTGAGGGGGGGCTAATAGAGTAAGGCTATGTAATTCATAACAGACTGTGCTGAGTCAGCAACAGCTGTCATGATTAGTTAGGATCTAACTGCTAGAGCAGTTACCATAACTGAAGGCTATAAAAGCCTCCCCTGTAATAGTCTAAGTGATTAAGAATTCTGAATATACAGAATCTTCAACTCTACTTCTTCTCTCTGATTTTTCTTTCTCTCAGTCAAGATGCTTCTCGGATTAGTCAAAGAGCTAGTGCACAGCCAGCATGCGTAGGCACGGAGGGCTGCAAAGTGTGGTGTGATGTTAGGATCCAATTGCAAGGTACGAGACTTCAGAAGTATGGGATTCCAGTGTGGGGTTTATATGGCCTTTAGCTATCCAACCACACGGCTAGCTTTTATGGTGTGGTTCTCCCAAAGTTCATGTCATCCCACCTTTTCCTTTAAAACTAAGACACCTGTTTGTTTCATTGTTTTGCAGTTTGCAACCTAATTGAGAACAAATTATGCCGAACCATTAAAATCAAAATGATAAGACAGAAGTTAATCTTTGCCTTTTATGGATGTAATGTCACGTAAAAGGGAAGAATAAAATGAATAAAAAAATTAAAAAATAACCATAACCTTTTATTGAGATGATTCATGATTGATAAATAGAGATGGGTAATTGTGAAATTTAGAAATACTACAGGCTCTTAGTTTCATTTTATTTTTACTTTCTCTCCATTTTTCGAGAGATTCATTTGTACACATCCCAAAGAAACTCTTTTAAGGAAAGAATTCTACCTTTTGGGCATGAACCTCAGGAGAGTCTCCATTGCTCAAAATTTTTTTCTTCAGCAATAATCCTTCCAGCCGGGAACAAATTCGAACCTGTGCAAGGGCTCCTTTTAAAGCCTGCAAAAACATTGGCTGGTTATACTCCATTTTTTAAACATCAAAACATGGAAAGAGTAATATAAATACATTAAATAATTAAACATAAATGTGCATCACATTAGACAACAAACATCTGTCTTTTTGCTTCTCTTCTATGCTCTAAGCTCTAAGCTCTCATGATGGCTTGTAAAACAATGAGAAAAAAATTCGAGCGATAAGTTATCTAAACATCATTAAATCAATAAAATAATTAATCACTGTAAAACTACAAAATCCCAAACTTAAGTGCTTAACATAAAATATTTAAAAAGATAAAACGTGACATTAGAAAATGTTGAATTGGGGGAGTGGTGAGAGAGGAAAGTGAAAATATCCCATGGAATTCAAAAAATCGAAGGAATTTAGAATCTAATAACACCTCTTCCTTAAAGAAGAAAGGTAGAAAACAAGATCACGGGATAGAAGCAAAAACGTTCAAATGAGTTTGTTCCTCCCATCACATATAATAGTCCCATTGCAAAAAATCATTACTGACCAAAAAGAGGCTACACAGAAAGGTCATTATGACAGAAACACACCTCTAGCATTGCTTTTGTTTCCTCAGCGGCTTTATGATTATCATCTGTGTTTACAGGTTCCTGTGAAGTTGTTATCTCATTGAGCTTCTTCTTAAGACTAGAGGTTTCAGCATCTATTCTGCAATCAGAAAGCAAAACAAGATCTAAAGTGAGGTAGAGTGCAGCCCAGTTTTCCCACTTTCATATTATCAGCAAATTATTTTATAATTAAATGCAATACATTGTCCTTACTAAAAAAATAGCCATCAAATTGTTTTTTTAATTAAATGCAATTATAATTTCCAAAAAACCAAATATTAATTATTATTATTATTATCAAAAGGATAAAAACCAATTATGTAAAGCAGATCATCATGGCACAATTTATAAACTTAGCAATTTAAACTCCAGATCAAACCTCAAAACTTAGGTATATAGCAGAAATGGTATGAACAAAATGACAATGGAAACCCCTCGCTTCATACTGACCTTGAGCGATCAGAATTGAATTTCAACCCAGTGATGGCACCTTGAGCAAACTGAAGCAATTCCTCTCGTTTCACCTGAAAAACAAGGTAAACAATATAATTAAAGCATAACTAAACAAAGAATAACCCACAGCTATACCTATAAATTGTGAGAACTGCCAGTGTACAATACCTGCAGGATTTTTAGCACACCCACTATTCACATTATTTGTATTTGTATAGGGCATTTGTCCTTTAAAAATTTATTATTTGGCCACATTTAAGATGCAAAGATCAGGGACTTTACAATAATTCTAACTTCAGAAGTTTAAGGTTAGGTCACCTTTAAATTGAGTTATCAGGTGTTGATCGATATCCGTGTAAAAGCTACATGCATAATAATTGAAGTTATAAAATTCTGGTTTGCCTCTAATGTTAAATGCCTGATAAAACATTAAGATCAATCAAAGAATTAATCACATTTCATAAATTTTAAAAATGATGTCGATATATCAGAGAAACATTTGATTATATAAATGATAATGCAGTAAAAGATCTGAAACAAGAACCAAGTCTTGGAGATAGGACAAGTTCCAAATATGGCTCTTAATAGCGACTCAGTAGTATAAATGCTAATATCAGTAATATATAATTTTTCATCCAAATTTTCCAGATAATTTATTTTTAATTTTTAAAAGTCTTTCGTACAACATAAAAGTTAGCTTACTCATTTCAGATATTCTCTAAATTCAGAACTCACAGCTCAGTGAAGGAAAATGCTACTCCAAGACCAAGAGTTCAAAAATGTGAACTTGAAATTGAAACTTAAATGTAAAATGTAAATAATGATTATCAACACATCAAGCAACCTCCAAAGATCTCATGAACACAACTCCAATAAACAAAAATTGAATTAACCTAAGAGCGGGGAGTAAATATAGGAGCTTTTACTACTGGAGAATATATCTATATATATAGACACGGGTGAAGTAATAATCATCCTTACCAGTACTTCATCTTGGTAGCTTGAAAAAGCTGTTGCCAGATCTTGCAAGCTGCTTACTATGGCATTATGAACTTCTTTTCCTCCAGTAAGACAAAGCCTATGTAAATGATGATGATTAAAATATGACCAAGCCTAAATTTGGCTGAACTGAAATCTTAAGAACTTGCAATTGATTACGTAACAGACTGCCTGGCAGGACTAAATATAGGTTCTCAGAAAGATGCAGATGAAATTTAAAAACAAGGAGACCAAAGACACTATTTCCACAATTATCAAACATTGATTAAATAAAGCATAGAATCACTATTTTGGTCACGTGTCCAACATGACCCTTGTATTGTACAACACACACACAGGACACGACGACACGTGCCCCCATACTTCCAATTTAAAAATATTTTTTTGGCTTCGACGCAGCTGGACACGGCCATTTAAAATTTGAAACACACACAGGTTGGGTCTGTCTTAAACTTTTAAGCAAATTTAAGTCATTTACAAAATAATAATAAGGCAGGGGTGCTTTTGTTTTGTCACGTACTAGTTTCCTTTGCCTCAACTTTTTCATTTCATTTTTCACCCACCTAAGGCGCTCTATGAATTCTTTTCGTTAAATTTTCAATTAATATATGGGCACACCATGCCTGTGTCCTAAAATTTTTACAACTCAGTGTGTCCCCGTAAGTTTTTGTGCTTCAATGTAAGTCGCAGACAAATATGCACCAAAGGATTTCAAATTCAGTAGTAGTCAGTAGACCCAAATGTCATGTATGTATTAAGAACACCAGCATCAAACATGCTAAGGATACATTCTCATGCCAGTAGATAACCACATACACGTTGCACCACTTGCAAGTTATACATAAAACTACAGTGATATATACATTTAAGATATACATTTGAGATATATATATAAAACTAAAAGACTCATCCAAACCACAATGATACATTCAAGATATATATATATATATATATATATATATATAAAAAAACCAGAAGACTCACCCAAACATCTCCAGGAGAAGGGGAACCTCTTCCTCATTAGGAGCTTCAATAATCTGAGGAATAGAAAAGAGTTAACCCTGCGGTTAACCTCCATTATCAGCAATTAAAAAAAATTGATTATGCTTCTGAATGATCTTCTTCTATCATTATAATGATACTATGATAACAATGAAGCTGCAATTACTATACATCAAAGAAAAACAAAGGAACAATAAAATATGTTCAACTACATAAAAGTATCACTACTGGAATATTCGCAAAAAAGTTTTTCACTCTAATGAAAACATAAAATAATCATAAGAATAATTGGAATATTATTTTGGGCCATTAAATTCTTTGACCATTTTTAAAGATAAAAATTAAGGAGAATTATGATTAAAAAATATCAGGCAAAATCATTTTCACCTAGTAATTGTCAAGTTGTTAACAATTACACATTTGAACTTTGTCAACTATTCTTTTAGTTAATATTCTTACAATGAAAATTTGTTTCCAATAGTTCTTTATATCTTCCTAATAATTAATATTGACATACAGCTATCTAATTCTCAATTTCAAATTCATAAATCATCCCATATGAAGCAGCCTGCATTGGAAATCAAAATAAATAATTTAAAAAATTCCAGCAACATATCCATTCAGAATCATAATTGTATAAATACAACTTGAAATCAAAATCATCAAAAGCAAAACCAAATAAAGGTATTATAAGTAAGCCAAATAATATTAGTTATTAAATCATTATTTGAATCCACAAGCAGTGCACCTATGAATATTGAACATTGATTCCACCCTACCCACAATCAGAAGGGGAGAATAATGCAATACCCACTTCACAAATGTACTAGAAATAAGCTATTTTTATTGCAATCATTTAGCTAAGACTTCTTGAAACACTATAGGTTTATGCTTACAGAGAAATAATAGAATATCTATGTAATACGCTTGACATCCCATGGGAAACTCAGCATAATTGTACACAATAATTGACATAATTAGACATACCATTGATAATGTTATACCCTCCAATGCCTGACTTTGAAGAAAAACATCACGAAAATTTAATGGTTCGCCTTCAACATCGGTGTCATGATAAAGAACCTAAAAAAAAAACGACAGTAAAACAAACACAAACAGCTAAGGTAAAAAGATGCCATCGTGTTCACTATTTCAAGGACTACATCAGCAACTTAAATATTTACATCTTAATTATCTGCAATCGGTGACACGTGATGGTTATTCGCCTAAGCTAACAAAGAAGGAGCTCATAATACTTTCTGGTAAATAATATAATGGCATCATGCAGTGGACAGTAAAAGAAGCTCTGACTGATGGAATTCAAAAACAGTAACACGATATCAAACAACCACTCTGGCACTCCGCACATGTATATAATACTGAACAGCAGAGAAAAGTTCCTTCTGTGGCTGTAATTTAATTGAGAGAAAGAGACAAACAAACAATCGAAGAATCCTATTATCAACTAAAACAGTAACATTGCGAAAACAAATAGGAAAAAGTTCTTAAGTAGACTTTGTATATGCAGAGTAGAAAACATGAGAAGGATCTCAATACACCATAATTTCAGAGACTATTAAAAGTATTATCAAATGTCCAGAAACTTAGGTGGAGTGCAATATCCTAAAATCAGCTATACCAAAGTAAAATAATTGCAATCAAGGTATGTAGAGGAAAGTTACTTACCATAGATGGTCTGTTTGGGTTCTCTTTTGCTTCTTCAACAGCAAGGTGCTCCTCAAGAGTCTTTTCTTTGCCCTCAGCCGATGCTTCCGACAACTTCTCAATCTCTTTAAGCACAACAAGCCATCTTCTAAGCAACTGTACTCTTTCAGGACCTCTATAAGAGACAGCAGCTTCTTCCAATCTTTTAACTGTCAGCGCAACACTTCTATAATTCCGAGCAGCCTGCATGTGCGCATGGAATGAAATTTGCATCCTCATCATTCTCATATCAAGATACTACACACCCCGATGGTAACAGAGCAATTTAATTGCAACTAGACAATCTAGAATTTAATTGAGTTCTCTAAAAAACTGTTTGCGGGTGAGATTTTGGAGGGAAAGGGAAGAGAATGGTTATTTTTCATTTCTAAATTAAGGAAATTATATAATGTTTTATAAAAATGTATAAATGTTTATTGAAATCATCTATAATTTTATTCCTTCAATATTTTAAGAATCTCAAATATAGATTCACATACAGATTAAAAAGAATAAACATTTCCTTCTCTTCCCCTCCAAAATCCCACTCGCAAACAGACCCTAAGACACTTAATTTATGCTATTTGCAACATATACAAGGTGCCCTGAATTATTATTCGTTAAATTAGAAAGGGAAAAAAATTGAAATTGAAAAAAATGGTGGTTTCAAAGAAAGGAAAACAAAAACGGGGTAAATGAAGTTACTCGAAATACAAATTGAGCAGCAATTTCAGCTAATAATACTGCATTAGGATATGAATTACCCCCAAAATTGCAAGTAATGGACTAATTAAAAATGGAAAGAAAGAAAAAGGTCGCGTGAAAACACGAGAATAATAGAAGCAGTGAAGACATCAGAGAATATGGGGATTATACAATGCGATCGTGAAGGATTTTGGCGCCCTCTGCGACGGCTTGGCCTGCGTGTTGGACGACTGAGTCGGCGTAGTTCTTGACGGTGCGGGTGAGGTTGTTCTTGTTGCCCACCTCCACCGCTTTGTTCACCGCAGATCTCAGCCACGACGACATGTTTTCTGAAATTGGCAATAGAGGACAGAGAGCACGCAACAAAACAAATTTAGGGTTTGAATAGTTGGGAGCGAGAAGAAGAAGAAGAAAGATTGTGTTTAGAATGGGGACGACGAAGAAGAAGCATGTGAATGTGATTTGCCTCTCTCTGTTGTTTGGTTCGTTTCGGATTTCGAGAGGATGACGACGTTAATTGTTAATTAATTAATTGTTAATTGTCAATTGTTTTCTGATGAAGACATTGAAGACATTGAAATTCAGCTTGGCTTTGGCCCTTTTTGTTTTTGATAAACCCGGGCTTTTTTACAATTTGGTTGTACAATTATATAATTGGTATATTTTTTCAAATATTTATGCAGTAGAGTAAGTCGTGTATGATAATAATGATATCAAACATAAAAATTGTATGCCCTATCTACGAATCATTTTATATACATAAAATAAAAAAAATAAGGAGAGTCATATATATGATGGTATGACATATGATTTATATCTTTTAAATTTTTTCCTTACAAGTCGTATATAATTAATACGACTTCAGTATTATATAAATTTTTTTATTTATCAACAAATTGTAGGATTTTTTGTTAAATATCACTATTTTAATTGTTATATCCCAAAATACTATACTTTCCAAATTATATATCAAACTACCACACTTTACAAAAACAAGTAAGAAGTCATGTGTTTTTTTTTTTTTTTTTTTGGGGGGTGGGGGGGGGGGGGGGGGGGGGGGGGGGGCAGACTTCTCAACATCAATTTTAAAAAAAAAAACAAAAAATCTAGTTGAGAAGTCGTGTTAGGGTGGCTACACTTCTCAACATCATTTTTTTTCGTTTAATTTAATATTTATATTTGATTAATTAATTAAAGGATTATATTAAATTAATTAATTATAATTGCCTAATTATCAACAATATTAATTTACATAATTTTTTTATTTAAATAAGTAATTATAAATTAAATAATTAACACCATGATAATAATAATTGATAATCCACTCATTAAAATTAATTTTCATTTAGTAATTATACAAGCGTGCTACTCTTGCGTAGAAGACCCAGGACGGTGAGGACATTTATTTTTGCTATGACCCTCCGCCCGGCACAATCCACATCTCTTACGATGACTCGTTTCCCTCATATCCATCTCTGTACGAAAGCAGGTAGACTGAGGATGGCCCTTTAGATTTCTACGCATGTTTGGATTGTGGAACACCTCAACTCCCGTGTATGGTGGCCAATATGCCTCGTTGGGCACCGGGGTGAACTCTTCCCTGTAAACTTTGAAGATAGTTTCCAATTTGGACACGACAGGCACATACTCTCTATAGCTGTGATGAACACTGGAACAAGCGGCGATGGCATGTGAACATGGGAGGTGCAGCGCTTGAAACTTCCCACAGTCACACCACTCCTTGGTCAGGTCTACCATGAATTTTCCAGCCGGTCGTCCCTCTCGTGGGTTCATCATTTCTTCCACCATGAATTTCATCTAGCGTCAGTTGAAGCTACTGACACTGTGAGAGTTAGACGCCGCTTGTTCTTTCTCGAGGGCCTTGTTGACAACTTTTGAGTATTCTTGGTCGAATGCGATCATTGTGGTGATCCTCCTCCCATTTTTGGCGAACATTAAGGACAACCCATAATAGGTTGCTTGGACCAACGCGGTTATTGGCAGATTTTGTGTCCCTTTAAAATCGCATTTATGCACTCTGCCAAGTTAGTTGTCATATGTCCCCAACGGCGGCCTTCGTCATATGCCTGGGTCCACTTCTCCTTGGGGGTTTCGTCAAGATATGTCACTGCCTCTCTATTCCAGAGGAGGATCTGGTCTCGATAATACCGCTGGCTGGGATGAGTCATTGCGTATCCTGTACAATTGGAATATAATTTTTTTTGAATAAACCATGAATATAAATATAAATATAAATAAAATCTGATTGTAATATGTACGACTGCGGTACTAACCCATGTTGACGGCCTTCTTTCCTCATATCTACATTCTTGAATATCCTTTGGAAGTTTTGCCCGATGTGTCGAATGCAATAAACATGTACCGATGGGGGGATCTTGCCATCCGCTGTCTGGCCGGTTGTAGCCATTTTTTATAGATTCGTGTCTGTCTGAAATCAAGCAGATATTAGCTTGCGGTGTGACATGCCTTCTAAGTTCCAGAGGAAGAAAAACCAGGCATCTGCTGTCTCACCCTCCACTAGGGCGAATGCTATGGGAATTGGGGTGTTCTCCCCAGTTTGAGCAATTGCAAGCAACAGGGTCCCCTTGTACTTTCCAAACAGCCACGTCCCATCAACCATAATAACCGGCTTGCAGTATCGAAAGCCATTGATACACGGTTGGAAAGTCCAGAGTCTGCTCGGTTGTACATGGAACGCATGACCAACATGCGGGCATGTACACATTTGGCGCTCCGTTAGCGTCCAACCAGGCGGGTCCTAGTACTTCAACGTTGCATAGCGTGGACTTTCGAGATAATCCGCCGCCGACTTATGAAGAAAACAATCAACCTGTTGCTGCACCTACTGATGAACAGCATGATCGGCATCATCCACGTCGTACCCGGTAACCTACACGGTGTGGGACTAGAGGCCATTTAGGACATTAATTTTTACTGTATTTGCCATGTCGTATTATAATTTAAGTTTGTGTATTTTAGTTTTAATCCATCATAATTTATTATTACTTAATTAATTAGTATTAATTAACAATAATACTAAATTTATCATTACACTATTTTAATTAACTTATTTAAATAAAAAAATTATGTAAATTAATATTGATGATAATTAGGCTATTATTATTAATTAATTTAATGTAATCCTTTAATTAATTAATTAGGTTATTAATTGAATTATGTTATTATTAATTAATTAAATATAAATATAAAATTAAATGGAAAAAAAAAATTTGATGTTGAGAAGTCTAGCCCCCCAACACGACTTCTCAACCATTTTTTTTTTTTTTTTTAAAATTGATGTTGAGAAGTTTAGCCCTCCCAACAAAACTTTTCACTTGTTTTTGTAAAGTGTGGTAACTTAGTATATAATTTGAAAAATGTGCTATTTTGAGAGATAAAAATTAAAATAGTGGTATTAAAAAAAAATCACAAACTGTATCCAACACATACGATTTCACTATTTATTTATTGTTTTTAAAAAATTACGCCAAGTCGTATGCACTATTATGGCAAATGGTGAAGATTGGTACCACCAACGTCACATCGTTGCCTGCATTCATGGGAGGCAGGCTTAAGGTATTGATACTTATCACTTATTAGTGACACATTAATATATTGTTATCATTATATATTTATGTGGATGTGTCTCCCTTTTTCCTTTTAAATTGTTGGATATCATGGATTGTGTTGGTTGTGAATTATGATGGTTACAGGTAGCTGCGCTCCATACCACTGAGTTCCATAATTAATTAAAAAAAATATTTTATTCGATGGAGTTGTAGTTAGTTCATACGACTTCACTATTTAAAAAAAAATAACCAAGTCGTATGTGTTGGATACGACTTGTTCATCAATAATAATAAAAAATTATATAATGTTGACGTCGTATTGATTACATACGACTTCTAAGGAAAAAAATATATATATAAGCCGTATGTGATGTATACGATTCCTTTATTTTTTTTAATTTTATGAATATAAAAATGATTCGTGAATGAGAATACGACTTTTATATCTGATGTCGTTATTGTCAGATACAACTTACTCTACTTGTGTAAATATTTTAAAAAGTACACCAATAACATAATTATGCAACCAAATTGCACTACTTAACTAAGAAAGCCATAAACCCGTTTATATATTCAAAGAAAAACTTAGAAAATAAACTATATAGAGAAAATAGAAAACAGAATAACAAATGAGGGATAGGCCGTGGTAATAAAGGGTATCTTATTCCCTCGTTTGAGTAAATCGTGAATTTGATCCTAAAATTGTGAGTTAGTATCAGCTTGGTCCTTGAATCGAACGAAATAGCAAAAACGCCCCTAAAATTGTTAAACGTTATTCAATTCAACATCTATGTCACCGATGCAATTTCAGGGAACCAAATAGATACTTTTTTATTCTTTCTTTCTTTTTTTGACTAGAGGATATTCCTTTCTCTGTTATCCTCTTCCCCTTCTTCTCCTTCTCCTCCCCCTCTTAAGCCATATTCAATCACCTAAACTCCCATCATCATCATCATAATAATAATAATAATAATAATAAAATAAAATAAAAACAAACAGAACCACAATCCCCACCTTCATTTTTCTCTTCATCTTCTTTTATCTATCTCAAGTAAACACCACACAAAAAATAGCGATAGACGCCATCTCCGAGATCTGTCAAGGCCTTTGTCGTGAGTCGTGAGCCACCACCCGTAGCAGTCAACCTGCGAAATGTCAAGCTCCCTGTGCCCAGCAACCTCTCCTCAGCCCTTCGTGCTTTGTTACCCCCTCCGACGTCAGCCCCCATCTCCTCTCATCCTAAAAATTTCAAAGATTTGTTTATGTGATTTGACTACTTGTAATTATATTATTTGTTACTATTACAGTTGATGTTCATTTTATTTTGTTAATTATTTGTTAATGAAACTAAATTTTGGGTCTGGAAATTTTACCTTTTTCACCTTTGAAGTATGGATTATGGAAGGTAATCTATTTTCTCCTGAAGGTTAGGTATTCCTCCAAAAAAAAGCTCAAAAACCTGCTATCGAACTTGATAATCAGATTTGAGAGGAAGAATATGATTCTTATTGATTGTTAAGAGCTTGATTCAACCTTATTTGATTATTGAGAATTGGTGTTTGGCTGGGCATGAGGATTGTGATATTTTGGGGGTGGTTTCTGGGATTTTGTGGGCGGTGGTGGTGGTGAAGGAGAAGGGTGGGTGATGGTGGTGGATAGTATTTGTCATCTGTTGTTGTGTTGATGACTGAAGTGGTGTATAAAACACTACATGGTTTGCCATCATCCTGCATAAACCTAGAAACCAACCCAGATCCATATCAGTGTTTCCTGGTTCACATTTTTAGATTTTCTTTTTCAAATAAAACAAGTAACAAGTTTCCATCAAATCTTAATCCTACAAATCAGCGACTCCTGTAAGTGGTGGCACCTTTTCTAGCAAGGTGCATAGTAGATGGTAAACTTAACTTGATTGTAAAATTGTAAAAAGGGAGGAGGGGGGAGGAGAGGAAGGAGAAGAGGGGGAAGAGAGAAGAGATGAAGGGGGTATCGATTTGGTCCCTAAAATTACATTCAGTGACATGAAGGCCACATAGACGGTTACATGGATGCCACCCGGGTACCGAACGTGGCACACCAGCCACACTGACGGCGTTAATTGACTGGGGTTGATGGAGGGACTAAATTGAATAACTTTTTGCAATTTCAGGGATGTTTTTGCTATTTCGTTCAATTCAAGGACCAATTTGACACTATTGGAAGTCTCACATCACCTGCCTCAAATTCTGGGTTGCTGTTTAAATACCTGTTGAACAATTCCATTTAATGCTAATTGGTTTTAGGATGGAATCTAACATGGTATCAGAGCCAGAGTCCATCTTTCTGGATATCGCCTGTTATGGCAATCTTCCTGTGTAACACCTGTTCCGGCAGGCAACTGTGGAGGAAGGGTGTTGGAAGTCCAACATTGTCTACCTCAAATCATGGGGTGCGAATTAAATACATGTTGAACAACTCTACTTATTGTCAATTGATTTTAGGATGGAATCTAACAGACGCTACCTCGCAATTTCAAGAACCAAATTGATGATTTATTCCCTCTCGTTTGGTGTAATTTCTCAAAAGTCACCACCATTTTTTTAAATGTCATTACCACAAAATTGAAAACAAATTGAGTATGAATAAATAAAACCATTAACAATAAATATGTGGTTAGTATAAAAAAAATACATTATCAGTCAATTATAAATTATTATATCATTTAAAAAATATCTAATTCTTATTATAAATACTTGCAATGTCATCGAAGAGTTATTGTGGCGATCATTAGAAAGGGTTAGCGTCGTGGTATGCTTTCAAGTGATCACGGGGAGAAGTGAAAATGATAATAATCTGGGGCAGAAGGCTTCGTATCTTTCTACTTTGATGCAATACATTCAAAGGATGGCAAATTGACCGATAAGATAAAATAAGCAAATTACCTAATTCATTCAAAGGCTAATAAAGATAATCTTCATTAGCATATGACTGCATTAGAAGATAGAACAAGTGTGATGCGGGCTGAAATTGGAAGCTTCATAGCATGTCACGCAACAACTCCTTAACAGTTTTTTTATAAACAGCAACAACAGCACATGCACCATCATCAAAATATATATTGAAAAATGAAGGGTGCACATGATCCTAGCATATTCACCGTCAAGTATTCTGGTTCAGTCACTTCGTAGTTCATAGTAGTCTTTCTGATTTATGTGTGAGTATGCCAAATCCTAAAGCATTTGCATGCGTTTCTGCTTGCATTTTCATCCCAATTTGAATCAAAAAGCTTTAATTGATGAAGATTGTTCAAGGTTGGCACATTTTGAATAAATTTGTCTTATGGTAAATCTACAAATGCCTCTAGTGGCCACCTCTTTTGGATTTCTTCAGTGACTTCCATAAGAACATGTGCTATATCTACTCCTTATACAAAAATAACAGTCTGTAAGATGAATGAATCTGATGGTATTTCTATAAAAGTTTTTAAAAAAAATATATCACATGGGATTGTTTTGAGCAGTAAGATCTGATGTGCACTACAAAGAGCAATGTAACAATAATGCTATTCACATAAATAAGTCCTTAATTCAAGCTCGGAAATAATGTACCCCAAGCATTATGGGCATCCAAGTCTTAAGTTTCTCATAGCTCGGAAACAATTAAATCTACTTAAAAAAATTATGACATGTATACTGCACTGTCTGCACATATGCTCCAGCTAAAAACAAAAATAATGTCAATGTTGATGTCTGTTGAAGTATTCAATAATGGGCGGCAAAGTATCTTCTTTATTCTTTATTTCAAATTGCCGAGTTAGGTGGCTATGGTGAGTTGGTGGGAAGGTGACAAACATATACGTGAAAGTGATTTTTTTATTTTTTTTATTAACCATGATATAGATACGAAGTAATCCACCATCTTTAGCAGTGACTAATCTCCGCCAGAAACCTGTTGGACATACGAGGTGGGTTCTCCAATCCTAACAAGGTTTTCTCCATACACAAGAGTCAGGATTCGAACTTATGACCACTTAATTAAGGTGTTCAGATCCCTTACTACTTGGATCAACTACATATTGGAGAACGTGATTGCTGTAAAGTTTAAAAAGTCTTTTTTTTTTATAAAAAAAAAGAGCTCTCGACGCTGATTAATGTGATGAATTTTATCGGAATTTATAGCGAAAAATATAATATTTGATGATTAATTATACATTTTTTAGTATATTTCTTAAAACTATTTTAGTAAACTTTATTTTGTTTAAATTTAAAAATATTTTATATATAACAAATTATAAAAAAGAGCATTTGTTTTATTGCATAGAAGAAAGTGTGAAGAAAGAAATTAGATTTTTAAGTTGTTTGATATAAGAGAAAGAAATGTTTTATTCTTGCTCTGCCTTTTATTTTGTTGGATAGAAAAGGAGACTAGCGGTGGCAGATCTTGAGTAAAATTTGTGGAGTAGACGCTAGGTATTAGTTAAAATGATGCACTCAAAAGTCATAATTAATCATACATAATTTTATCAGTTTTTTTTTTAGGGAAACATAATTTTATCAGTTGAATATATTAAAAGTGAGTAAATATCCAATATATGAAATCTTAATGCTTGCTCATCTTGCAACAATACAAATGCGTGAAAGAGATATTAAGAAGCTTGAAGTATATGCACGAAGGAGGAGAAACACAATTGTAGTGAGCCCTAGTGGTGTTGAGTTGAAAATAATAACTTTTTTTTTGATAAAAAAAAATAATGGCTGTTATAATGAAATTGTTCAACTACTTTAATATTTTTAAATCAATAGGTCTAACTATAATGTTCCACAAATAAAATATATGAAATAAATAAATAAAAAACCCTCCATCTAAAGTAAGGTAATCTCTAAAGTGATTAAATAAGGATCCATTTTTTTGGGGTTATCATGTCATTAATACGAAATATCCATCGCTGTTAGCAGTGACTAATCTTCGTCAGAAGACTGGGACAACATTTTATGATTGTCCCCACCCAACTAGGTTTTCTTCATATACGAAAGCTAGGCGTCAAACCCAATTAACTTAAATGTATCTAGTTTTTCGGTGCACTATCCTCTATCCGAAAGCTAGAAACTAATCCCCTTTTGAGGTGAGAGATCATCGAAGTGAGTTTTTGTCTCTCCTAACAAAATATTTTCCATACATATAACAGGAATTGAACCACTAATATCATACTTAACAACTCAACTATTATCAATTGTGTTCGACTTGTTGGTAATATATCTAATTTAAGTACTTTGTATTTATTTATTATTATTATTATTATGTAATAAAAATATGGTTAAAGTAATCTTTTGGTCCTTACACGTGACGCTGATTTTCAATTTGGTCCCTATATGTAAAAAATTATTAATTTGGTCCCTATACGTGACACTGGTTTTCAATTTGGTCATCACCGCTAATTAGTCCCTGTATAAGAGGACGAAATTGTAAATTATTATCACATGTAGGGACCAAGTCAACAAAAAAAAATTGAAATCGGTTCCTACATGTGACAATTATTTTCAATTTGGTCCCTACATGTG